>VDFB02353493.1:241055830-241291685 GCA_007258455.2 Sequoia sempervirens | reverse complement strand
GGGTATGTATACTTGTATATATATCTATATATATACTACATGTATAAGTATCCATAAATACATTTATATCGACACATACGTATGGCATATCCATCTTCTTAATACGTTTGTATTGACATGAATGTACTTTTGGGTACTTGTACATATCGTATTCGTATGTACAAATACACATATCCACCTCTAACCAGAACTTATCAGTTATAAGGTTATATTGGCAAGCATCACTTGTTTACACATTCAGAAGAAGACACGACTCCTAATGATACAAGACAAGCCTACGGATGACTTACCTTTAACCAAAAACAATGACTTAGCTTACTCAGTTCTAAGGCTTGTGTGTGTATGTCCAGTTGGTATTCATTACTGTTTACCCGACCAAGTTCTTCCCCGAGTGATATCTCTCCTCTGTCTGGAGGTACGAACCTGTCTCCTGCAAATCATGAGACGACAACGGAAATCAATTGCTCAAAACCAAGGTAATATACATTAAACATTGTAATAGGTTAGAACAACATTATTCCATAACTCAATATGCTAATTTCATTTAAGAATTACAGTAACAGAAGCATCAGATAAAGAGACAATCATTTAGGATACATCCAATTGATCACAAGAACAATTCACTTTATTCAACAGAAAGATTCAACATTTACAATGTACATCCTATGAATAGTAGCTATACAATCGGGGTGTAACATACTCCCCCCCTTATGATTCATCGTCCCCGATGAACAAGGTATTATTTAAAGCATAAAAACAACAAAACACTACTTTATTCACCATTCTTGAATGCCTCAAGAATTTCAGGAAATTTTCTCCGGATTTCCTCATAGTCTTCCCAGGTAGCTGAGTCCTCAGTATATTGATCCCACTGGACTTTACATTGAGAGACCTCTCTGTTCCGTAAGCGTAGCTTGCGGACTTCAAGCACTTTAATAGGCTCGAGCATTACTGCCCCGGGATCCTTTACCTGTAAAGCAGTCCAATCAATAACATGGTTATCACCTGGTATATACTTCTTAAGGTAGGACACATGGAAGACATTATGCATTCGAGCAAGAGCAGGTGGTAATGCAATTCGATAGGCTACTGGGTTTACTTCTTCTAAAACCTCAAAAGGTCCAACATAACGTGGAGCTAATTTGGATGACTTTCCAAATTTAATGGAGCTTTTATGAGGTTTGACTCTTAACAAAACCTTATCACCTATGGCAAAATTTCGAGGTACTCTCTTTGCATCAGCATAACTCTTTTGTCGACTGTTAGCTTCGGCTAACCTTTGCTTTATACTCTTTACTTGCTCTTCCATTTCTGCTAACATTACGGGTCCAAGACTTACTCGATCCTCAAGTTTATCCCAACTTATCGGAGTTCGACACTTTCGACCATACAAGGCTTCAAATGGAGCCATTTTAATTGCAGAATGGTATGAATTATTGTAGGCAAATTCGACTAAAGGTAAATAGTCTTCCCACTTATATTGCTGATCCATGCAATATACTCGAAGTAGGTCTTCTAAAACTTGATTTACTCTTTCAGTTTGCCCATCCGTTTCCGGATGATATGCTGAGCTGATATTTAGCTGAGTTCCGAGTGCAGAAAATAAGGTTTGCCAAAACCTAGAAGTAATTCTTGCATCCCTATCAGAAATGATCTTTTCAGGTATCCCATGCAATCTGAATACTTCTTGCACAAATTTCCTTGCAATAACTGGTGCTCCATCAGTTAGATTTCCAGGTATAAAGTGAGCTACTTTAGTCAGCCTATCAACCACTACTAGTATGGTATTGTGCTTATTTCTGGACATAGGCAATCCTTGCACAAAATCCATACTTATCACTTGCCACTTCCACTCTGGAATATCATGTGGGTATAGCAAACCGGCTGGATGATGATGCTCAGCTTTTACTCGTTGACATTCCAAGCATTTTGCAACATAATTAGCAGCATCTCCCTTCATTCCTTTCCAGAAATATAATGGCTTAACATCGGCCATCATTTTTGTTACCCCTGGATGACCAGAATATGGAGCCTCATGTGCTTCTTTCCATACCAAATTTCTTAAGTTGCTTATGTTGGGTACATACATCCTTCCTTTATACCTAAGCATTCCATTTGGTTCAAACTTGAAACCATCATACCTTGAATCTTCAGGATTCTCTTTAAGTGCTTGCTTAACTTGCAAATAATATTCATCTTCCGCACATTTCTGGAGCACTAGGTTTTTAAAATCAGTATGAATTGCAACCATAGAAGCTATATGGCGTCTTCGACTTAATGCATCAGCAACCCTGTTTTCTTTTCCTTTGATGTAGCTGATATTGAAATCATAATCAGCAATCAACTCCAACCATCTCCTCTGTCTGGCGTTTAGATTTGGTTGAGTAAAAAGGTATTTTAAACCATTATGATCAGTTTTCAACTCAAAGGGTTTCCCAAGCAAATAGTGTCTCCACATTCGCAATGCATGAACGACAGCTGCCAACTCTAAATCATGCGAAGCATAATTTATCTCATAAGGTTTTAGCTTTCTTGACTCATAAGCAATTACTTGATTATCTTGCATAAGTACTCCACCAAGTCCTTCTCCGCAAGCATCAGTGACAACTGTGAAACTCCTTTCAGGATCTGGCACTTTCAGGATTGGTGCGGTAGTTAGTTTCTCTTTGAGTAGGTCAAATGCCTTTTGACACTTCTCATTCCAATCAAATCTTTTTCCCTTTTTCTGTAGAGAAGTTATAGGAAAAGCAATCTTAGAGAAGTTTTCAACAAACTTCCTATAATAACCTGCTAGTCCCATAAAACTTCTCACTTCAGGTACATTCTTAGGTATAGGCCACTGAGTTATTGCTGCGATCTTAGCTGGATCAACTTCAATTCCCTCAGCTGAAATTACATGTCCCAAGTAATGCACTTTACGTTGGAAGAAGGTACACTTGGATAGCTTTCCGTACAACTTATGCTCACGCAAACGTTGTAGAACCATTCCTAAGTGCCGATTGTGTTCTTCTTCATTTCTAGAATAGATTAATATGTCATCTAGAAACACCAATACAAACTTGTCCAAGTAATCTCTGAATACACTATTCATAAGGTTCATAAATGCTGCAGGTGCATTTGTCAAACCAAATGGCAATACTGTGAATTCATAGTGTCCATACCGAGTTCTAAAGGCGGTTTTAAAG
The DNA here is from genome assembly GCA_007258455.2 of Sequoia sempervirens. NCBI lineage: Eukaryota > Viridiplantae > Streptophyta > Pinopsida > Cupressales > Cupressaceae > Sequoia > Sequoia sempervirens. The sequence continues at coordinate 241,288,500 of VDFB02353493.1, read as the reverse complement.
ATATCCTCATCCTTAACTCTAAGCTGGTGATATCCGGATCTTAGATCAATTTTAGAAAATACGGCTGCTCCTCTGACTTGATCAAACAAATCATCAATTCGAGGTAATGGATACTTGTTCTTTATCGTAGCTTTGTTAAGCATGCGATAGTCAATACAAAGCCGCATTGTTCCATCTTTCTTCTTGACGAAGATCACAGGTGCTCCCCATGGTGATACACTTGGTCTTACCAGTCCTTTAGTCAACAACTCATCTAGCTGAGCCTTGAGTTCTGCTAATTCTGTAGTAGTCATTCTATATGGTACCTTGGACACAGGTTCGGATCCAGGAATTATGTCTATAGAAAAATCAAAGACTCTTTTAGGGGGTAAACCAGGTAATTCCTCAGGAAATACATCAGCATATTCCCTGAAAATCGGGTATTTCTCCATATCTGAGATTCCTGATTCATCAATTTCTCCATCTTCAATCTCTTGTGTACTTTCATCATCAGGGTCACCTAATTCTTCAATCTTCACTGCAAAAAGTTTGCAACCTTTCTTTTTGGCTCTTAGCAATTGCATTGCTGAGATTTGTCTAATTTTAATCTCTTTAGGTATTCCTTGAAGATTTACTTGATTTCCATAGTCATCTAAACATTTAACTGTTTTTGATTCACAGTCAACTATGGCTCTATGTCTCCACAACCAATTCATTCCTAAGATGACATCATAGGATCCTAATGGTGTGACATAAAGATTGACTTCAGTGGTGAAACTAGGCAATTCTAAGTTAGCCTCGAAGAGACATTGGTCCACCTTTGCTCTTGTACTATTAGCATATTCTACATTCCATGATGTAGCCATGTGCCCAGCCTTTCTAGTCAATTTATTTGCTATACTAGGAGAAACAAAACTTTCAGTTGCACCAGTATCTATAAGAACAGAGATAGGTAAACCAAATAATTTACCTGTTGTTTCGATGGGCGTTATTTGATAGTCAGCTTGCCTATCATCGACTGCTGCATGTATCCTTTGCTGGAACATAGCCTTTTCATAGACTAAGTCCATGGTAGTTGGACCATGCATGTCCACTTCACCACCAATTTTGCCATTTAGCCCAAGTATGAACTTTCTGATGCGGAATCGTTCATCCTTATGGTAAATCGGAACATACCGAAGGAGTCTTGTGAACTTTTCCCAGTATTCATGCACTGACATAGTTCCTTGTTTTAATTCTTGGAAGTCAGAAAGTTTCTGATCATAGAATAATTGTGGTAACCACCGGTTACGGAAGATTTCCACAAATTCTCCCCACGTCAATTTCCAAGAACTTATATCCAACTCCAATTTCTTGTTCATCCACCAATTTGAGGCTTCTCCTGCTAATTGGTAGGCTCCCCAAGCTGCCTTTGTTACTTCGTCATAATTTCTTATTTCAAAGTATTTTTCCATTTGGACAAGCCAAATTTCTGCTTCATCACCTCCCGCACTACCATCAAACTTAGGTGGTATTATCTTTTTCATGTCCCTTGACAGTTCAGTAGAAATTATCTTTTTATTCCTCTCGACGGAATTGGTTGGTGATTTCTCCCTTTCATCATTATGTCCGTGAGAAGAACTTGCAGCTTCTGTATTATCAATGTTTAACTCTTTTTCTAACTTATCCCTTTCTCTTTCACTCTCAATATTGGACAACCTTGCTAGAATCAGGTCTAGGGTTGCTTGTACTCCTATGTCTCTTTGTTCATCATCCTTGCTTGTTCCGGGTTTGTTACGCATCCTTTCGTAAGTTTTCACCATGATTTTATGATTGATTTATACCTGATATCTTATCTAAGTTAGATTCTTTAACTTATGATAAAATAGAAAACGCAGAAGCTTTCAAGATATAAACACATAATATACCAAGCAAGTTTTGAAGTATACACAAATCTTTGATAAACACAGAAATTTTTATTTATTCAAAAGGATTTAAACATCCATCGATTACATAGAATGACTATTGAGATAGTCTAGAGGTGAATATCCCTCTAATTCAGTCTCAGAAGCATAGCTAAGAGGAGTATATCCTACAGATTGAGAATATTGCTGAAATCTATCATTTTCCTCATCTCTAATCTGCTCTTCTCTATCCCAAAAAGGATAATATCCATCAGTTTTATCTTCAGATACATAGTTAAGAGTGTTGTTGATATGGTGCTCATCAACAATAGGATCCATTATTTGAAAGTAAGGATCATTCTCAACTGGTGGAGTCCTTGGAGTGTATCCTACTGACTCATCACTGGAAGAAATGGTTATGATCTCAGCCAACGGAAGAAATCTAGGATCCCGGAGAATGAATGTTGGACTCGTGCTTTCCTCGAAAGGCATGTCCCTCGATAATGGTAAGGAATCAGATTTTCCCGGAGAAGTGTTGGGTAGACGGTTGAAAGCAGCTTCCATCTTCAGTCTACCTTTTACTTCATTGATACGGGAAAGAGCATGACTGACTGTTTCTGTGTCGCTTAACCAAATTGCATTTTCTTGGTTGGTTCCTAAGATAGTTCTAGTGATGGCCTCATTTTCCTTCTTGGCTTTCAGGTATCGTTCGTTACCGACTACAATCTTCCTGGCTGTTAATCGTACGCGTACCATCCTGTCACAAGAATTACACAACATTAAATAATGTTGGATTGAGGAAAATTGGCGGACTCATAGGTTCCTAGTGTTTTAAACCTAGGCTCTGATACCACATGTAACGAACACACTTGTACGATAAAATTAAAACTTTACAATTCATACATAAAAGTAAGAACAATACCATTTTGAACAAACAATTTCTTTTTCAAAACATAAATAAGAAACATTTATTGCATCTTTAAACTATTTCATTTCAAATGAAATTACAAAGCATGATGAGAAACATACATACATACATAGCCCGTAGGCTTTTGACACCAATAGAAATAAGAAGGTCCAGGAATCCGTCCTGTCAAGCTTTGGAGCATCCGTCGGGTGTTCGTGGAGGAGAAACATCACTCGAGCGTTTTTCCGCCAACCACGGACTTATAATGCGGTCCCCCGCACGATCATTTTTCAATGAACGACCCTCCCTTCGAAGAAGAGATTGGTTGGGTAACCTTTAATGACTACCAACTGGACATAGTGCTGTGATTCTACAAAACTAGTTTTCGTGCTAACGGCAAATCACAAACTAGGTCGTATTTCGGAATCACGGTGAACTGACAGTGTAGTACAACAACTAAATGGTTCCTTACACTACTTTGGCCAAAGTGTTTACGTTCAACGAAGAACATAGGTCATATGTCACATTCACTAGCCAGGTTCAACTTGACTTAAGGCTATCTTAGTTCTACGCGTAGGTTGGTCTATCGGGGTAGTCCGTACCCTAGACTTCCTACAACATTTTACTACTGGAATGATGAATCTATTAAACAAGATACTACAACAGACGCCCTAATTCAGGATATATTCATCCTAGGGATACAATAACTTGATTAAGTTGTATGTATTAAGTTGTAGAGTATATCTTGCAAATATTCTTGACTCAACCCTAGTATCTAATATTTAAACACAAGCATATGCTCATTATACAGAGCCACTAAAACACAATGCAGTTTGCTTTCCATTAACCAATGTAAAGTATACATCATTGACAACAAAAGCCAAACAAAAGCCATGACAAGACTAAATTCATGATAATGGTTAAGAAACTATTATTCTTTTAGTTCAATCTTGAGATAATCATATTCATTTCTTTCTAGCTATGACTATATTTCAGAGAATTATCAGATTAACATAAAAAGTAAGAGTTTAGCATGCCTGTTTTAGCTTTCCACAAGTTGGGAAGATAACTCCTTCACTGGCCTCTATTCAGACTACTTTCAGCTTGGATTCTTGAAACCAAAAGCTCAACACAGTAACAGTGTAATTCCCAGTTACTCCTCTTTTATTCAAAGCTTACTTTAAACCAGCAATTTCAACTTCTGCTCTTTTGATCAGAAAACACCTTTCCTTAACAAAATACTTCACAAATTCTCTACTATGGCGAATTCTCTCTTTTGCTATGAAATGCTCAAGAACTTGATTGTAAATTCGTGTGCCCAAGAATGCCAAAACGCAGGTATATTTATAGGTTCATTTTAAAACTGATTTCCACCTTCTATGGCGCCAGGACTGCCAGCAGGTTGAAGAATATTTCAAACTAAAAACGTGTATCAAATTGGTGAGGGTTTCGACCTCCATGTTTGACAGCAAGAAGTTCATTTTAATTCGAATTTGTTTCAGGCTGTTAAAACTGTGACAACTTTCAACTGGCGCGTTTTTACAGTTAGGTTAAATGCCAAGTTTCATTTCTGACTTCTTCCTTGCTCAAATGGCGTACAGATTTCCTCTTATTCACCAAGCAAGAGATGAATCGGCCATTTTTAGACGTCTGGCCCTAGTCGCGCGGGTTACCTGCGCGTTTTTCATTTTCCCTTCTGCATTTTCGCGTTTTTCTTCTTTATTTCGCTTTGGTAAAACTTTAATATTTTAATAGATTTTTCAAAGTAAATATGGCGCATATATGCAGGCTCATATTTGAAGATTAACACTTCAATGAATACATTTAGAAAAATTCGCGTTTTCTTATCAATTCGTGATTTTTATGAAATCCGCGATTTTTAATTTCTTCCCAGATTTGCATTCGTGCTTTACAATGTTTTACTTTTATTTCATTTGATTTTGACCAATCTTTTATTTAAATATATTTGTTTATTATATTAAAATACTTACATAATATAGTTTATGCATAATTATTTAAATTATCAATTTAAATAATTTTGTATACATTTTAAACTATATTATATTAATATTTTAATATAATATTAAATATATTGAAATACTTAACATTATATTAATACATATATATTCATTTACATTATACATTAAACATGTAAATTAATATATATGTATTCGTATAATTTCAGAGACAAGATATCATTACAATATCAAATTCATTTATCTTGTTAGCCGTGGGTATGTATACTTGTATATATATCTGTATATATACTACATGTATAAGTATCCATAAATACATTTATATCGACACATACGTATGGCATATCCATCTGCTTAATACGTTTGTATCGACATGAATGTACTTATGGGTACTTGTACATATCGTATTCGTATGTACAAATACACATATCCACCTCTAACCAGAACTTATCATTTATAAGGTTATATTGGCAAGCATCACTTGTTTACACATTCAGAAGAAGACACGACTCCTAATGATACGAGACAAGCCTACGGATGACTTACCTTTAACCAAAAACAATGACTTAGCTTACTCAGTTCTAAGGCTTGTGTGTGTATGTCCAGTTGGTATCCATTACTGTTTACCCGACCAAGTTCTTCCCCGAGTGATATCTCTCCTCTGTCTCGAGGTACGAACCTGTCTCCTGCAAATCATGAGATGACAACGGAAATCAATTGCTCAAAACCAAGGTAATATACATTAAGCATTGTAATAGGTTAGAACAACATTATTCCATAACTCAATATGCTAATTTCATTCAAGAATTACAATAACAGAAGCATCAGATAAAGAGACAATCATTTAGGATACATCCAATTGATCACAAGAACAATTCACTTTATTCAACAGAAAGATTCAACATTTACAATGTACATCCTATGAATAGTAGCTATACAATCGGGGTGTAACATGGTGAATCCCTTAAAGCTTAAAGATCCCCCTCCTAGGTCTTCCTTGTTGAGAATTGACTCACGTTTGAGGTAGATAGTCAATCCAATTTGGATTCCTAGGACATCCTTGAGTGACAATTGGAGAATAGTGGTGTTTTATAACCTAGGTTATAAAACACCCATTTTCCCATTGTTCACTATGGAAGGGTCCCTTCTACATTCACACGTGTAAAGAAAAAAATGCATATGAGCTAGAAGACATGGATGGTAATAAATATACTGGTAAACGGAAGGAAGCCATAGGCTGGGAAAACAAGCGATGCCTCTCGAGGTCCATAGTACAAAAATTGTTGAGGGGTAGCCAGACCACGTCCTCCCCATAATCAATGTGCCTATGGAGGTCCATAGCGTTCAGAATACCACCACCAGGGATAGCCACTTGCACAATCTCTTAGAGCCCATCCAAGTATAGAGAATCAAACATGGCATGACACAACTCGATTATCCAATGCTTGGTGATGTCCAAGTCAAGTAGGGAGGCCACAAAATAGGAGACAACATTGGAGTTCCATTGTGGCTAGTTTTTGTCCTTCACATAATCCTTGCCGAGCACCCACTTGAATGCCACCATAGTGAGGCGGTCAATCTTCCTTGCTAGGCACTTAATTCGGTCACTAGTAATTTCCCCCACGAAGGAATATTGTGGCCTTTGTGCTAGGAGCTGAATGGGAGTGCCTAGGCCAAATGACATGGTGGAAAACAAGCTAAAGCTAGCAGAACGAGAATACAACAAGAAGGCTTGCTAAATAAAAGAGATTTTTCAAGTGAATATTTCACTAAGGTGGCATAGCTATTTATAGAAAAGGTGTGCCAACGAGCTCAACCAATGAAAAATCCATCTCTCACTGGACAACAACAAAGAAAATATCAAAGCAATCGGAGGGCGAGAGATGAATTGTATGAAAAAATTGGCACCAATCCTTGAGAAATAAATTTGGACATTGGGAGTAAATTCTCATGTATGCCAATCACCACAATGTGTCCATTGTCGTCATCAATGCTAGGTTGCTTATTTATATGAAAAGACGTTGATTAACGTGCTAAGTTCTAATAAATTAAATATGCATATCTTTTTAGAGTACTTTACATCGCTTAGGCATGCTTCCCATGGCTAAAAGAACACTTTCCAAAACATAAAGTTTATTTGTAAAAAGGGTGGTGAGGAGAATGTACTAATTACATTCTCGCTATGAATTTGGAATTCCTGAGGGATATTGATTCCTAATCCACATGTATTGCCTCAATGGAAACATTTAGTAAGCCAGTGGTAATGGCAGTGCCTTAATGCATGTATGTGCAAGAAAAATTGAATGCACCAAAAAGAAAATTTTTCTAAGTAATAAGACAATAAGCAGCCATTCCTTTGAGGAAGCTCTCTACAAATTTTCAACAAAATAATTGTGGAAGCATCAACTTCTGGTAGAAATAATGGATTCTCATATAAAAGACCAAGCTATGTTAATATTTTTTGGAGAGATTTGTTCACTAATGCCCCAACGCCAGAAGAGAGACATTTTTCCCATACCGAATTGGTACGGGAAGGAAACCATGTTAAGAAAGAAGTTGTGCTAGATTTTGCAGACAAATTTTTTTATCCAAGGTTGATGGAGAACCCTAGAAACCTTAGGGAAGGGGCATTAAAAAGAAGGTTTTGCATCATGGCTTTGGAGTTATGGTTTTCCATAATTTATGTTGCCCATTGTACACCCATGTCTAGAGTTGGTGGATTCATGTTCTAGGAGGTTTGACAAAGAAATAGGGGTTATAGTCGGCGACAGGATAAGGGTTACAATAAGTGCAATAGCCATCCAAGATACGTTATGTATCCCTACAAAATGGGGTGTCGAGAGCTTCAAGCAGGAAGTGATGGAAGAGTTTTGGAGAACCAGAACTAGGCTGTTGCAATTTTATGAAGATGAAACAAAGGAGAGGCTGAAAGAATATCAACTCCTCTTCCCTCTGTCATGCAGGAAATTCAAGCAAGACACACAAGCCATTTTCTCAAAGTTGGTTTGTATTTACGACTATGATGATGATGGAGGGGTTTATCCTTTCCAGATGGGCATGACTTTTATGCTAAAAAAGGAAAAGAGCCAGAAGTATTTTGGTTTTATAGAAGTAATAGCTAAAAGGATGTTGAAATAGTTGAGGAATTATGGCACTGAGTGTAAGTTCAGGTATTTTTCTTTTCTGGTACATTTGATCTTACATCAAAACTCTGAACTCCTTGAAAGGTACTTGTCACTATTTAGGTTTGATGTAAATGGGTCATACCAGTCAATTTTGGTTTGAAAACATGTGCTTTCAAAGACATAAGATTATTACTGGTTTGTGGATTATTTTATGAGGCTAGTGCTTGTAGACTTGTCCCCATGCCCTCCGAGCCATTTTTCTCTTGAAGTCTTGCAATGGATTAAAAGATCGTCGACCCCAATGAATTATTTTCTGGGAGCTAAGTTCACTTTCATCAAATTCTATGGTTTCATTAAGGAGCCTTTCAGGCCCCCTAAATTTATAATAGATAGGGTTTTCACTTTGGAAGCATGTCGTCAGGTAACCATTGCCGACAACACCTATGGCATCAGAAGGCACAAGACAGGGCTTTACCCGACTCTCCTCACCATTGCCAATAGTTAGGTAACACTGATGAAAAGGAAGGCATAGGAGGTGCTTACTAACAAATTGGCACACTTAGGCCTGGTCCTCATTTGCAATGCATGGAGCTACAACTCAATAAAGCACCTCCCAATTGTGAGGCATGAGAGGTGGGAGTATTTTGAATCAAGAAAGAACCCAATTGAAGAGAGGCTGGATTTCTACATCGAATTAGCCTTCATATCACTCGATTGACCACCATGGATTGAATTTTATATCAAGATGGTGGAGTAATAGTAGAAACTTCCAATGGGAAAGTCCCTAAGTAGACAATTGAAGCACCTAGGATGGTTGGAGAGAAAGAAGGCAAATTTCTGGAGGTTCTTACAGGAAACTAAGAACCTTAATGCCCTGTATGGAGATGTTTAGCCACATGATGAAAGGTTTGATGAAATTTATGACAAAGAGGCTAACACTGAGGATAGTAATCCTAAGACCGATCAGGAGACCAAACCGGAAGAGCTTCCACTCTTTGCTTCCCAACCTCAAGAGCTTGACGCAGAAAAAGGGAAAGCAAAAAAGGGTGAAAACATAAGGGATCATAGGTCACATCCTTTTTCAGTGCCCGAGGAAAAGGAAAGAGGACCTGATGGTCCCCAAAGAGGTCCGTGATGGCTACAAAGGGCCAAGTTTCTATGAGATTGACCCCCAAAGGATTTGAATATGCCAGTTCCACTCATATAAAGAGGAGATGAGTCTAGGACTTAGGTGGACCTAGTGTATCGACTAGAGGAGAGGAAGAAGTGGAGTCTGCTCCACTAGGATATTCGGCTTTAGTTGCCCAGGTAATTTTTGCTCCCCCTCTTCTTTTTTCCTTTGCATCTCTAATCGTTCCCTCGCCCTCGCCTGTAGAAAAGAGTCCTTTGCTCGCACATTCCGATCTCTTCATTATAAATGAACCCCCAGCCATATTCAATAATGAACCCCATGAGGAAACCCTACATGCCAAGCAAGCATCATCTGTGTTGGTCACGATTGATTCTTTAATTGCCCTTTCAAGGGCCTCCATTGAAAAAGCTAAAGTTTCCATGTTGCCAATTTCACTAAACCTACCTGCTTTCGGGAAAATTTCTCTTTTTGCCCACTTCTCCTTTCACTTCGATGGGTATTCCCCTCCTCGATCCCCATATGGCATCCCACTATTTTCTATGATAATTCTCCTCCTCTCCTCTCCATAATCTCATACAACTGAGGATCTTCCTTCCATCACCCTATTCAGTCTCCCTCTAGGTGCTTCTATTGTTGCACAAAGCATTGACACCCCCAAGAGTCTCCGAGGTCATTTGGATGTGACAAAGCTGGATCAACACACTAGAAAATAGAAATTGCAGATAAAATCCACAATGCAACCAACTACTCGAAAGATTGAGGCTTGTTTTAATGAAGAGTGGAATTCCTTGTTGATTGCTACCATGAAGCCACTAGCATCCAAGCTAGAGGGAGAAATGTAGATGGAAGATTACGACATCAAAGCTGTGGGATTGGATTTAAGTGAAACTCTCCCGTGCAACAAAGTGGTTTTGACTAAGGCCACTCAAAAAGTAGTCTACATTGATTATGAGAAGCTGGACAAGAAATTGAAGAAGTGTGAGGCAAAGTTGGAAAATGTAAAGGACACGGTGAGCAAGTTGCAGGCAGAAATCAAGGGCAGATATGTAGAGATGGCTCGCATAAGGAAAATAAATGATCAGTAGGGGGAAGCAACTAAGTTGCTAGAGGAGGCCCAAAATGAACAAATTCGGCTTTATGCCGAGATAGAAAAGTTAAGAGTTGAGGTTGCTATTGAACATAAAATGAATGCAGAATACCAATGTATCCAGGAGAACATGCAGGAGGAATTGGACAACGTTCGATCTCAGGCTTTCGACAATCTACAAAAGGCCCAAATAGAAACAAAAAGGGAAAAATGAGAGAAGCAGGAGATCAAGTCTATCTATTTTGTAGACTCACAATCAAGAGGTTGAAAGACTAAACTCCAAGCTAACAAATGCCCTTCAAGAGAAGAATCAGATGGAGGAAAATATGAAGACTGGGGAATCTCAATTCCATCAGGAATTGGCTACAGTGCAAGGATCTGGGATCCTCTCAATATTGAAAATACTGATATCCATGCATTGGGAAAGGATCACAGTTGCAGTTGTTGCTCTAAATCCAGTCTTGCAGTTTGTAAGGGATGCTCAGGAATTGGACAAGAAGGTTGGCCCAGTGGCTGACCAAATTTTGTAAATTTATGCTCCCCAAGCTGTAGAATCAGAGAATTTGATTTCCAGATTATGCAAAGCCACTAAACAAGCTTTAGAAGAAGAAAGAAGTCTTGATCGAAGGGCCACCTCAAGGAAAGCAATTGAATGCATCAACTACCACAATGTCACATCAAAAAGAAAATAACATTAGGCCGCGTTGAATAGGAAGGTCAATGAGATCAAGAAGGAGTTTAATGTTCTGCTTGATTCTAGATTACCCACCCTTTTATCACCAAATGGAGAGGTACTATCAATCGAGTAGATTGTGGATGTGATCAGACTCAAAATCGAGGCTTCCACAACTCCCAGGTCCAAGACCATTGCCCACTATTGAGAAAATCGAGAAAGAGATAATTCCCCTTTCTCAACTTTATTTTTACATCAGGGTTTTTTCATTTACGTCAGGGTTGTTTCATCAAGGTGGGGAGGTGTTTCTTTTAAGCAAATCTTTGAGTTGGATCAGGCATACAAGATTCTCCACACTCTCATCCGACCCACTGATTTGGATTGGGAGCTACAACACTCCACTTTCCTCAAACTCCAAGAATTACCAGAGCTCTAGGTTTGTGCCTTCGCAAGTGAAGGCCCCCTGTGAGTTGCCAGAACTGTAAAGAAATTTTTCCTTTAATCTTTTTGGTTTTTAGCCCTTGCTCCTTTTCGACTTTGAGATAGGTCTACGCTTAAATAAAAAATGACTATTTCTAAAGGCACACAACGCGCCATGTGGTGGTTGCGTGGATTTTGTATATCAGGTGTGAGCTAGGGCATATGTCAACTTGGCGGCGATTTTCTTCAAAGTCATTCTCATAAATTTGAGAATACTTGCCCGCTCGACATGTCATTTATTTACTTTGAGCTATTTGCATTTTTGTGGAGTGATCTCTTCAGGTGGAGTTTTTTGGAATGCATTGGGTATCTTGATTTTGGGGTGGAACCTTCGAGTCGATGTCATTGACATTTTTGGTTGATCAATCATATTTTTCCAGGTTGTGATTGAATTTGATTGTTCTTTGACAACAATCTTCACTAAATATCTAATAACCATTAATTTGAAGTAGTTGGGACTTAATGAGCGAAGATTGTTGTGATCTAATCAAGGTCTAGGATCAGATTGTGGGCTATCAGAACAAGGCATCTGGTAGTTTCTGCTTCTAGAATGTTGGTGGCGGTGTTCTCTTCTTCCAATTATAAATAGGGGTTGGTAGCATGAGCAAAAAAGTTTGAAAAATTACTTCAAAAATATTTTTGAAGGAGATAGATCTAGTAGGGAATTTTATGTTTTCAAAAGTAGAAAGTTTTACAAAATACTGATATTCTCTGGCATGTTATATTTTAACTTAAACTATCATTGGATTGGCACCTGAACTTTATTTTTCAGTTCATATGATATTAAAGTTTGATCTATTTAGGGGAAATCTTTGAAACTGTGCATGTTATGGCCTTTGTCAAATTTCTTCTTTATGTTTTGTTCATGTTAAAAACATTGTGTTAAGCTTATTTTGATAGTTCGGGTAGCTAATTTCCATGTTATTGAGCTTCCATGTTGAATGATAGCTTTCAAAAATTGGATTATGTCTGTTGAACTTTTCCATTTTCTATAAAAAGTTGTCATTTTCCATATTATGTTGTAAAAGGAGAAAGGGTTCTATAATTTTCTAGATATTTTTGTTAATCTATAGAGTTTTCTTATGTATGATCAGACCTTAATGGGTGCTTCCCATAGGGAGATTTGAAAGACTGCATTGTGCTTTCACTAAGCCTTTGTTGCTCATTCTCTTCCCAACAATGAAGGGTCTACTATATTTTGTGTCAATTATATCAGTTATAAGAAATAAGTTGAGGTTTGAAATATTGTAAAAGCTTTGGCACATCACCATTTTTATATTTTATTTGCATGTCCTTCTACCTTTTCCCCCAACACAAAGAAGAGCTGGATTTATATAAAAATCCTAGATGTTATTTAGTGAGGCACAAATTGGTCCCCCACTCATTGAATTTCCCATAAGGTTGTCAGAGAGGCGCAAATTTTGATGGTCAGCGGAGCCTTAAGTTAGTAATATCCATAAACCGACACACAAAGAACTTGATAGATTATCAAATTAACACATCAAAGTGAAAATAAGGAGTGTATCGAATGAGTTCATGACAGCCATGTGTTTATTTAAATGTACCAACATACAAATAGGGAGTGTATTGGAGGAGGTCATGACACTTGTGTGTTCATGTAATTTGGTTCTTATCACACTTATATCTTATACTCACATTATTATTATGATTCTATTTTTTATGGTGATAATCTCACCTTCTCTTCATATTATAGGATACCTTTATTGACCACTTCATGTTTCCAATCCTTACTCTATTAAGGAAAATTTATTTCCCAAAATTTATGATGTTTTTATGAGCATATATGACTACATTTTGGTATCATATGATACTATGTTTTCTATAAATATTTATCTTTAAATTGGGTTTCTTATTTGATGTATAATATATACACTCTCCTTTAATCTATTTTCACCCACTACATTGAACAAATTGGAGGGTACATGTGAAGTCACTAGTGTTCCTCTTAGCAAAGTATGTTTTCATGACTACTACATGATTCAAGTCTATTTGTGAATAGTGTCACACCTCTTTGGGTGACACTCTCCTTCAATCTATTTTCACCCACTACATTGAACAAATTGGAGGGTACATGTGAAGTCACTAGTGTTCCTCTTAGCAAAGTATGTTTTCATGACTACTACATGATTCAAGTCTATTTGTGAATAGTGTCACACCTCTTTGGGTGACACTCTCCTTCAATCTATTTTCACCCACTACATTGAACAAATTGGAGGGTACATGTGAAGTCACTAGTGTTCTTCTTAGCAAATTATGTTTTCATGACTACTACATGATTCAAGTCTATTTGTGAATAGTGTCACACCTCTTTGGGTGACACGAGGTGTTAACTATTCACCTTGTTGTTTCAAGAGTAATATATGAATCCCTACATCTCCCTTTTTTTAATTACAGGTATTTCATCATTGATTTGAATACCTACAGATGCTAATCATTATTTTTAACCTTTTTGGTAGGTTTACAAGATGTAGCATTAATTTCAAGAGTACAAATATCAAGGCTAAATATTCATCCATATCAATATCCTTGAATGAGTGTATGTTCATTTACTTTTCAATTGGTTTCTTTTATTTACTTTCACATGTATTCTCATGATAGTTTACTTGCAATTCAAAGTGAGGCCAAAATACAACTATGAAAATACATACCCTATACTTTTCACATTCTTCTTTTGGTGCTCACTTTCACTCTATTAATGTTTTATACAATAACTTTCCCGCTCCTTGGTTTTTTGAATTTTTGCTTGATTTTTTGTTGGTTCTTTGGATATGATTTGATTGATTGATGGGTAAGTCTAGAGGTGGGGCCAGTAAGGCTCCCCCTTCCAGGAATGTTGTTCCCAAGCCTAATATTGTGCCTGGATTTGCTACTTCCAAAAATGTTGTTCCCCATCATGGTACTTTTTCTAGCACTGTTGTCCCTTCTTCCGCAAAACTAGCAGCTTGTACTTTTGGAAAGTCACCTATGTCCCCCCCTTTGGGATTGGATTCCTTTTTCTTTGAAGAAGATCTAGTTTCATTTGTAGACAAATTGGTTGGTGGAGGTTCACCAACTATGGCAAGGCTAAATATGGATTTTATCTCCTATTCAGTAGATGGTCGGGAAATTGATGTCCCTGAAGCTCTCATGATTAAGGAAATGAATGGCCTCAAGTTGTCATTGGTGGGTAAATTCTTAGTGTATCACCTGAATATAGATTAGGTAAGGCAATGGGCTGACTCTGTCTGGAATTCAAAAGGAAGTTTTTCTATTAGTGCTATACATCCAAAGGTATTTTACTTTTTACCTTTGTTGTTTCTAAGGATATGATTAAGGATATCATGGTAAGTCCTTGGGATTTTGATGTTGGCTTTAAGAACTTTCTTTCATTGTGCAAACAGAAACTAGGTTTTGACCCCTTTATTTACCTAGGTGTTGTTTCCCCTACTTGGGTACGCTTTCTTGGGCTACCCTTAAAGTCTTGGGAGTTAGGTATCTTCAAGGGGATTGCTAAATAATTTGCAACCCTTCTGACTATTGATGATATCACCCAAGAGAAATATCATTTGGTGTTTGCAAGGATATGTGTTAATGTGGTAGTTAACACTATTTTTCCTACTTCAGTTGTCCTGAAGTCAAAGTTTGGTAATTGGTCTCAACCTCTACAATATGAAAATTCTAGAGTGTTTTATCAATCTTGCAAAAAAAAAATTCATCTCATTGATACCTACAATAAGAGGCCTCAAACATTGGAAAATGGAGATTCCAGCCCCCTAAAAAAATCTTTTGTTCTCCCCATGGCCACTCTTGTGCTTGAGTCTATTGATGTTTCTCCATCAATCCTTGAGAAGGAGCATAGTGATGGTGTTATTGCTTCCCCACATGACTCGACCTCTGTACTTGGTCTGAACTTAGAGGCACATATAGCTGCTCATGGTGGCTTGCAAGATTCCCCAGAAGTGTCTCAAGATTTGGGCAACGAGGAAGGATTGGTTGTGGCCTCTTCTGATGTTAGGAAGTATAATACCCCAAAAATGAAGCTAGATGCAAAGGAAAGGGTTGTAGAGGCCTACCAACCAGGAAATGAAACAATTTGGGGGTTGGCAGGCAATCCCACTCTCCCCTTGGAAGATAATTTTGAGTTTATTGACGAAGGAAAAATAGGCTCTCAAATTGGCCTAGAAAAATATTCCTTTGCCCCCTCTCCTCTAAAACATTCAGCAGATAGTCTCCCCCCTTGCCAACCTAAAGGAAAAAATCTGAAGGACTCATTGGCTCTATTGGGTTTCCATTATTCACCCTCAAATGAAGTTGATGATGAGGATTGGGTTTAGGAAAATAGTAATTCAAACTAGAAGAAGAAACTAGATCTAGGAGGAGGAAATAAAGTAGGCATACCTTCTTAGAAGGAAACAAGAAATAAAGACACTATTTGTGACGTGGCTTTAGGAAGACAAAATACCTTGGACTCAATTGCGGGGCCAAAGTCTAAGAAGTAAGGGAGGTTGTTTTCCCTCCCATAATAGAATCATAGTGATTCTATTGTTTTATTTTTGTGATTATGAAGATAATTTGCTAGAATATTAGGGGCTTCAATAGTCCCTATGAACAACACTTCGTCAAAAATTGCCTGATGGACAATAAAGTTGATGTTCTACTGCTTCAAGAGACCAAAATGAAGAAGGAAAATTTTGATATGACTATTAAGAATATCTGGCCTACTGCTAATTATGCTTTGAGTGATGCTGAAGGTACCTCTGGAGGTATTGCAACTCTATGGAATCCTTCTAAACTCAACTTGGTTCTATGGGATTCTCTAGAAAAACTACCTTATGGTCTCCTTTGAAGACCTTATCACCTAAATGAAAAGTGGAATCTAATTAATATTTATGGTCCTAACTCACACCATGATAGACTGTTGCTTTGGGATTTCTTGGATAATAGGATAAAGGGTAGATTGGAGGATTTTTAGATGGTTGGAGGATATTTTAATTCTTTGCTGCTACCTTCAGAAAATTTGGGTGGTGTGGATGACTATTCAAATAACATGATGGACTTTTCAGGGTTTATTAATCATGTGGGCCTTTTTGATATTCCCTTACTTGGATCCCAGTTCACTTGGTCTAATAGAAGATTAGGCAATCAGCTGATTCAAGTCAAACTGGACCGGTTCCTTGTCTCCTCTAATTGGAACATCTCTCAACACCTCTCCTTATCTTCCTTGCCTAGAACTAGATCTGATCACAATGCCATTATTCTAAAAAGGAATGTTGATGTTGTCAAAGGTTCATTCCCCTTTAGATTTGAAATTATGTGGACCCTCCACTCGGACTTTGGTGCCTTAATTGACAAATGGTGGAATGAACCATCAGTTGGTACCCCTATGTTTAGCCTTGTTAATAAATTGAAAAGAATTAAGGAGAGAGTGAAGGGCTAGAACAAGTTCTCCTTTGGCGATATTTTTGACACCAAAAAATATTTGGGAGACAACATTAAGGAGGTAAAAGATTCAATCTAGTCAGGGGTGGCAGATGAAGCTACTTGCAATCATGAACATGGTTTGAGAGCTCAATGGTACAAGGTTAACAAATAGGAGGAAATTTTTTGGAAACAAAAATATCAAGTCTAGTGGCCTTTGGAGGGGGATTGTAACATTAAGTTCTTCCATCAATCCACTATGAAACATAGAAGCAAGAACAAGATAAGATAACTTAAGAAAGAAGATGGAAGTATGGTGAGTAATGAAAAAGATTGTTGTTGAAGTTGTGGCCTTTTTTTCCTCTTTCTAGAAGGAACCTGTGGTGGCCAATCGAGATTTGGATGAAATCCTCCAAGTAATTCCTAAGGTGATTTCTGATCAAGATCTTCAAGTGATGACTAAAGTTTCCCTTTAGGAGGTGAAGTCTGTTGTTTTCTCTTTTGGAGCTTACAAAGCCCCTAGGCCTAATGGGTTTCCCCTGGAATTCTTCCAGCTTTATTGGGACATTGTGAACAAAGACCTCTTAAACGATGTTGAAGACTTTTTCAGATTTGGTAGGCTTCTTAGTCAACTTAATGCAACTTTCATAGCTCTTATTCCTAAATAGGAAGATGTTTCCTCTATGCATGATTTTAGACCTATTATCCTATGTAGTATTGTGTATAATTTTTTTTTCTAAGATCATTATGTTTAGATTGAAAGTTGTTCTAAGCAAAATGATAGCTAGAAATCAAAAAGGTTTTGTTTAGGGAAGACACATTTTGGATGCTACCATAACTACCCATAAAATTCTCCACTCTATAGACCTTAGTAAAAATGCAGGGATGACTTTGAAAATGGACATATCTAAAGCCTATGACAGATTTTCCTAGCCATTCTTGTTTGTTGTTCTCAAAAAAATTGGGATCAATGGTAGATTCCTAAAATTGATCACTTCTTGTGTTACTACTTCAAAGTGTTCAGTCTTGGTGAATGGGGTCTCTCAAGGTTTCTTCTCTTGTGGTAGGGGTCTTAGGAAAGGGGATCCTCTATCCCCTTATCTTTTCATTATTTTTGTTGAATTCCTAGGAAGAAACATCTAAAAACTCTTGGACTCTAAGGTTCTAAAAGGTGTTAAGGCTGCTTCAATCCTCCCACTTGCCTCTCATTAACAATTTGTTGATGATACTATCCTTTTTGGTGAAGCTTTGGTTGGGGAAGTTGGACACTATAAATCCATCTTGAATGACTATGCTAGTGCTTCAAGTCAGCATATCAACTACAAAAAGAGTAAGCTATACTTCTTCAACTTAGACCAGATTGTGAAAGATAGAGTTGTCTGAATATTGGGTTGCTAGGAGGTTGTTCTACCTACTACCTTCTTAGGCTTACCCCTAATCTCAAAAAAAAAATATAGAAATTATTGGAACCATATTATTGAGAGAATTCAAAAGAATTTGGCTTTCTAGAAGGGAAAACTCTTAAGTCAAGTTGGGAAGCTTCAATTGTTAAAAGCCTCGCTTCAAAATATTTTGGTTTACTACTTGTCTTTCTTCAATATTCTTGTCTTTATAGCTGATAAAATTGAACAAATCTAAAAAATATTCTCGTGGTTAGGAATAGAGGAGAGAAACAAAATGACACTGGTGGGGTGGGAGAAAGTTTGTGCTCCTAAAAATGTTGGAGGCCTTGGGATAATGGGAATTAAACTCTTTAACAAAGCTCTATCTGCCAAATTGGGGTGGAATTTGCTAGAAGGTACCAAAGACCGGGTTATGATTCTTAAAGCTAAATATCTAAGAAAAAAGGACCAAGGCTTCTTCCTTACAACATCATATTTTCCTTATGACTCTATTTTCTGGAATCACCTCCTTAAAACTAGAAGTGTGCTTAAACTGGGTGTTAGAAAGCACATTGGTAATGGTTTGGATAGAAACTTCTCACTTCCTTGGATGATCTCAACCCTTTGCAACAAAGGTTGATCAAAACTTTTGGAAAGTATGTGGCTGGTTATATTGATTGGGATGGAACCTAATTAGATTAGCTTCAATAATCAACTTATGGGAGCTAACCTAAGGAGAGATGGACAATAAAACTGGGCCCCCTCTCACTTCCTTGGATCACCTGAACCCTTTGAAACAAAGGTTGTTCAAAACTTGTGGAAAGCATGTGGCTGGTTATATTGATTGGGATGGAGTTGAACCCAACTGGATTAGCTTCAATAAGCAACTTATGGGAGCTAACCTAAGGAGAGATAAACAACAAAACTGGGCCTTGGTTGTGCAAAGGCTTCAACAATTAATAGGGGAGGCTTCCTTATTCTCTAAAGATAAGAAGGATGAGTGGTTATGGACCAAGAGCCATTCAGGTTGTTTCTCTATTAAAAATACCTATGTGGAATTAGAAAAACCTTTATTAGTTAGCAAGAGCTTCCAATGGAACAATGTTTGCATAAAAAAATTGACTCGTAAAGTTAACTGGTTTTGGTGGGCTACTTCTCATGGTAAAATCCTTACTATTGATAATTTGGTTAGAAGGGGGTTCCAATTTGTTAATAGATGTGTCCTCTGCAATGAGGAGGAATCTAGACAATTATGCACCTGTTCTTCCACTGCTCATTCTCGAGAGAAATCTGGTCTTTCTTCCTTCCCCTGCTACTCATTAAATGGGTTTCCCTCCTATGAAAATGTTTATTGATAGTTGGTCCTTCTGCCCTTTCTCTCACAATATTATCAAGGATCTTTGGAATCAATTCCCTCCATAACTTAGGGGATTTGGAAGGAGAGGAATAACATAATCTTCATGGGAACAACAAGAAATAACAGGGATCTATGTTTGGCTATCAAGACCCAAATATAGGAAAATGCAAAAGTGGGGGAATAAAACTATTCTAAGGTCATGCCTTCTTATAAGGAGATTAGAATCAAACAAATTTGGGGCCTTAGGAAGGATCTCACTAATGTCAATTAGACTACTTATCTTTCAAGGAAAACTATTGTTTGGACACCCCTTGAGAGGGATTCGGTTAAATGCAACTTTGATGGTTGCTCTAAAAGCAACCCTAGTTTGGTAGGGGTTGGAGGTCTTATTAGAAATCACCATGGGGACTGTATTTCTGATTATGGGTTGGGGTCTACTCCAACAATAAGGTAGAGGCTATGACTGCTTGGGGAGGTATTAAACTTTTGAAAGATCTAGGTTTTCAAAAATTTATCTTGGAAGGAGATTCTAAGCTCATTATTGATATTTTGAAAGGGGATAGTGTTGCACCTTGGGAATTAAGAGATATAACGGAAAATTGTAAATTGGATATGCAATTTTTCACTTACTATAAAGTTCAACATGTGTGCTGAGAAGGGAACCACTTTATAGATATTGCTACTAATGAGGCTCTTAAGTGTAATACTTGGACTCATTGGGAGTATGGTGTGTTGCCTAGGGCCACAAAAGATAGAATCTTGAAAGAAAAATTTGAAAATGCTTATTTTTTATAAGTATTGGATAAGGGGTCTGGGTAGGGTGATAATTATATTTGGTGATAGGATGGACATAAATGTTAATAATTACAAGGGTGTCATATTTTGAATTATGGAAAGTGTTAAGGAAATCTTCATCGGGGAGAAATTTAATGAGTCCATCATTTCCAACAACAAAGCTTGGGTCATTTCAAATGTTATTAATGTGCCATACATCTCTTCCCACTGCATTTATGAGGCTCACCTTGATCATGATAATTTGGAAACATTTATTATGGTGATGTTTAATCATTCCAATTTTGTCCTTAGGCTCGTGTTTTTGGCTTCTCTCATTTGGCAGCTTTTTTTAAGAAGCTCAAATAGCTTTCTTCTTTTCATTCATTCTATTTGCATGTTTGGTGTATGTGTTAGAAGAGTTGTTGTTGTTTGGGGTGGTATGAAGAAGGGAAATAACTAGAAGGAAGGTAAAAAAAGTTTGCATAATTCTAAAATGGGAGGGAAAAGGAAGAGAATCTAACCCCCTAATTGTGTAGTCCTCAAACAAAATTCTGATCTCTAGAGAATGTTTCAAGGAGCTAGTATGGCTTCTTTCTTTGAAGCAATGAGGGGTTACAATGAGAGTTTGACTGCTAAGTTCACCAATTCATGGAAAAAAGTCACATTTCTATTGGTGTGGTGAAATTTGAAGTGATGGCTCAGCTACTAGCCGAAGCTACCAGTCTGGCTAATGAAGGGACAAAGGTGGTGAAGAAAAGTTGTGCTAATTACCAGAAGTTCATGGAGAAATTCTTGCATGAAGGTGAGGTGCTAACGAGGTTCCAAAATGGGTATGCTCACCTCAACTCCCTTCACTATTTTCCTTGGTTAGTATGTTTGTGATGCCCTACTTCACTTTAGAAGGTAGGTACATGACCATTAATGCCTACCATTTTCCCATCCTGAATCATATTCGTCATAATGATAGGATAAATCTATCATTTTACTTGATTTCTTCCTTGCAAAAAAACATTGAGAATGGGGCCTTGCTTCCTTTGCACCAAGGCCTAATGTTGGATCTATATAAGTTTTCCCTTGCGAGTAACCCCCATGGAAACTTGTTGATTGTTAGGCAAGATAACCCTCCCTGTAATGATGATGAGGAGGTTAATTTACCCTAGGTTGTTGTGCATCTAACCTTGTGCCTAACCCTAGGCCTGTAGCTCCTTGTATTGAGTTCCAAGGGGGTAGCCCTTCGAATGTTGCTCCCTTGGCTATCCCTAGTTCCAAATTCTTTGCATCTAAATCTAGGACTACCTCAATTGAAAAATCTCTCAAACTAGAATTTTTCCAAGCCACCCCAGAGAAAAGGAAACATTCCACGTTGCTTCTAAAACCCCCCAAAGTTAAATTTTTTTAAAAATACCAGCAAAACCTAAAGCAGGATAATGTCATTACCATTAATGAAGACCGTGAAGGTTTTCAAAAGGAGGAAATGGATGAAGGATAGGTGGGTGTGCTACGTGGTGGCCAAAGATTGACAAGATTGCCTAAAGTCACTTCCTCTGATAAAAAAGCCAAAGGTAAAAAGAAAGAAATTGAGGAAGAGTCTCTGTGAACAACTATCTATGGAAGATTTTGAACTCCAAATGGAAGAAGAAAGTGAAGGCATGGATTGTGATGACTGTGACCTTCATCAAAGTTTAAAATATTTCTATAATGAATCGCGTAATATTTCACTCTAACCAAAGGTTACCCAAACCCTTGTTATTGATCCCGCTTGCATGGGATTCCCATTGAGTCAAATTGATAAATCATAGATATTGAAAAATGGGAAGCTTGTTCTCTAAGCTTAGTTGCATTTATAATTCCTTCTATTTTTGTCAATTGCATTATGAAATTTTTGAAAAATATTCAACCAAGGTAATTACTTTTGTATGAAATAATTTTGGTTGACAATGGCTTAGGACCCAAAATTGAGGATACACAATAGACATAGCTTCAATCATTTCATCTAAAGGGAATCATTCATTAATATTTGAGGAAAGAGATTTTAAAATACCAATTAGAAATTTAAAAACTTTGTTAAAATCTTCCTTTGTAACATGTACTTCTCTGGTAGAGTGCCTGGCTGTCGTACAATAGTGGATTGGTATCTCAAATCCATGTGCAAAGACACATAACTTCCTACTGGCATTAAACTGTGAAAAAAAATAAGCTTATTCAAATTTATAAAGGGTCATGGAAGCCATTCTTCATAGTTTAATTTGTTCATTAATATACATAGTTCTATATTGGATCATTTTCACAAGATTATTCATTTCATCTAGCATGGGGAGAATACTAGATAAAGTTAAGATTGTCTCTATATTGCTTAACCTATGTAAGAGGTCAAGATATTTGTCTACTATGTGGCAATATTTGCACATTAATCTAATCAATGATTGATATTCTGAAAAAGTTGATTGTGTTGGTCATTGCATTTGTGTACAAGATACACATGCATACATACCTAAGAAGTATTATCTACTGCAGTAACTTCATCTAAAGATAATGCAATGAAGGTTGACTCTTTTATTTTTTCCTATAAATATTATTTTTCTACCTCAGTAAGACAACTTTCCCATTTCCATCCAAATTTTATTGACCAACGTGTACTAGGAAAGTTAGGAACACCCAAAATGATAATAAATTATTATTTTGGGTAGTTTGTCATAGGACACCCTCTAGAAAAAATATGAAAACAACACTCAACTAAATAGTTTTTACTAGTTGTGCTCCTATCATTATCTTTCCAAATTGAGCTTCAATTGAACCTCTAAATTCAACATGCTTCACCATTATTTGCATATGCTCATCATATTCTAGGGAATACTTAACATGAAGACATTCTTCCTTTGATTTCCATCTTACTAACAATTTTTCCTTTTTGTCTATGATTTGTTTCTCATAAAATTTACCGATATTCTTTTCTATAGCGTCAAGCTTTAGCTACAACTTCTTGTATCTTTTATATTTCCAACTACAAATCTTACACTTGCATTTTATTGGAGTTTCATCTTTGTTTGTATTCTTCACTGGTTCAATGAATGGTTACTTTGACACCCAATCAATTTGAAACTTTCTAGTCACATCCTACTCTCACCCCATTTTTGTTTTAGCTTTTCTTTTCCTCTTCCTTGCAACAACATCATCTATGATGCCAACATTTTCAAGGTGATCCCACAATAGTGGTTTACAATTTTTGGCCAAACTGGACACTGAATTTTTAATTTTTAACTAAATCTTCACATTCAGGGACCTATAGCGGCTAAACCATGGGGAATTTGAAGATGATGCAAAATAGAGTCTCGTCAAATTTTGTCTATAGATTCTAAAAATATATTTTTTAAATTTTTTAAAATTAGATTGCACTTATTTTTCCATCTCCCACAAAAACTAGTATTTTTCAAAAAACAACATTTTTAAAAAGTGACGCACACCGTAAAACGCATAACTTTTTTTCCATGAAGGATAAAATTCTAATTCTTTCAAATTTACATTTTTGACTTTGATATCTAGTGCTTCCACTTGGTTAGATATTTTTTCATTGAATATTTTTTCTTTAATCAAGTTTCGAAGTCAATCAAATGACAATTCAGACATAGCGTGAACGTATAATGCATAACTTTTTTTGTATGTATCGAAATTCAATTTTTTTTTTGGTTGGATCAAGGACTTCAATATCTAGTGCACTCATATTTTTCAATTTTTTTTTGATAATCTGCTATTTTTCCACATGTATAGAACAAAGACCTTCATTTTCGATGAAAAACCTATGTTTAATAAAACTAAAAAACAAATACATAATAAAACCAAAACATATTAAAATTATATTCATTGGATAGCTCGTTCTGAAGGCTACTTGATTCCAAGTTTGGTTTCTAAATATTCCCCCATTTTCATCCTCAACTGCAGCTTGAAAGCGTAAAAATTTAGGTTTTTTTTGTGAACAAATTAAAAAATTAGGGAAAGGGGGGTTTGCTAGAACCAGGGGGTTCTAGCGAACCCCCAGGGTTCATTCGAACCCCCATTAATATGCATTTTTCCTTTATTTTTTGGGTGGGAAATGTGGGCCCAATAATTAATGGGTTCGCTCGAACCCTAGTTCGGTCGAACCCCTTTATGGTTTGGTCGAACTTGTAGGTTCATGCGAACCCCTAAAACCAATTTTTTTGCCATGGGGTCATTTTTTCTCAATTTTCCTTCCTCCATCAAATTGTAAACCACTATTATGGCTTCACCCTTCATCTAGGTCAATTGACTCATTTTGGCCACCTCGGGTATCCCTTGGAACATCTTCTACGACATTTTCATCCTCATCCGATTCAACTAACTCATTCTAATCTTCTTATGAAGCATTTCCAATGCCCTCTTCATTAATATTTGGTGCAAGATTTGATGATGTAGTTCTAACCTGATCTAATGGATCAAGAAACATTTCCAAATACAAATTTATGGTAACTACATTTTGGGCGGTTTTATGGCCTCCCTTCACCACCTTGAGGAGTCTTACTCTTGTTGATCGACATCTTGATCTCTGACAAAATAAAAATGCCAAAAAAAGTATTCTTATTTAAGAAGGAAATAGAATATAGATCCCATTCCCTACTCAAGATCATCTTTAAGATTAAAATAAGAATGCCAAAGAGTTAAATAATCTTATATAACACTATCACTATGAAGAAATGATCAATGGATCACTTACCTTTAGGTTTTCATGGACTTGCTATTCATTAATGCAACAATGCCTATAGTTATAAGTTTGTAACTTGCCTATGATCAAGGTTCCAACTTCTGAATTGAGAGCTCACAAGTTCAAAACTGAACAAAATGTATAAAAATAAATCAAAATTTCTCTTGTATTTATATCAATCCATATTTGGTGAATCCCACGATATTTTTAAATGGGTAAAAGCACAAACTTGTGTCACACTTTATAAAGGAATCAACCAACAACAATTTTTTTTTTGAACTTCGACCACATAAAAGTGGTCTTTATGTTTTGAATTTGAAAATGATGTAAACTAATGAAATGTAGAACTTTTGATGAAGTTTATTCTTGTAATTGTTTTCATTATGTTTTTATCAATTTAAGGACAAATTTTGGAATGCTGAAAATTTTAGAAAAGAGTGAATTCACGGGCCGTCAAGAAACAAATTGAAAAAAACTTCATTTCTCTCTAATATTTTTTCCTCCAAATAGTTAACTTCAATATCTTGTGCATGGAAAAAAAATCAAAATTTGATATATATTTTTCTTGTAATAACGTTTTAAAGTCAAACATGTCAGAATTTGAACGTTTTCATGTGCTGTCAACTATTTTCAAATTTTTTAATCATTTTCAAAAAACAAATTATACCCTTTTGAAAAAGACTCTCTCCTCTTGTGCCCCATATAATATTTAATTTTTAAAAAATATGTTTTACTATATTTTTTAAATTTCTAATCAACCTCTTTTTTTAATTTTAACAACCTACTTGCATTATTTTAAAAATAAAATATATTAAAACTAATCAAAATATTAAAAAAATATATATTTGGATTCACCACTCTAAGCTCTACAAAAGGGTATTTTTTTTTTTTGCAGAAAAATCATTCTGACTAGAGAAATACTCTGCCAAAGTTGAATGTTTAAGAAAATTCTGAAAAAAGGTGAGTTGGCTGCCAAGTAGGATGCCAACTAGACATGCTCGGCCGAGTATGTTTCGGTCGAGCATGTTTCGGCGGAAACATGCTCAACCAAAAATGTCTTGATATTTCCAAGCTATAAATACCAGATATGCTCACTTTTTTCATGTTTTTGGCTGGATGTATTCAGCCGAGTGGCTTTCGGCTAGAACCTCTTCGGCTGAAAAGGTACTTGCCATGTTGGTGCCACATGGTTTCAGCACACTATTATGGTTTTACCCAAATGGTATAGTAAAAATTTGCAAATCTCGTGTGATTATACAATGATACATTTAAATGTTGGGCAAATCAAACCTCAATGAAACACACATGTTGTAATTTTCAAGGTGATTATGGACCAACTATTAGCATGTAGTTATCATAGTATTAGTGAAATGGGTCCTCATACACAATTTTTTTAATGTAATTAGTGAAATGTGTCCTCAAACTTAATTATTTTTTAATGTTATTGGCGAAATGGGTCCTCATACACAATTATTTGTAAATTTTATTGGTGCAATGGGTCCTTGCATGCAACAAAAATTTAATGATGTTGGAAAAACATTTCCTAATACATAATGTCATTTTAATAGTATTGGAAAATATGTGGGTGATTTAGTACATGCTTCCGAGATTCCAGGTGAAAATATTAATTAGATAATTGGAAACTCATAGTTTGTTAATGCAATATTAAATTAATTGCATATGACTCATAAAATAAATTGGTGGAAAATTGAAATGCATTGGATTGAAATAATTCATAAAATTTGGGTGATTTGGCAACATCATTGGTTGCAATGTATTTTCCAATTTTGAATTGACCGAATGGAACTATTTTCCTTGGTCGTTTTTAGGTTTTTTCTATCCTTAGACATAAATGAAGGTTTTTTTCATTTTTAATTCAATATGCAATTATTTTCATGAGGAATAGAAAATCTCTTTGTAGCTCTCATTTGTAAAAGGTTTTCTTAGTTTTTTTGTTTGATCTTGCTTCTATATTTGTTTCAATTTTCAATACAATCTATAAAGGTTACAATTATTTATGAAAAAATTGGTATGAATGTAGGTCATTACAATACCAAAATACCTTTTTCCAAATCTAAAAAATTGAAACCCTAAGGGTTCCTATGAATATCACTATTCTATTGGTTCTACAATTGCTCTATTCTCACTCTTTCTATCTTTTCAAAATGAGAATTTTTTGATCCTGTATATCCTTAGAGAGAGACCAAATCCATAATAAATTTGGAATACCCATGATTAGTATGTAGTAGAGGGTGCCCATGCCCATCAAGAGCCCTTTCCACAAATCATGTTAGAAAATGTCCTATAAGATCACATAGAGGATGAAAACCAAGCTAGTTAGCACATGAATATGAATGGATTCAAGAGGTGTAAATCTTGGAAAAGATGAGAGTGGATATTTCATATAGAAAAAACATGTAGAATCCATTATAAAATGAGTCAATCCAATACCAACAATCAAACACCACCATAAAAAATGTGAGGCCATTCATAAATAATAAAAAATTACCGTAGGGATGAAGAAATTCACCACAAGTCAACCAAAAGAAACCACTAGTGCTTATGATCGAAAATAAGAACATATGTGACCACCATAAAGGAAACTAACTGTAACACCAACTACCACAACACCATAGGAAACAATGTTAGGTAAAAGAAAGAAACCCTTTATATTATAGAATCCATAATAAATACAAATATTTGAGAATATCCCAAGTGTACACTAACAAACCAATGACTAGGATCACACCACAAAACATAAAGGCACTACCATCAAGAAAATTTTCACCAAAAGTATAGATAGGCCTCTATAAAGATGAATTAAAATCACTATTATAGCTACAACACTTAGAGTGAGAACCATGTTAACCAAGAAGAAACTCCACATAACCCAAAAAAATGAGTCACCCAATACTACACAAGAATATTGTAGAGAAATCTCATAATAATGTGACACACTTGAATTCTTAGGATACACCCATCATAATACTAGAGGAAATCTCATACCAAATCAATCAAATCACCACTATAGAAGATCAAAAAGACCAAAATAAGTTAGTTGCAACACAAGATCATACCTGTAATCACATGTGTGACTACCACAAGCTAGGAAACGATCACACATAGAAGGATCCACTACAATGAAGATGGAAAAGTTAGTAAACTAGAGTATCTTTCCATTGTGGTGAAAGTAATCGGATCAAGTATAAATGAAATACCGATAATAAATGAAGTAAGTGAGATAAGGCCACTATAAGATGACAAGGGATATCATAAAGATAAGGAATACAAGAACACTAGGGACATAGGGAAAGACATTTTTTTTTCAGGTGGCATTAATGGATGAAATATAATGCATTTATAAAAGTTATGGTAGGCCTTGACACAAAATTTAACCTACATAAGAAATGTGAGTGAATAAAATGATATCAAAATAAACATAAATTATAAACTATTTTAAGTTTTCATCTTTCAATTTAATGAACACATTTAGGGCAAGTTTATACTCACTAGTTTTGGTTTAATGCATGAATAAATATGGAAATTTGGGAATGGAAATCCCTTATCGCTCTAAGACACTCCAGTCAAAGGCACACCATATAACAGGTTTGAATGGTCTTTATAATTCCTTTTGTATGCTATAATAGTGATCACTTTGAAATTTCATATTTTTGTAGGTCATTGAGGTTGTAAAAGGCTCTTAAGCTCTCAATTATGAATACAAAGTATCAAAATGATCAATTTTTTTTTGGTTTATACCCTGACATTAAGCTAATATTCACAACTATTAATGTTGTAAGATCATCATAAATACAAAGGCTTCATTTGTAGAAAGTTCATAGAGAAGTAGATATGAAAGTGGTCAGTTATTTCTCCATAGTTTTATAAAAGAAATCTTATAACTTTAATTTTAAATAGTTCGATCACTTTATGGGAAAATGAAGTGGAAGTGGTCATGATATTGGATTTTTGCTAGCTCCACATCTAGCATCCTTTTCTACAATAAAAAATTGCAAGACTTAAACCAGACATGAACATTAAGACCCCTTCACAAAAGAATTATGGAAAAATTAGGATAATAGGGCATAAAAGGTTTGAATCAAAGCATATCCAATAGTGGGCCAGGTTTCAAAACAAATATTTTACATAAGTTTTGATGTTTCACTCTTTCCTAAGGAAATTATGTAGGAATGGACTAGATGTTTGGATATTCAACTCTAGATCTACATCCTATATCCAATTTTATATTAAAATTCCACAAAATTAAACTATGAATAAATAAATACTTTAATCAGTCAACAAAGGATTTTGTGGGACTAACTAGGACTTTAGGGCATACAAGAAATATTTGTCATAGAAAATTCTACAAAACACAAAAATGACTATTTATACAAAGACATTTGAATAAAACTATTTTGATGGTCCTATCCTTAGGCAAATAAAAATTAAGTACCTTCCCTTGATTGACTTAAGGATAGAGAAAGATAACCTAGTGAAATAAAACCTAATTTAGGCAAAAGAAAAAATAAAGGGGTCCAAATTTTTCCAAAAGAAAAATAGGGTGTTTGTGCAAGGCACAAGTAGCTAAGTTGAATCTTTGTAAGCCATCCTATTCTATCTAGCTATCGGAGATCAATGTACATTATGTTATATTAACAATCCCTTTCTAGAAATAATAAGGAATTAATCATAGTTACTTATACAAATCAAAGTGTAATGTAAGTGCTTGTAGCAATGGTTGAGCATTTTTTCTAGTTTAAACAATGGAATTTGTATATGCTATTCAATTTTATTAGGTACATGCATAAAGTGAAATAATTGAAAGACACATTTGATAATTATTAAGTTTTATTCTTGATAATATAATCTTATTTCCCTTCAATAATATTATAAATTTAAACCCAAACATTCTATTCCTTATCTTTTACACATCCTTATAATAAAATTTCAATTTAATCTATTTAATAATTAATTTCACTAGTATCTCTATTTTAGGCTAAAATCTATAAATAACCAATAGTGAAATAGCATTTAACAAGTCTTCGTGATGGTTATTGAGGAATCTGATGTCAACTATTAGTAGTCTCTTTAGTTTTGAGTGAATTGTATTTATTCTTGAATGACCATAATTTTTTGGGAATCTATTGAAAATTTTACATGTTCAAATTATAAGCGACCAAAGAATAAAAACATAAATTCCTCAAATGTAGCAAAATAATTTTTTACCCTCAAATTTAGAAAATGACATTTATAAAATTTGTCATAGTTCTAATAAATGTTTTATGTTAACTTGTATTTAGAATTTGTTTGTTTTCCCTAATTTATGGGGCTTGTTGGGTTAATCCCCCACTCAATCTGAGACTAAATGTGAAGTGGCATCCACCGAAAAAAGGATGTATCAAAGTGAATTTTGATGGCTACGAAGGGAAATCTAGAGCCTTCAAGTACGAGATGCATTCTAAGAGACCATTTTGGTAACACCCCTTGAAGGAGGCCAAGAAATTGCTAGAAGGAACAAACAATGAAGCCGAGTTGTAGCCAGAATGGCTGGGGCTCAACTTATGTAGACAAATGGGTTTCAAGAGACTTCACTTGGAAGGAGATTCAACGATCACAATCAACACCATTCGACAACAAGAGACTCCCAACTGGAAGCTTAAGAAAAGCATCCCACAAACATGGGAAAGCATTGCCTACTTAGAGGACTTTAAGGTGGCACACATTTATTGAGAAGGAAATTGGGAGGCAGATAGACTGCAGCCATCGACATGATTATGAACCAAGATAGATCAAAATTTGGGAGATACGATTGTACTTCCAATCATAGAGGACGAATTTGATGGGACATGGGAGGATGAGAGAATTTAAGCCACTGATATACGAGTTTTAATGATTAGGCAAGCATGGCGGTAGATTGACTTTATTTGCCTGCGACATCAAAAGTTACTGGCATAATGAGTAATGGAGTCCACCTTAAGCCTCAGTGCCAAAGAGAGGCAAATGGCCTTCAAAGGAAGGATCAAAAACCAGTGTTTGAGGAAAATCTTCAACCGTACAGAGATGGAGGCTTTGGATGCCATAAAGGCGATTCTGGGCACTAGATATCTCTCCTCCACATATCTGTATCGTGTAAATAACGATATTTCCTAATTCGTTTTCATGGCATGGTTGCTACAGGAAAAGGAGGAGAAATCAGTGGTGAGATGGTTTATGTTAAAATTATTTAAAGCTCAGTGGCGAGAGGAGATGTTGAAGTATTTGGATATGGCGGTTGTAGGTTGGGGACTGAGACCGACTGAGGGGGTGTGGCCTCAATTCTCATTGCACTATAATGGGTTGTGGGTTTCGTTTCTTATATGGAGTGTGGGGGAGGATGTGGAATCACACACAATAGAGGTGATTGGAAACGCTGCACTGTTGAAGGAGATTGTGGGTGCCTACAGGCCGGTGGGATAGCCCACGGTGTTGGCTCTCGCCATAGTTCAGGGCAGGCATGAGGTGATGGAGGAGCTGGAAGAAGGTGGTATTGAACTCTAATAGGTTATGCACTGCCAAGAGGTAGAATTTTATAATTTTGGATCATTGTATCAATAGTGTCAAATTAATCTATCAAAAAAAATATTTATTTTTATTCTTATTCACTCACTTAGAACTTTACCTAAAAGTATTAGGTTTAGTAAAATATTTTCTATTGTTGGTTCTAAAAAAATTTATAGAAATTCAACATCTAAAAATATAGTTGGTATGAGTTTTCCACGGTCTATAATAGTTGTAGAGCAAGCTTTTGGATTTAACTGTGTATGCTTTTTGATCGACATTTTGGATCACACTCAGTGATTCATCTTTCCTTTTCCTGATGATGGATCACTGAGTGTGATCCGAAACGTCGATCAAAAAACATACATAGTTAAATCCAAAAGCTTGCTCCACATCTAAAAATATAATTATTTTCATTGTAATTATAATTCATTCTCTAACACCTCAAAGTAAATGTTCATCCACTTAGTTATGCAACCTTCCTAATTTTTTCCATTCTTGATGACACCCAACAATTCTCAAATAGATTTTAAGATTTCATTATTTTTATGCATAAACATGTTATATTGTTGCTACTCTTTGCAATGGAGAGCAACTACTACACATAACACACAAACAAGAAGGTAATTCTCTTTGTTCTATTGTGAATACTTTTATCCTCATTAGTATTAGGTATAACTCCAAATTTTGACCTCTTCCCTAACATTTTGTTATGAATAGTTGTAGAGCTGAGTATTATAGCAAAGAAAATGATCTGTGAGATTTAGAACTTTAGTTTTGATGGACTTGTAGTGGGAAATAAGGACGGAACTTAAGTTAGACTAAATATAATTATTCTTGAGTTATAGGAAAATGTTACATAGATGGGGCAAAAATCAAGGGAGAAATATGAGCTCTTTTAATAGGATGAAAACTTGTATACAAGAAAAATGGGTGAATATTTGTAATGGAAAAATTAAAAAACTATATGTTTGTTTGGCAATTCAAGATCAATGAGTTGCATGAAAAATTATGATTGAAATTAAAGGTTGGACCTTTCTCATTCTTATTTTCTCAAATATTGGCATCTTTCTCTCATTTCTGGATGTGTATATAAAGTATTTTTTTTTTTAATTAGGGCTACATTGATGTACATTTTTCTATAGGATTTTCTTAACACAATCCTTATTTTATTGTCTATTTAAAAAAGAGAGGAGATGTTTCTTTAATTTATTTAGATTTTCTTGGATGCAATGAGTGCCAAATGTACTATTCATTGTTATGAAATATTAGTTCTTATGAACAAATACTCTCAAAAGATGGTCAATGCATATTTACTCAAAATTATACAAATAAATCCAAAAATTTAGTGCATCAAGGAAGCAAGCACTCATTTATATATATATTAAACAAATAAGTTGATTTAAGGTTGAATTTAGTTTGGAGTGTTTTAGTCTTTTAATTTCAAAATAAAGCATTGAAGAAATGAATCAAGTAATCCTAAAACATTCCATCTAAAAATGTTGTAGTGTATAGCCTGAATGGGTGGTGTAGTTGGTTAAGGGCTTTGGGTTCATCCCATATAGGTCTCAATATTTTTTCTCTTTGCTTGGGTTTACTTGGTTGTTGGCATGTTCTGGCCTAGTCTGTAGCCTCAAGGGGTTATAGGGGGCTCACCCAATCAAAGAGCTAAGCTTCAGGTCGTTGGGATAACCTATTGATTCCCCTTGATTTCCATAATAAAAAATAAAATAAAAATGTTGCATTGTGGAAAATATGATGACTTAAAAAAATAGTGTTAGATATTTTAGTTAGTAGCATTTTAGACTTAAATACCTAAGCTCTAAATAACAATTGAATTTCCATACACATATAAGGAGAGTATCTAGTCTATATAATTCCTTCTTGAATATTGAAGAATAAACAACACAACTACCTCATTATGAGCCTAATTTTAGCACAACACATTCCATATATATAGACTCTAATTAAACATAATTTCAAGATGAAATAATATACTAATATTTATGGCCTTAGAATAAGTCTCTTTGATCTAACTCCTTCCACAATAGTTAATTTCAATAGGTTCAATTTAAAAAATTCAATATTGTGATCAACATCATTTGATGAAATGATTTCCAAGTAAAATTTCATAGCTCACAAGAGGCATATACTATCTACATATTTAGAAATTCATGTTATTCCTTAAATACTTTGATTTAGTCTAAGGATCATATGTGCTTGAATACATTTATCTATGAGATGTTTTCACTTTGTCATAAAACCCTCATACTAGATCATCTCACACGAGTAGCTCCAAAATTATCACCTCCTATTTTGAACTCATTGGTAGCTCCATGTCTAAGTGAGTTGGTGACCAAATGACAAGGTATGAGATCAAACACCTAATATTATAAGGTACTAAATTAGTCACTCAATATGATAGGTACCAAATAGGCCATATAATATATATCTTTCATCTTAGAACTACTTTTTCTTCTTACTATACTTTTCTAGAGATGCATTAGGCACTTCCTTGGTATACTTAACCACTATATATTTTGTGTCAATGACAATGACCATTGTTGAGCACTTGTAGATATTTAAATCTATATTAAATTAAATACTAGTAAAGATAAGAAAACTAAACAGGTTAATGACATAAAGATTCAAATCATGCAAATGAAACCTTTTACCTTGTTCACTCCTTTCTCCTCTGATTGATATAGAAGAAGAGTTGTACCTAACACTCTCTTAATTTTCTCCTTTGATTACAATAAAATGTGATTTTTTATAAAACTAGTAGCATGATATTAGGATTGAGATGATGAGAGATCAAATGGATAGAATGAGGATATGATGAAGAGAGATTCAATATAAATTTGGATAACATAGGGATATGAAGATATAATATTCAATATAATAAGGTTGTCATGAAATTGGATTCTCAAATGGGATGAGAGGCCTTTTATTTATAGAATTTCTATGAGGGAAATCAAGGGCCAAGATAGATAGATTGATGGATGGATAGGATTGATTGAGGATTATGGTTTGGATCAAATTTGTAGTCATATGACAAGTGTCACATGAATGATAAGTGTGTAAAAGATATGTTTGAATTTTGGATCCTCTCACATGTGAGAGGATAAAGGTGGAAGGGATACTTACAGTCACATGATGAAAAATTTAGATTGTGATCCATGTGAATGGATTTAATAGATTGGATTAAATGACAAGGATTGAGGGATAAAATGAAATTAAATATTGGAGAAAAAGGTGGTGGGGATTAATTAGCCTAAATCCATTAATTAATTGATTTAGATAGAGGACTTTGAAATAAGGCTAGACTTAAATAAATATAAAAAGTCATTTAATTAGGGCAGGGGATAAAGGTAAAGGATAAATTAATTAATTGTTAAAATAAGGTGGGATAAAAGGTGAAGGATAAATTAAGGGTAAAAGCACAAAACTATGTCACACTTTCAGCCAAATAAAGTAATTCCGAACAGATTACTTTCGGCTGATAGGTTTTCAAATGATAGGGTTTCGGCCAAAGCCACGGGGTAGTGACATGGCGCCTACTTGTCAACACTCTTTTGGCCGAAACCTTCTCAGTCGAAAAGGTGTCGATTGAAAATGTCAAGATAAAATAAAATAAAAAAACCAACCCGACCATTTTGAATGCTAGAGCGAAAGGATTCAGGGCGAGAGCTTGTCGGTCGAGGTCAACACCAACAACACCCATATATACCCTGGTTCTATCCGAGATCATTTGATGGATTCTTTGATTCACATTCTTTGTGTTCTATTTCATCCGAGAGATTTTTGCGATGTATTTAGAGTTAAGGTTTCATTGATTTGTTAAAAGAAATTCTTCTCATCCATTTTATTGGCTGAAAGATATGAAAATTTGTGTTGTTTGTGATATTGATGAAGGAAATACATAGATTTGGTTATGATTTTTGGAACATTATCAGATTTCGTTGTTTAAACAGTTTGCTCTAGTGGATTAGAAATTTGGGGTTTTGTGAGAAAAGTGAGATTGTACAGATCTAGCTCTGGGTATTACTGATTTATCTTGCTTAAACTATTCGTTGGAAGAAATTGAGGTTATTTGTCAGTTTGGAAGAAATTGAGGTTATTTTCCATTATGATCTTAAAAACTGAGTAAAGCAAACACATTACTAGTTACTGGGGCATATGAATGAACATCTATTGGATGCAAAATTTTATGTTGTTTCAATCCGTCCATTTCTAAACATACATAAAGAAAAAGAATTTAAATAAAATTGAAACCAAAATATGAATAAAATTGAAACTAGAATATGAATGATTAAATAGACCGGGCTTTGGGATAGAAATTATTAGTTAGTCAGAACAAACCCTAAGAGTAATGTAGTCCCATGTAACTTGAATACTTGGGTAGAGCTCAAACAAAGCTCAGGGCTAAGATATTTTATACTTATTGAATGCTCCATTTGCATACCCATTTATGAAGTTCAATATTTGGTCATTTTCATAGAATTTCCATTCACATTGTTGTCTATCTTCAAATATTGACATCAAGACATACAATTATGGAAATCTTAACTCTGTTATTGAAATATTACATTTTACCTTCATCCATAGATCAAAATACAAGTTAAAATCACCACACTGTCATACAATTATTAATTACATACTTATTAATATTTAAAAAATTCTATCCATGGAAAACATGGACCCTAAACATTTTTTATTTTTTTCATTTTAAAACTAGAGCAACCTCACAATAACATGTTCAAATGCTTAAAAAATCATGGATAAAATGAGATTTTTTTGGGCAGAATTGACTGAAACTAGAGCAACCTCACAATAACATGCTCAAATGCTTAAAAAATCATGGACAAAGTGATATTTTTTTGGGCAGAATTGACTTATGCAGCCACCACTGAGTTTTTGGCCAGTTATTTGGCAATTAACTCATAAACCTGAAAGATTCACAAGTTTACCAAGTTCCTACAATTTTTTCAGCCATGGTTTGGACAACACAGAGAAACACCTAACGAGAAATAGGGGAGAGGACCCAGTACCTGAGCATGTTTCAATAGTTGTGATAGTAGTTGTTTATATAATGCCCAATATTTTTATCAATATTGGACCAATAGTTGTGACTTTAAAGTTGTTAGTGTTGATGATGACTACCCATAATTAAACAAAATGTATTCCTTTGATCTAAAAAACAACCAATCATGTGATTCCACTTCAGTGCTCAATAAAACATGTGAATTCACAAGTATTGGTCTCACTTTTTTTTTTGGGCCTTTTTGGACACCTTGACAAAAATCATGTTGATATGGCATCATATTTGATGATGTGGCCCTAAAACCTTATTTATAAGTAGGGGACTTGCCAAGTAAGCTGTTGTAAAAAATTGGGAGTGATTTGAAATTTCCACGTAGGATAATTAGAAGCGCAAAGTTAGGGTGCACAACTATTGGGTCCTTTCCCCTATTTAGGAGACCTGAGTTAGAACTATCATTCTCATGTTGCTTGTTTTTTCAATATCATGTTACAGTTTTTTTTTAACTACAGTTCCTATCTTTTAATGCATGTTACAGTAACATGATTTTCCTTTTTTCTTCTTTTTTTCCCAATCTCTTAAATTTTCTGTGCTCAGCCATAATAGATGATCGGCCATATCCCTAGATAAAGAATCTCTCTATTAAGTAGATGAAATATGTTTTTACAATATATTTAACACTTGAATGTGAAGGACTATCTATTCAAAGACCCAAGGCAAAGTTTGTTTGAGTACCATCTGTCATAGTCTCATGTTGCTATTTTTTTAGTCTCATGTTATGATTATGTAACTACCATTTGATTTTTATTTATTCCACACCCACTTAGAGTAGGAAAACACATTACTCTAGTTAGTATGTTTGTTAAGTGTAGACTACAAGTAAAAATGAGGGGCCAATTTACCACTTGCAATGTCTATATGAAATTTGAAACCTTCAACTTTCGCTGAAGGCATTCAACAAAACCAATAGAGCTAAAGTATTAGCAATTCACGAAAATTTGCAGACACCGTACCCATCATTTTTTCTTTCTTTCAAAATCGAATCCATTTCTTGGTAATATTCAATCACAGTTTTATGGTATTGTAAAAATTTTCATTCTCATAAATAGGCTAAATGTAACTTTTTAGCTCCCTTCCTAACCAACATACCTACTAGGCATATGAGACACCCATGTAAAATTCCATAATTGTAGCACTTATATTTGAAACTCATCACCAAGCTCAGGGATAAACACCGCCTTGCTAATTGACCTACAACAAGACTTACATCATTAATCTTGTTAGATTCCAATGGTTAGATCCTAGAGATTTTCTAATTGACCTACAACAAGACTTACATAATTAATCTTGTTAGATACCAATG
The DNA here is from genome assembly GCA_007258455.2 of Sequoia sempervirens. NCBI lineage: Eukaryota > Viridiplantae > Streptophyta > Pinopsida > Cupressales > Cupressaceae > Sequoia > Sequoia sempervirens. The sequence goes on along the minus strand of VDFB02353493.1, from coordinate 241,250,672 downwards.
GTTAGATCCTAGAGATTAAAGAAATTATGGATAGATTTAAGCTAGCTCACCCTGTACTCAAAATTTATAGAGTACACAAGAAGCATAGCCTACATTTTAGTATGAAAACTGGAATATACACATATAAACATGTGTATATGTATGTATGTGTGGACATGTATGTGTATGTACTTGAGTGTACATACATGTACATGTGTACACAATATATGTAAATGCATGTGAATGTACATACATACATTTTGCCTAAATTTACATTTCTATAAATTCAAAATTGAAAACCCCAAAGTTTTAGTTCACCATATGTACATGTACATGTATACATATATGTATGCACGTGTGTAAATATATATGTGTATGTGTGTACATGTATGTATGTATTATATATACATATGTGTATGTGTGTATGCATGTATGTATGCATATATATATACATACATGTATGTGTGTATGTATGTATGTATTATATATGTATGTGTATGTGTGTATGCATGTATGCATGCATATATATATACATATGTATGTGTGTGTGTATGTACATGCATATATGTGTATGTGTGTATGTACATGTACATTTTTATGAATACAGGTGTATGTATGTAAGTACTTGAGTATGTATGTATATGTACGCACGTGCATGTACATATATATATCTATGCATACATATTTATGTATATACATACATATATCTATGTACATGTGTGTACATGATGTATATAGACATACGTACATATGCATACATGTATATACACACATGAATATATATATATATGTGTACATACACACATACACATATATGCGTACATATGTACATACACACATACACATATATATACATGTATATACATCTACACATGCACTCCCACATACATACACATAAATGTATATATGTACATACACAAATGTATTGAAAGTCTCTTTGGAGTTGTCAAATTTCTTATGTTATCTAAGTTGTTACAAGAGGTGAACTATTGAGTTAAGTTCATTGAAGAAGAAAATAAATTATATGATGAAATAAAGGTCATTCCATGCTTACAGGGCCAAGATTTCTAATCAAACATAGCATTCCCGAGGCCTAAATTCATCTTTCATGAAAGAAAAAGATGATATCAAAGGAGATATTGTGCCTACAAAACATGTGTACAATGTTTATATTTTATTCCTAAGGAATTTATTTCAAAGAATTTTAGTTATTACTTTAATATGTTTTAAGTTATTGAAAACTTAAGGAAATATTAACCTTTTTATTTAGTGTTTGATTTAAAAAACAATAGATTACAAAGAAAGGCTATATATGTGACCAATTGTAATGAAGAGTATTTTTTATTTTGATCTAATTTTAGTATAGAGTGGTTGAAAGGATAAATATATTTTTTCCATATTTATTCTTGGTTGCATATTACATGCATTTATGATTTAATAGGTTCACATAGAGGTAGATATAAAGTTTGAACTATATCTCATTAGATACATTTAAATTTAAAAATGTTTTCTAGTTTTGAAACTTGAAAATTTTACATTTAATTTAAATATATATATTTTTTTAGTTTTGAAAAAATTTCAATTTAAATTTGTTTAGTTCATCATGTAATTTTATTTTAATGATATCCAGATCTCTATCTATTTATATATATCATGGTCAATAAGGGATCTCATCATTCCCCTCGTTTTGAGCGAGAAGCTCAAACTAGATCAAATATATTTCAGGATAGTATTGCTAGATTAGACAATGCTCTAAAATGTTTAGAGCAAACAATTCACAACTCCCCCAATTTGGCTAATCGAGATAGATTAGTCACTATTAGACAAGAGATTATTAAGATGATCGAGATGATTCGATCATACAATCCTTATGATGAAATCAACATTGGGCAGTTTTATTTTTCTCTTGCTAGGAGTGTTAGTGGCACAGTGAAATATATAGAAGTTGCCAAATTAGTTTAAGGTGAAAATGTGTTATCCATGTTCCCATTTTATAGAGGAAAAAATAAAATTATAGGATATGTGGTTACGATGTGTGAAGATCCTCTTGTTGCGCCATTTATATACCCTAGATGGTTGGCAACACATCATAGGTGGCCTCATAATGACAAGCTACCACTATATTTTGTCAAATATTTATATTCAAAATTTCATTTACATATAGAGGTCCAGACTACACATCTTATCTTGACCATGCTAGCCAGGGTAAAGGCCATTTTTTTGACAAACCATAGTTTAGGCCTTCAAATTTTCCACCACTTGTGGACAAGAGGGCATTAGTTGGCGCAAACCTTTTGGTTTTACCAAAACATTTGGAATTGGCAGCATCAGGGGAGTCGACAACAGGCTCCACTCAAAGTCATATTTTTGATAACATTGCCTCTATTACGACACAGATTGATCATATTTCATCTAATCGTGTTGGTAGATACTTATTATGCCCGCGTATCAACCTTCCTCCCACTAAAGCTACATCTGCATCGTATGATCCACTTATTAGTGCTGATCTACCTACTCTTGTAGATGTCAAGCATATGACCTGCATGACTCTGCGTAATATGTGTAGACTCTCAATTTTGGATTTACCAGCAACATATCAGGTTATCAGTGAGGAACATGGGATTGCTCTTGACAAGGTACTAGACTTTATTAGACAATAATATCCTCATACACATATGAGCCACGAGGTGGAAAATGCAGCTCAGGATATCAACCTACAGGATCCCATGTGCATCATGTTTCTATTGATCCTTTAGCTTGTTCAGGTAGTTGTCAAGATGTTACAGGTCACATTGAGGCTACTGCGACACTTGATCCTGTCCATGGGGCATATAGTCAGCTTCTTTTTGCCATTGATACTGTACTTGCTACAGAGCCCCCTGCGATGTCTTTACATTCTTGTGAACTTAGTGACATTGGTAGAGCCATTGAGTAGGCACAATAGGTACTTTCAATTTATAATTTAAATACATATATAAAATTGTGTTCTAAAAAATTATGTAATGCATTTTAAAAACTTCTAATTGTTTAACTCCTAATTGAAATTGTGTACTTGAAAATTTTAAGTAGTATGGTGATTTGTCAGACTTTGGAAATTTGGAGCATGATGGTGATCCCACACAATATGCAGATGAGGTACATTTAAATTTAATAAAAAAATTAATTACTTGATGTTTAAGTTTGAACACATTGAACTCAAGTACATTGTAATTTTAGATAATTTTACATATATGTACTTGAACACATGCAGGGTTTGGGATGAGGCTTAGGACACAGATCAAGAGATCTTGGATCAGGACATGGATCCACACATCTTGGATCAAAAAAGTGATCGGTCCATGGATCGAGGGAGATATTGAGTTGTGGATAGAGGGAGAGATCGAGCCATGGATCAAGGGAGAGGTCGAGGGAGAGATTGAGGGATAGATTGGGCTAGAGATATGATGATTCTAAATTCATACCAGACGTATCCCTCTCTTTGAGATTTGTTTTATAGTATTACATGTTTGAGATCATATTATTACATGCTGGAGACACTTTTTATGATTTATGTATTGAACATTTGCACATGTGTTGAACTTAGGTTTTATGGTACACATATATACTTGTTATGATTTACATGTCACATTCATACATTTATGTTTTATGGTTTGAATTTAGGTTTGTTATATACATGCATTATTATGGTTTGATGTTCACTTACATTACATCTATAAATACATCATGCATTAAATTAGTTTATGGTTTTATTTATTTAGCAAGGAAAAAGTACCTTTATTTAAATTTAAATTATGGTTTGTTCAAATGCACTTGTTGTACATATCGATTTACATCGTGAAATCAAAATGTTGTCCACTATCTAATGGTTGAATTTAAAAAGATGGACATGTACATGTAATTAATTTAAATAAATAGTTCAAATGAATTTTTCTTTAATAAATAGGTCAAGAAATAGAAAAAATTGAATGCAAATATGCTTGAGATTAATGATATATTTTAAATTAGAACATAAAAATGCAATTAGAAATAGATGATAGTTCTTGAATTCTTTAAAGCTCTAAATGTTCATTTTTAAAGTTAGTCTAGGTTAAATACATTTAAATTGTGCATATATCATGCTATACATGAACCTAAGAATTCCATATAATATAATACACATGTTCATTTGAATGTGTATGCAAAGAATTATTGAACTAGATGATGAGCTATACTTGTGTCCAGTTGAATGTAAATGAAATCAAATATATATATATATATATATATATATATATATATATATATATATATATATATATATATATATTCAAGTGTTCACTTAAGAATTCCATATAATTCAAAGAAAGAATGTAAGCTATAAGTGGATTTTAATGTAAATGAAATCAAATTTCTAGTCTTGAAAGTTTAAGAATTCCATGTGGAACATTTATATATATGCAATTGGAAATTGATATATATTTAAATCTTGAAAGTTATGCACATTTAATATAAGTAGATCTAGATCTTCCTAGATGACAATTCTATATAAATTAAAAATTGATCAATCCATATTTAATTGTACTAGAAAGACGGACCATTACATACATGGTCTCAATCTATACATAGTAAACAAAGTTAAATTGATGCCAAAATGTAGTTATCTCAAGCACCCCAAACACCATCACTATGATTCACTACAATGTTCATATATTCCAATGCACCTTGAGGTGAACAAGAAAGACCAAACCAAGAGAACCTAGATACAATCTAACACTAACAAAATGGATTTAATAACTATACTTAAAAGATAGGAGCTAATGTTCTTAAGCAAATTTGGATTAAAAAGATGAAATCAAATTATAAGGTCAAGTGATTTTTTATTAGGAGATTGGATTTGAAATGGATGATAGTCCAGATTAAGGATAAGGTCCCTAGATGTTGAAAGCTTTGGGTGATGATGAAAGGACAATATGATGTAAGGACTAGATTGAGACCAAGTAACCAAATTTTGATGTTCAAGTGATGATTTTTTTATTAAGGATGGAGAATGGATGTATGGTTGAGATGGATCTAGATGGATAATTTTTAAATGATTGTAGATGATGATTATGGTTAAATGGGTTATTACTTGATAAAGTGATCTTAACTTGATGATTAGGATGAGGGATTCTTACCTGGTGAAAATAATAAAATTAGGATGTGATGATTAGGATACATGAAAATCCAGATGATCATTTAAAATTATTGAATGTCATGCATTAGTAATGTATAAAAAATAAAGAAAACTAGAGACAAAATTTATGTTTAGATTCTTCACCACTCAAACACCAGATCAACAAGATAATTATATAAGTTTGTGGAGTTGAAGGTTCAAATGAAATGAAAAATTCATGTGAACTTAAGAATTCCATGGAACATAAATAAATATAAATGCAAAATTGGAACATAAACTAGGTTTTGTATAAATTGTTGCACATATATATATATATATATATATTCAATCTAGCTCATGTATATAAGTGGAGTTGAACAAATATTTAGATTCAAAGATTTGAAAGTGAAAGTTTAACAATTCCATGTCAAACATAAAAATACAATCAAGGAATCTAGAGATGATATAAAGGAATTTCTAGAGATTCTTAAGTGAACTTAAAAGAATGAACCATGTCCAACATGTAAAAATGCAATTGGAAATTTATATGATTTAAAGGAATTTAAGAAAAAAGTAAATGAAAACATTTTTAAAGTCACTAGGTTTTGTATCAAGCATATATATGATCTAACATACATGTCACATTCTAAAAAAAAAAACCATTGGAAATCATGTCACATGTCCAATCAATACAAATATATATTATAGATCTGGAGTCATAAAGGTGTACATATATCCAAAAAACAAGTTAAAGCTCTTGGTACATAAAATCTGGATCCTCTCTATCTTTAATTATCTCTAACATCTTTTCATGATCTTCAATAGACAACCTCCAATTTTGTTTGGCACATCCTCTTTTAGGTAAAGTTCCTAAATTTATTTTTGTTGCCAAAACTAAGTGACTGTAATGTAGAACCTTTTGTCTTGGCCTATAATCAACAAATATAATACCATTTTTATCTATCTTTATTTGTTGATAATATGTGCCTTCAATAATGACTGATCCGATGGGATACTCTTGTCCATCACCATCTGTCATTGATTCGACCAATTTTCTTTTTGGTTGCATACATCTTAGTAGATAGTAATCTACACCTTCCACATTTTCAAGATTTGCAACTATAGCGAAAATATCTCATGTACACACAACACATATATACATAAAGTAAATTATACATTTAAGTTAAAAATTTATATTTTATATTTGAAACTTACTTAAACATAGAATATATATATATATCTCGATTTTAACTAAATTAATCAATTTCCATGCCTGTAACAACTAAATCAGATACACGTTCGTAATCAGTTGAATATAGTGGATCATAGACATCGACATTGTCATCTTCAACAAAAGGTGGCATTGATATTAATTGTTTCATTTCCCATTGTGAAACATACCCATCTATAATATTCTCACATTGATCAATATTTGCATTGTCCTTAATGCAATCAATACAAAAACATGATTTTTCTCACATTAATTGCATAAGGCCTACTACTCTCCATTGTCATTATTTGATGCAGATTTCTAATAACATGAATTGCTTGACAATTATAAGGATTTGATCGATCAATATTTGTTTAAAGTAAAACTTGAAAATTCAATAAATGAAATCATGTATGTACTTGAACATTGAAATTCAAATTTTTAACAAATTTTGACTAGACATGTACTTGTAACTTCCCAAAAATATTGTGTTTTGTATGTTGAGTCGCGAGTAGAAAAATGACTTTTGCACCATTCAACAATTTCGCTTGCATTCCATATGGAATTACCTACAAGTTACACACAAGTTGGCACAATTTTTCACTTATTACTTTCAAGGAACTTAAAATAATTTAATTTAGTTTTTAAATATATATATCTAATCTTTTAAAAAATATTGAAAGCTAAATTGGAAATATATATATATGGTGAAAACTTTACATACCAGCAAGTTCATGTTGACGAAGTGCACACTTCACACATGCTCCTGCTCCATTGTGCTCTCCTTTTCCATGTCCACTCTCATAAAAAATCCACAAAAATTTGGTGTTGTGTCTAGCATGTTGACTGCTTATCCAAACAAAGGCTTTTGCAGACTTAAATTGTCCTGTGAAGTTACAAGTAATTAAACACTTGAAAACCAAATTAGCTTCAAAAAAGTAATTATATATATAGATTTAAGCAATCAAACAATTTAAGTCGAGCAAAGTTAAAAGTAAATATAAATGAAAAAAAATAATTTAAAAAACAATGTACTTTCTAGCACATCCATCAGACCATATCCAGTGTTGTTCTTGATTTGTGCCACGTCGTCTTAGGTCTTCATAAAACATTATGAAACAATGAGCCACATAGCTTCTATCATGATTCGTATCATCACTGATATAAAAGTGAACCTCTTTGATGATAATTCTACCATCTTTGCTACTTTGTATTCCATCGACTACTAACTTTGCATGTCTGTAGCAAACTTGCACGAAGATTGCAACTTTCTCTGAATGATAATATTGACTTTGGATCTCATTTTGAGGTCTAAATGTATAGTTCTCAGAGAAATCTACAATAGAGAGAATACAATCTGGTGGAAAACAATTCTTTGAATAACGAAATTGCTTAGCTTTCCATCTTGCACCATGACAATGCTGGATATGTGGATATATGATATTATGAAATTTACTCATGAATTCATTGTAAGTCAATCCACTCTCTTTGAGAACAATTTTTTTGGCCTCAAATCCTGACTTCGTTAAGTATGTCTCATATTCAAATCTCTTCCAAGTAACTTGCACTTCATTATTGTCAACATGTAAAAGATTCTTCAAATCTCGACAATCATTATATACATTTTTTATACACTGAACATTGAATTCATCTGAATTTTCTAATTTTTCACATAGAAGAGACTTCACAAATTGTGTTGTGCTTCTAGGGATGGCTAAATTTTGATCAATTGCTACCATAACTTTTCTATATGATTGTAGGTGTAGATCAAATTCAAAGTGATTTTGACAAGAAGTTTCGCGTACTTTATTTATACGTACAAATGATGGTCGTAGTGTTTCAAACATCCTTTGATCAATCTTCACATTTGAAAATTCTTGTTTAAATGATTCAAAAAGTTCACTTTGTGTTGTATCTATAAAATTTTTTGGATGAGAAATTTTGTACCATCGTCACCTATTATTTGTATACTATCCCTTCTATTGGAAGAAACACGAGAGTGGGTGGTTCAATATTCAACTACCTGTTTCTTTACATCTTCTGAAATTCTATCTTTTCGAGGAACCCTACAAATATTTACCCAATTTTTCTCAATTTTTCCAAATATTTCATTTCTCTTTTCAATATACCTTTGAACAGTTCTCCTAGAAACATTTAGTAATTCAAAAATTTCTTGATCTTGTCTTCTATGTGATAATTTCTTACTAGAAATTAAAGTCATCAACGCTCTATGTGCATCACTTAAATCACTAGATCGACTTTTCTTTTCAATACATTCTAATGCTTCTTGTAGGTTTTCAACAATTGTTTGTTTTAAATCTGATGACCTTTTCCTATTATCAACCCCTAACAACTTCAAAACAAGGGTCATTTCTTTTCATCTAAATAACTTTACAACTAATTGTGCTCTTCCAATTAAAGATTTCTCTTCAAAAAATTCATCCCATATTTTTTATAGTGTAATTTTAATGTGATTTCAGATAACATATCTTCAAATGAAATATTATTGAAAAGAGAATCTTCATCCATCTCCATCAGATTTTTCATACCATAGTCCAAAAAATTTATGTTAGTACTAGGTTTAGTTTGTTCTTGTACCTGTACATTACCTTGATCATCAATATTTTCCATGGGTTGTTGTTTAGTAGATGTTCCTTCATTTGCTTTTCTCTTTCTTTTTCTTACTCGCGTTCAATCATACTTCCTCGATCTAGCCCTTGGATTTTCCATCACAAATTACACTCAAATTTGAATTCATGCCTACATACAAATTTGTACACACATGAGCTTTCCATGAAATATGTACAGGTAATTTAGCGTAAATATTTTAAAAAGATTGTAACTAGATGCAAAACATAAACATAAAATATTAAAAAAAAGAGTCTTTAATAAACATAAACATGCAAAACATAAAATATTTTTAATTGAATAATACATACATGTGTATAAAATTCTATGTAATTCTCAAATAAAATTATATATAATTCTCTTGAAATAATTCTTTATAAATATATAATTTTACATAAGAGACAATTAAATTTATATATAATTCTCAAATAAATAAATAAATAAAACTTCTTGATAATGATATCTTTGATGTTTTTTATATAAATTTACTAATTTCATAAGTATGCTAATTTTATGTATATATATTGGAAATAAAAATAAAGGCAAAGGTAAATTTAATAAAACATAGGTATTTAAGGAGGACATGTAAGAACAAGAATGGAAGAACATAGAATTGGTGATCAATAATAATGAAATCTAAGAATTTAAATAGTGAAAACAAAAAATGCATTCATATTCAAACAATTTTTAAATAAATAAAATAATTGTCCAATAAATAATGTAAATAAAATAATCTTCTTTCTATATAATTCTTTATAAATATATTTCTACAAATATTTCTTTGATGTTAATATTTTAATAAAAAAAAATAGTGAAAACAAACTTCAAATGCATTTTTCATAAAAACATAATTAATTAAATAAGTTGAAGATCAATACATACCTTAAAAATATCTCTTCTCTTGTCCAAATGCCTTTTCTTTTGCCAAAATAATTCTTCTAAATTTTTGAAATTATAAACTTTCTAAAATGTCAAAATAAACCTTCTTTAATCGAAAATAGTCGAATATTTCAAAATATTTGTTATTTTTGAATTTTCTTAATTTGAGAAATTAGAAAGAAAATGATTTTTTTATTTCAGTAATTTTTTGCCAACTTCTTATCGGCCGATAGGTTTTCAGCTGATTTATTTTTGGCCTAGCTAGTACCAGCCGAGAAGGTTTCGGCTGAAACCTTCTCAGCTGAAACCCTGTTGGTTGAAAATTCCTAGTTGGCATCCTACATGGCAGCCAACTCATTATTTCTCTCAATTTTTTAAAGCATTCATCTTTGACAAAGTATTTCTCTAGTCAGATTGATCTTTTTGCAAAAAATAAAAATACCCTTTTGTAGAGCTCAAAGTGTAGAATCTAGATATATAATTTTTATAATATTTTGATTAGTTTTAATATATTTTATTTTTAAAATAATGCAAGTATGTTTTAAAAATAAAAAAAGAGGCTGATTAGATATTAAAAAAAAAATAGTAAAACTTATTAAAATGTTTTAAATCTTATATGGGGCACAAGAGGAGAGAGTCTACTTCAAAAGGGTATGTTTTGTTTTTTGAAAATGATTAAAAAAATTAAAATTAGTTTACGATCCATGAAAATTGTCAAATTCTGACATGTTTGACTTTAAAACATTATTACGAGAAAAATATACATAAAAATGTGATTTTTTTTCCATGCACAATATATTGAAATTACCTATTTGGAAAAAAGAAGAAGGGAGAAATGAAGTTTTTTTCAATTTGTTTCTTGACGGCCTGTGAAGTCACTCTTTTATGAAATTTTTAGCATTCCTAAATTTGTCTTTAAATTGATAAAAACATAATGAAAACAATTTTTTTTTAAATTTTAAAAATTATAGGAATAAACTACACCAAAAATTCTACATTTCATTAGTTTACACCATTTTGAAATTCAAAACATAAAGACCACTTTTATGTGGTCGAAGTTCATATTTTTTTTTTTTGTTGGCCAATTCCTTTATAAAGTGTGACACAGGTTTGTGCTTTTACCGTTAATTAATGAAATAGTAAATATTTATTTAAGTAATGGATAAGATAGGGTAAAGTCAAGTGTGGTCAATTTTAGGTGTATATTTTACTCCTCTTTGATATGACATCATGACTACATAAGAAGTGGCATTGTATCATATAATAATAAAATATAGTGGGGAGAAAGGGATGGGGATTAGTGGCATGATTCCCAAGTCATTACAAGGATCCGAGTTAAATATGCCCCTTGAGAGGATAGGCGGGTTCAAATAACATGGGTGTGCCCTCGAAATGAATGGGAGGAGTAAAGGATGAAGGATGGAAAGAGATAGGGATGATGAATATATGGATGAAGAGGGAGTATAGATAATCATCATGTTGCAATAATACAAGCAACCTAGATTTGATAATGTACTTGTTGTTATGTGCCAAGGTATAAGGAACCAAGGTGACACTACAATAAATCCCTATGATTAGCTCATTTTTTGCTTCCACCCACTATTTTAATGTATTTTTCTCTATTTTTTGGGAAAAGTCAGAGCTATTTTTTAGGATGGCACTATTTTTGACATTTTTGCACCAACCAAAACAAGCCGATGTGAATTTGCGTCAACATTCATGCCACAGTTAGCACCAGGATTAGCATCGCTATTAACTCCCATTGTAACAACCTTATTAACACCTAGATTAATGCCAAGATTAGTGCCAAAAACTATGCCTACTGTAACGCCTAGATTAGTGCCTAAATTAGCAACTAGATTAGCATCTATGTTAGTGCCCATATTAGTACCTATTTTATCGCTTGCTTTAGAGCCTTTTTGTGGTGCCTAATTTAGTGTCTGATGTAGTGCCTAATTTAGCACCTAATTATTCTGATCTAGCAAGGATTAAGGGTGTTAGAACAAAAAATCCTTCCCCAATATTCACTAGCCTTCAGTTGCTTGCCTATATTTCACTTGCATCAAAAGATCTACTGCCTTTATTTTTCATTATATTTAACATAAAATGCAACAATTTGTGTGACAAGATCCATATTGTCACCAACATTCCCCATTTATTCCTCTAGATAATCATAAACAAAGAAAATTTTGCTTTTACCGCAGTACTTTGTGTAGATTAAGGATTGAGGGTTAAGGGATTAAGGGTTGAGGGTTGAGAATTGAGGGCTAAGGGTAGTTTAATGTATAGGGTAGAGGGTTGAGGGTTTAAGGTTGAGGGTAGAGGTTTGAGGGATGTATATGGTTCAAGGATTAGGATTGAGGGTCCAATGTATACGGTAGAGGGTATGGGGGTTAATGAGGGATTAGGGTTTAAGGGTACTTAAGGGTTGAGGGTAGAGGGTATATTGTACTTGTGGTTTTAAGGGTCGAGGGATTTGTTAGGTCTCAAAAGTGAATGTTTTAAACCATAAGGGGGTGCCAATCCCTTAATACACCTTTGGACCACAAACAAGGTAAACACAACTAATTACCTTCTACTCTTCAGGTTGTGCCAGACCTAGGCAGGTATACTTGAATAATAAGGCAGATTTATAGGTAAATATGGTTCCTGAATTCAGCAATCTACTCACTAAGGAACATGAAGGTGGAGTAGATACAAATTTTTAGCGACTAATTTCTAATGAGAGCAATTGAGAATTCAAGTTTGTGAGTTGTATTTTGTATGCAATATCTAATTATGACTAGTGCCTACTTCTATTGGGTGGATAAAGTGGAGGGGTGAATGATGGTTTTGGAGATAGGCTTCTGTAAGATGGGTAGATTCACTCTTCATCTTAACTTGAATAGTTGGGCACTCTAAATGTTTGCACCTAGTGCAAACATGTAAGTATGCTAGTTATTTAGGCTCTTCTTAGTAATCCTAGTGATATCCCCTTATGCTACTATGAAGTTGTGAAAGGATTTAATTCATATGTGAAAGGAAACCAATTAAGACAATCTATTCAAAAGGACTTTAATCCAAATAGGAACCTATCAAATTTGATTTCTTAAAAGGAACTTTAATTCTTTTGCACACTTAAACCAATCAACAACATCACATAATTACAACAAATGTGTATTGCCAAATTAAATGTATTTTCACACAATCAATTTGAATAACATAAACAACCACTTCAGAGATAGCCAAATAACATATAAGCATATAAATCCACACAATAGTTGAGCACTTGAAAGCAAATTAACAATTATGCATAACCTTCTCCATTATATTTATCTTTGAATAATATACATTATAATAGTAGTTTCTGATATGAGATGGATAGGTGAATTGGTGCAATCTATCTTCTTACTAATGCCTACCCTAAATGGAAATGATGTAATGATGATCTATTTGGGTCTTGGTCTCTCTTATATATATATGAGAGTCAACAAGCTATAGACCCGTTACAAAAAGTCATTTCATTTGATAACTAAAAGTAATTAAGAAAACAAAATATAGCAACAAATGAATGCACCAATCCATTAATCTCCAAGAAGAAGCCTGAGACCACCTAAGATATATTCAAAACTACTACTCCATGATAGAGTTCTCATGTTGTTGGTTGACTCCTTTCCTACTGATGGTTGTCTCGTTGTGTCTGATATATCCATAGTTTGGTTAAGGAAAAAATTAAATGCAGAGAGGTGATGAATGTACTCTTGTTCAACACAAGTGTCTATATTGGAGATCACTTCCCTCATATCATATTCCCTATACATCATCTTCTTGAGCTGCTTGTGATTATTTTGTAAAATCATGTCCTCATCATTGATTTCATGTAGTGCAACAGTCAAGCACATAAAACTCTTCCTTCCAATCATCATACTCTTGAGGATTTCCCATATCATCATAAAGTGTTGGAGTTGAATTGAAGCATTTGAGATATTCCATGAGCCTATTATGATATCCATTGTGTGATTCTACCAGTTTGTTATGTGTCTCTTGAAGCTCCTCTCTCTTTTCAATTATTCTCCCCTATAGTTGTTCATTCTCCTCTATTGCTAAGTATACCTGCTTAAATTGTCTCCAATATTTGTCAACACATTTCATCATCTTATTTAATCTCCCCTTGATCATTTTAGAAGTAGTATTATACTTGATGGTTTTGACTTCTTTCTCCAATTCTTTACATTTTTCCTAAGATTTCAAGTGGCAATTTTTCCAATAAGTTGTATAAGCCATTGCATCCAATACTCTCTTATCCTTTTCAAGCCATGGGGAATACAACTCTGGTGTGGAAGAGGAGATGATATTTCTCTTTGATGTGCTAATTCCTTCTTCAACTTGTCATTTTCTTTAACCAACTTATCAATCTGTGCTTTGGTGAATTTTGCCACATTGACATTCAATTCTGCTATCTCAATGGGATTGGTATCCCCTACTTTTAGGACTAAGAGATGTCCAAACATTTGGTTTGGATTATCAATCACAACTGGTCTTTTGTCATGGGGGTACAGTGACCAAACAAGCAAGGTGGCCTCATCTGGATTGTATCTAGATCTTAAATACATCTTATTACTTGCTTCCTCTATTAATTCATTCTTTTGTCCCCTCTTTTTGAAACTATCAAACATATTGTAGAGATTATATCCCACCTAGGAAAAAGAAATCATCTAGCTTCCTAAAGTAACTCTCTCCCTCTCTCAAAAGTGATGGACTCCATCTCTTTGTCTATTTCTTTTTTCAATTATTCTAGAGCAACAACCTCTCATTTAGGAGTGACATATTGCATCTTTTGTCTCATTTTCTTTCCTTTATATTCATAAACAAATGATTTAAACTCATAAGACTTAATAAAATATTCATAAAAAATGAACTCCTGTCTAGCCTTGACCCTAACATCATCAGATGCTTCAAATATTACAACATTGTGTTCTTGAGGAGGCTCATATTGTGCATTTATAGGATCACTTATTTTTTGTACTTGCTCATCTTCCTTATCACTCTCCTCATCTTCACTTATATCAATATCTACAAAAAAACTCACCTCAGGAGTTGGATATGAAGGAATATAATCTAAGGGCCCTATATCTTCAGCCTGCACTCCTGAATAGGTTGCATGAGTGGCATCAAAGAAAAACAAAGGCACATCCTTTACCAATTCATTCACATGAGAAATGATTTGCTCAATCCTTGCTAGAGGATCTTGTATTTCACCAAATTCCCTCAAATAAGATGGGACATTTCTTCTTTTCCATTCCTCTACGAGCATAACCCTATTATATGTAGCCATTTTGTCAGTTGTAGAGGCTTCATCATGGTTTTTGATCACATCTTGATCTGAGAACACATTCTCATATCTTGATAACCCCTGTGATAGCCTTTCTTTGTGAATAAAGCCTTCTACATCAAAAATTTTCCTTTTATTACCTAGAGGGAGGTTATACTGTGCTAATTTAGCATCAATTTCCTCATATCCCTCATTTGCAACCACTATAAAGTCTCCAAAACATAAAGTGTTGGGCATAATTGATTGTTTGTTGTGTCCTTTGAGGTGTTTGGCATTAGATTTTTCCAATTACCTCACAATTTCTAAGTAGGAAATTCTACCAGGAACTACTCGTGGCAACAAGTGTGAAGTTCCTTCAAACCCATAAACCCTGATCACTGTACAGTTAGGAAATGCATACCAGTCTCCCTAGTTGTGATTCACCTTATTCCTTGGCTCATTTTCCTTTGGTCTTAGAAAATTTTTTACTTTTGAGGATAAGTTATAATCACGCGAATATGCCAACAAATTCATCAATGGTTTCACAAAAAACTCCTCAAAATAAAGATAATGAGATCTACCCAATCCACTATCCCACAATGAAGTCCACATCTGTACAGGTTTGAGGTTTCCATTTTCATATGTATCTCTTATTCTTAATTCTTCACTCCAGATCCTTCTAACATGTCCCTCGTGCATGAGGAAATGCATGAACAAAGAATAATGTTTGAAATGAATATGTTCACTATTGTTTTTAATCTTTTCAAGCTCCTGGTTTAGGGCATTGGCCAAGTATCTAGCATAATTGAATGATCTAGCATTAGTTATTTGTATGTCTACAACTAAGACCATTGGGGTAATAGACATGAAAGGTGGGACCTCTACCCCCGAGACCTGACCAGCTGAATAATAAGTGTATAGAAAATATTCTTCAAACAAGTCCTCATGAAAAGAAGGGTTTTCATTGCTTGAAAACCTCTTAAGTTGGCCTCCTTCTTCCTTGGGCCTATGCAAGGTTAGTTTCCATCATTTTTAGCTAGTATCCATATGGTGATACTCTTTCAAGAGGTCTCTAACTGTAAATGGAAAGTTCATAGGACACTCCAATTGAAAAAAAATTAGAAATTAAATCCTAAAAAATAACAAGCACGTCAGCCCCATTATGGGATTGAATAGTTCTCCTCTTGGGGTCGTATCTACTAGCTAGAGCTTTAATTAGTTCTAAATTTATGAACACGTTGGGCACCATGAGTTTTCCCAAGTTCAACCTCCACGGGTTGTAGACTGGCTAAAACCTAAATTGTTTTCTGTAATGATACATGAAGAGTTCATACATGTGTCGTAGTGTCCAATATCTCCCAAGCCCTTATGTTTATCTAATAATCTATCCATTGAAGGATTCATTTGAGCACTCCTCCTGGGTCTTGGCCCCAACCTAGGGCATTGATCTATTAGGTCTTGATTTAGGGGTCTCTTCTCAGTTTTCTATTTCTTAGCTTTAGGTTTTGTTGTGTTTTCCTCCATTTTTTGAATTCTTAATCTTTTGAAAAAATACAACTTCTCAGCTGGGATTGGTGTACTTGGGTCTCACCTCCACTGGTTTTTGCTATGCAAGAACTCCTAGCTTTTCCTTTCTACTTTTTTCCTCAATGAAGTCTTCTAGATTGTACGAAAATTATGTGATCAACTTGTGCTTCAATTATGGCTCATAAATACACCACCCATTTTAGTCTTGTCATCAAAGGGAAGCATTTATTTTTAAAAATATCGACGATTCCTTGAGATGTCACATCAGTTAGTACAATCATCATCGTTATATCATTGAGACTACAATCCTTCTTCCACTGATAGCCACCTTCTCCACGGATGAACAACTTTCCTTCGATCTATTGGTGGGATGCTAGAATATACTACCCCAATACACATTAATTCCCCCAATATTTTTTAATTCTTGATAATCTGTGATTATATCAGGCCATCGGGGGAAAGAAAACATTCGTTCCACCGATGTTCATGAGTTACAACAATGTGCTTACTTTTGTTGACTTTATCAGTTTATCGAGGATAATGCCTTAGGAGTAAGCCTGATAGGGTATTGTTACATCGATACTAGGTTATGAACTACTTTCATCAGGCCATTGGTGAGGCTACGATGGGGGCTTCGTCGATGAGGCATTGCTAGGCCGATAGTGCTAATTTTTATTTAGGAACAGGGAAAGATTATGGAGTCTCAAACTCATTTATAGGTGTGTTAATTTGGAAACGTGGGCTACAAAATGGATCTTGTCACAAAAATTTCAATAATTTTTGTTGATCATAAGATTAAAATGTGATGAATTTCTATGAAATGTGAAGGATAGGTGGGTGGAGGCTATTGAAAAATGTGATAATTTTTAGTTATAACAGGATTAAGGGTTGAGGGTGGAGGGATTAGGGTAGATAGTTTACTTGGGTTTAAGTGTTTAAGGGTTGAGGGATTACTAGGGTCGACTAGGGTAGAGGGTATTGGGACGTTGAGGGTAGAGGGTTTAACAGTTTAGGGTTTAGTGTATTGATTTGAGGGTATAGGGTTGAGGGATTAGGGTAGAGAGGGAGGGATGGATTAAGGGTTGAGGGTTGAAAATTGAGAGTTAAGAGGGGCTTAATGTATAGGGTAGAGGGTTGAGGGACATATATGGTTCAAGGATTAGCGTTGAGGGTCCAATGTATAGGGTAGAGGGTATAGGGGTTAATTAGGGATTAGGGTTTAAGGGTACTTGAGGGTTGAGAGTAGAGGGTAGAAGGTACTTGAGGGTTGAGGGTAAAGGGTAGAGGGTACTTGAGGGTTTAAGGGTTGAGGGATTAGGGCAGAGGGATTACTAGGGTTGACTAGGGTAGAGGGTATTGGGACATTGAGGGTATAAGGATGTAAAGGATTTAACAGTTTAGGGTTGAGGGTATTGGGTTGATGGTATAGGGTTAATGGATCATGGTTGAGGGTAAAAGGTTGAGGGATTAGGGTAGAGAGGGAGGGATGGATTAAAGGTTGAGGGTTGAGGAATTAGGGTAGAGGGTATAGGGGTTTACTAGGGTTTAGGGTTTAAGGTTTGAGGGTTGAGAGATTAAGGATTTAGGGTTGAGGGTTTAATGTATAGGGTAGATTAGAGGGTAGATGGTTTAAGCATTGAGGCTTGAGGGTTTAAGGTATAGGGTAGATCAAAGGGCATATAATTGAGGGTTAAGGGTAGTTTAATGTGTAGGGTAGAGGGTTGAAGGTTTAAGGTTGAGGGTAGAGGGTTGAGGGACGTATATATTTCAAGGATTAGAGTTAAGGGTCCAATGTATAGGGTAGAGGGTATAGGGGTTAATGAGGGATTAGGGTTAAAGGGTACTTGAGGGTTGAGGGTTGAGGGTAGAGGGTAGAGGGAACTTAAGGGTTTAAGGGTTGAGGGTTGATGGACGAGGGTAGAGAGTTTACTTGGGTTTAAGGGTTTAAGGGTTGAGGGATTAGGGCTGAGGGATTACTAGGGTTGACTAGGGTAGAGGGTATTGGGATGTTGAGGGTAGAGGGACGTAGGGGGTTTAATGGTTTAGGGTTGAGGGTATAGGGTTGAGGGATTAAGGTTGAGGGTATAGGGTTGAGAGATTAGGGTAGAGAGGGAGGGATGAATTAAGGGTTGAGGGTTAAGAATTGAGGGTTGAGGGTTTAATGTATAGGGTAGAGGGTAGAGGGTAGAGGGTAGAGGGTTGAGGGTTTAAGGTTAAGGGTAGAGGGTAGAGGGTACTTGAGGGTTTAAGGGTTGAAGGATTAAGGGTTTAGGGATTAGGGTAGAAAGTTTACTTTGGTTTAAGGGTTGACGGATTACTAGGGTTGACTAGGGTAGAGGGTATTGGGACATTGAGGGTAGAGGGATGTAGAGGGTTTAATGGTTTAGGGTTTAGGGTATTGGGTTGAGCATATAGGGTTGAGGGATTAGGGTAGAGAGGGAGGGATGTATTAAGGGTTGAGGGTTGATGGTAGAGGGTATAGGGGTTTACTAGGGTTTAGGGTTTAAGGGTTGAGGGTTGAGGGTTTAATGTATAGGGTAGATTAGAGGGTAGAGGGTTTAAGGGTTGAGGCTTGAGGGTTTAAGTTATAGGGTAGATTAGAAGGTAGAAAATTGAGGGTTAAGGGTGGTTTAATGTATAGGGTAGAGTGTTGAGGGACACATGGTTCAAGTATTAGGGTTGAGGGTCCAATGTATAGGGTAGAGGGTATAGGGGTTAATGAGGGATTAGGGTTGAGGGATTAAGGGTCGAGGATTGATGGATTAGGGTAGAGATTTTAATTGGTTTTAAGGGTTTAAGGGTAGAGGGATTAGGGCTAAGGGATTACTAGGGTTGACTAGGGTAGAGAGTATAGGGATGTTGAGGGTAGAGGGACATAGAGGGTTTAATGGTTTAGGGTTTAGGGTATTGGGTATTGGGTATGGGGTTGAGGGTATAGGGTTGAGAGATTAGGGTAGAGAGGGAGGGATGGATTAAGGGTTGAGGTATTAAGGGTTGAGGGTTGATGGTAGAGGGTATAGGGGTTTACTAGGGTTTAAGGGTTGAGGGTTGAGGGATTAAGGGTTGAAGGTTGAGAATTGAGGGTTGAGGGTTTAATGTATAGGGTAGATTAGAGGGTAGAGAGTAGAGGGTTTAAGGGTTGAGGCTTGAGGGTTTAAGGTATAGGGTAGATGAGAGGATAGAAAATTGAGGGTTAAGGGTGGTTTAATGTATAGGGTAGAGGGTTGAGGGACATATATGGTTCAAGGATTAGGGTTGAGGGTCCAATGTATAGGGTAGAGGGTATAGGGGTTGTATATGCATAAAATTGGTCATGTCTAATTAATCCTGGAATTTAATTAAATATTTATTATTTAATTAATTTCTCTAAAGTCCCCTACATATGATTAAATTTAATTAATTTAATTATATTGTTCATTCACTTTATTCTTCTTCCATGATTAAATAAATCAATTTTAATTATTTCACATTCATATGTCTACTTGATTAATTAAATAAATATATTTTATTTATTTTAATTAATTATCACCTTTTGAATTTAATTAAGTCTTTTGATTTAATTAAATTTAAAATATTTCCTTTCTCCTAATTAGTTAAATATTTTATTTAATTAATTTCATCTACATGTCATTTCCTAAAAGTTTAATTAAATATCTTTCATATCTTTTCAAATCATAATTAAATATTTATTTAATTATGAAATCCTCTATTATTCTTCAAATCTTAATTAAATATTTTATTTAATTAAGAAAAATCTTCCATGTCACCCATAAATGAATAATGAATTTGATAAATTCATTATTTATTTTCAAAATCTCACAAAAAGATGATTTTTACAATTCATCTTTATCATCCCATCTTATCTCTTCCACGAAAAAGGAAATAAATCTTGCTTTCTAATTTTCTTCTATTTTTCTCTCCAGTCTTACCCATCTTTGACCATTCGATCTACTAGGAATTTTCACAATCGTTGATCACATCAACCAATTAGAATCTTTTGAAAGCTCTATAAATACCCCTACGAATCCACACATTGGTTACAATGCACATGCATTAGATATAGACGTTCAGGCGATTAGCATCTTAGCATTGTTATCATCAACTTTAAGATTCATAACATTTCTCAGTTTAGTTTCTTTTTAATATTAATCATAGCACGTTAATCATATCTTATCATAGCATGCATTCATCTTTAATCTCATTCTCTAGGAAGACCATTTGTTGAGCCTAGCACAAAATTTGAGAGCAAGTTGGAATCGACAAAACATTGGAGATAGAGGATGATAGGACGACATCAACGACAAAATACTAAGTTTGCATTCTTTTTCATTTGATTTATGTTGTGATATAATGTTCTATTGGTGTGTTTGATTTATTGTTTTTACACATTTTCACACTTAATAATCAACCACACATTTTTGGTGCCTACTATGGGGCCCTGCCCTAATTTTAACATTTACTTGCAGGTTTTTTTGACAGGATCTTGTGTTCTAGAATTCAGATTTTTGACAAAAAATTTCGTTTTAGCATATACATGGCTTTTTCTAGTGCATCCAAGGTTTTTAATGAAACTTTTGTAGGTCTTTTAGTGCATTCAGGAACTGTTTCGGCGTATTTAGGGAACATAACGATGCTCATAAGGAACAAAATGGTGCATATACTCAACTCATTTCATTAAAAAATTTGTAAAAAAAATGTTGCATTTTATTTTAGTGCATTTAAGAGTTCTTTTAGCACATTCAGGATTTTCTGCAGTGCTTATAGGATCTATTTTGGTGCATTAACTTATTTTTATAGTGCATATATCTGATCTTTTAGCGCATACATGTTGTAATTGAAGAAGGTTCTAAGTCTGATGCCTTCTGCAGACCAGACCTTTTTTGGCTTAAAAAAAACCAATCTAGGATAGTCACATATGGATTTAAAAAGAAGCAACCCTAGGATAGACATGGATAAAAATGAAGCAATCTAGGGTAGCCACCACACAATGATTTTTGCAATTAAAATGAACAACTTATTTTCGTGAAGCAATTATCTTCACACAGTTTAGATCATTGTGATTTGGGTTCTAAAAAGAACATTGTCTTCTTTGTCTGTGGCAATAGGTCTATGCTCTCCCCTTAATTGGGTGATCAGAATACCAGACTTTCCTTTTCAATTTTTACAATTTTAATTTTTTATTACATCATGTAGAGGGCTTGCTCTTATGGGAAAAAGTACTCACCCAAGAGGAATGACCCAAGTGGGTTCAAGCCAAATCCAAGCTATTCCACCCCACTATAAAATTTAAAGAAAATCTGGGGAAACCCACTTTTATTGGTAGTGTGCAAGATAACCATCCCCAAAGCCTTTGTTTTAAAGGCTGGGAGGTCTCCTGAGGGAGTTTATTATTGCCGCACTGAACGGAAATCCTTACTACAAACCTAGTGTAGTAGCCAACCGTGTCACTTTTTGAACATCCTAATAATCACAATGCAAGGGAAGGGAAGAATCTACCCCCAAGACACTCACCATATAACTGCCAAGGATCATTTGCTTAGGGGATTCAGTATCCACTTCTATCACTCTGAATATGCACCTAGAAAAGACAAAAACATGGGCGCCCCTTTGGGGGTGACACAAATATGTGACTCAACACAGTTCTAAGATGTGGGCTATGATTATTATGATGACCTACTTGAGTACTAAGAGTGAGTCTACCTGAATTGTCTGTCATGTATGAAAGCTGTGAAAACAGTTTTTGAAAAATATTTTTGAGCATACACTTGATGTTTAGTATAAGGCTTAAGAACAACTATTTTCAAAGTGTTTGTTGTGTCTTCAGTCACACTAATTCAGATAAAAGATCATTCAAAATGAAACATGAATTTTAGCTGAAACTTCTCACAATTGTTCAGAAAAACTCTTTTAGCACATCTAGGGTATATCTTAGCGCATTTAAGGTCTGTTCTAGCACATTCACTGATTAGTTCAACACATTTAGAGTCTGTTTTCATGCATTGAGTGTTTTAGCGCATAGGTTGGATATTCTAAAAATAGTTTTTGGTCACTGGAAAAACATTTTTTTTTTGTAGCACATATAGGACACAGAGTAGCGCATACATGGCCTATTGTAGCACATTTAATTGTTTCTCTGGCACATATGTCTATTTTTACAACGCATATAGGGTATAGAGTAGAACATATGTCACTTTTCTAGAATTATTTCTTTTGAAAGATATGAGTTTATAGCACCCTCGGTCTAGTAGCATATCGACATTTCTCTCATGCTTAGAGGGAGGAAATCAACCAAATCTATCAGGAAATCAATTGCCAATAGGATCAAGAAACCCAAGAAACATCTAGGTTACAAGAAAACCTTACAATGAAGGAATTTTTTTTATAAAAGTCAAAACTTCTTGCTCCACTACCGTGAATTTCTCCATAGGTACCAAGATTTTGCTAGGGGATTTACTAATGAATACGCTATAGAGCTTTTGTATTCACGAGCCTATTTTTAGAGAAGAGCTCTATCACAACAACACAATCACAATCAACCTCTCAACTTCGAATATCTACCACAACCTTCTATTGAATATCCAACACATCCCATTCAAATACTTCAGTGAGTTTAATTAGGCTATTTGATATACTTATCATTCTTCAAAAACAAGGATCAAATCTTAAAAGTGCACCTTTCAAAAAAAATTCTAATTATTGATTCAACTTCCCCAATAGGATTCTGACATCCTTCATACTTGGAAGCCACAATCAAGAATTAGGAATGTCTTTTGATCATATCATAAGATTTTAATCTTATCAGATCAAAACATCATCATTTTTGCACTTATCAAACTGTGATCTAAGTCTAGAAGAACATTTCAAAATCATATGCCTATTTTTACAAGATCTCAATACAATAAGTTGAAGGAGGATATTCAACAAGATCATACCCAAAGAACTCAAGAAGAAGGTGAGAATAGTAACCCCCTTTATAGTGTGAGTTGTAATCCCCTTTTTAATGATAACATGGATGAAAGAGAAAAAAATATGTTCCCTTCCAACAGAGACATGAGCAGAAGTCCTATAGATAGTGATGATGAACAAGATGAAGAGCATTGCCTTAGAGAAGGTGAGCAGGATCCTAAATTTCACAAAGCCTTAGAAAAGATCTTAGAACACAACAAAGAGAAATATTTCCTATATCTGGCTGACAAAGGAGCTAAATTACCTCATGATTTTAATACTGAGAACTTAAAAATAAATCTTGATGAGACACCCTTGTTTGATATTAGTGCCTTGTCTCAAAAATTTAAGGCACTTCAAGAGAAAATTAAAGACATGCAAGGGGGAACCACAAAAAAGACATACACTCTTGATGACATCTATCCTTATCCCTTTGATTGACATCTCAACATGATCCCGTTTCCTAAACATTGTGAAATCCCAAAGTTTGATTGTTACAATGGGAAATCAGATCCAATTGATCATATTAGGGACTTCTAAAATATGACTTTAGAATTTTCCCATGAGGATACATACTTGATGCGTTTGTTTCCTAGAAGTCTTGGAGGACAATCTATGGAATGGCTATCAAAAATCACACCACCTATCAAGACATTTGAGGAATTGATTAACGAATTCATATCACAATATTCCTACAACATACAACATCAAATAACTATGATTGATCTCTGCAAGGCTAAATAGAAACCTAGTGAACCCTTCATTACATTTCTTCAGAGATGGAGAAGATTATTTGCTAGATACCCACATCATGTTCCTGAAAAGGAAAAGATCACCACTTTCATAAACAACTTGGATCAAGAAATGAGCTATCTTCTTAATCTTCATTGTCCTCCTTTTTAGAAATTGATTGAAAATGCTATCACAATTGAAAGCGCCTTGGTTCAGAGAGGGATAATCAAAATTGATAAGGACAATCCTAGCTCGTCAAATCACCACAATGAAAAATATAAGTTTGGACTCATAAAAAAAACATGGTGAATTATGGTGTTGTAGATGTAAATCATGTCTCGATTAAGCTATTTGTTCTTAGTGCTCCAAGTGCTCCTCACAACAATAACTATAATAATGTCAACTCAGTCACAAATCAGGGGAACAATCCTCCTCCTCCGAGGAATAACATGAATCAAAATTTTACTCCCAATCAAGGGAATACCAACAATAAAGGATACCATGGGAACAATAACAATACGCTAGGAAACACATCGACCACAAATCCACAATGATCTTCATTCTTTTCTAGAAAAAGAACTTTTACTCCGCTAGGTCAATCCTTAGAATCTGCACTCAAAGAGCTAATGGCTAAAAATGCTCTTACTTTTCCACCTCAACATAACTTTGAACCCAATGTGAAGCAACCATCATGGAATGATGCATACTATTGTGAATACCATCGGTGTAAGGGCCATTGTACAAATAATTGTCAAGCCTTGAAGAATTCCATTCAAGACTTAATTGAAAATGGCACCATCACAATAGAAGGACACCAACAATCAAATGAAGACCACCAAGCATTTCACAACCCTTTTCCCAACTATCAAAAGGGTGAGTCTTCTAGAAAAAGTGTGAATCATATCAATGATAATATAATCAATCATATTTACATTGACGACGAGCGGGTCAATGTTATAAAAGTTAAGGAAAAGATGAAATATAGAAAAGTCAATGCAACAAAAAGGGCACAAGTTAAAGTTTTCTTAAAGGGTGCTTCTTCAAAATACACTTTTCCCCTACCTCCACATCAATATGAATTAGTCAATCAATTGGGAAAAACCCCTGCTTAGATTTCTATCTTATAATTCTTGAAGATTTCCCTAGCACACAAGGAAGTTCTAGAAAATTCCCTCATTGAAACAAGTGTATCCACTGATCTAGATGTGGATTGATTTCAAGCCATGGTGGGACACTTTTCCTCATCCACATGCCTATCATTTTTTGAAAAAGATGACGTTTCCATGACTCATCCCCATAATTCATTGCTATACTTAGAAGTCATGATTCAAAAGTTTCATGTCAGACGCGTACTAATAGATGGAGGGGCTGGTTTGAACATATGTACCATGAAGTTAGTTCGGGCTTTAGGATTCTCTAAGGACTTCATTGATCCCAGAAGAAATATTACTATTAAAGCCTATGATGATGAGGAAAGAGAATCCAAGGGTTTAATCATGTTGCCAATTAGAGTGGGACCTATTATCAAGAATACTTTCTATCAAGTATTAGATCGTGATCTTGCATACAACATCTTGTTGGGTCATCCTTGGATCCACGGAATGCAAGTTGTCCTATCCACATATCATCAATATCTTAAGTTTCCTTATGACGAACAAGAGATCACAATACCAATAGATAATTCGAACAGTCAGACTTGTGCCAACATCAAAGCTAGTCAAGATACTTTGGTCCCCAAAAATCAAGAAGCTCTTGCTAATACTTCTCCTAAAGTTGATATGCAACTCAGTCAATTAACCAAAATCTTTGACAAGCAATTATGGTTCAAGGATAATGGAGTAGGGGAGTATTCTCTCTATCTTGCTAATCTGCTTATGTCACCTTGGTCACATGGGAAACCTTCTATCACACAACATTAGATATCTATAGCATCAACATCAACGCAACTGCCAACAAAACCAAGTACAAATTTTAATGGACAATTTATCAAAGAAAAATTCGCCATGGAAGATTCTAAGGATAGAGAAGTTCTAAGTTAGCTCTATAAAGATGAAGATGAGATAGTTCTCAATGTTAAACTACCAATTGATCAATATGGTAAATGATATTCAATCATACAAAAGATGGGCTATGCTGGTAATGGTCCTATTAGAAAAAGAAAATGAGTAGTTGAGCCTATTCACCTTCCAGGACTTGCTGCAAAAGATAAAATAGGACTAGGCTATGATACTAACTCAAAAGAAATAACATCCAAGCAGTTGCATGATACTGTCCTTATGACACCATTTACAATGATGAGTTCTGGAGGGACAAATAGGTTGATGTGGTGCACAAGTACACCCCAACTCTAATTGAAGGTGAAGGGTCAGGGTCCCAACTGCAAGGATTTGAATTACAAGGAAACTATGATTCTAGTGATATTGAGTCAAATTTAATCAAACAAGACTATCGTGAGAATAGTACCATCATTGATTTGCCTCATACATTAGGTCCTATAGACAAATCTGTTATGACCATAACCATAGCTGATTTCGTGCAACATAATGACCCACTACTGCTAATACATCCCGATCTCATTGACTATAATCTATTCGAACCTATCAATATACCTATGTTTCCAACTGATGAATCTATTGTGAACTTCCTTTCTATAGATGACACAAATGATTGTTCCATTAGAAATTTTTGGCATAGAGTCTTTAAGAAGGAAAGTGTCAAGTCTCCTAGCTACAAAAATAAAAAATAAAAAAGAAAGATCTAATGGTGAAAACCAGAATTTGGTAGTGTTAGATAAAAAAAAAGATAAAAAAAGAGCATATTAGATGGTGAAACCTTTTTAAGGCACCGGATGATGGGATACTTGACACTTTCCCAGAGCACTATCATGAGCAATCGCCTATCTTGATTGAGCCTACAAAAGAGGTCAATCTTGAAACTACATAAAAACCAAGGATTCTACAGTTAGCTGCATCAATGATAGAGAAAGAAGTGTCAGAATTCATGGAATTTCTCAGAGCAAATCAAGTCAACTTTTCCTGGTCTTATGCAGACATGCCAGGTCTTGATCCTAATCTTATAATGCATCACTTGTCCATCAAAATGAGAGTTAAAACTATGAAACAAAAACTTAGAAAGATGCATCCTCATGTTGTACTACTAGTAAAAGAACTCCAAAAACTCCTTGATGTGGGATTTATAAGATCGACCGACTATGCAGAATGGATCTCCAATATTGTTCCTGTGTCCAAGCTTGACAAAAGTGTTAGAGTGTGCACAAATTTCAGAGATCTTAATAAGGCATGTCCTAAGGATGACTTCCCACTTCCAAGCATCGATACTATAGTTGATCTAACAGTTGGCCATGCCATGTATTCACTAATGGATGGTTTTTCTGGTTACAACCAAATCAAGATTGCACCTAAAGACTAGGAAAAAACAACTTTCACATGTCCATGGGGGACTTACTGTTGGAATGTCATGCCTTTTGGTCTAAAGAATGCTAGGGCTACCTATCAAAGAGCTATGACTACAATATTTTATGACATGATGCACACATTCATGGAAGATTATGTATATTATATATTGGAAAAGTCATACATGAGAGAAGGACATCTTGAAGTATTATCCAAAATATTTGCGAGGTTGGGAAAGTTCAAAGTTTGCCTTAGCCCCAAGAAATGTGTTTTTGGGGTCACATTCAAAAATCTCTTGGGATACATAGTATCAACAAAAGGAATTGAAGTAGATCCTACCAAGGTGCAAGCAATCATGGAAATGCCTCCACCAAGGAATATTAGTCAGTTGAGGTCATTGCAGGGAAGACTTCAATCTATATGAAGGTTCATTGCACAACTGGTAGATAAAAGCCTACCTTTCACACATCTATTGCATAAAAATGTTCCTTTCAAATGGGATGATAAGTGTGAAATGGCCTTTCAAAAAATCAAGCAGTACCTAATGGACCCACTAGTTCTTGTACCACCAAGTCCGGACAAACCACTAATCTTATACATTGCTGCAATAGAGACATCTTTGGGGCATTATTAGCACAAGAAGACTCTATAGGAAAGGAACACACAATTTATTACATCATTCGAACACTAATAGGTCATGAACTCAATTACACTTTCATTGAGAAGGCTTGTCTAGCAGTAGTCTTTGCCTCACAAAAGTTTTGACACTACATGTTAACTCATACAATCAATCTTGTGGAAAATATTGATCCACTTAAGTATCTGTTAAGCAAGGCTACATTGATAGGAAGGATAGCAAAATGGGTCATGATATTAAGTGAGTTTGGAATCCATTATGTTTATCACAAAGCAATCAAAGGACAAGTTATCACTGATCAACTGGCTAAAGCACCACTACAAACATAGCATCCCATACATATTGAATTTCCAAATAAGGATGTCTTCACTGCAGAATCCAAACAACCATGGTCATTATACTTTGATGGTTCTTTTACTCAACATGGATCGGGGGCATGCATACTCTTTGTCACCCCTCAAGGACATACCATTCCTCAGTCATATAGGCTAATGTTTCCATGCACCAACAACATAGCCTAATATGAAGCTTTAATCATTGGACTCAAGATCGCTTTAGAATGGAGGATCATAGAACTACAAGTCTATAGTGACTCACAGTTAGTCATTAATCAGATTAATGATGATTATCAAACCAAAGATGACAAACTATTGCCATATAAGAAGATGGTTGATGATTTCAAGAAATAATTGTAGATATCAAGTTCATACATATTCTAGGACTTGATAACAAGGCTGTTGATGCCATGGCCATGATCACATCATTGTTGCAACTCCTAGAAAATTAGGCTCGCTATGAATTTCTGGTGGAACAATCATTTACACCTACCTATGACACACCAGAAAGCCAAATCATTTGCCACTTCGTAGGATTTGATTCACCTTGGTATGGAAAGATTTATTCCTACCTAAAAGATGACATCTTACCACTTGAATTATCCCATAACCAAAAGCATGACTTTATCCACCAATCCTCTTGCTATACTCTTATTGCTGACACTGTCCATCGCTGCGGTCTTGATGGTACTTTACTTCAATGTCTTGAACATGATGAATCCAACAAGGACTTATAAGAAGTTCATGGTGGCATTTGTGGTAATCATTCAATTGGACTGAGCTTATCCAAGAAATTGATTAGAATGGGTTACTACTAGCCTACAATGGAGAGAGAATCATTCACTTTCATCCAGAAGTGCTCTAAATGTCAAATACATGGAAATATCATCAATGCACCTACACAGGAACTACAACCGTTCATGCCAACCTGGCCATTCTCTCAAGTGGGGTTAGATCTAGTTGGAAAGATTCATCATTCATCATTAAACAAACACAAGTTCATCATCACAACAACAAAGTACTTTACCAAGTGGATTGAGGCAGTACCTCTCACTAAGGTTACCAACAAACAAATCTCGTCATTCATACTCAACTATCTCATTTTCTGGTATGGCATTCTGAACTCCATCATCACAGATAATGGACAACCATTCAAGAATCGAGATGTTGATGAAATTTGTGAGAGATTCCATATTCAACACATATTCAACACCTTATTATCCACAAGGGAATGGCCAAGTAGAGGCCTCAAAGAAAAAAATACTTAAAATCTTGAAAAAGACTGTGAATTATGTAGGCAAAGATTGGCACGTTCAACTCAATCTTGCATTATCGGCCTACAGAACTAGCATACGAATGCCAATAGGAGCAACACCGTATGCTCTAGTCTATAGAGCAGAAGCCATATTACCTCTAGAGGTTGAGATTCCATCACTTAGGGTCTCATTGAAGGGTCTCACAATAGATGAGGAATACCAAGTTTCTCGATTGAAAAAGTTGGAATTCCTTAATGAGAAGAGACAACGAGCAGATGATCATTTGAAATCATATCAACAGATGATGTCTCGCAACTATAATCATAGAGTCAAGCCACGTACCTTTCAAGTTGGTGATCTTGTTTTGAAGGAGAACCCACACAACCAGCAAGACAAAGAGAAGAAAGGTAAGTTCGAACCAAATTGGCTAGGTCCTTATGTGGTCATAGCAGTATACGGTTCAGGAGCATACAAGCTATCAACGCTAGAAGGGGACTTGTTTGATGAACCCATCAACAACATGCACCTAAAAAATTATTATGTTTGAAGTAGTTATCCTCATCCATAAAAATTCCTAAAAAAACATAAAAACAATAAAAAAAGTCCAAAAAAAAACACAAAAAATAGCAGAAAAAGTCCTAAAAAATTACAAAAAACATAAAAAAAAAGTCTTAAAAAAATAAAAAAATAGCAAAAAAAGTAAAAAAAAAAGAAGTAATAAAAACAAATAGTGAAAATCTAGCAAACAGATGCTATTTGTAGCTCTCCATCTATTAGCTCATGTTCTACACTTAGCTTTTTAGCTTTCATGTATCCTTTTCCCCATCATCATAGCATCATAACAACATCATAATATCATCATTTTCCTATAGCGATAACGTCTTACCATGGCTTGATCATTGTACATATCCATTTTAACAAGTTGTGTTAATACTAGGGGAAAATGTTGATATACGGGGAATGCTCAACTTTCAGGTTCTACCAAAATAGCTAAGACAATGGCACAAAATCCAATCATGTGAATAGACGATTGAATCACATGAACACCTATCCAATCATCGATCCATATCGCAATAGTTTTCAGCAAATACCATATCATGATACACATCTGGATGATCTAAAATCTGAATAATGGTTGGAATAGTAGTATTATATTTTTAACAATGGTTGTTTGATTTTTTGATATCATCTCTCTAGAGCACACTCAATGATGTATTGAACTAGAGTGGCAAGGAAAGAGAATGATTTTTCTTTGTCTGTTGTCTTGAGATTAACTATCAATCTGTTGCAAATATGTCATGAGACATGATTTCCAAAATATATCATTGATGATAGTTACAAATTTGCATCAGAAAGTGGTTAATCTTTGTCTGTTATGTAAGAAATACTCAGGTCATCTCAGTTCAATTATACCTTGATGCTTGTGTTTTCTTGCTATATCAAAAATCATGAAAGTTGTACTTAGGTCATCATTGGTGCTAATTTCCCCTTTGATACTTGTACATACTTCCAACATTTTAAAATGCTCTATGATGATTCAAGAATGCTAACAAAGGGCTCAACAAATAGTTGGTTTCATTTTGTTGCATTTCATTTAAATCATTGTACATATTTGCATACTGCATTTGCATCAGATTTTTAAAAGGCTGAATAAATGGTTCTCATGTCTCTTTGGACTAGTTGTAGAGGACATTCAGACATTTAATTCAGTATTATCATTTCATCTAGATTATCATTTATCATTCATTTTCATGTCATTTGGATTCCTTCTAATTTCACATCATTCATTTATCTATTTAGTATCCGTATCACTTTCATTATCTATTGTCTTCATCTCATTCAACATATCACTTATTACTTTCTTATCATTTCATTTTCATTCTACATAGTTGCATCTCATTTATTATCTTCATTATCATTTTTTATCATTATCATTCCATCATTTATCATTTCATATCATTTTCATTCATCGTTCCATATCATTTTCATTTATCATCTCACATCATACATTTCGTCATCATTTTCATTGTCATTTCATTACATTTATCATTTATCATTTCATCAGTATGTCATTACATTTTTCATGTCATTCCATTACATTTATCACTTATCATTTCATTACATTTATCATTATCACATTTTTCATATCATTTCATTACATTTATCATTTATCATTTCATTTTATCATTATTTTATCATTTCATATCATTTTCATTCATCGTTACATTATCATTTTCATTTAGCATTTCATATCATTCTCATTTTATTATCATTTCATATTCATTTCATTTATCTCACATCATTCTCATTTTATTATCATATTATTTCATTTCATTTATCTCATTTCATTATCATTTCATTTCATTTATCTTATATCATTATAATTTCATTATCATTTCACTTCATTTATCTCATATCATTATCATTTTATTTCATCATACATTTCATCCTATCTTGCATACACTTATCATTTTCATATCATTTTCCATAAACATTGACTCATTTTTCATATCATTTAAAATCATATACACACTATGAATTCATTTCATAAACATAAACATCCATTTTTCATTACATAATCATTATTCATCACATTTGAAAAATCCAAAAAAAAATGCCATACACATATCATCCACCTATATGACATCATTAATACACATCACAAATCATCATCATCACATGAATCGTCTTGCATGTCATATTAGTCATCAAATCAATATAATACATATCAAAAATCTATCTCATAACATATACAAACAAATTCATATCCATATCATATCATCAAAAATCATCACTGCTGCATATCATCGCTCATCAAAAATACATACAAATGTCAAATGAAACTGAATAGTATAGAGAGATACATGAGATATGATCAAAATCAATATACAAGCTAAAAACAATGATATACATCAATAATCTTGCATCAATCATCATGGCTAGCTAGTGGAGCCCCCTGATGGAGCTGGTCTAGAGGATGATGGCCTGCCCCCTACATCAGGATCATATTGAGGCCCTGTAACCCCTCTGTTGTGTGTAGTCATCTAAGATCTACTCCTAGTCCTACTGTGAGACTAAGGTTAAGGCTCTCTGTAGTTGGGAGGACACAACTCCTCATACCTCACCCAGTAGTACTCGGCCTCCCTAGTAATCTCAAAACCCTCTGCAATGGCCTCTCACAAAGATGCACTCTCAACAATGCTCATGAGTCTTTGTACCACAACCTCTACCTCTACTGCCCTCCATCTGAAAGAATACCTCTCTACTATCAACTAGGCTACCTATGGGTCTGGGGCAAGAAGAGGTACCTGTACCTATTCCTGTGCTTATGCAAGCTATGTCTATAACTGTACTACCAAACTCTGAGCTTGACCCAACTAGCTCTGTAACTGTGCCTGCTACCCCTGTAGTGTTTGTACCTAGGCCTGTAGCGTATCTATCTTCACCTGCTACGCTGTAGAGGTGAACCTAATCACCATTTTCTATCTCGTACCACTCCTTGGCCTCCACATACCTTAAGCACTACCCAATACATTGGTCGTCTGCCTCACTGGCCTCTGCTCCTCCCCTTCACCATCTCCATCGTCATCGTCATCACCATCATCTAAGCTCTCCTCCTCTCCACTCTCCTCCCCGTCTCCACTATCCTCCTCCTCTCCTTTGCCAATAGCTTGCTCCCCACCTGCCACATCCTCCTGTCTCCCAACCCTTGGTTGAGGTGCCACCAAAATGGGCGTTGGCTCATCTGGACATGTGAACTGTAGAAATGGGTGTGTGTGATAATAGATTGAGTACTCCTCAGACATTCCTGTGTCAACAATATCGG
Source organism: Sequoia sempervirens (assembly GCA_007258455.2). Taxonomy (NCBI): domain Eukaryota; kingdom Viridiplantae; phylum Streptophyta; class Pinopsida; order Cupressales; family Cupressaceae; genus Sequoia; species Sequoia sempervirens. The sequence goes on along the minus strand of VDFB02353493.1, from coordinate 241,216,887 downwards.
GTCTTCCATCCCATACCTCAAGATGTAATGTTGTATACTCAGTATATGCAACCTAGTAAGAAATGCAAGGACCCCATCCAGGCTCATCCTCGCACCGTCCATAGTGCACAACACACTGAGGCATCCCTTGTGTGAATCAAAACTATCTTTGTACTCGCAAGGCCAAAAATCTGTCTACAATGAATGGAGTACGACCTATCAGAAACCAGGGTATACATACAAATAACATATCCAAATGATTTTTATCCCACGCCTTACAATCCATGTAGGGCCTCCATATCATTGAATCCATATCATCTAGGGTCCGTCTCTAATACTCTAACTTTCCCAACTTTGGATGGACAAGTGCAATGGAATATGCATATACATGCGGCCTACCTGGTGGCCTAACTCTCAGACACAGTGGTCTCATCACAACAATATGCTCCCATGCCCAGATCCGGAGCAGGGTAACACCACATGACAAACTAGATGACCCTTTGTACACAACCTAGTGCAAGTCATGATATAAATGATCTAACACACAACTCCCCTAGGCATATCTCCATGGCTAAACCATCATTTGATCGATGATCTTCCCCCACCCAATTGATAGTCCCTTTGACCAGTGATCTAGACAAAGGAACCCTCCAATGAATGTACCCAACACTGTAGGTAAGGATGGATACCCCCTAAAGTCTGCCCATGACACCCAATATCCTGATATATGCACATCACCATATACTCTCCTTAGTGCCTTTATACCACCTAGCTCCTTGTGGTCATAGAACACAAGGGTGCCTACCAATGGGATCCCCAAAATCCTATACACATCCTCTGGGGTCAGTGTCATCTCACCTGTCGGTAAATGAAAATAATTATGCTCTGAATGCCATCTCTTTGCTAGCACATTCAATAGTCCCCTATTGACCCAAATAGGAGGCATCGACAACAATGAACCCAACCCGCAACCAACTATCAATTGTACATCTGTAGGTGTGAGATCTTGTATTCGATCCCAACCTATAGGGAAGCACTCTCTAATATGGAGGTTTTTGAAAACCTTCTATTTTTTGTCATCACAAGGACAATCAATCAGACTCATACCATTGACTCATATCAAAACAATCTATCTACTTCACATCATACATATCAGTGATTCATATCAAAAGACCCATATAAATCAAGTGCATCATATCACGTGAACCATATCAAATGTTCTATCTAAGCGAATCATATCATGAAATCAATGCAAACTCTACCTATCTGAATATCAAATCAATCTAATTTATCATCATTTACTATTAGTTTTTCTTTTTCAGGAAAGCAAATTTATCAATGATCAAATCATTATCCTATTTGTACTTCAATCATGAATGCAAATATGTTTTCACTCAAATCAATCTACTATTTGTTTTCTATCACAAAAAGAAAATTTATCAGAAGTCATATTAGTTATTTACTCTTTGTTTTCTAACGCCAAGTTATTAAGCAAAGTTATCAGCTATCTACTCTTTGCTTTCTACTTTAGGAAACAAAGTTATCAATTCATCATTTCTTAGCTTTGCTATCATTTCTATCCATATCAACATGATGACAAGACAATTTTACTATCTATTGAAAAAGAAGCAATAATCCATCATTATTTTCATAAAACAGTGCATTTTTCCAAATGCGCTACTTTGTGGCCTAAAAGCACTAAAACCCTAAATGCACTGAAGTTTCCCCAGGATGCGCTAAAATCCCAAATGTGCCATTCAATGCCTTGAAAGTGCTAAATCTATTCCTCTATGCACTATTTCCCTATATGCGCTAAATCCCTAATTGAATGCGCCATTTCATCTACTCGATGTGCGAAAACCCTAAAAGTTCCATTCTATGTCCTAAATGCACTAATGTACCAAATTTTCTATCGACATCCTATAAGTGCTATCTCACCTATCGAATGTGCTAATCTATCAAAATCCTAAAAGAGATAATTTATGCCCTATATGCACTAAAGAAAATCTCAAATGTGGTACTCTATTTCTTAAAATCGCTAAAATAGACTGTAACAACCTAAAACTCGCACCAAAATACATCAAAAATCGGATGAAAACAAAATTTTTCAAAACACAAAGGACTGAAATAACTCATCGGTGGTCCATATGCGGTTGGTCTCTAATATCGTCGGGCCCACTCAAAGCTATGCTTGTGGTAGGGAATCTCCATTTTTCCAACTCACTATTAGAGCATAGAATCAGTAAAGTCAAAAGGTGAAAATGACTTGTCCTTTTTACCCTTTTACCTTTTAAGGGTCAAATAAGGTGGGTCTTTGGTGGCATTTTGTTATTTTCAATTTGGGGGAAGCTTTTAATCAATTATAGGGAGCTAAATCACTACATCCCTTTCATCATCTGAATTTTTATCATAAAATCAACATTTTCATCATCAATGATTTATCTCCTAAGGGGATATCATTAATATCGACAACATCTTTCAATCAAAAACATATTAGATTCAAATAAAGGGCATATCAGTTAAATCTTTTTTGATTAGGGGCAAAATCAAACACAACAAATTTTAAAAGCAGGAATATTTTCTTTGAAGCAATGCGTTTGACACATCACTTCAAAGAGGGGAAAAATGTATATGCATAAAATTGGTAATGTCTAATTAATCATGGCATTTAATTAAATATTTATTATTTAATTAATTTCTCTAAAGTCCTCTACATATGATTAAATTTAATTAATTTAATTATATTGTTCATTCACATTATTCTTTTGTCATGATTAAATAAATCAATTTTAATTATTTCACATTCATATGTCTACTTGATTAATTAAATAAATATATTTTATTTATTTTAATTAATTATCACCTTTTGAATTTAATTAAATCTTTTGATTTAAATAAATTTAAAATATTTCCTTTCTCCTAATTAATTAAATATTTTATTTAATTAATTTCATCTACATGTCATTTCCTAAAATTTTAATTAAATATCTTTCATATCTTTTAAAATCATAATTAAATATTTTATTTAATTAAGAAAAATCTTCCATGTCACCCATAAATGAATAATGAATTTGATAAATTCATTATTTATCTTCAAAATCTTTCCAAAATTTCACAAAAAGATGATTTTTACAATTCATCTTTATCATCTCATCTTATCTCTTCCACGAAAAAGGAAACAAATCTTGCTTTATGGTTTTCTTCTGTTTTTCTCTCCAGTCTTATCCATCTTCAACCGTTCAATCTACTAGGAATTTTCACAACCGTTGATCACATCAGCCAATCATAATCTTTTGAAAGCTCTATAAATGCCCTCACGAATCCAAGCATTGGTTACAATGCACTTGCATTAGATAAAAAAATCCAGGTGATTAGCATCTTAGCATTGTTATCATCTTTAGCATTCATAACATTTCTTAGTTTAGTTTCTTTTTAATATTAATCATATCATGTTAATCATATCTTATCATAGCATGCATTCATCTTTAATCTTATTCTCTAGGAAGACCGTTTGTTGAGCCTAGCACAAAATCTGAGAGCAATCTAGAATCGACAAAACATTGGAGATAGAGGACGATAGGACATCAACGCCAAAATATTAAGTTTACATTCTTTTTCATTTGATTTTTGTTTTGATATAATGTTCTATCAGTGTGTTTGATTTATTGTTTTACACATTTTCACACTTAATAATTGCCCACACAAGGGTTAATGAGGGATTAGGGTTTAAGGGTACTTGAGGGCTGAGGGTTGAGGGTAGAGGGTACTTGAGGGTTTAAGGGTTGAAGGATTAAGGGTAGAAATATTACTTGGGTTTAAGGGTTTTAAGGGTTGAGGGATTAGGGTTGAGGGATTACTAGGGTTGACTAGGGTAGACGATATTGGGAAATTGAGGGTTGAGGGACGTAGGGGTTTAATGGTTTAGGGTTTAGGGTATGGGTTGAGCATATAGGGTTGAGGGATTAGGGTTGAGGGTATAGGGCTAAGGGATTAGGGTAGAGAGGGAGGGATGTATTAAGGGTTGAGGGTTGATGGTAGAGGGTATAGTGGTTTACTAGGGTTTAGGGTTTAAGGGTTGAGGGTTGAGGGTTGAGGGATGGTTGAGGGTTGAGAATTGAGGGTTTAATGTATATGGTAGATTAGAGGGTAGAGGGTAGAGGGTTTAAGGGTTGAGGCTTGAGGTTTTAAGGTATAGGGTAGATCAGAGGGTAGAAAATTGAGGGTTAAGGGTGGTTTAATGTATAGGGTTGAGGGTTGAGGGACATATATGGTTCAAGGATTAGGGTTGAGGGTCCAATGTATAGGGTAGAGGGTATAGGGGTTAATGAGGGATTAGGTTTTAAGGGTAGTTAAGGGTTGAGGGTAGAGGGTACTTGAGGGTTTAAGGGTTGATGGTTAAGGGTTGAGGGATGAGGGATTAGGGTAGATATTTTACTTGGGTTTAAGGGTTTAAGGGTTGAGGGATTACTAGGGTTGACTAGGGTAGAGGGTATTGGGACGTTGAGGGTAGAGGAATGTACAAGGTTTAACAGTTTAGGGTTTAGGTTATTGGGTTGAGGGATTAGGGTTGAGGGTATAGGGCTGATGGATTAGGGTAGAGAGGGGGATGGATTAAGGGTTGAGGGTAGAGCATTGAAGGTAGTTTAATGTATACTAGGGTAGAGGGTAGAGCTAGTAGAGGGTGAGTGTAAGGGTTTAGGGTTTGACTAGGGTTGAGGGTTGAGGGTATATGGTTCAAGGATTAGGGGTGAGGGTCCAATGTATACGTTATAGGGTATAGGGGTAGAGGGTAGAGGGTCGAGGGTTTAAGGGTCGAGGGTTTAAGGGTTGAGGAATTAAGGGTTGAGAGTTAAGGGATTAGGGTAGAGAGTAATTTACTAGGGTTTAAGGGTTTAAGGGTTGAGGGATTAGGGTCAAGGGTATAAGAGGGTACGTATTGGCTGGTTGAGGGTAGAGGGACATAGAGGGTTTAACATTTTAGGGTTTAGGGTATTGGGTTGAGGGTATAGGTCGGTTAAGGGATTAGGGTTGAGAGTAGAGGGTAGAAGGTTTTGAGGCCAGTTTGGGGTTTAAGGGTTTAGGGTTGAGGGACATTAAGGGTTGAGGCTAGAGGGTTTAGTGTATAGCTAGGACATTTGAGGGTATATAGTTGAAGGTCGATTAGGGTTGAGGTTCCAATGTAGAGGGTAGAGGGTATAGGGGTTTACTAGGGTTTAGGGTTTAAGGGTTGAGGGTTGAGGGATTAAGGGTTGAGGGTTGAGGGTTGAGGGTTTAATGTTGAGGGTAGAGGGTTAAGGCCAATATATGGTTGAGGGATTAGGGTTGAGTGTCCAATCATGTATAGGGTAGAGTGTGCAACTATAGGGGTTGAGGGTATGTATATGGTACGTACGTTGATGGATTAGGGTTGAGGATCCAATATTGTATAGGGTAGATGTTGGAATCATGTACCTCAATCTCACAGGCTATAACCTTTGGAAGAGAAAAGTCAGTGTGACATTCTTGTTGTCTAGCCGACTAGCAGTTTAACCTTGTGTATTGCTCATGTCGCTGAGACAATACTTTTGTCTTGCCGAATGGACCTATCACTATGACATGGAGACTCAGTGAGATCTCTTACTGATATGGAATGTCTCGCTGACAAAAGGGTTTGTTATCAGGTGCCAAGGGTATGTCGGGGAGACTCATGGCGACTGGATCATCAGGGTAGCTTGGAACCTACAGGGTGATGTCTTGGCGACGAGTGTTGGTCTCGCCGATGGCTGTGTGACTTCGGTGTAACATAAGAGGCTCGGTGTAACCTCTTGGTGATAGCGGTATGTCTAGCCGACAAAGCAACATGTGATTGGGTGTTTTTAGTGAGACTCCTAGCGAATGGAGTTATCAGAGAAACACAAAGGCTTCGGTATGAAGTCTCAACGAATGTGGAATGTCTAGCTATCAAAAGTCTTCGAAGTGAAATGTGAACATCGGTGTGGTGTCTTGGCAAAGAGCGATTGTCTTGCTAATGGGAAAAATGATGTCAGTATGACTCTTGGCGACTGCTCGGTGTTTGGTATAACATAAAGGCTCGGTATGATCTCTCAAAGACTGTGGTTGTCTTGCCGATGGAAAAGCTAACATCGATATGACCTTTGGACTTTGGTATGATGTCTCATCGAATGGAGATTGTCTCACCGATGAGAATGCTGAGGTTGATGTGACTTGTTGAATTCGATGTAATGTCTGGGTAAAGAGAAATAGTCTTGTTGACAGATGAACTCTTCAGAATACCTTGTGATCTTTGGTATGAGGTCTTGGAAACATGGCGAAGTCTTAGTGATGCTCTTTGGACTCGATGTAACCTCTTGCCGATAGAGATGACTCTTGGCGATATCGAATGCTGGCTATGTTGGCATTGAGGAGACATGGTTAGTGTCTCACCGACATGACAACACAGGTTGAACGCCCTTGACCATTTGGATGAGTGTCCTACGTGGTACAACTTGGACCTATCAGAGAAGCAAGAATGTGAACCGTTTGTTGTTGTGATCTGGTAGTTGGAAACGAACCGATTCATAAAGGCGGTGAAGAATGAATGGATAGATGTATGCATTGGATGTTCTAAAGAGAGAGAGAGAGCGTTATAGAGAGGGCTGAGAGGCTGGTTGGATGGCCGAGGCCTTGAGGCTGAAACAGAGGAAGTGAGAGGTAGGGTTATGCTGTCGAATTCTCTCCTGATCAAGAATCGAATTGCATGGTCAATCTCTCGTGTTGATCTGTATTGTATACTATGTGAGGGTATTGCAACAGTATGAAGATTTTTTGTTTTGAGAGGTTGATTAGGAAATATACAGAGAGAGTTTTCTATCAGTTGTATTCAGAATGAACAAGATGTAATCTCTTAAAAGGCTATGAGCCTGAATTGTATTGTAACCTTTAGTTGCTGAATAATACAATGGCTCGATCTTTGGAGTGTGGGGTTTTTTACCCGAAAGGGTTTTCCCCACGTAAAATATTTGTGTTCTATTTTTTGTAGTATCTTTCATCTATGTTTTTGTTTGCTATTGAATTTACATGTGTTTCTCTTAGAAGGATTAATGTGGGAAATGAACTGTGTCTGTTTCCGCTTTAGGACATAGTTGTACATGTCTTTGAGGTAACCTGATCGAAATTAAAGTTACCGAAGGCACTACTATTTGGAGTTTCTATGAGATTCCCTTCATTTATTTCCTTACGAGTGGTATTAGGGCCTTCTTTTGGTTGCCAGTTCTGGGTATTTCTCCTGTGAATATTTCTCAATTTTTTGGGCTAGAGGAAATTTGGAGGAATGAACTAATTTGTTGATCCTTTGGTGAGTGGAAGCCTTGTGGTATTCTGAGACAACATGTAGCTTGAAGGATGTTCAAGATGGAAAAGGGAGTTGATCATGTTGTGATCTGTGTCTCTTGGCTGGTAGAGGTTTAAAATTGGAGTATGAGGTGGATTTCTATGCTTCATGGTTGTGTAGCAATAAAGATTTAATATTGGGTGTCTGTGGTTTTAGAGTTGGTCTGAAAGGGGCCTGGATTCTCTTGAACTGCTATTTTCTTGCTAAGGATGATTTGTACTTGCATGGCTCTGTGGTTTTGCAGGTTTTACACAGTTAAGCAAAACTTGTGGTATTGTGGAGTTGCTATTAAGCTATTTTCTAGACACTAACTTTTTTGGGGTGGTGTTGGATGAGATAGTTGCAGTTCTGCATGCATGCTTGGTGCATGGTTTGAGGAGGCATGTTTTCTTCTTTGCATGGGAATTTTGGTACGTGATTTGTCACTCAACATTCTCGTGGTGGTGCTTGTGGGTTGCTTGATTATGGTGCTCATTGTGGACATGATTGGAAAATTAGGTTTGGCATGATCTGGAGTTTGAGTCATGTTGTCTACGTGGATATTCTCTTTGAAATCTTAGTGTTATAGTTTTCCAATGTGATGATGGGTTTGCATGTTCGATGATTGTGATCTACGAGTTATGCGGTTGATGGATTAGCTACCCATTGGCTGCAGTAAGATAACTTGGATGTGGACTGTCTTTATCCATGAGGATTGATTCATTGTTGGTGTAGACTTGTTTGTTGGCCTTGTCGTTGATCACTTATGTATTGGTGTGATTGCTTTGAGATGAGAGGATGGATATTGTTGAGTACCTGAATAGTCAGTTATTAGAACCTGAAGCAGGTGGTCATGATGCTTGGAGAGCTTGGATGTCATGTTTTAGTGGGAGCTTTAGCAGTGACTGTGTGTTCATCACATGGTGGCGAATGGTCTTCTTTAGTGTTGCAGATGTTTCAAGGGGGAGCTTTTAGATCCTATTGCTATAGAGGGTTCTTTCGCATTTGCATGGAAATTATTTGAAGATGAGCAACATCTTGGAACCATGGAGGACGCTTGGAGTCTTTGGCTGAGGTGTTAGTGGTTCTTGACATGTGATGTTGGTTTTAAGTCTATTTGCTTTATGTCATGGTATACTCTTGCTTGTGCACTAGAGTTTTGGCATTTTGCATTGTACTTGAGACAATGGTGAGGTCACTTGAAGCATGGTATCTCCTATGGGGATGTGTAGATCATGGTGTCATGATAAGTTCCTGATTCAGATGATTGGAGCTTTGATAGTGGTCTGGTAATTCTTTGTGTATTGGGTGCTTTGATTATTTGCTTGATACTTTGTGATAGTGTAGTAATACAGTTGAAGTTTAGCATGAGATGATCAGTTGCTAGTACTCATGGATACATGAAGAATAAGGTGAGGCTATCTTTCTCTTGTGAGAGAAGTGTTGCTGCTTGTTACTCTTTTTAAAGTTTTTTAGCAGAAAGTCCGAGAAGCCTACACCTTGGTTGAACGTGAGTTCAATAAAAGACCTATGAGGAGATTGCTCTTGAATTAGTGATGATGACTTGTATCTATTGGAGTATTCTCATTCCCACTCTTCGTCTACTTAGCAGTTTATCTAAAAGGTATTTGGCCCATTATATTTTTTAGATGTGTTTTATTAAGTTCACTTTCATGATATTGATCTTGAATTATTGTTTAACATTTGGTTCTGGAGGATTCATAGTGGAAGTTTTACAGTTTGTTTTATCTCCTTGAGCTTTTGTGTTATGTCATTTACTGATGAGAATTGGTAGGAGATGATGTATGGGCTGATTTCCTGAAATGGGAAATGAATTAGCCCGATCTTCTTTGAGAAGGATTACGTCCATGTTGATTACATGATATTAGAAGTTGGTTTGATCTTGGCGATTGAACAGTTGGATGTTGTTAAGGTTTTTCTTTTGGATGAGAAGGAGATCATTCTTGACACAATTGGCTGTTAGAAGTGTATACAGGAGGATTCTCTATAGGAATATGATGTGTAGAGTTTCTCTCTTTGGTCTTGGTTTTCCTCCTAGATGTTTGTTTTCACATTACATTGGTTTGAGGTTTGGTTGGAGCTATAGTGATCACTTGTTTGTGGTCATGTGTTTTCACTCATGTTCATGGGTAATGACATGGAGGTTCTTATTTCCTTTTTCCTTTGTTGTGTGTGGAGATCTTGGGAGAATTGTGAAGACTTGTGTTGAGGAAAATGTTTCTTGTAATAGTTTGGTGCAGGTTGTGCATATCATTGTGGATATTTCCTTGGTACTGCATGGTTACATTTTCTATGTGCTGTTATTGGTAGACTTGTGATGACTTTGATCTTTCAGATTTGAATTACTCAAACAGTGGGAGTTCCTATTATGTTTTTTCTTCTTTGACTGGTTGGCACTTGGAGCTTGTATTTGTTGATAGTGAGTTGCAGTTGGATGCCTAGTCTTTGTTGTAGATTGTTTGGTGGACTGAATCTATGGAATCTTGTTGATTGGGTGTCTTGAGTATTGTGGGGTCTAAAATAGTGGAGCTAGTGTGATCTTAGTTTCTAGTTGCTTTGGAGGTGCCTGCGTAATCTTCATCAAGTGGGAGATTGTTGGAATCATGTGCCTCAATCTCACAAGCTGTAACCTTTGGAAGAGAAAAGTCAGCGTGACATTCCTGTTGTCTGGCTGACTGGCAGTTTAACCTTGTGTATTGCTCATGTCATTGAGACAATACTTCTGTCTTGCCGAATGGACCTATCGCTATGACATGGAGACTCAGTGCGATCTCTTATCGATATGGAATGTCTTGCCAACAGAAGGGTTTGTTATAAGGTGCCTAGCGTATGTCAGGGAGACTCATGGTGACTGGATCATCAGGGTAACTTGGAATGTGCAGGGTGATGTCTTGGCGATGGGTGTTGGTCTTATCGATGGCTGTGTGACTTTGGTGTAACATAAGAGGCTCGGTGTAACCTCTTGGCGACAGCGGTATGTTTGGCCGACAGAGCAACATGTGATCGAGTGTTTTCGGTGAGACTCCTAGCGAATGGAGTCATCGGAGAAACACAAAGGATTCAGTATGAAGTCTCAGCAAATGTGGAATGTCTGGCTGACAGAAGTCTTCAAGGTGAAATGTGAACATCGGTGTGGTGTCTTGGTGAAGAGTGATTGTCTTTCCGACGGGAAACCTGATGTCGGTATGACTCTTGGCAACTGCTTTGTGTTCAGTATAACATAAAGGCTTGTTATGATCTCTTAGTGACTGCGATTATCTTGCCGATGGAAAAGCTAACATCGATATGACCTTTGGAATTTGGTATGATGTCTCATCAAATGGCAATTGTCTCACTAATGAGAATGTTGAGGTCGATGTGACTTGATGAATTTGATGTAATGTCTGGGCGAAGAGCAATAGTCTTGCCGACTGATGAACTCTTTGGAATACCTTGTGATCTTCAGTGTGAGGTCTTGGCGACATGGCGAAGTCTTAGCGATAGCTCTTTGGACTCGATGTAACCTCTTGACGATAGGGATGACTCTTGGCAATATTGAATGCTGGCTGTGTTGGCATTGGGGAGACACGGTTAGTGTCTCACTGACATGACAACACAACTTGAACACCCTTGACCATTTGGATGACTGTCCTATGTGATGCGACTTGGACCTATCAGAGAAGGAAGAATGTGAACCATTTTCTGTTGTGATATGGCAGTTGGAAACGAACCAATTCACAGGGCAGTGAAGAATGAATGGATTGATGTATGCATTAGATGTTCTAAAGAGAGAGAGAGCATTACAGAGAGGGTTGAGAGACTGGTTGGATGGCCGAGGCCTTGAGGCTGAAACAGAGGAAGTGAGAGGCAAGGTTATGCTATCAAATTCTCTCCTAATCAAGAATTGAATGCCATGGTCAATCTCTCATGTTGATCTATATTGTATACTATGTGAGGGTATTGCAATAGTACGAAGATTGTTTGTTTTGAGAGGTTGATCAGGAAATGTATAGAGAGAGAGTTTGCTATCAGTTGTATTCAAAATGAACAAGATGTAATATCTGAAAAGGCTATGAGCCTGAATTGTATTGTAACCTTCAGTTGCTGAATAATACAATGACTCGATCTTTGGAGTGTGGGGTTTTTTACCCGAAAGGGTTTTCCCCACGTAAAATCTTTGTGTTGTGTTTTCTATAGTATCTTTCATCTGTGTTGTTGCTTGCTGTTGAATTTACATGTGTTTCTCTCAAAAGGATTAATGTGGGAAATGAACTGTTTCTGTTTTCGCTTTAGGACATAGTTGTATGTGTCTTTGAGGTAACCTGATCGAAATTAAAGTTACCGAAGGCACTACTATTTGGAGTTTCTATGAGATGCCCTCCATTGATATCCTTATAGTAGAGGGTATAGGGGTTGAGGGATTAGGGTTTGACTAGGGTTGAGGGATTAGGGTAGAGAGTTTAGTAATTGGGTTTAAGGGTTTAACTAGGATTGAGGAATTAGGGTTGAGGGTACTAGAGGGTATATGGTTCAAGGATTAGGGTTTAGGTTCCAAAGTATATATAGATTTTAAGGGTTTAGGGTTGATGGATGTTAAGGGTTTAGGGTATAGCTAGGACGTTTGAGGGTATAATATGGTTGAAGGTTGATTAGGTATGTTGAGGTTCTAATGTAGAGGGTAGAGGGTACTTGAGGGTTTAAGGGTTGAGGGTTGAGGGATTAACTAGGGTTGAGGGTTGAGAATTGAGGGTTGGTGGTTTAATGTTTAGGGCAGATCAAAGGGACATAGAGGGTATAAGGGGGTTTAGGGTCTGAGGCTTGAGGGTTTAAGGTTGAGGGTAGATGGTTGAGGGTATATGTAGGTTGAGGGATTACTAGGGTTGAGGGTCCAATGTATAGGGTAGAGGGTATAGAATTGAGGCTAGATTAGGGTTTAACTAGGGTTGAGGGTAGAGGGTTGAGGGTTAATAAAGGGTGAGGGATTAAGGGTTGAGGGTTAATTAAGAGTTGAGGGATTAAGGGTTGAGGGTTAATTAAGGGTTGAGGGATTAAGGGTTGAGGGTTGAGGGATTAGGGTTGAGGGTTGAGGGTATAATATGGTTCAACAATTAGGGTTTAAGGTTGAGGGTAGAGGGTTGAGGGTATATGGTTGACGGATTATGGTTGAGAGTCCAATATTATATAGGCCAGTAGATGGTATAGGGGTTGAGGGTACATATATGGTTGAGGGATTAGGTTTGAGGGTCTAATGTGTAGGGTAGAGGGTATAGGGGTTATGAGGGATTAGGGTTTAACTAGGATTGAGGGTTGAGGGTTAATTAAGGGTTTAATGTATTTTTTTCCAATTTTTTGAAAAATTTGGTGCTATTTATTGTGATGGTGCTCTATATTTTATACCAAAAGTGTATCCTATTTGAAGAAGAAAAATATGAAACTACCAATCAATGGTTGATATCAGGCTACCAACCCTTGAAATTGTTAGGTCCATTGATACCCTTTTCTTGATTTTATCACATTATAATGATTCTTTACCTAAAAAAGTCTACCCCACGCTGCATAATATCTTATACGGATTGCATATAATTTATTTTTGCATGTGGTTAAAGTATTTTTTATTCTACTTTTTTATAGGAATGTAAATATTATTTGTTTTACGAGGCCTAAATTACCAAGCACTAGACAAAATTACTTTTTATTCTACTAAATTGACTATTCTATCATTTTACTCCTTGCTTGGTATACATTTACAAACCACTTGGTTAAAAAAATACTCTATGCATATACATATTGCTTTTTTAAAGTATTTAATTATAAGGATTTTACTATTTTTTTTGGTATTTAGTTATAAGGATTTGTCATGTTTTTATTTTCTTTTCCATTTTAAAATTTTGAATAGGTAAATTGAACATTTAGTAATTTTTTTTTTTAGATAATATTAGTTGAGTTTTTTTTAAATTTTAAATCTGTTTAAATACCTAATATAAATAAAAAATATACTTACTAATTCTAAAGTTTAAAATGGAAAAGAAAATAAAAATAATACAAGTCCTTATAATTAATTAAGTACTAAACAAAAACACGATTGAATATTACCCTCGTTTATACTAGAGGGGGTACGACATTCCTGGTTAGTTGTCTCGACAAGACTTTTCGGTAGCTCAAATGGTGGTAGTATGAATTAAAATGAATGCCATGAAAGGATGGCATTAAAATAAATTCCATGAAAGGGTGGAATTCATTTTAATCTAGCGAAGGTGGTGATATCCACATTCTGCATTTGCTAGAGTTTTTGTTCCAGAGGCTTCACTTGGGTGAGAAAGAATAATGGAGGACGTGAAGTATGCAATGTTTAAATTGACCGAGGAGCTATCTACTTTTGGGCACAACACTTTGATTTTCCTGGATTGTTGTGTGAGTTAGGGGGTTTCAAAAAAATCACAGACTAGATGCTCAAATGGATTCTTCTAGAGTTTGATCCCTTGAAGGTGGCCACAGTGAAAATGGTTTTGGGCTGAGAGCATGTGGCCTATAGTGAAATGGTTTGAGTTAATTCCCACATAGTCTCTTGTTTTCTAGCATATTTTCTTGATCAAAGCACCCCCAAAAACCTAGTTCGGGCAATGATGGGAAAGCTATTCAATCCTAATCTCCTGGGAAACATGGATGAGGTTATTTTGGCCTCTATTCTTGACTTTGGGGTGCCGTTTGAAAGATTTGGAAATCTCAAAACTCCTTGTGTGGTGGTCCAATTTTTTCCACTTCTATTGGAGCCAAAAGGAATGGTGTTGGTTAGGCATTAGATGTTGGCTATGGTTGGGGTGGATTATTTGAAAAAATCTCTTGAGTTGGTGGAGACTAAGGGTGTGGAGTGAGTGTTGGAATTCAATTACTTCACCCATCTCAATGGCTTCTTGTGACCTCAGGCTCGTGGTGGGATGGTGTTAGTTTTTTGGCTTTTGCGATCATCGGTGGCTCAAAATTTGAGTTGTCTTGGTGCTGGGTTCAGTTAGTTTTTTGGTGATGTTTTGGTGGTTGTCTTGGCCTCTTGTGAGGCTCAAAATTAGGGTTTCATGAATATTCCTGCATTGGTAGGTGATTTGTAATTTTTTGAATTTTGATTAATACAATCTCTTGCTATTTTTGGTGGCAGTAAGTGACTGTATTGCTGGCTGTTAACCTGGTTGTAATCTTTTTCTCATTTTGGCAACCTTTGTTGCCTCCTTTTTGTATTATTTGCATTGTTTCAATTAAAAAAAATTAAATACTAAACAAAAATAATATGTATATGCAAAAATAATGTACATTATAATTCCCATTCTTAGTATATTAGTTGAGTTTTTAATTTTATTTTTAAACTATTTAATTATGAGAATTGTTTTTCCCGTAATTGGGAATTATAATGTACATTATTTATTTTACATTATAATTTTATTTGAAAATAATATATATGAGATTATTTGAAATTATTTTTCACAAATTATATATGAATAAAATAAAATAAAATAAGGGATTTTTTATAAGTACGAGCATTAATGAAGGGCAGTTTGAGCTCAAATTTTAATGATGGCCTAGCATATGAAGCTGGGTATACAGGACAACATCGCTATAGCCTTAGGAGATAAAATTTCCATAATGTGAGAACCTTAGGAGATAAAATTTACATAGCAATTACAATGAAGTGAAGTCCCTACAATAATTTTGTGTTGGCCTACTGCATCTGGTTATTGGTCATTTAAGTCATGAGTTGAGCCATTAAAATCATTCTTTCTACCGGCCTTGAGTTCTAAGTTAGTTGGTCATCACATATGGTTAATTGTTTAAATGCTCCCTATAGTCGAGCCATAATATTTTTCAATTGACTTATGTTTAAGCCATCCCACATAAGGTGATTCAAAGGAGTGTGGTAAGGTGGTAAACAACAAGAAGATAAAGCATACACCGCTATACCACTAGGAGGGTGAGCAACATATGCAGTAGAGCGGCGTACATTGCAACCCTGCAACCCTGCAACAAGAAGTCTTGAGCAAGGTGGTAGAGTGGTAAGTATGGAAGATAAGTGGACACCGTAGTACTAGATAAGGTGATTCAAAGGATTGCGGTAAGGCAATAAACAACAAGAAGATAAAGCATACACTACTATACCATTAGCAGGGTGAGCAACATATGCAGTAGAGTGTTGTACACAACAACCCCGCAATAAGAAATCTTCAGTAAGGCAGTAGTGCAATAAACATCAGAAAGGAAAGGAAAAACACCGCCATACCACAACGAGTATAATAAGAGATGGTGGTAGTACAGTAATCGTGGCATCATTACAATTTACAACAATAAATATTGATATGACTATTTAATACCACACCCTAAAAAGCAAGTGAATTTTCCTAAGACTATGCTCAGTTGAAATGCATTGTTGTGGATGGAGTTGAGGACGCTGAGAAAAGGAGCCTTGCGAAAGATGAGCACTCGGGTACAAGTGCTCGAATAACCCTCTGAAGAAGCTTGATTGGTGTAGTATTTGGTAGAGCTCTGTTATTTGAAGTCATAGTAGGAAAAATTGAAATATGCCTCCTAAAAGAAAACAATCAGAAGTAAAAGAAAGTAAGGCCAAAATTAAGGAAGAAGAACCTAAGGTAAAGAAGAGAGAAATCCACTAGTCTATATTAGATATACTTCCAAGATCAACCAAGGAGGGAAATAAGAAATTTATCATAGAAACTGCACAAGTTTGTAGGGATTCTCTCATTCCCAAATTCGGGTGGGAATTATTTTGGTATTTTTATAGTAAGAGAAATGAGAAGATTCTAGTGTCAAACCCTTGGATGTTGGATTTAGCAAAGTTGATTGTCCCAAATGTGTTTATTGTTGTGGAGTTTATCAGATTACTAGCCAAGCATTATCACTCTGCAACCAAGATAGTAAGGTTTCCTAATGGCTCAATATTGGTAGAGGTAACTAGAGCTGCTATCATTGAGTGTTTTGGCTTAAACAAGCAGGCTTTGAAGAAAATAAACCTATAGAATAGCAAGGAAGATTATAAGAGGTTAAGAAGAACTTATAGAAGTGATGAGCTACTTGTATATATGAAAAGAGGCATTAGTAACAGAATGATTCCCATTTCTACTTCCAATATTGAACCATTCGTTGTGACAGATTTTCAATATTATTTTGTGAATACATATCTAGCTTTGTGCCAAGTACTAGGGGTCGATGCTCAAGATAAAATGCCAATAAGCCTGATGATGATAGCCATGAGAATTCAAAACCTTGAGACTAATATTGAGTATGAATTTTCTTCATACCTTGAGAGGGCGTTGGATGATGAATTCTCACAAGTCATAGAGGATAAAGCACCGATTACATTTAGACACTATTCCTTACTATGCCATTTGATACTATACTAGAATTGGGACCATTGGACTAAATGAATGGACTTGGCTATAGTGGACGAGCAAAGGAATGCCACACCTATCGAAAAGTGGTGCTATATATGGTGAAAGAATTCAAGCTTTTCTATATTCTATGAAGACTTTGTGCACAAAATCCTTCAAGTTCTTGGTTGTTAAGACCTTTGTCCTTGAGACAGGAATAGGGTCACACACCTAATTTTGGTGATTGGTTCTTTTTCCCAGAAGTTACAATAATAAGAATCTATGGCTGCCCTACTGCTCCACATATAATACCAATATTCATGCCCCTCAAATTAGCATTTCTTGAATTTATTTGGAAAATGATGTGAATGGAAAAGGATGTAATGCACAAAAAAAGAAGGGCACATTTCTACCAAACTTAACCAAATGTGGAGACCGGACAATAGGCTCAGATACACTTGAGGAGTTGCAATATTACTTGAAGACAAGATATGCATTGGGTTCTGGAAAAGTAAGAGCCTTTGACCCTAAAAATCATATGAATAACATAAGGCATAATAATATTCTTACCAAAATGACAGTGGCACACCAAGTAGATTATGTGGAAGATGTGATAAGAAATTGCCTTACTTTTCTAGAGGAATCCCTTAGTCAGAAGAAATGGGAGGTTATAATGAAGCTTCAAGGAAGGAAGAAGCAAAATGATAGAAGTTTCCTTGGCTATTTCATTGAAGAAAAAGACCCCATCAGGAGGATGAATCAGATAATTGATAAATTTGAGGATTTATATGCTAAAAAAGAAGTGTATCTTCAGGAACATGGTGGTAAGATAACTACAAATCACACCCTAGACACAACAACAGAGTCTCCCATGGAGAAATTTCCTCCCAATAGACAAAAAACATAGAGCATTGAGCCATTGGTACCTTATGAGGAGAGTGAAGGGTGGGAGATACTAAAGATGTGGCCACTATATTGCAATCATTAAAGGGTGATATTGAGGTTGATTAGCCAATCCATGAGACTAGCGCCCATGGGAATGAGGAAAGGATGTATGATGCAGAAAAAACAAGTGTAGAGATACATGAAGATGAGAGAGAAATTGCTGCCAAGAGGTTTATAGAGGATGGTGATTTCATCAAGACTCCAGAATTTATGGATTTTTGGACAAAGATGAAGATAAAAGAAATTGAAAGGAAAATGGAGTCAAATGAAGTGGAAATTGAAGAACTAGAAAATAATCAAATGGTGGCACTGACCTTTAATGAATTGAGGGTTGACCACATTGACATTAACCCTCAGAAGGCTAGAGAGATGATTTTGAGGAGCAACATGCTCATCTTTCCCGAGTTGGAATTAAAGAAAATATTTTTGCTTGATCAAGTACTGGCTCAAGAAGATCCAATGTTAGTTACAGAGTTTTACTCTGATGAAGGAGTAAGTGGAATTGGGTATAGCCCCAAAATTGAAACCATGGCCATTTGGATCAAGTGGAAAAACACACAAAATCCTAAACTATTAGATGTATTATAGGGAATGAAAGAGTCAGCAATGGTAAGAACAATATAGGACACCACCCCTTTGGAGGTAGCCAAAATGACCATGCACTCAACCATGTTCACTCATGCTACTATTAAGGGATTGGAGGATAGATTAAAGGAGTATGAAAGGGGACAAAAGTTCTTAAATGATGAAGTTAATAAATTGTTTATTGAGAATGTCAAATTGAAAGAACAATTAAAAGGAGCAGGAACTTCACAAAGTGAGGAGATAGTGTTATATAAGCCTCCTAGTGCTCCATTAAATATTGTATAGAGAATTTTGGATGAGAAAGCAAAAGCTCCTAAGAAGGAAGTGGGTGAAATGAAGGAGGCTTAGGATGAAGTAAATAGGAAAGTTTCTAAAGTTACAAAAAAGATTCTTGAGTACAAAATAAAGTTGGTTATTGATAAACTGGATAGTGTGCATGAAAATTATTAATCACTTCAACAAACAATTGATCAAATAAAAACACATGCTTGTATTGGATCCCCTATTTCAAAGGTGGCAGCCTATTCACCACACTCTATCTAAGTTATGCAAAGTTCTACAAAGGAGTCTTGATGCTCCTACAACAATAAAATTGATTGAGAAAACAGTAAAAATGATTGTTGATGAATTTTAGTATATACAAGGGGAGAATAATAGGATTGTGGCATGAATGGATTCCTTCCATACCTTAAAACAATGCTATACACCAAAAATTGTGAAAGATGATGGTCAAGTAAAAGACTTGGATGAATAGAAGAAGGAATTTGGTTAGGTTATTCATAAGTGTTTAACCCATATTGAAGGGGATAGTGAAACACCGGTCTTCACAGGCTCAGTTTGATCATGGATGGATTGATTTCTCTTGATGCTGGATATCTAAAATTTGTCAATGATACAAAGGCACTACTGGATATTCAATGGTAAACGCATCTTGCAAACATACCAAAAATCTGGGAATATCAGTGGCCATTAGATTTTATGATGTATCAATGGGAAGAGAAGTATTTGGCTTCAGATGAGTAGGTCACTAAGGTGAGGGAATCTAGACGTTTACCATGGAGAGGAAATCTTTTCCAGATCGATGATCACAAGATTTTTACATTGATTAAAGGAAACATATGTCTAAAGTGTCTTAAGCCTTGTTATTTCTTCAAGTATGCAAATTAATTAGTTGTTAGTAAAAGAAGTAGTTTTGAAGGGTCATCTCTTTTTGTAAAAGGCTTGAAGCTTGTTGCTTCCTATATAAATAGGAAACCAAGGCCAATTTTGAGAGGATCATCCTATCATATTCCATCTTCATTTTTGTTATAGTAGGCATTAGTAAGAAGATAGATTGCACATTCCACCCATCCATATCATATCAAAGACTTCTGCTATAAATGTATATATATTTGAAACAACATAATGGAGAAGATTGCTCATAATTGGTAATCTATTTTGTTGTTCAATTGTTGTGCTAAAATTCATGCTTATCTGTTATTGTGTTGTCTCCAAAGTGGTTTTTTCAAGTTATTTAAATTCATAAGATTTATTAGGGCACATTTGTTGTTACTGTGATTATTTTGAGCTTATGAATGAAATAGAACATCTTATTATCAGAGATTCTCCATGACTATGTTATCATTATGTATTTTTTCTTATGTTTTCCATAGTTATTTATTCTTATATTTGAATGAATATTAGTTATTGAGCCTCAATATTGTGCTTATGTGAATGAATATGCTGATACAATAAAGCATTTATTGTGGATGTTTTTAGTTACATATTCAAAATTATGCTCAACATAAGAATGGAAACTATTTAAAAATAATAAAGTTAACAAAGTTTCTTATTTAAATAATTTGAGTTACATGCATTAATATTTTATTAACTTTTTTGTCTTCACCAACATATGTTGATACAAAATGAATGGAAGAAGCATCCAAGTAATCGTAATTTTTTCAACCAATAATTCATACCAAAGATGGAACAATTTAAGGATATTGGAATAGGTAATTTGTATCAACACAAATAATATTTTTGAAGCATTTCAAAGTTTGGGCCATAAGAATCATCCTTTTTTAAATATGGATTACAAATAATTCTAAAAATTTAGAAGTCTTGGTCATTAACATTATTGTCTGCTACAATGTCATCCAGTGTATCATTGTTAATGTTTATATGGTCTTTCAAGTATTTAATATTATCATCATCCTCATCTTGACCTACATCATCTTCATCCTTATTGAAATTTGACTGTACACCATCTATATTGTTAGCAAATGTATTTGGATCATCATTTTCTATACCATCCATATTGTTTTCTTCCATAACATCATCTAACTTTGGATTGTTGTCTTCTTGTGCCCAAACATAACCATCTTCAACATCATCATGGATGCCAATTTCTTCAATGTTCTCTAATCCCTCTCTCTCATTTTTTTCACCATCGTTGTTTTTCTCAGTATCCACTAATGTTTTTTCAAATACATTCCTTAATCTTGGATCATAATGTATGACAAACATCCATTTTGGGTCCTAAATATCTTCATAGAAAAATACTTGCACATGAATGAAATACATATATTAGACATATGTTATAACAATTTTATTGATTAATAAACACATGTATATATTTGCAATAAACTATAAATTAATAGATTAATGATCACTACCCTTTCTTGTTTGAGTTAAAAAAATACTTGTTCACAATGAATTGGTAGAACATAAGGCTCCTTATCCTCTGGTAGGAAGCATGAGGAATCTATAGAAAACAATCGACTATAGGTATCATGTCTTTGTGTCTTCTCAAATTCTTCATACCATATACACTTAAAAATACAACATTTAAAAGAGCAATAATCCTGATGAGGTAAAAATAATATCATCAATATAATGGAATCAATATACAAACTATACCCTTCAACCCAATTTACCTTGCCAATTAATTACCTTTAGGATAAATAATTTCTCTCTTGTTTATGAATAAGCGCGAAAACTTTACTTGAAATTAGTCTAAATAAGCTAACTTATGCTGATTTAATGGTTTAGTTCTTGAGCATTCCATAGGTCAACTTCCACTCCTGATCACCATTCTAGTCAAAAGGGGAAATGAACGCAAGTCTTAACATTGTTGAAAACAAGCGAGCGACACTGGAATTTTAGGAGCATACATTATGGGCCGATTCTTCATAGATCTGTTATTTTTAGTTTCAAAAGCTTTATGGATCATGTTGAGCCTCTTTAATATTTCATGTCATGGGATTTAAAGTCCATTGGTTGTTGAAAATCTATTAAATACTTTATTGTCTGGAAAGTAGGATTTTGTTAGCCACTTTCATATAAAAACATGTAATTGTTGCAAATGATGAATACAAAAGAATACCATTATGCTGCCAATATGTCTTTTTGACAAAAACTACTATATGAATAAAAATGAGTTTTCCACCACATTTTGAATTATTGAGTAATGTGAATGGAGTCCTTTGAATGAAGTAACTTGTAGATTACTAGTGCATGTGATTTGAGATAGCTGTAGAAACACCTGAGAGCCGACCACTCAAGGGTTATAGATAGATAGATAAGCATTTTAATTTTCATTCTATACTTTTCTTTAATAGATAAATATTAAAATTGGAATTCATTTTCATGCGTGTGTCATACTGTTAGTGTCAATCCTACAGGTTGTAGCTAAGTTGTAGTCTCTGAATTTAGTATCTGAAGTAAGGAAAAATGAGGATGAAAGTTTAGAAGATTACCAAGATAGATTTATCTTCTTATCTAAGCGTTGTGGTGGAGAAGCCATAAGTTTTTATATTTTGAAGACCTTATTGCTTAAATTTTTCGATGAAGAAGCTCAAAGGAGCTTGGATTTAATGGGAAAAGGAGACGTGTCCCAACTAGGACTGAATGATATTATGGAATTGTGTCAGAATTTCTCTCAAACTTGAGGAGGAATCAAGAAGACCACTCTCTTTAAAGGTTCCAATGACATCAAGAAACTTTGTGAGGAGCTTTCCAACTTCAAGACCAACATACTTATCTAGCTAAACACTACTTTAGACAACATACATACTAAAACCTAAAATCCTATAAAACCTTGTCCATCTATTGCCCCAGGTGCTAAAACAAACATTTGCTAAGAGAATGTCCTTTGGACCAAGTTGATAAGATTGAAGTTTTCCAAGTGTGTGACAAAAAATCATCCCACCAATCAGTGTGAGCTACTGAATGCCATCAAAAGATCCAAGAAAAGAACAACCCTAGTTGAGGAAGAACTGAACGTTGTCAATCAAAGAATTGGAGGCAATTTTTCCTATGGCTAGAATTCCAATCCTAACTAGAGACCCCAACCAAATTGGAATAATAATCAATGGGAAACACCTTGGCCACAGGCACCACCTCTAGTATCTCCTAATTGGGGAACCTATCCCTGGGGACCACCTGAATGGGAAAATCAATCTTGGGGTAACCCTCAATGGCCTTACTAGCCTCAACAATAGTGGTACCCTCAAAATCCCATTCCTCAATGGAATCAACCTCAAAATTAGTTTTACACTGGCCCTAGGAGAATTCCTGCTAACAACATAATCTTCTACCACCTCCCCAGAATATGCAACAAAATGAACAAGTTAACCAATCACCACTTTTGGTGCAACCAATTCCAAACCCAAAGAACAATCGCCCAAATACTTTGGTATATTTTGTTGAACAAGACAATGTCACTGTAATCAATGCCATACACTGTAGAAATCTGAATTTGAGGTCTAGAAAAACACTTTGCAACTGACTATTAAAGAAATCCTAGATGAACCTGTTAAGAAGTCTACTAAGAAAACCATAATAATGCCCCTATTTGTAGAACAAATCCTAGACACTATGCAACATAAGTCTGACTCGCCATCTTTAGCTAGAGCTTTTGACCTACCTCAGGAGGAGGGGGGGCAATCTCTAATTGAACTTCCGAAGGATATCACACCTAAGGAAAACAACCTCCAGTTGCACTTCTGAAGGATCCCACATTGAAAGACAAGCAATCTCCAATTGAATTTTTGAAGGATCCCACATCTAAAGACAAAATCAAAGCGCCTTTTTTAGAGAACCTGAAACCAATTCCTGTGAAGATGCTCTAGAAATGACTTCACCCACTGAAACTGCATTGATATAAGAAATTAAATAATTGCATATTGAAGTTCTCTTGTTACAGGTGATTAAAAAGATCCTTGAGTTAAACCAACTAATTAAATAGTTGTGTATTAAGACTCTAGGGAGAAAACCAAAATGAATCAACACTATCCACATAAATGTGTACCTAGCTAACTTGTTGGCTGGGATGACCACTACTTTGAAATATGATGATTAAGGTAGTCCACTTATAATAATAACAGTTAATGAGGTAGCAATACCTAATACTTTGGTGGACCTTGGAGCAGCCATTAACGTGATGACTGTTCATGTGATGGAGAAATTGGGACTTACTGATCTATGCCCCACAACTACAGTCTTACAGATGGTGAATCAATCCATAGCTATTCTTAAGGGCATCATTGAAAACGTTCTTGTTAAATTGGATGGATGAGAATACCCAGTAGATTTCTGATAATTGAATCCATTACACCCAAAGACAGTTACCCAATAATTTTGGGATTACCATGGTTGGCTATTGTTGTAGCCAAAATTGACTACAGAGAGGGAGGAATGACCATCTCACATGGATCTAATAGCAAACAATTATTTTTGTATCCTTCTACCAAGCTTTCCAAACATAATAAAGTATGGGTTGATGAATCGGAAAGCCCCAACATACATGAAAATTTGGCTCCACTGGCCATGGTAGTTATCAAACAAAATGGTGAAGAATTAGAGGATGAATTGGAGAATGGCATGGAAAATATTACCATGGATTTAGGTAGTGAGTAAATGTCAAATGTAGAAGAAATCCTAGGACACCCAATCAACATAGATCATGCAAAATTTGATGGTGTCAGTTTCATTGGATTACCTTGTCCTTTGATGAACCTAGATCCAAAAACTCACCATTTCTTTGTAGATGTTGCTTGGCTTCATAAAATTGTACCTCACATCTATCCACTTAAAACCCTAATAAGGCCCATGTACACTGTCACATCCAACCATTTGGGAGTCAAAACCATTATGTTGCTGCTAGAAAAACTTTGAACATCAACAATTGGTTGACTGAGATGGAATAAAACAGATTGTTTGACACCCTAGTGAATGGATCTAAACCATTCACTTGAGACTATACAAATATGAGAGGAATACACCCTAGTGTGTGTATGCATCATATCTATATTGAGGATGTTCAACCTATTCACCATTCACAACAGAGACTCAATCCCGCTCTGAAAGACATCATTAAAACCAAAATTGAGAAACTCTTACAGGTGGGATTTATCTACCCAATTTCTGATAGCAAGTGGGTGTCACCCTCGGTTGTAGTTACAAAGAAGAATGGGAAGTGGAGAGTGTGTGTAGACTATAGGGAGCTTAATAAGGAAACACGTAGAGATTATTTCACCTACCATTCGTGGACCAAGTGTTGGATAACTTGGTTGGGAGGAAATATTTTTCATTTTTGGATGGATTTAGTGGATACAACTAGATACAGGTAGCAACAAAAGACCAAGATAAGATGACCTTTACCTGCCCTTGGGGGAAATTTTCATATTAGGTTCTTCCCTTTGGGCTAGGTAACGCTTCTACAATGTTTTAAATGGCCATCCTGGCTATATATGCTAAGTTGGTAAATGAGTGTGTGAAAGTTTATATGGATGACTTCACTATGTATGCTTCAACTTTTGATGAAGCCCTTGTAAATCTAGACAAGGTGTTAAAATGGTGTGAGGATCATTTTTTGTCCCTATGTCATGATAAATTTTTAATCATGGTGGAATAAGGAATACTGTTGGGACATCATATTTCAGCAGAAGGGATTAAGGTTGATCCTAAGAAAATTGAAGTCATACAACAACTCGAGATCCAAAAAACTCAAATTGATGTCAGGAGTTTCTTAGGTCATGTTGGATACTATCAAAGATTCATAGAAAAATTTAGCAAAATTGCAGCTCCTATGTTTTCTCTCCTTCAAAAAAATGTAGACTTCATTTGGCCACCTAAATGTTAGTTTTCATTTGAAATTATAAGGAGAAACTCATTTCTGACCTCATCCTTTGAGGACCTAATTGGAGCCTTCCATTCTATATCTATGCTGACACTTCTAATGATACCATTGGAGTAGTTCTAGGGAAAGAAGACGAGAATGGGGGAAAATATACTATATACTTCATCAACAAGAATTTGACGCCAACATAAAAGAACTATACCACAAAAGAGAAAGAATTATTGGCTGTAGTGCATGCAATAAAGAAATTTCAACATTATGTCATGGGATGTAAAGTTACAATGCATACAGATCACTTAGCTATTAAATACCTCATGAACAAACTAGTGGTAAATGCAAGGATAATTAGGTGGTTACTTCTCCTCTAGGAATTCAATTTCACAATTGTCGACAAACCAAGGAAGTCCAATGTGGTCGTAGATTTCCTATACCAAATTAAACATGATGGTGACTGTGCTTTGATACAAGATGAGTTTCTAGATGAAAATGTGCTCGCCATCTCCACTAAAACCCCTTGGTTTTCTGATATGCAAAAGTACCACCTCACTTTTCATCAAAATAGAAGAAAAGCCTTGTTAGAGTGAGTGCCCCTTTCAAATGGATTAATGGAATAATATTTCGATGCAGACCCGATATGGTTTTATGATGGTGTGTTAAGGAAAATGAGACCTATAGTATCCTGAGAGCCTATCATGATGACCCTTTAGGAGGGCGTTATTCTACTAAAAGGACAACTCATAATATTTTGGGAGCAGGATACTACTGGCCTTCAATGCACAAAGACATCAAGAAATACATTCGCTGATGTGATGAATTCCAAAGGGTAGGAAGGCCAACAATCTCTAACAAAATGCCCCTGTAGCCTCAGGTAGTCCTTAAACCATTTGAAAAATAGGGATTGGATTTTATCGGCCCAATAGACCCTCCTTCACAAGGAAAAGAGTACATCCTGGTTTGCACCGATTACCTGACTAAGTGGGAAGAATTGCAAGCCCTACGTATTGCTAGGGAGGAATAGGTAGATAATTTCCTCTACAACAAAAAATTTCCTCAAATTTGGTGCTCCAAGGACAATTGTCACAGACCAGGCCCCTAGTTTATTTCTAAAGTTTTTTTGACATTCACAAATCATTTCCAAGTCACAAGAAGTCCTCACCCTACCACTCATAGGAAAATAGACAAGTTGAAGTTACTAATAGGGAGTTGAAAAATATTTTAACAAAAACAATTTCTTCGGGAAGGAAAGACTGGGCTAGGAAACTACTGAAAGTTTTTTGGGCTTACAACACAACATGGAAATCAACTACTGGCTATAGTCCCTACAAGCTAGTCTTTGGGAAGAAGCCCCTCTTACCCATTGAATTTGAACTCCAAACCCTTAGAACAACCATGGAGTTGTGCATTTATCTTAAACGAGCCCAAATTGAGAGAGTTTTACAGCTTAGCGAACTGGATGAACTCTATTTGGACGTCATCCATCAAACTGAAATGGTCCAACAATAATGTAAGGTCTTGGAGGATAAACATATCAAAGAGAAAGAATTCCATACTAGGGACTAAGCATTATTGTTTGATTCCAGATACAAGGATCATCAAGGGAAACTTAGGACACACTGGCTTGGACCATACAAATTTTTTGAAGTGTTTGCTAATGGCTCGGTACAGCTGAAACCTATTGATGGTGATACACAAACTCTTCTAGTTAATGGGGATCTATTACACATCTACCATAAGCTTGTTAATAAAGAGGAGTTTATAAAAATGGTAGAAATGTAGGGAGAAATCCATTGCATTGAATTTGTTGTGGTAGAGTCAATATAGTTTTGTCAAATAAATTCTAATTTAAAAATAATCATTTCAGATGTTTCTTCAATTTCTTCACCAACTTCACCATTTGGACTTGACTAAAATTTTGTCTATATTTTGCAAGACTTCATCTTTTTGGTGAACACAATTTTGGCACACCTTGCTATGATGCTCCAGAATTTTTCAGCCCGCTTGCTGCGATGTTCTGGAACTTGCTATTA
Source organism: Sequoia sempervirens (assembly GCA_007258455.2). Classification (NCBI taxonomy): domain Eukaryota; kingdom Viridiplantae; phylum Streptophyta; class Pinopsida; order Cupressales; family Cupressaceae; genus Sequoia; species Sequoia sempervirens. Next base: position 241,189,515 of record VDFB02353493.1, on the reverse strand, counting down.
CAATGCTCCAGAACTTTACAATTGACTTGTCCCACTCCTCATACTAATCTTGCATTCTGATGCATCACTCAATGATGCTTCGGGAAGCCAAGGCCAAAATGTCACATCTTCCCTCCAATGACATCTTTTCAACGATGCTCTAGAATTTTGTTGTTTCTTCCCTTCAATGACATCTTTTCAGCGATGCTCCAGAATTCTACTTGGGTGCTTTGGAATTCTATTTGGTTGCTCCAAAAAATTTGGTTGTTGCTTCAGCCACAACTTTTGATGATGCTCCAGAAATTTTGGTTGCTACTTCGGCTACATCTTTCTATGATGCTCTAGAAATTTTGGTTGCTACTCCTGTTGCATCTTTCGATGATGCTCTATAAACTTTGGTTGCTCCTTTGGCTACATATTTTGGTGATGCTTCAAAAATTTGGTTGCTGCTCCAGTTACATCTTTGGACGATGCTCTAAAAACTTTGGTTATCATCCCAATTGCATCTTTCCAGTGATGCTCCAAAATCTTCAATCTTGTTAGCATGTTCTAATGACATCTCTCTGCAATGTTCCAGAACTCTCCTTTCCTCTACTTCAGTTGCATTTTTTGTTAATGCTCCAAATTTTTGTAAATTTTGTCTTTCTAGTATTTTAATTTTTCCTAAGTTTTGCACATACCTATCATTTGATTTTATGTTGCTTCAAGATCTACTCCTTAATGATTATTCTTCCACATTATACTGAATCCCTCCATAATAAATAAAATTATTATGACAGCTTTTTATCATTATAATTTTTGCTACCACTTCAACCATCCCATCCATGCCATTATTATCCGTTGCCACCCTCGCCAACCATATGACTATCCAATTACGTCAGCACAAGTGAGTGAAATTTGATCTAATGACAAGACATAAGGTACATACAAATTTATTTATTTAAAGCGTTAGTACTTATTTTGAATAAAGGATAATTAATTGGCATGATTGTTCCTCCTTGTAATTTTGAAACTTTAGCCTTTACACGATTGTTAAAAGTAAGACAGTAGTTGTGTAATTCCCCATGAAATCTCATCATAATTACTCAGTAAGGTGACAAGAAAGGTGACAATTAACTCCTCCTCCATTGGTATATCGACACAAATTCTTTTTTTGTTTGCAATTCAGTAAGTAAATAATTATAGAGTTCTGTATAATTTCACTGACTAGCAAAGAAACAAAGGAAATGGGAGGAGCTAAGAAGAAGTCTGAGTCAACTTCTATAGCTCCATTGTTGGCATTGGGCAATATTGTAGCTTTATTTTAGAAAGTTGGGTGGCTAGAATTCATGAAGCAATTTGAAGGGTATACAAAGCATCTTGTGAAGGAATTCATTGAGAATTTCGTAGATGGGAAAACCTTGGTGTGCGGCAAGCGATTCTAGGTAAGTACGAAAACCATTGCTCGTCTTTCTAGTCTAAAAAATAAGGGAATTAATTTAAATGAAAATGCTCATGTTCCCTATAAAAAAAATAGAACTATTTCATAGGGAAGGGGAACCCCAACCTGTAATGACCATAAGCACCAGGGGACAAAATAAGGGAATCCATAGAATGTCTCTTCCAGAACCTTGGATGTTTGTTGTAGCCTGGATAATTAAGTATTTAACCTATGAGGGACAAATGACTACGGTAGTGGGACCCCCTTTTCATTTGCTAACTCATTTACGCCATGAAATTAAGGACCCTTCTCTTAGGGTAAATTTACCAGCCTTCCTATGTCATTTAGTCACCTCTATGATGGAAAAGTACAAAGTTGGGACAGGGCCCCTCAAACATCATGGTATCATGCAGTTAATATGCAAATATCATTTCTACAAAAATCTAGAAAAGAAGTGGAAAAGGTTTTTGGAACAATTTGAAAATGTAGAACTAGGAAGGTCGCTTGAGGAGGGAGAATATTCCAAGCAAAAAGAATAGTCATTAGAAGAACCCTCCTTGGAGGCATTAGATGCTCTTTAATCCCAACATACCTCAACGGCTCCCAACGATGATGTGCTAGAAACTTTGTCCGATGAGGTATAAACCTCAGGACAGGAAGGGGAGGTGGAAATTGTGCACTCTAGAGATGAAGATGAACCTCCTCATAAGAGGAAAAAACAAAGCAAATTTACCTTTCAAACGAATCCTATACGAAGAAGTAAAAGGTTGTATTCAGGGTCCAATGAAAGTGAACCCCAGGACATAGGAAATACTTCCAAAAGGAAGAAGGCCAAGGTGGTAGAAATTGATAGTCCACCTGATGAAATAGAAAAGCAAGGTGATCAATTTCCTAGGGAAGAGGACCAGAAAACCCCATCACCCAAAGAATAAGAGGGGGAGAAAACATAGTCACCACACTCAGAGCAGAATGAAGATGAACCTGTGGAGGGATTTTCTCCTTTTCTTCATAGAGGGGGAAATATGCCTGAAATTGAAGAAAATGTGCCTCATGTTGATAAAGAAGTAACTTACTCAATCCTTCCTGAGGATACTGAGGAAGAAAATGTGCCTCATGATGATGTGGAAATTCCTCATTCATCCTTCTTTGTGGACATAGGGGATACATAATTCATCCAGAGAAGTGAGGAATTAGAAAAGTTAAAAGCAAAAATTGTGGAACTAAGAACCAGGCTGCCACATGATGAAGCACAAATTAACTGGAAAAAAGAAGAAATTGAGGTGCAAGCTGCCATTGTAAATAAAAGGGACCAAGAAATTGTAATATTGAAAGTACAAATGAAGGAAAAAGACAAGCTCATTGAATAGCTACAGTACTAGATTCAACAATGGGATCAACAAGATAAACAACACAAGGTTGCTCTGTTTCAAATAGATAAGCATATTCAAGACTTGAAAAATAATTTTATGTAATTATTCAGTGCTTTTGAAGAAGAAAGGAGTAGACAGGAGACTAAACTGAATGCTTCTATGAGAAAGATTGTGGAATTAGAGCAATATTTGCAAGAAAGTGACACTAAACCAATTATGGAAACAAAGGAGACACAAATTGAACCTATTGTTATAGAATGGTTCCAGGTATGCATCCCTCCAATATTATTGAAATGGATAGAGCATTGATATCTTTTAAGGGATGTGGAATTTGAGAATAATAGGCTAAAGAGGGAATTGGTAATCTTAAAATAATCCTTTCATCAAGCATATAGGGGTAAATAGGATGCTTGTGAACTTGGTGAATTATTATTAGCTTGTAGAAGACCATCTAGGTTGTACTCCATGTTTCTTAATGAACAAATCTTAAGATGAAAGATACAAAGAATTCGCCAAAATTAGCCACATGATCTCGATGACAAGGAATTTGTAAAGATATTTGTTGAGTCACTCCTTGAACAACAAGATTTGTTATGTGAGTTCTTTGTTCATAATTTTCTCATAGAAAAATATACAGATTTTTTTGTTAATTTCTTTGTGGGAGAAGTGCAATGGAGATAATTCCTATCGAGAATGAGAAATCAACTTCACTAAGAAGATAGATTGATAGAATATGCGCATGCAAAAAGGGTTATGGGGTTGCAAATGAGATATCCTCATAGGAAGCCCTTCTCTTTCAAGGTACAATTTATGGGTGTTCGACTTAAAAAGGAAGTACAAGGAAAACACAATAACAACCTTTGGTTGTGCTATGATCACTTTCAGGAACAAGGGCCAAAACTGATAGGACCAACTTGGCATGTATGTGATGAGCGATATACCCCTCTTCCTATGTATCTCTAGAAAAGGGAAATAATTTCACCCCTTAATATTAGATGGTCCTATAGAAGAGCAGTAGCTTTGGCCAAAATCCTTGAAGAATTGAAGATTAATTGGATTGGTATGAGGTACAAAACTCCTCTCCTTCTTTCACCACCTCCTTCAGAATATACCAATCTAGACCAAAGTGATGACAGTTTTGCAAGGTATGTACAAAGAGTCACTTTTCATCAGGGATTCTTGAGGGATCTAGAGTAGCTAGATACAGAGGAAGACAACTTGTATGATCTTAGTACCAAGTATGGGGAGATGAATAAAAGAAATCAAGGATAGGGAACATACTAGAGAGTAGGAGGCCTTGCTCAGGCTTAGGAAGGGGAGGAAATTATGAGGTAAAAATAATCTTATCAGTATAATAGACTTAATATGCAAACCTATACCCTTAAGCCCAATTTACCCTGCCAATTAATTACCTTTAGGATAAATGATTGCTCCCTTTTTATGAATAAGCATGCAAACTTTACTTCTTGAAATTAGTCAAAATAAGCTAACTTATGCTGATTTAATGATTTAGTTCTTAAGCATTCCATAGGTCAACTTCCACTCCTGGTCACCATTCCAGTCAAAAGGGGAAATGAACGCAAGTCTTAACATTGTTGAAAACAAGCGAGCAGGCACCGAAATTTCAAGAGCATATGTTATGGGCTAAGTATTCATAGTTTTGTTATTTTTAGTTTCAAAAACTTTATGGCTCATGCTGAGCCTCTTTAATATTTCATTTCATGGGCTTAAAAGTCCATTAGTTGTTGACAATCTGTTAAAGACTATTGATTGGAAAGTAGGATTTTGTTAGCCACTTTCATATAAACACATGTAACTCTTGCAAATGATGAATACAAAAGAACACCATTATGCTGCCAATATGTCTTTTTGAGAAAAACTACCATATGAATAAAAATGAGTTTTCCCGCCACACTTTTAATTGCTAAGTAATGTGAATGGAGTCCTTTGAATGAAGTAACTTGGAGATTACTAGTGCATGTAATCTGAGATAGCTATAGAAACACTCGAGAGCTGGCCACTTGAGGGTTATAAATAGATAAGTATTTTACTTTTCATTCTATACTTTTCTTTAATAGATAAAAATTAAAACTGGAGTTCATTTTCATGTGTGTGTCATATTGTTAGTGTCAATCCTACAAGTTGTAGCTAAGTCCGTAGTCTCTAAATTTAGTATCTAAAGTTTTATAGTACCATCCTTTAGTTGATTCTGTTAAATCATTTTATGTTAGTTGTTGGCTTGTTATCTTTTGCATTATATCAATGTTTCCTAATTTCTTTACGAGTTTTACTTTTTCAACAATTTACACATTCTTTAGATTAATCATTTCCATGCTTTCTAGCTTAGTGGTGATGCTTTTTAGATTCATAGTTTTCTACTTTCTAGTTTAATTTATTTCAAGCTTTCGAGATAGATGATTTACTGCTTTCAAAGTTATAAGCCCTTTGGTTTAGAGTTTTATTCAGTGGTTTGGTATATAGGAAACCTAAGAGAGAGATAGTTGAGATGTCTTTTATTGCATACAACCTTTAGACACTACCTAGTCAATATATGAATGTGTTTATTAACTAAAGTATTAGGACCTTATGACAACCTATTAAATCCAACTCAATAATTTATTATATTTTCCCAACATATTGTAGATTCCCTTCAATTATATTCTTATATGTTGAGCTTTTTTGACTGGATTGCTTGAAGTCAACGATGCTGCCACAATTGAAGGATCGTCTCTTTACATCTACACTTTCTACATGATAATGCTAACCATATGCCCACATTGATGGATATTTCCTTGGCTATGAAAGACTATTTATTTTAATGAAAAAAATATAATGATTAATATTAAAATAGTTAATAGTGTCAAAACTGTAAGGAAACAACATTTTGTAAAATTCCAACTGTACCTTTCTTTCACATCCTCTAGACATGTTGATTTCATCTTCTATTATGTCTCAATCTATACCCGCATCTTCTATTTGATTTTGAATTTGTTCAATAACCCATTCTAGTGTGCAATATTTACCCCATTCCACAAGCATATCAATGGGAAGTGGAGTATTTTTTGGGTTCAATCTCTTAATCTATCTCCTTGATTCTAACACCTCTCTTTTTATCATACAGATCAATCCATTTGTTCATAAAGTCTATGTGGTGCAAAATGAACTTGTCGAGTATAGAACTTTCATCTACACCTATTACATGTCAACATTTTTATTTAAAACTCCAAATGTCATGCTGTTAATTTGACAAATAAATTACAGAGTAAATTAATGATTACAAGAAAAACAACCACACTGATATTGAATTTACTTACTAATTTCTACTTCAACACCATTAGATTGTGGTTTTTCTCCATCGATAATATTTGATGCTCGTTCTTCATCCCATATATGTGACCCATCTTCAAAATCCTTACCAAGGAATTCACACAAGAAGAAAAACGCTTCATTAAGTGCATACCTTTAGCTATGCAACCCTCTGGATGTGCCCTTTGTTGGATAAATCTTTTAAGATTTTTCATATACCTCTCAAAGAAAAACATCCACCTTGTTGATACGACACCAACTAATTCAATGTCATCGACTATGTGTATAGGTAAATGGACTTGTAGGGAGCTCCTTCTCAAATACACATACAATTTTTGCAATTTCCTTCTTCGACTTCAGCACTTCAGATTCGTGGATCTCCTTGGAGGTCACCCACCTAATATAAGAATAGTAAATTAGTATGAACCTTTAGTCATAAATTAAAATGCAATATAATATCTCTATGTCTCTCATACATGAACATTTCATATAACCACATACCTTGTAAATGCTGACAATTGACTTATGGCATTCCTTAAGTCAACTGTAAGACAGGAAACCCCCCTAATTGCCAATGGTATGATATGCTATCAAACACATTTATGAAAAGGTCATTAGTAATTTTTTCTCACACAAAAAAATATCAAAATGTATTTAGTACTTAATCAATGTTACCAGTAAATGTTAAATGATGATATATAATACCTTCATTAAATTGTGAAAATCATGTGTTTTAAATCCTATGGTATGTCCATCAACTATAAAAGCTTTAGCCAATGATGACCCATAGCCAGTAGGTGTCCTTATTGAACATGTGAAATTTTTTAGTTGGTCTAGTTCTTTTTTTTTTTTTAAATCCATGGAGCTTCTGCATATGTTTCATTTTCCCTGCTTGGCCACAAATGCTTTCTATCAAATTTGGTATGTGAAAGAGCAATATCTTTCCTCGAAGACAAGGTGTCATGTTTTCTTGGTATATGTCGAAATATAGAATTTGGGAAATTTTTGAATATTTGCATAGGATCTAATAGGTGAGATATTAATAGACCCTTCTAGTAAGGGAGCTCATAAAATATGGATTTCCTTTTCATTCCTTTTGGCATATGAACTACAACTTGTTCTGGTTCTTCAATTGAATCACCCCAATCAAAAAAATCCTCCCAATCTTTCAATTCAACATCTTCATACTTGTTAAGCCAATCACCGAGGCCCATAATCATGGGAGGGCCTCTATTTTCAACTTTTCCGTCAAATTGATTCTTCTAGCAATTTCTAAACCTATGATCTAGTGGTAGAAAAACCCTGTTGTTTGTGTAAATAAATTTATGTAGATCTTTAGAATACCGCCCTTGAAATTATTCTGCACATGTTGGACATGCAAATATACCCTTTGTTTGAAGCCCCACAACTCAACAAGTAATTTTAATAACATAAAAAAATAGTATAAAACTAAGTATGAAAGTTGGGATGAAAACAAATTGAGTGTAAATACATAAATATTTTATCTTTCTAGAACAAACACCAAGTCCTAGGAAATCATGAATAGTCCAACATAGCACACCATACAACATGAAGGACCTATTCGATGGAGGACATGATATGTCATACATTCTTATTCCTTTCCATAGCAGTTGCATCTCATCAATAAAAGGCACAAGATAAACATCCATGTTTTTAACTTGATGTTTTCTTGGAACAATGAGAGTCAGCATAAGGTGCTCCTTTCTAACACTAATCCATGGGGGAATATTGTATACTATCAATCCAACTAGTCAAACACTATAATTTGAGCTCAAGAAAGAGAATGGGCACACTCCATCAATTACAAGACCAAACCTAATACTACGGGGTTCATCTTTAAGTTTTCTTGGCCATTTTTCCTCTATGTGTTTCATTGCTTTGGAGTTGGCAGGAATTCACATGAATCCATCTTTACTCCTATTATGTGCATGCCAGTCCATCAATTGTGCAAGTGACTTTCAAAGAAACATTCGTTGAAGTCTAGGTATAATTGGCATGTGACATAAAACCTTCTTTGGAACTGTAGGACCTTGTACATTTGTATATATCTCTTCTCTTTACATACAAGACATTCTACCTTGTTTTGATATTCATATTTTTATAAAATGCAATCATTTTTACATGAACGAATTTTCTTATATTCAATCCCCAACTCAACCAACAATAGACGTGCCTCTCTGCAAGTTGATGGCAACACATTATCTTTAGGGAATATTTTAGTTTTTAGTGCCTTGTAAGATTTCCAAAGATTAAATCAATTGAATGTTTGACTTATATGGTTTATATACAATATATGGTTTTAAAATACCCTTAAAGAAATATAAACGAAGTTGATGAATGTTTACGAATTGTGTACACCAATTGAAAATGCAAAGTAAGAAGTATATTTCAACTCACTTCAGTAGGGGAGTGAATCCTTTGTCTAACCAACAAAATAGTGACTTGATTTCTAATAATATTAATGTGCATTCTAGTTGTGAGGTTCTACTTGCACCCGATTTGAACACAGGTGTCTTTACTACTTGCTTGATGGAGTCTTTCAGGTTGTTATCATCAACATTATGTTGGTGGTAATTACCCCTGCTATCATCATTACTGTTAGCCATATGATCATTATTGGCATCATTGTTTCCATCCCTAAAGAAACTTGTAAGCATTTCATTCAATCCTTCTTCATGCACTACATTTTCCCAATCATGATCATCATCATTAAGGCTAGGTAGCATCTCATCAGTGTATACATATCTCATCAACTCTTCAAATTTATCAAGTGGTAGTAATCTCTTCAAACTTGCTCTTTTCACTCTGGTATTGTTTAAAGGATGGTTTGGATCATCCTGTCCAAATCTTAATAACCTAGTTGGATCGTGGGTATTAGTATGTGTTTCATCAACATCTTCTACCTATCAACAAACACAAGCATTATTTAATGTTTTCCAACAATTGGATAGATCATAAATGTATCAATTTCAAAGAAATATAATCAAATATGGCTTAAAAAATAAAAATATAAATTGTATGAACATATATATATATATATCAATTGAATAATGGAACATTATTTTATAGACTACCTTTTTTATACAATAATTTAAATAAAACACAATTTTGACAACATAGTTTATAAAACATCAGTCCACACTCATTTATTATTGTTTAGTTTTCTGCCCTTAAGAACATCCTTAGGGAGACCTTGTTCTTCCCTTTTCTTTTGTGTAGGAGTGCATTTTAAGAAGCGGTAATCAATCAATAACTCATCCCCAATGGTAAGGTCCTTAATAGCCTCAACCATTATCAATATATCAACCTCTCTTTCCATATCTACATCTTTATCATTTATAACCTAAACAAATTGATAATTCGGTCTTACATTAGGGTCCCTTCCCTTACTACTATTTATAAATCCTGCAATATCTTTGTGTGTGTATGCACGTCCATCTATATACATAAGATGACCTCAATTAATTTCTTTTCCACTTTCCAATTGGAGATGATGTGTATACATATTCAAACTTAGACCATATGCTGATATGCTAGGCTTATATTCTACTAGCCTTCTCCATTCACCATTGTAATATGATGGACCATACTATGGCATTAATCTCCTAGTGGTTTGTTCTGAATTGTTTCTATGTTTAGATCCCACATGTACATTTTGGACAATAAAGAGGCCTAGATTCACTTCATGAATATTGGAGGGTTGTATCATGTATTTTTATCCCCAAAATTGTAACACCTTGTACACTCTAGGTAGTTGTTGATCACTAGACCAAGCACAATATAGTTGACAATCAAATGTCTCTTTGTAAATTGATCTCAAACTTAGGGGAAAGTCATCATCTCCATCACATTCATTCTCATAGGGTATGTAGTCCACCTTCCCCTTGTCTTCAAGCAAATTATGCATCTTTAAACTGGTTCTTATTTTGTGACTTGTTTTCATCAATTCCTCATCTTCTGAGCTGGTATATTGGCACATGTTTTTGTTAGATGTATCATCTGATAAATGATCATTTCCCTCTAGGCTAGAATTCAATGATCCAGGAAACTTTAAACCAAGAACTTTATCTTGAAAATATCCATTGAGAAAAAAATTAGCTATTTAAATAATATAAAATAATGTTTATATGAATTATACATGTTATTTATATCATATTGTAAAATTCCTTATCACAATTCCTATTGGATTTGAATCGATTGTAGGAGGCATACTACCAACTGGAATCTTATCATATATGTAATGTCTTTGTATAATTGTTCTTTTGAATTGTTTCTTTCCATGACATATAGAACATCCACAAACAACAATTTTCTCAAAGTATTCATCCCATGTACTATAGTCTTGACCAACCTCTTGTTTAGTGCAATCATTTGTTGTGTTTGGAAGATCCATTGTCATATCCTCTTCCACCCATTGTCGTCTATGTGATTTAACAATTTTAGGTCCATTTCCACGTACATTTCTTCTTTTGGTAGTTGAACGCTCAAGCTCTACATTTGCTCCAATCTCCATCTAAAATAATCAACAACATGCATTAATTTATGTCAAGATTAGATAATACATTATAAATTTCAATAATATTGTGAAAAAAGATGGATGTATCACAAAATGCCATCAGATCATTTTTTCCAAAGTTAAGTCAAAATTTGAGTACTTGATGTCCCGCTTCATTTGTTCTGTCCTCATTTGATATGACATGATCTGTTGCAATGGCCACATCTCGCCCCTATAATACACAACATAGTAAATAATGTTTACTACACCAATTATATCATTTCAATGAATATGCTATCCAACACAAAACCTCACTTTAGACATATATTTGACATATATTTCACACTTTAGATGACTCATCTAGTTGTATAGGGGTCATTTATGAGTTCACAAATCTAACCTCTATTAGTTTTGCACCCACAAAATTGACATGGGATAAGGAATAGATAAAATAGGGAACCATGAATGCTCCCTTGGTACATATGAAGATGAAGTCAATTTAGGATCAATTTATTTATCAAATTCCAAGAAAAATACATCATTTTGCACTGCTAGGTGCTAAATTAGGCACACTTTGCACTAACTTTTACATCCCAAATAGATTACATTTTTTGGCTAGAAGGCAGTGATAAATTAGGCACACTTTGCTACGCTGACTACTGAATCAAGAAAAAAAATTAAAACTTCCCACATGTAGAAGGAAGAGATGACAGGAGAAAAAAGCCACGTGAAGGAAGAGAGGAGAAAAGGGAAAAATGATGCAAAGGACGGCTACAAGCAAGTAGATCAGAAATTTGATTTAGTTTGTGACACCATAGGTAAGGTTACAATTTTTTTTTTTCATTCCCACAATTTTTTTTTGTTTGGAATAGATGGAGAGATTGTGAAGAAAGGGTTGTGAATATTATTTTGTTTACACATGAATTGTTCAAGTCTCATGTGGTTGCAAAGGACGAGGGTAAAATTGTAGACATTACATTATTTCCTTTGCATCTGAGAGCAGTGAATGTGTTTTTGAAACCCAAATGCCCTAGTTCACTTATCATTCCCATCCCAAGCTTTCTATTTCTGGTTCCATTCCTCAAATCTTCCTTCCATAAAAAAGTAGTCAAGTGTTTTCAGGACAAGTCGTTAAACTGCATCTGCCCCATTGTAGCCAAGTCTTGTGGGAACAGAGGTTGGTCAAGACAATATGAGGAGATAGGTATTTTGAGATGATAGCTGAATAATAGATCATTTCCTCAAATTTGTGAGACCTTCAGGCTTAAATTATCTATTACTAATTTTCACTTATTCTTTTATAGAACACTGAGCTTGTGGTTTTGAATTGATTGTGTGTACACATTCATTTTCTTTCTAATTAGTAGATGCGACTCGAGAATGGGACCTATCTGTGTTAACTCTCAATAAAACCACACTTTGTGCCCTTTTTATCCCCCAAAGATTACCATTCTATATAGGTGTGCAAGCATTAATTTATTTACAATACATTTGTTTCATTTTGCATTCATTTATATCCTTTCAAAAATATTTATATTCTATATAGGTGCACAAGCAATTGATTCATAAGTTCTTAAATCCAAAAAGAGAGTCATTCAAGGTAAAACTTTCACAAATTGGACGAAAACTTTCATACCTAATAGTGTGTACTTTGTTTGCCTCCACAAATTGGATGAAAATAATTTTCCCTAGGTCACCTCAAAATGTCAAGTGATAGAGGGAAGAGAACAAAGGGAGCAGACTTTGGTCACAATGAGGTAATTCACTGTTAATTTATAGATTTGTAAATGTTTCCCTTGTTTCTTTCATTTTTACTTTTTACTTTTTACTTTTTAAATTTAAAAGAAGAAATTTATTTATATATATAGGGACATGTGACTGACAAAGATAAAGAGGCATTGGCTTCCATATTGGGGGAAAAGGCAATGAACAACTTGGATGATCTGCACTAGACAATGCTTGTTAGATACATAGAAAATTGATCTAGTGAAACCCCTCAAACATTGCAACCAAATCAACCGTGTCAAAGGGAATCAATTGATTCCCCAAGCAGTCCTGGATCGAGTAAAAGATCTAGGAGGAAATTAGTAACAATAAAATCTAGGAGTGTAGAACATGGAGTAGAGTCTTCCACTGTCCCACTCATTCCTAGGACACAAACTTCTTCCATTATGCCAAGTTTTCATTCTTGCATTGGTACCTACAATAGCAAGATAGAATACGATGTGGTTTCAAGGGAAGTTTGAATGACAGATGTTGGAAAATGGTTTGTGAATAGGTTGAAGGAATCATGCCTTCAATGGTTCAAAGACCATCTACATTTTCCATTCTCAAAGATACCCATACACCTACAAAAAGCAGTTATCAATGACATGGAGACTGAATTTGGCATAGGTTGGTCTGTGAAGAAGGTAAAGCTATGAATGTTTCAAAATTACAAGAGATTTCAGTGCAACCAAACAAAGAAGATTAAAAAATCCCTCCTGAGATAAGGCTTAAAAAAAGACCAATTGATGTAAGAGTCAAAGTATGGAAAGAGCTTGTAAAAGCATATGAGAAGTCTGAAGCATGAAGGAAGTTTGGTGAAGAGAGTACGCAGGTATTTGAATTTTCTCATAAGATTATATCAAATTTATTAAAAAAAATTAAATTGTATTTGTGCATAGTTAAATTGAATTAGTATATTTTTTAGGACAAGGCCTCGAAGGCTAGGCTTCAAAAAATTTGTGCCATGCATCACAGTGGCTAGAAAGGTTTACAGGATTTGATCTATAAATTTGTAAGTATATTTAATATGTTAAATGATATTTTTTTTAATTCCCTAGGAAAAAGTAAATGTTTGCATATTAATTAGTTTAACTTGTCCATGTGCCATCTTTTGAAAGGAGGAAAATATGACCAGCATCCAAAGCAATTTGAAAAGGAAAAGTTACAAAGAAAAAAGTGGGCCATTTTTTTATTCTAGATGGAGAAAGAGGTATCAATAGTTGACTTTTGATAACTTAGTTGGATATTTTTGTGTTAATATGTCAATTTGAATTTCTTGTGTTGAGTTGTTTATTGATGCATAGGATGAGTTTTAAAGTGCTTCTCTGTTGGCCCTAGATCCCACTCGATTTTCCCATTATTTCATGTCGAGGAAAAAATATTGTTTGCCTTAAAGGGTAGTGGGTGACATTCATGCCTTATTTTCATCACATCTTTTAATTAATGACCATTGTCTTTTAATATCTTTTATGTGTCCTCATTAAAGTTATGAGTTGTATCATTTGAGTAATTTAGTCCCATGTTGATTTGATTTATCTTCTTTTCTCTCAAACATGGTATCTCAAGGAGTGTTTCCTTGGTATCTGAAGGAGTGCTTCCTTGAATTCATGTTTCCATTCTACTAAGTGATCCACATGCATCTTTTCCATCCTCCCTCATAATGTTTCCATTCTTTTAACATGTAAGAGTTTTTGATGCATCTTGGTAGGAATCTTATAGATCTAACACATCCTTCTAGTCTACATCACTTGGCATAGCTAACTAGCCAATTAATTTGTCCATCTAATTTAAAAAAAGAGTAAATTCTTGTCTTCCAAGTTAAAAAAATCCATAAATATAGAAATCAACAATTAAAAACTTGCAACTTCATCTAATCAACATAGAGAAGTGTGTAATACTAGACTTAACATTCAAAAGATAAATGGAATGTCCTTAAAACCAAGTAGAGCTATCCAAAAAAGCTAACTAGAAAAACAAGCATGCTCCCACATAGAAAGGCCTAATGGCTGGTTGTCATATAAGTCAAACTACCGAAGTAACATCACTGATCAAGTTAAAATGTATGCATCATTTGCATAAACAACTGAACCATTTATGTGCATGAATAAATAGTAGAAGAATGTAGATGAACTCAATTCATCTAACTTTTTGCCTCTTGAATCACTAATATTAGGTGCCTGAGACTTCCTTGTAGCTTTTACCTTTCGTTGTTACCTTTCCTCTTCATTGTCAGACTTGTCTCCTTTTTCCTTATTTATATTTCTAGCTTTGGATTCTAATTCATCCCATGTTTTACCTTCCTCCCCTTCAAAATCTTCTTCTTCTTCTTCTTCATCCTCATCTAGCTCCACAAGAGATTCATCTTCTAAACCTTCCTCATCTGATTTTGATTCTTCTTCTACATTAGAGGGTTCATATCCTTGATCTGACTCTTCTAAATTATCAGAATCAGAATCACTAGCTTCCATATTCAAAAATTCCCAGCCACCATCTTCAATAAATTTGTCTGGATCATTAGTAATAGTCTTCAAAATTGGCCACCAGTTCAAGTTTGTTCTACTTTCATAATACTTTATATCCATGGAGTTCAGTCATTCCTTTATGCCATCAAGAAAAGTTTGAGGAAGGACGTCAATGTGGAGTACATCCCACTTGAAGTCTTTGAAAACAATAGCCTTATCAAATTCCTTTTGCCCAAGTCCTACTCTCTCAAGGTTAACAATCTCAATCTCACTAATAGTGATTACTAAGAAAGGTAATTCCACCAACTCTACCAAATAGTTTACCGTAGGAACAATAAAAGAAGGGGCTTTGAAAGGAACTTCATGAAAAAAAAGCTCTTTAAATGGTATATCAAACTCTAGTTCAAAATATTTTAGATGAGGTTGCTCCCATAACTCTCTTACTCGCTTGACAAATCCTTGAAACTCTGCATTGATTTTATTTTTCCCATTCCTCTCTTGTTGTTCTTCCTCAATTTCATCAATATCATACATTGACCTTCTTGCCCCTCCTAAAGTTTGGACCACATCCATTACCTCCACATAAAACTAGAAATCCTTGGTATTCTTGGTTCCCACACCATGATATGGTTATGCAAATGAAAATGAAGCAAAGTAATCATCTCCTTCTCCATTGACTGGAAGAATACACGCTTAATGTTTTGATACATGATATTAGCTCTCTCTTTTTCTCTCATGGTTGAATACCAAAATCCATTATGGTGGGCCTCCAGAGTTCTAGTCATCTTTCTTCCTCTTCCACCAAATTTTTTCTTGATCCACAAGTCTGCTAGCCTAATTGTCTTTGTTTTTGAAAGCTAGAGTTTCTCTCGAGTCACCAATGTGACTCTCTCTTCCTTTTCAGACTCTTTCATTGCTACAAACAATTAGCACCTAATTGATTAACAATCTCAATCTCACTAATAGTGATTACTAAGAAAGGTAATTCCACCAACTCTACCAAACAATTTACCGTAGGAACAATAAAAGTAGAGGATTTGAAAGGAACTCCATGAAAAACTAGCTCTCTAAATGGTACATCAAACTCTAGTTCAAAATATTTTAGATGAAGTTGCTCCCATAGCTCTCTTACTTGCTTGACAGATCCTTGAAACTCTGCATTGATTTTATTTTTATCATCCCTCTCTTGTTGTTCTTCCTCAATTTCATAAGGATCATACTTTGACCTTCTTTCCCCTCCTAAAGTTTGGACCACATCCATTACCTCTACATAAAACTAGACATCCTTGGTCTTCTTGGTTCCCATGCCATGATATGGTTATGCAAATGAAAATGAAGAAAAGTAATCATGTCCTTCTTCGTTGGCTGGAAGAATGAATGCTTAATGATTTGATACATGGTATCAGTTCTTTCTTCTGCTCTCATGGTTGAATACTGAAATCAATTATGGTGGGCCTCCAAAGTTCTAGTCATCTTTCTTCCTCTTCCACCAAATGCTAGCCTGATCCACAAGTATGCTAGCCTAATTTCCTTTGTTTTTGAAAATTGAAGTTTCTCCTGAGTCACCAGTGTAGCTCTCTTTTCCTTTTTAGACTCTTCCATTGCTATAGATAATCTATGGTATTTATCATTTATACCACATGGTTGATGTGCTTTGAATCCTTACTGCTAAGGAAATGTTGGCATGTAGTTGGCATTAAATTCGGTACTTGGAACATTGAAAATTATCCTTATATAAGAATTCCCACCATATTGTTGGCTTATAACACTCTTGATGGTGGCTACATGAAATGGAACCATGATGCCATATATGGGTACCAAAACAACATCATTTTTCGTATCAACTTGAATCATGAGCTCTCTAGAAACACATATATCTTCCACATTTTTGTATGAAACCATCTCAGCAGATGGCTTGGAAGAGCCATGTCCATCTCCTATACCAATTCCCCCTATAACCAATCTTCTTGCAGTCTCCTCATTCTTTTGCAGAGGGTTGGAACTTAAGGTTATGTAATAGAATTTACAGTTGATAGTTAAATTGTATAACAATTTTTTTTATGATCTTTACTAATGTTTATTAGAATTGTTGCATGTTTTAAATCATTGGAATCACATATTAGCTGTAACTTTTCTGAAATTTTATTATGATATGTGCACTTTCATATGATGTAATATGATTATGGTTTTGTCTCATATGTTTCAATATTATATATATAACAAAAAAATAAATTATTTCATAAAATAAATATTAACTTTTCATTTTAAATGTTTTTTTTTCCAGAGCACGGGTCTTCCAGAAGATCAAGATGATCCTCATCATGATATAGATCCAAAAAATATTGGTTTTTCTAGTATAGATCACATGGAAGAGGGTGATGATGACATAGATACAGAAGGCACCGAGGCTAATGAAAATGATGATGATGATGACGACAATGACGATGATGATGATCACGATGGTGATGATGATGATGAGGAAGTTGTTGGTAGTACCTGTGATAGGTCGAATCTACATGCTAGAAGACAAGCAACAAATAAAGAGAATATAAATAACACTAAAAGCAACCTACACCTCAAGATTAGCCTAGTTGGATTCAACACAAAATAAAGACAACAAATGAAACCTTTTACCTTGTCTTGAATCGATCCTTTGGTTGGCCCTTCGATCTTTGGTGTTGTATGCTCCTTGGATGGAAAGAGATGCAAACTATATGGTGATATGAGGATGAGAATATGACTGGAAGTGGATGTAAGTGTAAAAATGGCTAAGTATGGCTTCTATTAAATTTTTGCAAGAGTTTGGCTACAATGAATGATCTCCCTATAAATGAGAGAAAAGAGGGGGTATTTATAGAGAATTTGGAATTCTCTTAGGGAAATGGATGTTCAAGATTGAGCCACCAAGATCAAGATGTAGGGATAAGGTGAGTTGAGAACCCACAATCCCTCACCTATTGACATGTGGCATGTGATGTGGCTTAAAAGGGTGATGTGTAAATGAGGTGGAAGGATAGTACATAGTATCTTGAGATTCCTCCTCATCTCCGTGTAGGTGAGAGGAAATGTGGGGAATTAAAAATTCCTCAAACATTCTCATGGGGATGAGAGAAGGAATTTTAAATCCCAAGGGGTCCATTGGGGGATTAAATATGAATGAAAAATTCACATGGGGAAGGGAATGTTTTATGTGGTACCTCTCCCCATGTGGGTGAGAGGACATGTGAGGAATTAAAAATTCCTCAAATATTTTCATGGGGATGAGAGAAGGAATTTTAAATTCCAAGGGGTGCATTGGGGAATTAAATTTGAACTAAAGATTCACATGGAAAATGGAGTGCTTTTATGTGGTCCTTATCCCCATGTGGGTGAGAGGACATCTGGGGAATTAATTTTTTTTCAAATATTCTCATGGGGATGAGAGAAAGAATTTTAAATTCCAAGGGATTAGGGATGACCTAGTTAAATGATTAAGGTTGTGCAAGTACTTGATTAGACTAATTAATGACATTTTAAAAGCAAGTGAGAAATTATGGAGGATGGGACCCTAATGATTAGGGGTGTGCATATCTTAATCATAAATTAATTATGATTAAGAAAGAGGGTTAGATTGCTAAGAAGGATTAGAAGCCAACTTGCAAAAGTTGGAGGATGTGACAATGAGAGAGAAAATAAGGAATTTAAAAAATAAATTTAAAATTCCAAAAGACAATATGACTAAATTAAATAAAGTGATGCATTTATTTAATTTAGAGAAGAAATAGGGGAAAAATATTTATTAAATTAAATACTTTGAGAGACCTTATAGAAGACATGAAATATTAATTAAATGGGTGATTTAATTAATACTGACAAAGAGGACAATTTGAATGAGAAAAGGGATGATTAAGGAGATGAATTTGACCATGTGGAAGTGGTAAAATTTGGATGTCTACATTTTTCCCCTCTTCAAAACACCATTAGGATAATAGGGTTTCAAAGAAAAATAAAACCCAAACGTCTTTATGAAAGAAGTGACTAGAAAAGAGATGCCCCAACATGGGAGAGGTTATGAGCTACTTGAACAGAGGAGAATAAAAGGGGATGCCCTGGTCTCACAAGGGAAGGATTATGATAGAAGATTGAGAGATAATGGTAGGGTATGCCCCTCGAGAAGGGGATGGGGACAAAAAAAGGGGCCTTGGGAAATTGCTCGAAAGGATGAAGTGGTATATGTCAATGGAAAGAGAACGAAAAACTAAGAAGATTGGTGATTGAATGGAGGAAAACAGAGGTACAATGTGGAAATGGCAGCCCCAAGAAGATAAGGGGGGAGGGAATTAGTCGAGGCCCAAAAAAGGCTAAATAACAGGAAAAAATTCCTTTCATTTTAAAAAGTGAAAAAAAGGGGGGAAAATGCTATATAAGAGGAGTGAGGGGGTTATTTCTCCTCATTTGGACAGCTGTCAAGTGAGGAGAGAAGAGGAAGAGGAAGAGGAGGAGAGAGCAAGAGGGAGTAGACACGATGTTGAAGTATGATTCAGACATCATTCATTGGGGGGATGAGAGACGATGATTTTTTGAGGAGTGTGTCATGCCACGTCAGGTTAGTTTGAAACCCCCTCTTGTGATTTTAGTTAATTTGGCTATTTTTTGCAAAAAAAACAAAGATATGGGTTTGGTGGGGGGGGATTGGGAGGAAAAATGGGTTAGTGGGAATTTTTTTTTGATAGGTGGGGCTACCAAGAAGATTTAGGTGTAGAACTTCTTTAGGTGCATAATGTTGATGGGTTCGTCAAGGGGCTCTCCTTCAAGAGTATTCAACCTATATGCCCCAAATCCATATTTGACGGCTATGATGACGGCTATGATATAGGGCCCCAACCAGTTTGGCTCAAATTTCCCTTTCTTGTCTCGGTCTTACTGAGTACACTGGTTCTCTTTGAGGACAAGGTCACCCACCTGCAACTGTCAAGGGAAAACCTTCTTGTTGTAGTGGCGTTTGAGATGGTTTTGATATGCTTGCAGGTGATCATAGGATTTGACTCTTCTTTCATCAAGCAACTCCAATTGAGCTAGTCGTGCTACACGAGTATCCTCCTCACTAATAAGATTTTTTAAGAAAATTCTCAGTGACGAGATCTCAACTTCAATTGGCAAGATGCCTTTGGTGCCATAGACTAGAGAATATGGAGTAGCGCCTATAGGGGTGTGGATGGAGGTACGATATGCCCAGAGGGTGAGATGGATATGGAGGTGCCAATCTTTACCAGTGTTGTTGACAACCTTTTTAAAGATGCAGATGAGAGTCTTGTAGGTTGCTTCTGCCTGACCATTACCCTGGCGGTAATAAGGCGTTGACCAACGATGATGGATGTGAAAGGTGTCGTAGAGGTGTTTCATAGCTTGATTCTTGAAGGGTTTTCCATTATCAGAAAGGATGGTGGATGGAATACCATATCTACAGAGAATATGGTAAAAGATGAACTTTGAGATCTAAATACTGGTGATTTGTGAGAGCGGCATTGCTTCCACCCACTTAGTGAAGTATTCAGTGACAGTGATTATGAAGGTGTGACCATTGGATGATGGTGGGTAAATATTGTCAATCAAGTTGAAACCCCATTAAGAGAAGGGCCATGGTGCTAAGAGGGGTTGAAGGTCCTGTGTTGGAGCATGAATCAAGTCAGCATGTTGTTGGCATGGAAGGAATTTCTTCACAAATTCACAAGCATCATGCTCTAAGGTAGGCCAGTAATATCATGCTCGGAGAATCCTTTTGGCCAAAGCCATACCATTTGAATGAGCCCCGCAAACACCTGCATGTACTTCTATTAGTGTAGTATGGGCTTCAGTCTCATTCAGACATCAAGGAGGATTCCATCATACCCACGATGATAAATCGTATTACCGACAATGATGTATCGAGAAGAGCGATGGATGAAGGATTTGCATTGATTGTGTGTATGATCTGAGGGTAAAAGATCATCATGGAGATAGGTGTATATGTTTTAGTACTAGGGGGGAGGTGGGACCTATGATATCGCACACCATATTAGTATCTGGAATATCATATGTTGGGATTAGAAGTTGTTTGACTAGGAACTCACATTCTATCCCATCTTTGGGCATGTCAATTAGGGAACCAATAGTGGCCATTGCCTCTGCTGCTTTATTCTGTATGCGAGGAATTTGGTCGAATTGGATGAAGGTAAAATATTTCTTGAAATCATCCACCATGCATTTATAAGGTAGCAACTTATCATCCTTTGTGAGGAATTCATCATTAACTTGCTTGACAACTCATAATGAATCACCGAAGAATTTTAGGTGAGTGATATGCCACTACTTTGTAATTCAGAGGCCGATGAGGAGGGATTTGTACTCTGCAATGTTGTTGGTACATGGGAATGCTATCCTGAACAACATTGGAATGTAGTCACCTTGAGGGTGACTAATAAAATCCCTACGCCTGATCCATTATGAGTGTATGAGCTGTCAAAATACAATGTCCACACTGGAGCTTCTACGACTGTGTAAAATTCTTCGTCGGGGAATTCAGTGTCCAGAGGGTAAGCATCTACTAATGGCACCTTGGCCAACTAATCAACTATGACCTGCCCCTTGATGGCTTTACGTTTCACATACTCTATGTCAAATTCACTTAGGAGCATGACCCATTTGGCCATGCGACCAGTCAAAGTGGTTCTGGATAACAGGTACTTGAGTGGATCAATCTTAGCTATTAATTTGACAGGATGGTTGAGCATGTAGTGTCAGAGCTTTTGTGTGCTGAAGACTAGTGCGAGGCAAGCCTTTTCCATGGGAGAGTAATTTAATTCATATCCAGCCAATTTCCAACTAATGTAGTAGATCACTCTTTCTTTTGACGAATCATCATGTTGTGCCAACAATGCCCCCAGTGCGACTGAAGTGGCGGAGATATAAAGTAAGAGAGGTTTCCCTAGAAGAGGTGGCATCAAGATTGGTGGATGAGCTAGGTATTCCTTGATCTTATCAAAACCTTCCTAACACTACTGCTTCCATCAGAAGGTGGAGTCCTTTTTTAGAAGATAAGTAAATGACTGACACTTATCCATGAGCTGGGCTATGAGCTGCCAGATGGATTGCATCCTCCCTTGGAGGCTCCTTAGTTGTTTCAAATTACACAGGGGTGGCATATCCAGGATAACCGTCACCTTGGCAAGATCGACTTCAATACCCCTTCGAGAGACTATGAAACCCAATAATTTTCCTGAAGTGACACCAAAGACACACTTTTTTGGATTTAGTCACAACTTGTAGTGTTCCAACCATTCAAAGATCTTTTTCAAGACGGTAGGATGTTCTACTTGGGTTCGGGATTTACCTAACAAGTCATTAACATAATCCTCCATGATGATATAGATGAGGTCATGGAAGATGATCGTCATCACCCTCTGATATGTTGCCCAAACAATTTTGAGACCAAAGGGAAACATTATAACAGAAGGTGCCCCAGGGTGTTGTGAAAGCGGTCTTGTGTTGGTCCTCTAGTGTGATTCGAATATGATTATAACCCAAGAAACCATCCATAAGGGACAACATCTCATGTCCTTCTGTGAGGTCGACCAACATGTCAATGTTAGGCAGAGGGAAGTCATCTTTTGGGAAGGAATTTTTAAGATCTTTGAAGTCTGTGCATATCTGAATGTCTCCATTTGGCTTGGAAACTAGTACTCTATTGGAGATCCACTTAGAGTAGTCAATCAACCTAATAAAACCTGCATCTACTAATTTCTCCAATTCCCTCTTGACTAACAATCCTACCTGCGGATGCATCTTGCGAAGCTTCTATTTGGTAGGCCTTGCATCAGGATGGACGTCTAGGTGATGAACCACTAAAGCGGGGTCCAAGCCTGGCATGTCTGAATATGACCAAGCAAAGTTAATGATTCCCTCTTGGAGTAGCTGTACGATGACTGGATAGTCTTGTTCAAGATTGACTTAGCAACATAGGTGATCTTAGGATTGTCTGCAGTACCCAGATTAACTTCTTGAGTTTCTTCCATTAGGATGGATGATTGGGTAGATAACTGAGTTCCCACAAGGGGAAGATGAACATCTCCATCTTCTAGCACCTCCTCAAGGTTTTCGCCATTGGATGTGTCCTTTATTTTTATTTTTTCAAGGTCAAGAAGTGCCTCAGGAAGGTTTTCACTAGATGACCACTTTTTATTTTTCTTATTCTTATTTTTGGGACCAGAGTGTTCATCTTCCCCCAATCCCATGAGGTTGACATATGTATCTGTAGACATATTGACCAGTGTGCTAGTATGTAGGTCCCAATCAATGAACTGGGGGTGGTAGAGGGATAGGCTAATGGTATAGACAAATAGGCATTTGAACATGGATGATAGGTCAGTGTGATTGACATCATTGTAGGCACGTATGATGGATTTCTCCTTTGGTATGTCTTCCAATGAGCCATTGTCCACGACGACACTATTGGAGGTATTAGACGATGTTGTGAGGCCTTTCTACTCTTTATCATATCCGATGCCTATGTTCTTCGATAGCTTTGATTTATCAATGGGTTGTAACCGCCCCTATTCTTCTTTACCTAGGCCCCTACCTTGGTAGTTATACTTTTATGCAAAATTAGCTAACTAGGGATACGCTTCTTGAAAATATTCCTTTAGAGGGGGATCTAGTTGAGGTTCCTCTCCATATACCCATTAACTTATGTCCTCTTCTGGTGCATCAATCTTGATACCATGGGACCTGAAAGTGGTTGTAGGAATGTTTTTACCACTGAACGTGACTATCTTGTTTTCCTTTGGGGTAGCATGTGAAGGTTGACCATACTCATGTGGTGACGGTGGCATGGTTGCTACACTAAGAGCAGTATACATTTCATATTCACCACACCCTTTATCAATGATCTGGACTTTTGTGACTGTGGGATCAATGGTGGAAGATGGAGTGGTCATGGTGGAGGGTGGATTAGTGGATGATGACTGAGATTCCCCCATTTTGACTCTAGGGCAATAATGTAAATGGGGAAATGATGCTTTTAAAGCATTCCAATAATCAAATGGTTGGGGATTAGCATAGACGGTGACCTCCTGCTTATTGACTAGGAATTTTAGGTGCTAATGGTATGTGGAGAGGACAACTTGCATAGCATGGAGCCATGGGTGACCGAGGAGGAGATTATATGGCAAGTCCAGATCAAGGACATGACAGGTAGTGTACCGAACTACGGGTTCCACTTGGATAGGAAGAGTGATAATTCCTTTTGAATTCCTTTTTTCATTGTCATAAGCCTTGATTGTGATGATCTGATTATTTAAATCTGCTTGAGTATACCCCACCTGTTTTATTAATTTTAGAGCACATAAATTGAGGGCAGAGCCATTATCTATGAGACCCTTTTTATTTTATGGTAGGCAACCACCACTTTGATATGTAAGGGGTGATTATGATTGACATTGATATTTGGCATGCCATTTTGGCTAAAGTGGAGTTGATGAGATAAAGCCAAGTGTCCTACCAAAGCTTGGAATCATGTGGGGTCGATGTCATTAGGTACATGGGTTTCCTGCAAGGCTCTGTTGAGGATTTCCTAATGTACAGGAGAAGACTTAAGCAATTCTAAAATGGAGATATGAGCAGGGGTTTTCCCTAAGTGATCAAGGATGTTGTACTGAGAGCTTACATGAAATGATTGGGTGGGTGAGGAGGCTGCAGAGATAGTGATATGAGCTCGTCGTGTAGTAACAACACATTGAGGGTCCTTAGCTTTGACATGTATCATGGATACACGGGGTTCTACCTACTCAGTGTAATGAATAATACCCTCGTAATTGAGGGGTACATTCTTATAGATCACATTATTCATTTTGTTGTCTTGGAGATTACTTTTGGAGGTGCTCAAGCCTTGATTATGGTTTGGAAAGGCATTTTGATATATCTACAATTGAGCATTGGACGACGAAGTTTGACTGGGGTCAACCTTGATATCTCCTCGATCAATGAGATCTTGGATGTAGTTTATGAGACCCTGACACTTATTTAGAGAGTGTCCCTTGATTTTATGAAACTCACAATATTCATTTTCCCTAAACCATGCAGGTTTGGCTTTGGATTTGTCAAGTGGCCTTGTGACAGGATATGTGATTGGGTAGTCGATCTGTAACAACTTATTAAAGATGACACTCAGGGTTTTCCTAATTGAGCATACTGACGTTTAGTGTTCCCCTGGTTGTTCTGATTTGACTGTTGAGGAGGATGAGGTTCCCTTTGTGGTATAGATATGGTGTTAGGTATATACGGTTGTTGTCTTTGGGATGTATTAGCCACTTGGATGTGTTTAGTATTAGTCACGCCATCATTCATTGCATTCTTGTTCCTATTCCAAAATCATGGTTTATCCCCAAAGGACCTTTCTTTGTCATGACTATGTATTTTGATGTGCCCCTTGGCGACAAGGGAACATTCAAGGATAGGTACCTTTTCCATTATCTCCGCGAAAGTGGTGACAAAGTGTAATCAGAAGTTATGAGCCATATCGGGATGAGAGTTCTCCACAAAGAGAGTGGCCATGTCTTTCTCTTTTAGAGGGGTTTTCATTCGGCTCGCTAATGCACACCACCTTTGAAGGTAGCAAGCAAAGGTTTCTCCCTCGCGTTGTTTCTCTTTGAGGAGATCTAAGGTGTCAGTATCTTTCTCCAAATTGAAGGAGAAATAGGATACAAATTTTTCTGACAGGTCTGCAAAATATTTTATGGATCCTCTTTTGAGGGTCATGAACTACTCTATGGAATTTCTTGTCAGGCTTTGTGGGAATAGAGGCAAGAGATAGTTGTCATTTTCCATGATCTCTTGACACTGGGAGTAAAAATCTTGCAAGTGGGCCGTAGGATCCTTGTCCCCCGTATATTTTGTGAACTTTGGCATTTCAAAATGTTTAGGGAAAGGGATCAATGAGATGGAGGGATCAAATGGATATGGACATATGTCCTCAAATTTGAATGATTGTTTTCCAATTCCATTTTGAAGATCTTTTAGAGCAGCCTTGATTTCTAACAGATTTGAGTTGACAGGTGGTAGGTTGGATGGATATGGATAATAGGATGATACAAGATCTAGCTGAGAGAGTGTTGAATTGTTGAGCTATGGATTCTGACAGTGGAATGATGACATCCCTTGTTGGTATTCTGGGGGATTTTGTTGATATGTGGGTTGCGGTTGCAAGGTATAATATGGATTTGTTTGATACAAGTGTGAGGTGGGTCACTAAGGAGCTTACATGTGATGTTGTGGATTGACCTATTGATAATGGGGGAATTGTTGTGATTGTTGGGAGGCCACATAAGGTAGTTGCTGCTGGGACTGTTGTTGGTAATAAGGATGCTGGGGTGGTTGCTGATGTGAGATGTTGCATGGGCTAAGATGGCATGTTGTACTATGCTTGAGCTCACAGTCTCAAGATGGATGCGAGGAAAGGAGATATGGTCTAATTGGGAGGTTGGGATGGATTGCTTTGTGGCTGATATGGTGGTTGTTATGAGGGAAATAGTGGTTGTTGTTGTTGGGGTGGCTGAGATAGCGTAAGGGAATTTTGCAAGGGAGGTTGTTGGGCACCAAAGGGTACTTGCGAAGGGGGTAGATTAGATTGAGGCAGTTGTGGGGATGCATATGAAGGTGACAATTGGTTTAGGGCCCTAGAAGGTGGAGGCAATGCGGTGAAAGGGCTGCCTCTAGTGTTGACGGGAGGTGGATTTGAAGAGGGTGGTGTCGGTAGCATTAGTGGTTGTGATTGTGGGATGTTTTGTGGCATGCCAAAGGAAAAAGGATCATTGTGATCAATGGTTTTGGGTGCCACTATGATTGAGATTGTGGGATGCGAGGGATTGCCAATGGGATACAGAATGGTGTTGCTCAACTTCGATTGATGCCAACCTTTTATGGAAGGAACATTGGGGATGTATGAACTGCCTGGTACGTTGTGTGAACCTTGGGGTATATTAGGTGTGGAACTGCCATTCTTGGATAGGTTGATACCTAACAGTAGTTTGACACCCTTGTCAATTAAGTGAGCCAAGATTTCTTTGCCATGTTTTTCAAGAAGGCGATCGGTCATTTGCACATTGATCGGGTTGCTAAAGTGTTCCTTGAACATAATTTCAGGTTCAATGACCATGTTTTCATCCTCGGGGGGTGATGTGTTTTGACCATTGATATTGGATTGTGATGATGTTCCATTGTGTGGATCCCGAGGGGATCTTGTGAGGAATTGGCTGCATTGTTCAGATCTTGAGGGATATTTGGTTGGGATTGTTGTTCGGCCATTTTCCTTGTTTGTGACTGGGTCTGAACGAGCATGCAAGATGATACGATGGATTAGGATGATCTTGGAAATTAAAGGATTGATTTGCTTTGATGATTGATTAGCTGAAAAGGATGTGGCTTGATAGGCTTGGTTTGATTGGATAATTGACTAACTGCAGAGGCTAGGGCTCGATGAAATTGATTTGATTTGACTGAAGTGGACTTGGTTGACTGGTAGATAATGAGTCAATCTAGATTGGATGATATAACGATCTAATTTGGATTGAAAATTGATCAAGATAAATGATAGTGATTGAAACCAAGTTCAAGAGTGATCCTTGGTAACGCTAGGTGTTGATTAACTAATCAAAGGTGTGATGTACAATGACGACACCGAATCCAACTTGAGATAGAAGTGGATTGATTTGGCTAACAAAGACAACCAGCTTAGGATGGATGATGATCCAAAGTTGGTTTTGATGGATAACTACTCTAACCTAGGTCAATTTGGATAACTTCTCTAATGATGTTTCAATGGGATACTGATAGTCCCAAAATGTAAAAATGATAATCGGAATGTGGGTTTTGAAAGGGTGAATGGATGTACGAGCTAAAGGGATGAACGTTCAGGATGTCGAATGGATCCTTGAAGTGGACGTATGGATGTTTGAAATGGGGAGACAAGTGATCAAGATGGCCGCACGAGGGTCCCGAATGGCAAAGCGGATAAAAAAGTCGATCGGTCAAGGGTTAGGTCCACCCCTAGGTGGCTCAAGTCCACCCAAGGAGTAAAAACTAATCAAATTTGATGAAAAAAGGCTCCAAAGGACCAATTTTTAGGTCAATTCCAACCCTAGATAAGGGAAAGTCTGCCCAAGGAGCAAAAACTGGTCAAATTAGGTCAAAACATGCTCCAAAGGACTAGTTTTTAGGTCAAGTCTTGCCCTAGGTAAGGGCAAGTCAGCTCAAGGAGAAAAAAATAATTAAATTTGATGAAAATAGTCTCCATAGGACTAGTTTTCAAGTCAAGTCTACCCCTGGGTAAGGGAAATTTTGCACAAGGAGAAAAAATTGATTAAATTTGATGAAAATAGGCTCCAAAGGACCAGTTTTTAGGTCAAGTCCATCCCTAGGTAAAGGAAAATCCCCCCAAGGAGCAAAAACTAATTAAATTTGATGAAAACAAGCTCCACAGTACTAGTTTTTAGGTCAAGTCTGCCCCTGGGTAAGGGAAAGTCCGCCCAAGAAGCAAAAACTAATTAAATTTGATGAAAACAGGCTCCATAAGACTAGTTTTCAGGTCAATTCTGCCCTTGGGTAAGGGCAAGTCCACCCAAGGAGAAAAAATTGATTAAATTTGATGAAAACATGCTCCATAGGACTAGTTTTCAGGTCAATTCCACCCCTAGGTAAGGGAAAGTCTGCCCAAGGAGCAAAAACTAATTAAATTTGATGAAAACAGGGTCCAAAGGACTAGTTTTTAGGTCAAGTCCACCCAAGGAGCAAAAAATGGTCAAATTAGGTTAAAACAAGCTCCAAAAGACTAGTTTTTAGGTCAAGTCTACCCCTACCTAAGGGCAAGTCTGCCTAAGGAGAAAAAACTAGTCAAAATCCACCAAAATAGGGTCAAAAGCACTTGTTTATAGGTCAGGTCCTCCCCTAGATGAGGGCAAGTCCACCCAAGGAGCAAGAGTTTTGATACAGGAGGGAAAATCCAGCTGTGCAGAGGTTAGGTCTGCCTGTTTGTAAAGAAAAATCTAGCTTTCTGTTGGTTTAACTTGAATTTTGACAAAGAAAAGACCAAGGCAAAGACTGAAAACACAACTATCATAAAAGACAAGGATTTGGTTGAATCAGACAAGCATTGGTTTCACACAAAAAAGACAATTCAGATAGCACAAGTCTGAGTCTAATAGGATGGGTATAGTCGACAAAGTTCTCTAATCTAAGATGAACATAGTTACTAGGGAGTCCTCGATATACACCCGGTACGTGAGGCCCAAACTGTGAACACCAACCTGTTACAAGCGTGAGTCAGGAACCTAAAAGGCTCAGACGAACTCTTCACATCATCTTGATGCTTCACCAATTACAATGTGGTTGGATTGAGGTATAGCTTTCACTCTCCCCCCTTTATATACCTCGCCGATATACATGGTTGGAATTGTCCCTTGGGGTGATGAAATCCCCAAGTAGGTCCCACTAAGAAAAGTAAAATGGATAGACTCAAAGGACGTGGTAAGCTACGATTTCTTGTCACCCGGGATCATCAAATGGCACAAGGGGATTGGATACATCAAATAGCTCACCCAAAAACATAGTATACAAATTTGATTGACACCTCTTAATTAAACTATGTTCCTAATTAGGGGTTAAGAACCCTTAAAACAGTAAAAAAATTGCTAAAAAATTAAAATTTCACCTGTTGAAAAAAATTGTCTGGGGCAAATCCGGTTGTTTGTGGGGGAAAATTAGGCTGTCTAGGGAAAATCTGGCTGTCTGTTAGGTCGGGTCTGCCTTTCTGTTAGGTTGGGTTCGCCCCTTCGTGAAATTAAAAAAAAAAAATTCTATAGTTTGGGGAGGGCAGGTCTGCCCCTGGGAAAGGCTAGTTTTGTCTGTTTGTTAGGTCAGGTCCACCCCTATAGGTTAGGTCTGCCCCAAGAAGGTCAAATCCAGCTTTTTGCGGGTCAGGTCTACCCCTTTGCAACCTGTACTTGCAAAAAGTCAAAAACAACAAATGTGAAAGCAAGAGACCCATTTGTGGGTCCCACCGGGCGTGCTAGAAATGTGATAGGTCGAATCTATGTGCTAGAATACGAGCAAAAAATAAAGAGAATGTAAATAACACAAAAAATAACCTACACCTCAAGATTAGCTTAGTTGGATTCAATACAAAATAAAGACAACAAATGGAACCTTTTACCTTGTCTCGAATTGGTCCTTTGGTTGACCCTTCGATCTTTGGTGTTGTATGCTCCTTGGATGGCAAAAAATGCAAACTATATGGTGATATAAGGATGAGAAGATGAGTGGAAGTGGATGCAAGTGTAAAAATAGCTAAGTATGGCTTTTAGAAAAAATTTGCAAGAGTTTGGCTACAATGAATGATCTCCCTCTAAATGAGAGAAAATAGGGGGTATTTATAGATAATTTGGAATTCTCTTAGGGAAATGGATGGTCAAAATTGAACCACCAAAATTTAGATGTAGGGCTAAGGTGAGTTGAGAACTCACAATCCCTCACATCTTGACATGTTGCATGTGATGTGGCTTAAAAGGGTGATGTGTATATGAGGTGTAAGGATAGTACATAGTACCTTGGGATTCCTCCTCATCCCCATGTGGGGAATTAAAAATTCCTCAAACATTCTCATGGGGATGAGAGAAAGAATTTTAAATCCTAAGGGGTGCATTAGGGGATTAAATGTGAATTAAAGATTCACATGGGGAAAGAAATGTTTTACGTGGTACCTCTCCCCATGTGGGTGAGAGGACATGTGGGGAATTAAAAATTTCTCAAATATTCTCATGGGGATGAAAGAAGGAATTTTAAATTCCAAGGGGTGCATTGGGGGATTAAATTTGAATTAAATATTCACATGGAGAATGGAGTGCTTTATGTGGTCTTTATCCCCATGTGCGTGAGAGGACATGTGGGGAATTAAAAATTCTTCAAATATTCTCATGGGGATGAGGGAAAGAATTTTAAATTCCAAGGGATTAGAAATGACCTAGTTAAATGATTAAGGTTGTGCAAGTACTTGATTAGACTAATTAATGACACTTTAGAAGCAAGTGGGAAATTATGGAGGATGGGACCCTAATGATGATTAGGGGTGTGCATATCTTAATCATAAATTAATTATGACTAAGAAAAAGGGTTAGATTGCTAAGAAGGATTAGAAGCCAACTTGCAAACATTGGAGGATGTGACAATGAGAGAGAAAATAAGGAATTTAAAAAATAAATTTAAAATTCCAAAAGACAATATGACTAAATTAAATAAAGTGATGCATTTATTTAATTTAGAGAAGAAATAAGGAAAAATTATTTATTAAATTAAATACTTTGAGAGACCTTATAGGAGACATGAAATATTAATTAAATGGGTGATTTAATTAATATTGACAAAGAAGATGATTTGAATGAGCAAGGGGATGATTAAGGAGATGACTTTGACCATATGGAAGTGGTCAAATTTGGATGTCTACAATACCCAATGGCATTCATGATCATATAGACTACATCATGGATCATTGTTGATATATTGTTATGATGATGATGATCACAATGGTGGTGATGATGATGAGGTAGTTGTTGGTAGTACCCACTAGCATTCATGATCATATAGGTTGCATCATGGATCATTGTTCATATATCATTATGATGCCTCTTTTCATGGTTACTATCATATGTATCATTTTCACGGCCTATAGTACCATATTATGAGTTGTATCATATTGACATTTATCATTTTTAATAATATCATTTGGACATGTATCATCTTGACTTGTATCAATTTAAGTTAAATAATTTATCATTTTTACTTATATCATTTGTACATGTATCATTTTGATTTATGTCGACTATTGGACATGTATCATTTTGACATGTTATTGATCTACTGACATATTTTACTTTCACTTGTTTTAGTTATATATAATGATGATCTTATTAGTATTGACTTGTCAATTTATATGTTAAAAGTGGTCAATGATTTTTGGATGGATATTTATTATGTATGATGATTTTAATTTACTGCTTATGATGGATGTTGTCAAATTCAATTAAATTATAGATATTTTACTCACTTTTTTTAATTATAGATTATGATCATGTTATAATAATTATCTTTTTATTTAAACATATGAGTTAAATAATTAAGGAAGAAAAACAAGAAGCATTTTTAGAAGAAAAAAAGGAAGCAACAATGGAAGCCAAACTAGAAGCAAACTAGAAGCAATCTTGGAAGCAAAATTGGGAGAAAAACTGAAAAAAAATATGGAAGCAAAATTGGAAGCAAACTTGGAAGCAACAATGGAAGCCAAACTAGAAGCAAACTAAAAGCAATCTTGGAAGAAAAATTGGAAGAAAAACTGGAAGCAAACCTAAAAGCAAAACTAGAAGTAAAATTGAAAGAAAAATTGGAAGGAACGTAGGAAGCAAAATTGAAAGAAAAATCGGAAGCAAACCTGGAAGGAAAACTGAAAGCAAAACTAGAAGCAAATCTAGAAGCAAAACTGGAAGCAAAAATGGAAGCAAAATTTGAAGAAAAATTGGAAGCAAAACTGGAAGCAAATTTGGAAGCAAACCTGGAAGCAAAATCGGGTGCAAAACTAGAAGCAAATTTGGAAGGAAATCTGGAAGCAAAACTCAAAGAAAAATTTGAAACAAAATTGGAAGCAAAACTAGAAGAAAAACTGGAAGTAAAATTAGAAGCAAAACAAAAAGAAATCCTAGAAGCCAAATTGGAAGCAAAAATGGAAGCAAACACGGAAGTAAATATGGAAGAAAACTTGGAAGCAAAATTGGAAGCACAATTGGAAGCAAAATTGGAAGCACAACCGAAAGAAATCATGGAAGAAAAACCGAAAGCACAACTGGAAGAAATAATGGAAGCAAACCTGGAAGCAAAACTAGAAGCAACATTAGACATAAAAGTGGAAGAAAACTAGGAGCAAAATTGGATGTCAAATTGGGCACCAATTTAGGCGCTATTTCTGAAGTCAATTTTTGGTGCCAAAGGAGACACTATTGTTGGCACCAAATTTTTGGTGCTATTTCTGATGCAAAAGTGGGTGCTAACGATGACACAAGAACCAACAATGAAACAAAGAAACTAATTTTCACTGACTTTTACATCGTTAGATGACTCCAAATGATGGAGTAAAATACACTAAAATCTAGCGCAAAATTTGGCACTAATTTCTTATTGTGCTATTATGTGACAATGCACCAAGTACATGATCAAAAGGTCAAATACAAACATATGTCTTATAACTCCATGATATGGAAGACCAAGATTCCATTGTGGAAATATGGTGAAAAGACCATGATAGATGTAAAAATTATTCTTAAAAAAGCAACAAGAAAAAATGCACAAAAAACCAAAAGAAAAAAAGGACTATGCTTCAAGTAAAGCTGAAAAATGATTGATTGATTGATGACGATGCAGATAGAAAAGTTAACGATAAGAACAATGCGTACTCCAAGGATTGTGTTTTTAATGATAAGAACACCATTTGGATTGAGAAGGATACATCCCTATGATATTAATTGTATTATGCTGTAACTAATTTGGTTTAGGATCAATGAATTACTTATGGATGATGTTGTAGATTGCAAGATTCGATTGCACAAATTAGGATTGATAGTATTGGTTAGATGAAATTTTGTATGGTTGGATTGGAAGGATAATTATAGGATACATAGATGGTATATGATAAGATTAGATGGGGGATAGAGAATAAATGGATTAGATAGGATGAGATTGTATGGAAGATATGATGGTTAGGATAGAAGAATGGATTGGAACCAATGACAAGGGAGAACCAAGGCTCAGTAAAAGATGGAAGGATAGAGGGATTATGCGGATAGGAGATAGCTGGATTGATTGGATGGATGGTGATGGGATATAAGAGGATATTAAATATAGGATAGGAGGATGGATCTCCAAGGAAGTTATATTGCAAAGAAATAATATTCCACATATGAAAGGGAGTGTAATGTAGGATGGAATATGGTAAAAGATGCATAAGATGGAAGGATAGTGCATAAAGGAAATGAATGGTGAAGGAAGTAAATATTTCATTGTCTAAAGATTCAAGGATATTTTTTCCCTTATCTTGATCAAGATCAAAGGAGGAGGATTTGGATAAGATGGGAGGAAAAATGATAGGATGAGGGATATTAGAGGATGTGGATAAGATATGGTAGGAAGGATATAATGGATATTTTACCCTTAGGCTCCTCATCAAGATCAAATATGGGAAGGGAGGATGGATTTGGATAGGATGGGAGGAAGGAAATAGGATGAGGAATATGATATGGTAGATATT
The DNA here is from genome assembly GCA_007258455.2 of Sequoia sempervirens. Classification (NCBI taxonomy): domain Eukaryota; kingdom Viridiplantae; phylum Streptophyta; class Pinopsida; order Cupressales; family Cupressaceae; genus Sequoia; species Sequoia sempervirens. Next base: position 241,155,344 of record VDFB02353493.1, on the reverse strand, counting down.
GGAAGCTGCGGTAAGAATGATATCATAGATATTTTCCCCTAGACTCCTCATCAAGATCAAAGGTGGGAAGGGTGGATGGATTTGCATAGGATGAGTGATAGGGGATGAGGGATAGTGGAGGATGTATAATTTTGATAGGATAGGAGGATGGAGGTAGGATGAGGGATATGGTATGAAGGATATTAAGGGATGTGGATAAAGTGTGGTCTAGATATCATATATGATGCCTAAAAATATCCTTAGCCTTGTCAACATCAAATTAGGGAAGGGATGATGCAATTGGATAAGATGGGAAAAAGGAGATAGGATGAATGATAGGGTGAAGGATATTGGACGATGTGGATAAGATGCAATAGGTAGGATAAAATGGATGAATCTTGACTCCAAGTGTAGATCTTTATGTACGTGGATTTTTGGATTTATGGATGTACGTGGATTTTTGGATTTATGCATTCTATATTTGGCATCCAAATTGCTCCCAGTAGAAATGATATTGGTGGATGGAGAGGAATGATATGGGTATTTTATGAAAGGGGAAATGTATGTAGGATTTTGAAAGGAATTCAGGGACATGTGCCTTTGTTGATCTTTATTTAGGATTTGAATTGATTGATAAATAGGATAGATGGGGGCATGTAAGGACCCAAAATAGATAGAAGGGATGAATGTTTTGGTTTTGGGACATATGCACCAAAAAAATATGGAAGGGTTGAAGGATTGGGCTTTGGAATATAAGGACCCAAGATAAATTTAGAGGATGGGGAATGATTTGTGGTTTAGGATGGATGGAAGGAGTACCAACATATTGAACTTGGTATCTAATGTTGAAGTGATCAACCCAAGATCTTCAATCTACAACACCAAAGAACCTCCACGAGAGATAGAGAGAAGCAACAATGGAAGATGTTATTCCACCAAACAAGGATTGCAATATGATACAATATGATCAATGCAATATGATACAATATGATCAATGCAATACAATACAATGCTATGCAATGCAATATGCTAGAGATGCCTTGCTTATAAAGGCAAGGATGAGAGATAGGATAAGACAAGATCATGATAAGTGTCTTAATCCTATCACATGAGACAACTAACTCATAACTACCTAGGAAAGTGGAAATTCTAGATAAGACAACTAATATCCTAATTAAACTTAACATGTGAATTAAGTCCCCTAAGTCCCTAGTAAAGGAATAAACTAGGTACAAGATTGATTCACACCAACACCCCCCCTTAAGTGCAACTTAGGGAGGAACAAACCAATGCAAAATGAAAAAGATGGGTCCTGACAACTAGGCCTGATGAGGTACCCATGTACAAAACAAAAAACTCTTATAAGTGGAGAAAAGGAGAAAAACCCTATGGGAGAAAACTCCTCTCCAAAAGAGAGAAAAAAACTACAAAGAAAACTAATGAAGGAAGGAGGACTCCTCAAGACCCCCCAAGGACAATTTCCTTCACCCCAAGCATTGATCGCAACTGAAGATAACGGGGCGATGCCAAAGGTTTAGTGAAGATGTCTGCAACCTGTTGATCTGTAGGCAAATACTCCAAGCTGAGAACACCATCCTAGATGAGCTGCCTAATGAAGTGCATGTGGATCTCAATATGCTCAGTACGCTAATGCTCCACTGGGTTATGAGAGATATGGATGGCACTCTAATTGTCACACCAAAAAGTAGTGGGCTAAGTGGAAGGGAATCCAAACTTAGTCATCAATTGACGAAGCCACAAAACCTCTTGACTAGCCAACACTGCACCTCAATACTCAGCCTCTATCGATGATAATGCAATAGAATTCTGCTTCTTGCATGACCATGCAATTGGACTAGAACCAAGGAAAAAGACAAAGCCAGAAGTAGACTTTCAATCATTGACATCACCAGCCCAATCTGAGTTAGTGAAGCCCACAATCTGAGATGTGCCTGATGTGTAGTGAATGCCAAAATGAATAGTGCCCTGAATGTATCTTAAGATACACTTGGTGGCTTTCCAATGACTCTCATGAGGTTCCTGTGAGAAGTGAGAGACAAGTCCAACTGCAAAGGAAATATCAGGATGAATATGTGTCAAGTACAAAAGACTGCCTACCAACTGTCAATACAAGGTAGGATCAACTGGAGGAGTAGTATAACTGGTAGACAATACAACACCTGGCTGGAATGGAGTAGGGGCAGGCTTGCAATCAGCCATGCCAAATCTCTGAAGCAAATCAAGAGCATACTTCTGCTGGAAAATGAAGATCCCCTTAGAAGTCTGATGAACCTGAAGACCAAGGAAGTAATGCAAAAGACCAAGGTCGGTCATATCAAATTGTTCCATCAATGCTCGTTGTGTACTCTGAATCATGGAAGTGGAACTTCCTATGAGAATCAAATCATCCACGTAGAGCACAAGTATGAGTAGATCCTCTCCATGTCGTTGAGTATAAACAATGGGATCAGAATGGCAGTGAGTGTAGTCGGAAGCAAGCAAGAAACTATCCATCTTCTCATACCAAGCCCGAGGGGCCTGTTTAAGACCATATAATGAACGTTGAAGCCTACAAACAAGTGAAGAGTCCTGCATGAAACCTGGTGGCTGCTCCATATAGATCTTCTCATGAAGATCCCCATGCAAGAAAGCACTCTTCACATCCATCTGATACACTGACCATCCCTGTGATGCAGCTATAACAAGGACAAGGTGAATAGAATCCATCTTGGCAATAGGAGTAAAGGTCTCGAAATAGTCAATCCCTTCAACCTAAGAAAACCCCTTTGCAACAAGACGGGCCTTGTACTTGCCAATGGAACCATCTGTTGCATACTTTGTACGATACACCCACTTGCACTAAACCAAATTTCTTCCCTTAGGAAGAGGCACAAGATCCCAAGTATGATTCTTCATCAAAGAAGAATACTCATCAGCCATAGCACTATCCCACTCTGGAATACCTAAAGCATCTGAAAACTTCTAAGGATAATCTAAAACTACATGACTCAAAAGACTAATTCCAAAAGTCTGAGAACGAGTGTGACAAGTGTCTGTGGGATCACCAACAAGAGGACCAGTCTCCTCAAGAGTAACTCGATCCCATCGTGGCCTAGTAGGTGAATGAGGAGGAGGTGCATCAAGACCATCATCAAAATCTTCCTCAAGTAGAAAAACATCATCAACTAAAGAAGATTGAGTAGGTTGTGATGAAGAAGAAGTCAAGGGAGGATCTGACTAGGTGAAGGTCTCAGCAAACTGAACATCACATTGAAAATGTACCTCTCGTGTGTTAGGATCAAACAATCTATATGCCTTCACATCCTCACAATAGCCAACAAAGATGTACCACTGACTCTTCTTCTCTATGGATTTACGCTGACAATTTAGAATGAATTCCCAAGCCTCACTACCGAATACTCTGAAGAAGGATACATTAGGCTTGCGATGAGAGCAAGCCTCCTCAGGGGTCATATTTTGCACTGCCTTGTGGGGCATTTAGTTCTAAATATAGTTGGCACAATTGACAGCTTTGGCCCAAAAGGCGAGAACCATGGACCTAGACTGAATCATACAATTGGCCATTTCCCTGAGAGTCTTGTTCTTTCTCTCTGCCACACCATTCTAATGAGTGTAAGGAACTGTGTGCTAATGAAGAATACCATGCTTACTGCAGAAATCCTAAAATTCCTAATTGACATACTCTCCCCCATTATCTATGTATATCTGTTGAAGAGAAAAACCTGACTACTTCTCCACAAATGTTTTGAAGGTCTTGAAGTTGGTGAGGACTTCACTCTTGAGTTTCAGAAAATAGACCCATGCCCGGTAGGAAAAATCATTAATGAATGTTAGCACATACTTAGCCCCTAAAAAGGAAGGAGTTGGGAATGACATGAGATCACTATGGACCAACTCAATGGGTGTGGTTGCACGTGTAGCTTGACCCTTAGGAAAAGGATCTTGATGTTGCTTTCCAAGAACACAACCTTGACAAACACCATTTGTGCAAGTGATCTTTGGAAGACCAACTACTAAGTTATGCGTTTGCATCTATTGAAGATATCTGTAGTTCAAGTGCCCAAATCTCTCATGCCAAAGCTTGCTCATTGAATCAACATGAGCAACAAAACATGAACCCGATGAAGACTCAAATCCATCAAATCGATACAAATGATTCTCATGATCAACTATCCTTGTAGCAACAACCTTCTCAGGATCTTGCAACTGTCTAATAGTCACATTTTGTGGAGTAAACTCAATTGACTTCCCATCTCCATAATGACAAATCTGATATATGGAAAGTAGATTTGCTGAAATATCAGGAACAAGAAGCACATCCTCAATGCACCCATCTAGCATCTAAATGGAGCTTGTCCCCAAATCTGGAATGTGTGAAGAGTTCCCAACTGCAATCTAAGAAGTAGAAGTATGAGAAATGGAATCAAGAAGATCACATGAATTGGTCATGTGATGTGAAGCACCTGAATCAAGAATCCAATTGTCTGAAGATGAATGAATAGCTCATGCTGAAAGAGGTTGCCCTTTGCCCATGGAAGAAGGCTTAGCCACTGAAATGTTGTGCTTCTTCATGGCTTCCTCCAAGGCCTCTAATCTTTTAAAGCAATGAGATGCATCATGCCCAGTTTTTCCAAAAAATGAACAAGGATCTCCTTTCTTTTTCTTGGACTTGGAAGAAGAATCTCCAGAGGTAGAAGAAGGAGATGGAGTGGACTTTTGATTGTTCTTCAGCTTCGGGTTGGAGGGATTCTCACTATCGGAAGATGATTCTACTTTGGGCTTCTTCTTGTTCTTTCCTTTACCCTTGGATGATTGAGTTGTTAGAGCATGATTCTTAGAATTAGGTAAGGCATCCAACTTAATTAACTTGGCCTTCTCCCTAGTAAGACACTCACAAAACAACTCAAATGTAGGCATTTTGTAATCTTTCCCCATTGCATCCATAGTTAAATAGAAAGTAGAAGAAAACACTTGATAAGGGCCCTTTAACTTAGATAGAATCAAGAAGATACATTCATCACTAGATACATCATGTCCACATCCTTTCAACTGTGACAAAATCATCTTGAATTGTGCAAGGAAATCTTGAATTGAAGGAAATGCATCTGGAGAGAGGGATTGTAGTTCTACTTGAAGTTGCAAGGCTCTGAAATGATTTTTTTTACCATACAATTCTTCAAGTTTATCCCAAACATTATTAGGTGTTTTGCACTCCGAAATATGAAACAACAAATTATCAGATACATAATGAGCCCTTTTGCTTCATCCATTTTACATTTATGGACAAATTTTTCATAATCCCTTGTAAATTCAGGTTGTTCTGCATCTAACATTGGCCATAGACCCTTAGATTGTAACAATTGAGTCATTTTTACCTTCCATGTATGATAATTGTGTGGAGTGAGTGGTTCAATTTGCCTTAGATCCGCCATGAACACCAAAAGAAAGAAGACAATGTGGCACTAATGTTGTGCCTTTCACCCCCCTAGAATGTATTAAAACTGATTTTGCAACCCCCCCAGCAAATTACAATGAAGAAATTGTGCAATTTTTACAAGTGACAAGCTCAAATCAACTGTTTATAACACACGGTGATTTTTACAATTTAAAAAAAAAAGAGCTTGCAAAAATTGAAAACTGAGGTTACAAACAGATTCCTTACGATTTTATGAGAAATTTCAAAAAAAAAATTGCCAAATTTCGACTTCGTTTGCAAAAGTTACGCCAAAAACAAGCAATAAATGCACTTGTACCTTCAAGCTGAAAAAACTAGCAAAAAATGTCAAAATCTGGAAAAATCACCTACACCACTACGAAGTTTGTCGAACTAGCTTTCCGACGATGTCTCGTTTTCGAAAAAGCAATGTCGTGGAAAAAAGTTATGCAAAAATGAAAAAAAGGCCTATTTTAGGCACTTTGAAGGCTAAACAGGAGCAAAAATAGATCACTAACCAGGCGCAAATTTTAAGCCCTCGGGTGCTAGCTGGCGGTCACCCACGTGACCTCTTCCTTCAATGAGGCAAAAAAATCCTGGCAGTTTAATAACCGCTAGCAGGCACTCTTAAGATGTTCACGTGTCGCAGTTGGTATCTCTTGACGGCTAGCATTGAAGCTGATGGAAGTAGCGGCTGACTGTGGTGGTGAAGAGACCTCTCGGCAGGTTTGGTGGCTGTCCGCTAGCAGTGACTACTAGCGTCGGCTCTGGTGGTCTGGAAATAAACCATCGGCGGTCTGTTGCCTAACCCACCCGCCTGGCGGTTACCGTAGCCATTGGTGGCTTATAGCCCTGTGGCGGCTTCCTCACACAGTCCGCAGACTTGAAGTCTGCAGCTTAATAAAAGCTGACAGCGCTTTTAAAGCACTATATAAATATTTTTTTATTTTTATTTTTTTGAATTTTATTTTAAAATAAAAATACCGCCAATAAAATAAAGAATGCAGAATTTATTTTTTTTTACTTTGACGACGTCGTACCTGCGTAGGCTTGGGGGCCGTACGACTCAGCTAATTTTTTTTTTCCTCAGAAACAACTTTTTCCAAATAGAGGAAAATTTTATATCAAAAAACTTAGAAACAGCCACCCAGACGCAATGGAAGGCTTATTTTTTTCTCAAAGTGCTCCTGTAAAAGGTTGTTCACCAGATCTGAGCTCGAAACCCTTCTTTGCCAAAGTTGCAAATGGTGACGAAATTGAGTGAATCAAAAGCCAAATCTGACTTTTTCGAGCCTCCTAGACGCAATGGGACAGCCTAAAATACTGCCACTATAGCCAAAAGTGCTGCAATCACTAGATCTCACCAAAATGCAAGCATGCAATATAGGATACAAGAAACTCAAAAATCACAATAAAGCTTGATGGAAACTCTCTAATAAAGAAATGGAAGGGGCTTGCCAGATTCAAAGCTCTGATACCATGTTGAAGTGATTAACCCAAGATCTTCAATCTGCAACACCAAAGAACCTCCACAAGAGATAGAGAGAAGCAACAATGGAAGATGTTATTCCACCAAACATGGATTGCAATATGATACAATATGATCAATGCAATACAATACAATGCTATGCAATGCAATATGCTAGAGATGCCTTGCTTATAAAGGCAAGGATGAGAGATAGGATAAGAAAAGATCATGACAAGTGTCTTAATCCTATCACATGAGACCACTAACTCATAACTACCTAGGAAAGTGGAAATTCTAGATAAGACAACTAATATCCTAAGTAAACTTAACATGTGAATTAAGTCCTCTAAGTCCCTAGTAAAGGAATAAACTAGGTACAAGACTAATTCACACCAACATCTAAGGCCATGAGAATTTGGATTTTCTATGATTTGGATGGGTTTTAAGATAGATTACTCATGAAGGACTAACCCTTTGTCTTGAAAAATACTTTTTCCAATGGGATACTTATTGTTGTGGAAGCATGAAACAAGACCATTATGGGGAGGATATGAGGTGGAAGGAATTATATATTCATGGAGTAAAGTGGATTGGATAAAAGTGGAAGAACCCATTTGATAGGTGTGGGGTTCATGGGTAACTTGGATAGGGGTGATGGGATAATATGGAGGATTAGGATCATGAGGGGGATTAGGAGGGATATTGGGATATTGAGATGGATTGGAATCATGACATAGAGATGAAGGTATAATTTGATCTTGACTTGGTGAGGGATCATGAGGGGGATTAGGAGAGATGTTTGGATCTTGAGATGGAAGAGGAATATGAAATGGACTAGGAGGGGTGTTTGGATCTTGAGATGGTATGAAAGGGACATTTTGATCCTGGTTAGGAAGGGGATTAGGAGGGATAATTTGATCTTGATGTGGATGGGGATTATTGGATGGAATGGAATGGGTGGTTTTATTTTGACATAGAGGGGAATTCATGCTAGCATGATTTGGACTAAGGGATTGACATAGTTCATTTGGTGTGATGGGGGATGAATTTTGGATAAAATATTTAAATTGGGTAGATGGAGAGATAGGAGATTTATGAGGATTTTGGTATGTTAGTTTGTTTCTATCTAAAGGGTATAGAGGTGGATGCAAGACATGGGGAGATTGCACAACTTTTTTGGGGGGTGGGAATTTAGTATTCTTTGCAATTAGTCCTTGGATTTTTTGGAGTAAATGGTCTAAGCTTAGATGGAGGATTATGATTAGATGGGGGATTAGGATTATGACTTGGAGGATTAGGATTATGGATAGGATGATTCAGATTATGACTTGGAGTATTGGGATTAAATGGAGGATTAGGATTATGGTTTGGATGATTAGGATTAAATGAATTTAGACTTTGGGTGGAGGTGATGGGGGTGTTGTACAAAGATGGAGATTGGGATATGGATAGGGGAGAAGATGGGGGTATAAAAATTGGATGAGAGGAATATGTGGGTGAGAGAATAAAAGGAGACATGGATGTGAGAACTTGATGAATTTCCCTTTTCAAAGGATGGGGAAGGATAAACAATAAGAGATAAATTAGACTTCAATGGAGGTGAGTAGGATGGAAGTTTGGAACCAATACTGAGGAAGTATTTAAGCATGAAATTTATATCATTATTGAAGTGTTAGGAAAGGATGAAATTGATAGTGGTGGATGGGGAGAGATCATTTTGTTCCACAAGACTCTTATTATCATCATAGGGATCATACTAAATCTGGTCAACAAAACTAACCTTATCAACATCAATATAATTTTTCTTTCCATTGATTACTATTTTTTATCTTGTTGGGGTAGGATATGGGTTCATGATGTTGGATTGGATAGGAATGAATGAGAATGGGTTAGAATAAATTATACTAGATGGAGGATAGATTAGATGGTTGGTTATGGTAGAGGATTGATTGGAAGATGAAATTTTGGGATTGATTTTGGATGAGGGTGGAAATTAGGATGATGAATTAAAAATGGATTGGGGGTTAGAAGAATAGGACCTAAGGATGAAGGTTGAAGATGCAATTAGATTTGGAGTGAATAAGTGGATGAAGTGGATAAGGGATTAGATTGGAAGGAGGATAAATGGGTTTAGATGATTTGGATGGATGAGGGATTGGATAAATGGATTTGTATAGAAATATTGAAAGGTTGGATACAATTGAAGTTTTTTTTTCTTTACTAGGAGATGGATTTTAAAAAACACAAACAAATATAGTATTTTGAGGAATTTATAGATTGATAGGTATGCACTGGTTTAACACAAGAAGACACACCAAGAACTTGAAAAATCCTATATTATTCAAGTGGGAGTGTTATTCCTTGTGGACTCACAATGACCACTATCATCTCTACTCAATTATAATGGTGACATTTATCTCATTAATACTATCAACCAAATGAATGGATAGGTAAGAAATGAAAGGTAATGTACTACCTTACACCCCTTACCTTGGAGGACTATCCTTTCCCAAAGTAAAATCTTCTCACCAAATGGAGGCACATGTGAGCACTTCTCCCCTAGCAACGGTCCACAATAAGGAATAATGATCAAAAGGTCTTAAGCTAGGATGAACAATTTGCTAGGGAGTGCTCTAAATGCCTCAAGAGTACATGAGACCAAATCCATAGATGAATGGGAAAATTTCCAAACAATTGGGAGGAGAGGGTAACCCACTCTCCACTTTCACTTCTCCAAGGTATACAGTTCTTGCAGGCTTAGCCTAGATTGAGAAGGTTCCACTTCCAAGAGGGGTGTCTTTTGATTCACCCCCCACTCTTTATACTCCTTCATAACATGGGAGCTGAGGTCATCCCTTAGGATAATAAAATACCTAGGAAGACCTCCTAGAAGGAATGATCCAAGTTTTTTTGGTCACCCAAGATCACACAAAGCACAAGGGGAGGGAATACACACACTGGGTTCCTTGGAATAAAATGAAAAATATAAAATAAAATAAAAGAGAGTAAGTGATGTTTTTGATCCTCAAGATCATACAAAGTTACAAGAGGAGAGTATACACACTAGTCAACCAAAGAAATAACAAACAATATTCATTAACCTTTAGAAAATGAAATGTGCAATTAAGACTAGTCAAGTATGATAATGCCTTGGACAAACATAGCTGCAACACAAATGTGTTCGTAGTTTGAAAGATAATCCTGCATAAAGGATTTTTCTAGAAGAAAATGGATTAGAAATGATAATAAAATCTTTGCAAAGATCAAAAAGTAATGTTATGATGCAACAAAATAGATGTAAAGAAAAATATTCTTATCACAAAAATATAATTTCACATTTTATTTTTTACATATTCAAACTAAACTTGATTATTTCTCAAAGAATAAACCCTTGCTAAATTTACAAGAACTTTTCATAAATGTAAAAAATTCTACAAAATTCATTGATTTGTGCCCTAAAAAGAAAATTTATGATAAATCCATAGTTGACAAAGTATGATCATTTTGTTAATTTTTTTACTTCAAAAATAAAAATCCAAAGAATAGAACCATATCCAAATTTTGAGAGATTTCCATAAATATAAAAATATCTAAAAATTTCACTAAATTGTGACCTAAAAACTAGATTTATGAAAAAGCATATAATCATGACAATTCAATGAAAATTGATGCTATAAACCTAAACTTTTACTGTAGATTCTTGAGATGATCCAAAAACTCTAGTTACAAAACTATAGAAAAATTCCCAAGGGTTTGAAATAAATAATGAAATCTATAAAAATTAGGGTTTTGTGTTCAACTTTGCCTACAAAAGTAAGCTTCAAATTTGTTTTGCACAAAAGAATAAAAAATAACAAGATTAGGGTAAAAAAAATTTAAAAACAAGGATTAAATAGGGATGGGTGTTCCATTGGGCATGCCAAAATGAAGACAAGAAAAATAAATAAGGGTAATGACATAAAGATTTAAAGCATGCAAATGGAACCTTTTACCTTGTTTACTCCTTTCTCTTTTGATTGCGATAGAAGAAGATTTGCATCCAACACTCTCTTGATTTTCTCCTTTGATGTATAGAATGTGGTTGCTTATAAAACTAGTAGCATGATAGTAGGATTGAGACATTGAGAGATCAAATTGATAGCATGAAGATATGATTAAGATAGATTCAATAGAAATTTGGATAGCATAAGGATATGGATATAGAAGATTCAACAACATAAGGATATCATGAAAGTAGGTTCTCAAATGGAGATGAGAGACCTCTCATTTATAAAATTTTCAAGAGGAAAATTAAGAGCCAAGATAGGTAGATTGATAGATGACTAGGATTGATTAAGTATTAGGGTTTGAATCAAAGTTGTAGTCATGTGACAAGTGTCACATGAGAGATATAGTTGTAAAAGGTATGTTTGACTTTTGGATCCTTACATGTGAGGATAAATGTGAGAGGGATTCTTGTCACATGATGGAAAGTTTAAATTGTGATCCATGTGAATGGATTTAATAGCTAGGATTAAATGGACAAGGATTGAGAGATAAAGTGGAATTAAATATTAGAGTAAAATTTAATTAATTAACCTAAATCTATTAATTAATTAGGAATTAATTAAATAATTTAGTTGGGGGATTTTGGGATAAGGTTAGAATTAATTAAATAAATAGGGTGGGGGATAAAAGTAAAAGATAAATTAATTAATTAAGTGATATATATTTATTTTATTAATGGCTAAAATAAGGTGGGATAAAAGGTGAAGGATAAATTAAATAAATAAATAATAAATATTTATTTAATTAATGGTTAGGATAGGGTAAAGTCGAGTGTGATCAATTTTAGGTGTCCACAACTAGTAAGGAATGGGTGAAATGACTTGGTATAGTAATAAAACATTAAATACTACTCATAATAAATTATAAATGGATCACTAAGGAAAAAACCTCAAATATCAAATATCGTGTATAATTAAAAAACTTACATATCTCCAAAACTTCATCTGCTTAAAATGTAACATAAAAGCATAATAAAATCTAATATTTTTCCAATCACTGGTAATATGTCCATTTGAACCTAAATAACCACAGTCTTAGCCAAAATGAATGCTATAATTTACATGCTCTAAATAATTCAATTCAATAGAATATTTAACCAATTGCATTAGGTCCTATTTGAAATGATAGTTGATTGTAAACTAATGGTTCTATTCTTTTTGAAGTTGTGCTTGTGTCCATTTTATAAAAGGATACATATGAAGTTGTAAATCCAAAGTTAAAGAGAGAAAAATTGATATACTACGAAATTGGAAGACAATACTCAATTTGAGGCATTCATTAAAATCAACACTACTTTTTGTGACCTTGAATAGAATGGACATGATTTTTATGACCATGAATATAATGAAAGTGGAGACAAATATGGGGAAATCTTTATGCTCTCTTAGGTAGTACATCAAAATGAAGTATTCAATTTTGATGACTATTCTCAATTAATTATTTCTCAAGAAAGAGTTCACGACTAAAAAAAAGCATTGTGGGTACCCAAAAAAAAAATTGAACAGTAGAAAGAAAGTCAAGGGTATTTCTCCTATAATATAAGTATGTTCGGAGAACTTGAAATTGAAAAGTTAAAAGCTCCCCATACAAAGTTGGTCAAGAGGTTTAACTTGAAAAAGTCAATACAATCATACCACCATATTGGCACAATGTGCACACTAATAAAAGTAAATATTGTTAACATATTTTAATAATTTAAAGTAAGCAATTTATGTGTAGAAAGATAAAAAGCATATTATTGCCAAATTATCACATATACAAAATTATTGTTTGACAAAGATATTTCCAACTATTTCAAAATAAGATATGAAATGTTTTGAAAAAAATATATTATGTAGGAACATATCTTTTCGAAAGAATAGTAAAAAATTAAGTTTGTATCAATATTTGAAATTGATACATCAAAATATTTAAACTAAGCATGTGTAGATTTCTATGATGTAGCAAGAAGAACAAAATAGTATTGATACAATATCTTGCATATTGATTCAAGACATGAGCTAACAATTGGAAAAAAGCATGGATGGATGGCTATAATACACCTAACTAATTTGCAAGAAGTTGTAGAGTTAGATTATATCTAAATAATCTAGTATCGTTTTTCTTAATGTAACATGGAAATTAGGTGAAAAGTTATATATTTGAGAGGAGGATACTGTTGATGATGATGTTACTCACAACAACAGTGCAAATAAAATCCTCACAAGAAAACCGTGAAGAACCTATCTTTAAGGGCTATATGTTAGAAGATATGCATAAATTAAAATTTAGCAGCAAACAACTTAATCACCAAATTTAAATCTAAATTTAGAACCATTAGTTACCACTCTTTCCAATGAAATTTTATGGCAACTACTAAATACTTGGCTAGCAATTCCAGTTTGGTAGCACTATGCCACATTAATGGATCAAAATGTTGTGATGACACTTAAACATGATCACACAATTCTGCATTAAATTCACATGCCTCAATGCACATGTATCATTTCTTTTAAAATTTCTAGGTGATGATGTGTGCTGCCTTACCGACTTCATTTTCCTTTCTACTTTGCAACTTCTTCATGGTTTTCTAAAATTATGCACTTCTCTCGAATTCTTCACACCTTTTCTTTCTTTCAATTATCATTTTGCATTTCTGCTTTGCTAGTGCTTGCTTGCTTCCAGGTCATGGATACTCTAATTTTCTTGGCCTGCTCTCATCACTAGAATGTTTTCATGGGTCACATCATGACTCAAAGGCTTGAAATTTTTTTCTTCATTCAGACTACCAGTTTCACTGTGCCAAATTTGTGCTTAGTCCTTGGAGAACAATATGTGGAATCCTGAGCTTACTAATGATTTTATTCTAACTTGGCTTCTCACTTTGTAGCATCACTCTTAGACATTGGGCTTTCTGTTGAAGATGTTCGCTCAGCTACAAATATGATAGTGCGACCTGAATATTTGGAGAATCTAGATACTGTTCTGTTCATTGCACACCTGACCATTGGAATCCATTCTACAAATGATATTCCTCGATTCCTAGAACATGGGGAAGTAGTTCCAATCTAGCTATTCCTAACTGACCTCCATACCCCCGACTTTGAAGTTCACTAGGAAATTTCCTACATAGGATATTTAGCTCTGATGGACGAGGCATCCCATATTGAATGAATAGCCACTCTTCTCTACAACTCAACTCCCTCTTTTTTCTTTTTTGATATTTTTGTAGCAAGAATTTTGGTACTCCCATGTATATGCGAGATACACACACACACATATATATTTAGCTTTATTGTACATTTTAAAGCATGCATTTACTGTGTATGGTTTTATTGTTTTACATTTCATAGCACAATGTTATCAAATGTTTGAATTAACTCTCATGTGTATGATAAGCAAAATTTGTTAATGCAAAGGGCCAAAATATAAAAAAAAAGAAAGAAAGACAAGAAAAGAAAATGAAAACAAACCCTACAAAAGAAAACTAACCCTAACTAACCAAAACTTCAATCTAACAAACAACTAACCCTAACAAAGCAATTTATTTTAAGCTTAATAACTATTTTCCTTGTTGTTTTGGTAAAAATTACAAGTTTATCGTTGAATTCACTAGAATAAATTTCAAATGTCCTACTGTAACAATGAATTTCTTTAAATTTTTTACATTTAAAAAATGTAAATTCAAAGGTGTACTTACCAATAAATTGGTTCACATGTATGAAAATGACCTCATTAAAGGTCGATTGCACATAGTTTCGTTGATTTGTCAATACTTTACCTTCTTTCAGTCTCAATTCATGGTTTTCTTCTTTAGTCTGTTCAATTCCATGAATGACTGTGTCCATTTCTTGATTTTCTTCTCCTCCAAAAATTTTCATGTCCTCAGCCTTGTCTTCACTTTGAAATTTTTTAGACCAAGAGATATCACAATTTATATTGTTATTAGAGAAAGAAAAATTAAAAACTTGATACTTTGTATCTTGCATAAAATCAAGAAAAATTCCCTTTTTAGCTTGTGAATTTTTAGTTTGGAATGAAAAACACACATCTCCCGCTCAATTTTCTCGCTCTTCTTCACTAATGTTTTCCATGTGTGAAAAGAATGATGACTCATCAATGTCATTTCCTTGTTTTTAGAGCCATATTTCTAAGTCTCAACATTCTCACCTATTTTCCTACAAAACATTAATATTTTCTTCATAACAATTGCAGTTAACAAACTGTTTTGATGTATCAATTAATGTTTTAACATTTTTAGTTTCACTAGGGTTATACTCTTTTTTATAATTCAAAATATTTCTCGTCAATGGTTCTTTTCTTTTAGCAGTTAAAACTTCTTCCATTAACAAAATCACTTTATGCATAGCCAAACTTACCCTAGTTAAAAATATTTCTCAATCAAGTTCATCGTGATCAGTTGTATCATGAATTCTACATTTGGTGACTCTACCAAAGGTGAATAAACTCAAAGGATATAATCTCTGGTTAAGAAATTTTTAAGTTTATCAACTTCCATTTTCAAAATACTGGCTTGCATTAGGCCTTTGCCTTACAAGCTACTTTTAAACTTGAAACCAATACAGATTCCTAAACAGAACCTGGAGAGAAAGATGTATATAAAAAGCGAGGCCCCTCCCTCTAGTGCCAGTTCCTGTTGATGACGATGTTACTCGCAACAATAGTGTAGATAAAATCTTCACAGGAAAACTACAAAGAACCTATCTTTACTTGAAAGATTGAACAAGGGCAACCTAAGGTGTTTGAGTAATAGGAAAAGGTTGACTTAGCTTGATCATAAGAATCTAGTAGTTAGGTCTTGACCATACTAGGTTCGCTTCATGGTATGATGTGATATTGTTGTTAATCTCAAGGGGTTTATGGTTATCTTTGGTTTCTTTAAGAATCATACACATCAGATACAAGATTTTCAATTTGATCATAAAATAATCTCATGAAATCAAAAGATTTGCAATAATATTTGATGAATGTCAAACAAATTTGCTATCACTTAAGTAGATTGAGATTTAAGAATTCAACAATTTCATAGAGACGAAATATTTTCAATAAATTTCCATTCATTCATCTCTTTTTTGGAACATTTTTTAGAAATTTAAACATATAATCTAAAATAAAGCATCAAAATACTGAAAAATAAAATTTCTCCTAGGTATTCTCGACGCATGCCCCAAGATTTAATCAAATCAAAGCAAACCAATTTATAATTCACCAGATTGCTTCACAGCTAGGCATAAAATGTTGTGAGCTTTCAAAGAAGGGGGTTTAGTTTGGACACTGAGTAGGTTTTGTATGCACCCTCAAATGGCATAGCACACAATCTTGTTCGACTAAACTAACAAACCAACTACAAAGATACATGAGATAGGTAGCTATCAAATTGGCTTCAATATTGATTAATTTTTTAGACCAGAATGATTTAGAAAATAGGAAAAAAGAACAAAATTTAGAGAAGTTTTGACTCTTCCAACATCCAAAAATTATGAACTTAACTTTAAAAGAAGTATCCCCTGGCCTTTTATAAAAGTAAAACACAAGTAGGATAAGACAAATACATGAGAGGAAATCCAAGGGACAAATCACATCAAGGCACGTGGAATGTGGTGATTGGTAAAAGAATTGCAAACAAAGTCAACAAAGGTCAACCTTCATCTGCACATTTATGTCCTTCGGGTTTTTCATCTTCTTATTATCGCCAAGATAATAACTTGAATCAGGATAGTATGTAGGAACTTTCCCATATATTCAGAACGATTTCTTTATCATTATGTTCCTACACTTTGGTTTTTACTCGGGCTTTCTACTCTCAGGAATGAGCTTCCATGGAGGTTGGCGTTTTTTGTCGCCATATGTGAAACATTGGGATCCCTATTATTTTGATGAATTCAAGCCCCACTGCATATAACTTCTCGAAATATACAGCCTGATTTGGATATGATTCTATCCATGATTCAAATTTTCCTAATCGTCCATACCCAAACTTTGCATCGCAATCTGCCTCTCTTGCAATCATAAATTTGACTTATTAAATCCCTTTAAAAACATTTATAAAAAATCTCATGTAAATCAAAACATCATTAATTTTTTATCATTATAAATCCATCATAAATAACATGCTTTCAAGAAAATCATATATTCTTGCATAATTATCTTTTAGACCGGGTTACTGAACCATCATTTATTTTTTTGGATAACCTTCAGAATTTAAAAATTTGCTTTGCACTATTACCCAGTACCCAGTACACGGTGTTCAACTTTTACCCATAATTTTCCTAGACTTTGGCTTTTACCAGAACTTCCATATTTACCGGACCTTGGCTCCCAGACTGGAATGCTTTGCTCAACACTTTGCTTTACCTTTTACATTTTTGGCTTTCCTAGTTCTCAATATCCGATACTTAGAACACTTGAATTACGAAGTACTCTTTTCAAAAGAAGATTTCTCTTTATTTTTTTCACCTCTGGTGATCTTTCCAACTAACCAACACTTGCCATTAGCGTTAGTTTTTTTACTTGGGGTCCCCAAGTCTTATAGCCTTGGGGCGTGTTGTGAGACCACACAACATATACCTTTTTGTGTTAATTTTCTTGCAACTCATGTATGATATTTTACTTCTTTAGTGTGAAATTATCTTTCACTTGGAAGTTGTGTAGAATGAAAATCACTTTTGATCTATCTTGGAGGTAGTCTTGATCATAAGTTTTTTTTAATCTATAGAAACAAGTGATTTTGCATGTCATTTTGAAGAAAGCAATGAAAACTACTCTTCTTATCAGTTGGTATTATGTATTTTATATTATGGTTGTATGTGTAAGTAATATATTTAGTGCATTTGTTGTAATGAGTAGTATTCCTTTTAAGTGACCCAAATTTAAAGAATATGTAACTGCATATTAGGAAAGTGGGTGAAATGGAATAGGGAAAGGATTTGCAACTTTTTCATTTTTTTTGTATATGTAGTAGATCAACATGGAGTTACATATTAATGTGAAGCAATGGAGTTGTGTATAATTAAAAAAAATGAGCCAATGACAAAAATATTGTGTTGGAATACCCTTTAATAAAATGATCATTTCAATATCATTCCCTCTAAAAAGAACCGTAAGCTTATAATTTTTATAATATCCTTTGGCCTCTTAAATAAAGTGAAAACATGAGAATATTTTATTCCAAAATATGAAGATAAGAATTTTTTTGATCATATGGAGAAAAACCTTTTTCAAGTATGATAATGGTCTACAAGATAATCTATTGAGATAAGTGATGATATAATTAAGGAATATATTAACAATTTTTGATAATTTAGCTATGAATTTCCTCCTCAATAATTCATTTTCTCAACATCTTTTTTTTTAATTGGGAGTATATGCTTTTGATCATAGCTATGAACCAATGATGCCAAAGATGGGGGATAACATCCCCAACATGTACACTCAACAATAAAAACCCAATAGAGGATTGAACCTTATTGGAAAGAACCATAATGCCATGATTCAACCATCCCCCTATGCCATTATTGGAATTCATCTTCTTTTTCTCAATGAATGCAACTTCGAGATTTCGGATTTTGTGTGCTCAATGTTACAAATATAACTCATAATCCAATTTTATTTCCAATGGAATGACATTAAATATCCACACAAAGAACCATAATTTGGATGCTTAGAAAGGGGATGTACATGTATTTTTGAACTTTGTACAATCATATCTTTCACTTCACAAGAATGTTCTTAGAATTTAAATTCTAAGTTAGAGGAGTTATATGGGGCTAATAATATGAGAAATAAAGGTTTTTTTTTATTATAACCAACAATAGGGGTACACATAATATCTTTACAACAAGAGCTATAAAGGGCATTCTATATGAGGGATATCTAGATACGAGGGATGCATTTGTTAAATTTTATTGAAGTTTTTTTAAATGGAATGGGGATAGATCTACATCTAAATGGTAAGTTGAGGATGTAATTCCATGGAAGATCCACCAATTCAAGGGATCAATTGTAGGTTGGTTTATGAATTAAAAAATATAGTAAGACCACATAATGGATACAAAATAGAGCTATAGTACTTAGTGGGATAGTTGAAATGTGTTCTTACTTGATCATAAACCATAGTTAGTAGAATTGAGATGATAAAACAATGATTACATGCAATGGATCAAATTATGTCTCTATCATACAAAGGATCTAACACACTATACAATTCACAATATAATAAGAAAAAAATAGCTTCATTCCTTGAGCATATTTCAAGGGAGGAGATAGAAATATGCCAAAAATAGTGTGATAATCTACTCAATACTAATTATGTGAATTTAGATTTTCTTTGAAAAATATATTCAAAGGAAATCAAATAGTACTAGATAGTTACCTTAAAACCCAAAATCCAATGAGAACAAATAATTTTGACTCAAACATGGGATGACCATTTACATCTAACATGTTCAAATTATATATTCTAAAACCTATAAATGCAATAAAACCCATCTTCTAGTTTCCACTTGAATGTTTATTTATTTTCATCTAACCCTATTAAATATTAGACTAATAATATGGAATGTATCACAAACTTCTCTAGCATAAAACCTTAGAAGGTGAAATAAAATTTAACACACAACTCATAAGTGAGATTATGACAAGTCCTTTCATCTTTAGGAAGAAAAAGATATAAAAAATACTATAATTTCTCAAAGTTACTCTCTTAAAAAAAAAACTATAATGAATTTTGAAGTTGCACCTTCAAGACTTTAGATCTAAAAATACTTTTAAATTATATTTTTGGAACCAAATTTTTGGAGTTAGGTCTTGGAATTAGATTACAAACAACAAAAAATTCTCTAAAATGCTCTTGTTCTTACAAAATTATTTTTGGCAAGAACAACATTCATATCATATCAACATTTAAGAGTTAATGACTCCCAAAAATAGGTTATTTATCTTCTATTTTACTCTATATACACATTATAAACCTTTATACTACTTTTGAATCCACTTTAAAATGTAAATTATGGAGGATAAAAAGGATGTTACTTGGTTCATATATGATGGTTTAGGGTGTGATTTGTTATGGCCACAAACTTTACTACTATAATTTATAAATCTAAATTTGAAATTTGGAAAACTCTTCTATCTATTCATTTCCCAACAAGGGTTGATGAAGCACACATTTACATGATTTATTTCTATGTATTTGTATTTAAAGACATTCACTTACATTCATTTGGGAATTTGATGATCATTTGCAAATTACAT
Organism: Sequoia sempervirens; assembly: GCA_007258455.2. Classification (NCBI taxonomy): domain Eukaryota; kingdom Viridiplantae; phylum Streptophyta; class Pinopsida; order Cupressales; family Cupressaceae; genus Sequoia; species Sequoia sempervirens. The sequence continues at coordinate 241,135,143 of VDFB02353493.1, read as the reverse complement.
GCTAGCAACACTTCCATTGGTGCATTAAAACAAATGTATATGTATACATTCATCCTATAATAATTTGCATAGCTAAAGCTTGTTGTTTTCAATCATTGGTATACAGGAGAACATGAACCCTACTAATCTTACAACCCTTTAAAGATATTCTACATACTATTAATCTAGATAGTAGAGTAGAGAAAGGTGAATGAAAGAGTTAGAAGTATGCATTGTATCATATAAGATCTATGGAGCAAAGGATAGATCCATAAACATAGAAATAATCCAAGGCGTGGACTTGACCCAAATAGAGATGTAGATCTCACATAGTATTAGAGGTGAATTACATCTAGAAACTAACCATTTGTAGTTTCAAAATAGATTATTTATTCAAAAATAAATAAATTATTCTTCCTCATCAAACATATAATTAAGTGCTTTCTTTTATTTCATTTATTTTTCATACAATTAACATTTGATATTCCTAATATATATGTCTACCATCCTAAATTAATTTATATATGTTAGCTTATACTTACATGTATGCATATTATTGAATTAGCTAAATTAAATTTAAAGAACCTTTTGTAAGAGAGGTGGACCAACCATGTTCAAGACCCCAGGTCATAGAGAGCCAAGAGCGGAAGGCTACCCTAACTTACCTCAGCTTAAAGGGGTGTTTTGAAATAAGGGACAAGAATGATGAGGACTATGAGGTCCTTCAACCATTCTGCAGACCCAAGATTCGAGACAGGGCTAGGTGAGCTGGTTTTTGAGTTCAACACTGTGCCTTAGGAAGCTCTCTGCCTGAGGACGAATGTGCTATTCTAGGATGACAACGCGACGTGTTGGCATCTCTTAGGTGCGCTGGCATCCATATGACCAGAGGACCAAAAAAACAAGGTTAATCACTAGAAAACAAAATAACGACCTAGCTAATCACTTCCAAAGGGCCAAAACATGGCTATCAAGTAGGCAAGATATGGAAAAATATGATAAAGTAAATACACAAAAGTTAGGGTGGCAAGAATGATCTCACAAAGGTATTCGTTTGCTAGCTAGCTCCAAATGCACGTCCACCTACACACAAGAAAGAGGAAAATTTGTTGGGGCTGTATAGGAGCCTGCCTCATTCGGACCCCCATTTTGGTGTTTCCACCTCCACAGATAGCCAAGTTTGCAACAATGGGGAAATATATGATAAAGAAGGAAATGAAGTAAAGAACAAAAAAACACTACAAAACAGTAAGGTGCTACCCAACCAAATCGTAGAGGAGAGGAGTAGAAAGCTTACCACCTCCTCCAAGAGCTCACTAACTAATGGAGGAGAAAATGAGAGGACTCAAGCCCTTGCTGCAATGGTGTTGTTCCACACTTGCTCTACGGAGTTAACAAAGTATTGTTGTTGCTGCTATAGAGTGCAAAGTGTTGCTTGAGAGTGATGGATGCAAGAAAAGTTGTGTAGAATGTTTAGAGAATGGCTTGGAGAGATGAACTGAATGCTTAGAAGGATGTGTAGAAAATGAAATACATGAAGAACGAGTGAATTTGAAGGGAGAATGATGAAAACAACCATATTTGGGTCAATTAGTCAAAGAGGGTGTTACAAATCAACCTCCAATGGGAAGTGTGATGCCTCTGTAGGCTCCAAGTGTAAGAATCTGCTAGGGACGTAAGTGCGTCTCACGGGCATCCTAAAAAATTATTCCTCTGTAGACACACAAAGCAGACGCCAAGTGGAACGAAGGCATCGAGCTTATGTAGATTTGAGCCTTCGAATTTGGTTTTCTAAAGTGAGGAAAGGTAAAAGGGGAATTTGCATAAGGGGTGCAAATTCGCTCCTATACATTTTTCCCCCACTTTAGTGAGCACAAATACTGGTGAGTGCTTTGGTAAAGTAGAACAAAGAAGTAGTAGAGTTAGAAATGTATACCTGAACTGTCGAGGAAGCATACCATGATCTAGCGAACTCAAGAGTGTAGGGAAAGTAAAGGACTTCATAGCCACGCATAACTATGAAGTTGAAGAATGAAAGAATTTTATAGGCTCGTAGGCCTACAAGGAGGCAAGTCCCAAGATCTCTCACATGAAGGAAGCCCCAAGAAGAAAGCACCTCACAGGCTCGTAGACTTGCTAGGAAGGTGTCCTCCAAGATCTCTCACATGAAGGATACCTAGAATAGCGCCTTATAGACCCACAGACCTGCAAGGAAGCGTCCCCCAATATCTCTCACATGGAGGAAGCCAAGAAAGCACCCTACAAACCCGCAGACCTACAGGGAAGGTGTCCTTAAAGACCTCTCGCATGAAGGAAACCCATGAAAGTGCCCTACAAACCTGCAAACCTACAGGGGAGCCACCCCCAAGATCTCTCGCATGGAGGAAGCTCAGAAGAAGTGTCCTATAGGCCCACAGACCTGTAGAAAAGTATTCGCCAAGATCTCTCACATGGAGGAAACCCAGGAAAAGAGGACTCCGTAGAGTCAAAAAGCGATTTCACAAGCACACACATAAAGCGACATGTTTACCTACAGATAGAACATGTCAGAAAGCGGCCACGTAGGCAAGTAAGCGGATAGTCACGCAGACTGTCAACAAGTTGGAAGACTCTCAAAGGGGTCCCTCAAGAACCCTAGCATGAAGAAGGGGTCCACTCAAGGGATGCACTAGCTAAAGTACAAAAGAGTTGTTTCTTTGTTGAATCAATTCATCATCAAGGAATCCTTTTGAAAGATGTTCACATCATCAAGGAATTCAAAAGGAAGAATATGCCCCTATGCGAGGGGAAGATCAAAGTTGTTCCCACTCCAGAGGAAGGTTTTCAAGTTATTTCTTTATGAACCCATGATGAAGGAAGCATGTTCCACTAGGGTTTCAAATCGAGAATGTGATTCTTTGAAAAATGTTTGTGAAGATTCTTGAGAAAAAATTCATTGGCAACAAATGCATTTTTTGAAAATCAAAATGTTAAAGAAGTGGCATTGTCACACATGAGAGGGACAACTCAAGAAAAGAAGAGAGAAAGATAAAGAAAAGACAAAGGAGAAAAGAAAACACAAACAAAGGGCATAGGGGTAGCCTGATATTTTAGGGTCAGAACTACTCATATATATATATGTATATATGTATAGTGATAGTATATAAAATGAACTATCATCAACACCCTACTATATAAGACCATTTGAAGAATGCAGGAGAAGACAAAGTTAAAAAAAAAAAATTGCGTCAACATGGAAGGGAAGCCTAAATGCCCCCAATGCTTTGCATCGTCCCCAATTTATCAAAAATCAAGTCACAAACATGGAAGAATGATACAAATAGAGGAAGGTATATGACACAAAAACCACGCCTGTATCCAAGCACCAACAAGGGTGATAAGGGTCATCTAGGCACACATAGCACGATCACAAGGGAACACATCACAACACACACACACACACATCTAATCTAAAGACAAAGAAGGGGCCTCCCTCTAACACTAATCGACCAAGAGGTCGAGTGCCTCCCACTCTAGATCATTGTAGGGGGAAGGAGGATGAGCCTACAGTGGTGGAATGTTAAAAGGAGGAGTGTCCGACCCTCCTGCAATAAGGGCTAAGGAAGAGGGCCTTGCAAGGTCCTCTCCATTGAGCTCTTGTGGAGCTAAGGTCAACGACTTTACAAAGATCGCCGACAAGGTCAGAACCTCGTCCAAAGAGTTAAACATGCACTTGATAGGAGTGCCATGTTTCACCTCAACCGATGGGGAAGGCTATGCTCAAGATTCACCTCTAGGTTCACCAAGTGACTCGGGAGCGGTGAAAAACTCAGGGGAAGCTTGGACTAGTTCTGCCACTAGGACAGAACAAGTCAGTGCGGGACCACCTTTCAAAGAAGGTGGGCTCCTCTTACGTCCTCTGTTGCTGGAAGGACCACTCTCTACCTTCTACTTCATCGGAGGAGGCGAACTCCCCACAGTTGAGGCAAGAGGTGCGAAGGAAGAGGAGGCAAAGAAAACCATAGTAGACACCACCAAAGTGTTCATCATATCTACGGGTTTTGGGAAAGGTGGAACATCCATAAGGGACACCAACAGAGGCTGCTCCATTGAAGGAGCAATGAATACTTGCACCTTTTTAGGGCTAGTCACATTCATACTCATAGTGAAAGCCATAAGCGATGCAAAGTTGGTTGGGATGGAAGCAGAGGGGAGAAGAGAGGAGGATGTGATAGAAGGCCTTGATATAGGGGTGGTCATCTCCTCTTCCTTCTTTTGTAAGGCAGTCTGCTCGGCCAAGAGAGCCTTTTGTTGGTGCTTGTGCTCGAGCGCAAGGCGGTTTCTATGACTCTTTGATCTGGAGGCCGAAGGATGCAAAGGAACAAAAGGCTCTGGCTCAGCCATCAAAGTGTCCAGTATAGTTGTTTCTGGCAAAGGAATAGACTCCTGAACAGGAGCAGGAGGAGTAGGTTGAGAAACATAAGGGGGGGTCAATTCAAGTGCCTCAACAATGTGCCTCTTCCCGTTCACTACTTTGGGAGTAGGAGTAGTAGGAGGCCGCAAATCAAATTCCCTTTGGGAACCTTTCTTTTTGTTGTATAAATAATACCAAGGCCTAGGAGGCTCGTTAGGGAGGTCTGATATCCTGATCTTGGGTCTACGCTAAGGAGGGATCATCAGACTCCATGGGTAAAAACTAGGCTTACTCATCCAATACTCTTCTCAAGAAATGGGAGTGGATGAGTCATTCTGGGAGGAGGAAAGCTTCTCCTTTCCTTTTCGAGAAGGAGAGACGGCGGATTGTTGTGCTATAGGAAGAGATAATTTGGGTTGTCCCTTTCCCCTGGTCTTGTACTTTACGTACTTTTTGTAAAGTAGGTCCATTAATGGAGGAAGTGAATCAATCAGGGCAGGCCAAAAGTGGTCTAGAAAATATCCTCCATGGGACACCAGAGGCTGGTATCCAATGTCATGCACTACATGCACGACACCTTCATGGGAGAATTTTAAACATTTATGGACAACAAAGACAATTTTGTTCATGAAAGCTAGCCAAGGTATGCCTATCTTCATCTTGAAAAAAATTGATTCCAAAATGACATCAAAAATTGTGTCAACAGCCCTAGGTCCAACTAGAACAGATAAAGTTATCGATCCATATGGTTTCAGACAAAGACCATCATGCATACGGATGGTAGACTTTGTTTCTTCATATTCTTTTTTATGTAACAAATTAAGCCATAATGTCTCCTCTGTAATAACATTCACTCGACTCGCAAGATCTATTAGGACCCCTATCACAATGTTTCCATTGAGGTGAGCGGAAATATAGAGAGGTGAGGGCTTGATATTTAAGGGTAAGTCTTGCAAAGTGAATGTCATATCCAAAAAACCAGTCATAGGTTGTGCAGTAGGATTAACCGTGACCATGTTAACATAGGCCTCAAGCTGAGTGATAGAATCGGTGGGATCGATAATCATGTTAGCAAAATGCGATGGAAACGGGTCTGTGTATATCTAAAATTCACTATTCGCTTTTGCCACCAATCTATTTGTATTTTGTTTGTTACCATCGAGCCAAATAGTATCGTCCTCAATGCGATCATGTATCTCATGATGCAGGTGCATACAACATTCGATATCATGTTTGTTGACTTGATGGTATTGACAATAAGTACTTGCATCATACCAACTAGGGTAAGGTTCCTTGAGAGGTCTAGGGTTTGACAAGGTTACGATCTTATCCTTCACTAACTTTTGCAAGATGGAAGAGTAAGATTCTGCCAACTTTGTGAACTTTCAGTTGTGTTTGAGGTTGTTGTCATCCATTGCTGGCTACTACATTCGCAACCACTTTACCTTTCCCAAATATCGATATAATGGACTTTCCTTCAAGATGGGAGTGCGAGGAGGATCCCATGAACTGAACCACAGTCTATTGATACTCTCATAGGGCTACACACAAATGCACGAAAGAAGGGTACTTCATAAGGGAAAACATTTCCTGCCAAGGCCTTTGTAAGTTCCCTATGAATATCTTCCACACGTCAAAGTTAGGTAGCGAATATGAGATTTGAGAGAAGAGCGCTTGATATTGAACTGTAAAATCCGTAATCTTTTCATTATCTCCTTGTTTGCATTGGAAAAAATCTAAAAAACGTCATCTTCGACACAATGTTAGCTTGATACTATCATAGGAATTGGTTTACAAGTTGATCAAATGAGAAAATAGAATTATAAGGCAAGGAACAGTACCATTCAAGTGTTATATCCTTGAGAGATTGAGGAAACAGTTTGGCCATCAACGCGTCGTGATGGAAGAAGTTTGTGCATAGGGTGTTAAAGGCGGACACATGTGTTTGAGGGTCTCCTTTTCCGCCATATTTCTTGAATTTAAGAATCTCCATTCCCTGAGGGAAGGGAGTGTTAAGAATTGCGACCGATAACGGGCTATGTCAGAAGAAGGGTTGGAAGATAGGTTGGGCAAAGGCTTGGGAGAGACTCGTTAATTGGCTCTTCATCTTACCTATATTCTGAAGAAGAGTGTTCAGGATAGGGTCATTAGAAGATAGAGGGCCAGAGGAACCTCCTCTAGAATCACCACCAAAGACACCACCAGGATTGTCGGTGTGACCTCTGCCAAAACCACCACTAGAGCCACTGCCACTAGTAGGGCCTTTGCCAGAGCCACCTCCGCTTCCAAAGCCTCCACCATGACCTCCATCGAAACCACTTACACCAACACCACCTCCACTGCCAAAGCCATCACCACCACCAAAGCCCCCACCACTCATCCTGCCAAAACCTCCACCATTAGAGGTGACAGGAGGGGTGAAGCTAAAACCCAAGGGGATCTTGTTCACTTGATAGTGTTGGATCTCTCAAAGGCAAAGGGGATGTTGATCGAGGGTACGGTATCAGTCATGTATACAGACGTAGGAGGCATCGACAATCCTAGTTGTCTCTCATGATCTTCAAAAGTGGCTTCTTGTATAATATTAGGGTTGCTTGGAGGAGCACATGCATCAGTTAGACTAGAGAGACTAGCCAAGAGTTCTATGCATGTTCGGTCTTTTCCCACCATATACTTTAGTTCACTGATAACCCAAGTGACTCTTGCCAACTTCGAGTCTCTTTCCAAGTGATGTTCCAAGTCACCCAACCCTTTGTTGAGGGCAGAGACATATTTTGCAGGAATGTGAACAACCTTATGCTCATCTACCGACAATGGCATAGGAGACGCAGGAGGAGTGGGGATGTAGTTGGTCTCATCAGAAAACCTGACCTCGCCCCTTGACAACTGCTCCTATGCGGCCAAACCAACGACGAGACCAGAGAAAAGGCTTGTAGAGAAACCAATAGTGACCTTCATCCTCTCCATCAAAAGGTGTCATATACTTCTCCTAACAATATACCTGGAGGTTGTGGATTGGGTTGTGATGCTCATAAACCTTCACAACACTCAGGTGCACAATAACCACAAGGTATAAGGGAAATAACCTCAACACCGATGCATGAACAATTTTTGGTTCACGTCACGTTTACCAAAAATGTAAGAGAGGGGGACCAAGCACGTTCAAGGCCCCAGGTCATAGAAAGCCAAGAGCAGAAGGCTGCCCTAACTTACCTCGACTTAAAGGGGTGTTTTGAAATAAGGGATGAGAAGGATGAGGACTATGAGGTCCTTCAACCATTCTGCAAACCCAAGATTTGAGATGGGGCTAGGCGAGCCAATTTTTGGGTTCAACAATGTGCATTGGGAAGCTCTTTGCCCGAGGACAAAAGCGTGATTTCGGGACAACACAACACACTAGCATTTCTCAGGTGCGCTGGCGTCTGTATGGCCAGAGGACCAAAAAGACAAGGTTAACCACTAGAAAATAGACTAACGGCCTAGCTAATCACTTCCAAAGGGCCAAAACAAGGCTATGAAGTAGGCAAGATATGAACGAATATGATAAAGTAAATACACAAGAGTTAGGGTGGAAAGAATGATCTCACAAATATATTTGTTCGTTAGCTAGCTCCAAATGCATGTCCACCTACACACAAGAAAGAGGGAAATTTGTTGGGGCTGTCTAGGGGCCTACCTCAGTTAGACCAAGCCCCATTTTGGTTTTTCCACCTCCACAGATAGTCAAGTTTGCAACAGTGGAGAAATATATGATAAAGAAGGAAACAAAGTAAAGAACACAAAAGCAGTACAAAACAATAAGGTGCTACCCAACCAAATCATAGAGGAGAGGAGTAGAAAGCTTACCACCTCCTCCAAGAGCTCACTAGCTAATGGAGGAGAAAATGAGAGGACTCAAGCCCTTGTTGCAATGGTGTTGTTCCACACTTGCTCTATAGAGTTGATAGAATATTGTTGTTGCTACTATGGAGTGTAAAGTGCTACTTGAGAGTGATGGATGCAAGAAAAGCTATGTGGCATGTTTAGTGAATGGCTTGAAGAGATGAACCAAATGCTTAGAAGAATGTGTAGAAGATGAAATGCATGAAGAATGAGTGAATTTGAAGGGAGAATGAGGAAAACGGCCATATTCGGGTCAATTAGTTGAAGAGGGCATTACAAATCGACCTCCAATGAGAAGTGTAACGCCTTTGCAAGCTCTAGACACAACAATTTGCCAAGGACGTAAGTGCACCACTCGAACGTCTACGCACCGCGCGGGTGTCTCCGACAGTTATTCCTTTGCCAATGCAGCGGACGCCAAGTGGAATAAAGGAAGTGGGCTTATGTAGATTTCAACCTTCGAATTTGGTTTTCTAAAGTGAGGGAAGGGTAAAAGGGGAATTTGCATAAAGGGTGAAAATTCGCTCCTATACACCTTTAAAATATTTAATAATACAATTATTTAAAAGCTAAAATAATAAAAAATATACAAATGTTAAGAAACAAATATCTTATTTTTAGTTATATATACTAAAGCCAAGTAAAAGTATATAGCCAAATCTTGAAAAAATAAGAGTAACATGAGATCACAACTCAAAGAAATGTGATAATGTTGTTCTTATTAACAAATAACTTGTTGAGGATAGTAGGGATCTACCAAGCATAACCTTGATGAATATTGAAGCCCTTTCGATATACCTATTATTCAATTCTATTAATTTTCTTTCTAAAATCACATATTTATTTTGTTCCCAACTTTACTAATGTGAAATATAATTTTAATTAATTCATAAGCACAAAGAATACATAATCATTTATCTTTAAAAAATATAATAGGTGGGACTATGGTTGTTCCCTAAAGACCACTTCTAAGGACAATATCATAATAACATTTTAATAAAATGGTTTAGTACAAAAGGAATGGGGGCATTTATTTTTTAAAAATATACGGGGTGGGAGTCCAGCTGTTCCCTAAAAGACCACTTCTAGGGGCAATATCATAATAACTTTAATAAAATGGTTTAGTACAAAAAAGATGGAGGAATTTATCTTTTACAAATATAAGAGGTGGGAGTTGACTACTCCCTAAAGACCACTTCCAAGACAATATCATCATAACAACTTTAATAGAATGATTTAATACAAAAGAAATAAGGATAGGTTGTCTTCCATCTATGACAACAAAATTTGTCAAAGTACCACAAATTTTCAAACGTGAAAGGTGCATATTCAATCCAAAGAGCTTGGAGTGCATGTACACCATCCCACAAAATCTTAAAATCTTCGCAACTTTTAATAACAAAAAAATACAGAACTTGTAGAAACAAACTTTGGGTGGAAGGTATTTGTATTGTGTCAGACAGCTTTGCCTTCAGACTTGTTGTATTCTAATTTTTTGTAATATCTCGGTTTTGATTAATAAATTAAAAAGAAAACTTGTAGAAAGGAGAGATCAAAGCATTTAATTCCAATCAAAAGAGAACCAATCCTTAAAATGAATTCTTTGAAGTTAGGTCTTATTTTTAAAAATATAAGGGGTGGGACTCTTGCTGTCCCCTAAAGATCACTTCTAGAGACAATATCATAATAACACTTTAATAAAATGGTTTAGTACAAAAGGAATGTGGACATTTATCTTTTAAAAATGAAAGGGGTGGGAGTCCAGCTGCTCCTATAAGATCACTTCTAGAAACAATATCGTAATAACAACTTTAATAGAATGGTTTAGTACAAAAGGAACAGAGGCATTTATCTTCTAAAAATATAATGGGTGGGAGTTGGCTGCTTCCTAAAGACCACATTCAAGAACAATATCATAATAACAACTTTAATAGAATGATTTAATTAAAAAATAAGGGCATGCTGTCCTCCATCTGTACCAACAAAACTTGTCAAAGTACTACAAATTTTCAAATGTGAAAGGTGCAGATACAATCAAAAGAGCTTGGAGTGCATGTACCCTACCCCACACAATATCTTCTCAACTTTTAATAACATCATTGCAAAACTTGTAGAAAAGAAGTTTGACTGAAAGGTATTCATATAGTATCAAACAGTTTTATCCTTGGACTGATTTATGTAATTTCTTCATTCCTATTTTCTGAGCACTTCTTTGTTGAACTACTGTATTTTATTTATTTTTAATATCTCAGCTTTGATTAATTAAAAAACAAAAACTTGTAGAAACGAGAGATCAAAGCATTTAACTGCAGCAAAAGAAAATCATCCTTAAAATGAATTCTTTATTTTTCTGATAAACAGCTTAGCGAATAAATCATCTTCCCCGTTTATTACATAATATGAAAGACGAACCCCGAAAAGAAAAATAAATAAATAAAGAATATTGACAACTGAAACGGCCAGGTTCGAGTCACAGGGGGTATCATAAACAACTAAAATCCCTAATCACATACTCTATTTGTTTGAAAGTTGGTCACAGGCCATTGGCGCGAAACCCAGTCGTGAGTTATCCACATCGTACAGCACATGGAAATTCTGCTGCTGATAATTCCCCAGAATGGAAAGTGAATTCGCCGCCGTCCCCAACACGGCCAGGCAAACTACACTCTCGTCAGGATCCGGCTGAATAAAATAATTCTCTACCGGGAACTTCCAGGCGGTGCCATCATGGAAAAGTACGCTAAATTCCGGCAGCTTCACGTCCTCCACGCCGGTAACGTTGTAGCAGAGCTCCAGCGGGGAAAATTCCGTCCGATTGTAAGGGATCTTTGCCTCGAACGCCGCCTTTATCTGTCCGTAGGCAGGCTCCGCTAAATAAGTGAGGGTTGTGCCGGAATCGATTATTAAACCGCCCGCACCGGTAGCTTTGTCGATGTTCCATGCTTCCACAGAGGCGTTGACACGTGTGCCGCCAACGGTGACGGTGGAGACGTTGAGGTAGTAAAATGTGTCGACCGCAGCGGCAGGGTTTTTGACCAGAGAAGTGTATTGGAGGTCTGGGTGGGTCATGAGGTGTCGGTCTTCTCCAAAGATTAGTGTGCTGGTGACCGACAGGTTGCTGTTGCGGTCAACGAGACAGTAGGAGAATTTGTGGCCGTGGTGTTTGCGTAGCTGAGAGGCGAAGGACAGCTGTCCGCGGCCAAGGCCGAGGAGACCGGCAGCACCGTGGAAGAGCCCGCGGTTTGCGTGGCCGCAGCCGAAGAGAATGTCGGAGACCGCTATCGGTTTGGCGTGGGAACTGAGGTTGACCGTGAACGTCTCGAAGGCAAGCTCTCCCGTTGTGTTGGAGCGGTCTCCGTACCAGTAAAAGTATGGACACGTGGCGGCCGTGGTATTGCAGCTGTTACCGGTGACATCAGTGACCAGGCCGCACTGACGGGCGTTACACGGGACGGGCCGGTAGGTTGATGACGTGGAGGCGTTGTATAGGGGTCCTTCTTGGGGGTAGCAGTCTTCGCAAGGCAGGCACTGCACCCAGTTGAGGTCGCTGCCGGTGTCCAGGATGAGCGAGAAGTGACGTGGTGGTGTGCCGATGAACACGTCCATGAAGTACTCGCCTGAGCCCACCGACACGCCGGATTCCACGGTGGCAACCAACGTTGCTGTCGTGGCGGAAGAGTTCGCGAAGCCGGACTGGTTATTGGGCCTAGGTACTACAATGTTTGAGGCGTATCCTGCTACATCGGATTTCGATCCTGCCACGTCGGATTGGGATCTGGATTTGAGCCTCTGGTAGAAAGCATCGACCCGGGTTCTATCCCTGGCGAGGGACTCAAGCAGCAGGTCTTTTCTGGACTTGGACTCGTTTTGCTTCTTGTGCTTGCTGTGCAGGAGTTTGACTCGCACGGATGAGGTTTTCTCCTTCTTATCTAGTGCTGTCTTTTCATCGTACTCTGCTGTGAATTGATTGCAGCCGGGACTTTCGTCTCCTAGAATCGACCCTGGGTAGTCTGGCAATCGAATCCCCGCGAGATCGGAGCTGCTTTCGTTGAAAATGGAAGCGGCATTGGTCGAAAAGACCAGGGCTGCAAAGCAGAGACTAGCGACCAGTGCAATCTTTTTACTCGCCATGTCTCGATCTGCAGGTAAGACAAACCTTTGGATTTGCTCGTCAGGCCTACAAGAAAAAAGCTTCCTTCTTTAATTTGCTTTCGAGTTTTCTGAGGAAGAAAGCTCAAATGTTAACCCACACTTATCAGAAAGCCCAAGTTTAAGCTTGGCTCTGAAGAAGCTCTCACAAAGAAAGCTAGGCTGCTGTAAATTTCTTATAACCAAAGATTGGTTGAGGAGAAATTCAAATAGTTATGAGATTAGCAGCCTCTAAAAGGTCCTCTACCTATAAAAACTCTCAACAGTCTTATCCCCCTTAAATACAAAGTCCAACAGTCTTGAAGCTAGAAAAAAAATTCAATAATCTTAGAGCCTTTGCTTTAACAAAAGTTCAATCAATTCACTTCAGTTACAGCCAAACAGTCAAGGTCACTTTTTACAGAGAAAACTACACTTGATTTCAAAGAAACAATCACCTTGCTCTGCAAAAAATGGAAGTCCAATAATCTCACCTCGGCCTGCTCTCAAAAGCCCAAGGATCTCACTTCTGTGCACCCGGCAAGAAGGTGAATTCTTTCGGCTTAAAAATTGAAAGACTGCCTATTTACAACAATTGACTCCAATCTTCCAGGCACTATGCTTGTCTCTTATTTGCACCTTAGGCACTCCAGATGTCACAGGTTCGAATCCACAAAACCTCACAAAACGGACCTCTTTTTAATCCATACAACAGCAACGTAAAGGAGGGCGACAAAAACCAAACACCGTAAAATTCTAACACTTAGATGCTTTCAGTAATTGAATCAATGATTTGAAAATTACCTCCTCCCCTGTATATAAATAAGAAGCCCCTGACGTACACGGACCTCTGATCTGTTGAATGATTCAAAGTAACAAGCTATGAAATTAACCCAGATTCAAAGTCAATACGCCCATGATAAACAAGCTTCTAGGGTTTGAACCCCAAACGGATGGGAATCTGTTGCTTTGACTACATTTAACGCTGATTTAAATAACAAGCGCTTAACTCTTCTCCAGTGTAAACGACACGGCCATGCTTTGACAGGAAACAGATCACGCGTTCGAATCTCAGAGCGGATTCTTGTGGCGGAGTTGAATCGCCAAAGCGTGTTCTTAAAGAGCCTCTAGGTCAAACGAAACGTTTGAAAAAAACCAAAAAACAGAAAACAAAAAACTGAACATTTTAATTAAAAATAAACACTAAATGTAGCTTTGACTAGCTATTATGAATTCTGATACTCCTATTGGGTTTTAAAAAATAGGTCATGTAAGGCGACGTTTGACTAATATGATTTTTTTTAAGCCATTGGTCTAATAAATAAATTCAAATGACGTCAGATTGGCTCCACGTATATCATCTCTGACCTAGCCCACAACAAGTAATGGGTGGTTCCATATGTGTATATTCTTTTTCACATGACCACCTTAGTAGTTTATTTATTGTTTAAATAAAAGCCAAGAGCTTTCTTAAGCTTTCTTAATCAAATGATATGTAAGTGTAGTGAGATTATGTCCACCTTGGTTTTGGGAATGAAGAGTCTCCACCTGGTCAAATTGACATAATCTAGAAAGGATTGAATAAAATAAATTCATTCTTTTTTTTTATTTGTATTATATTTCAATGATGGATTATGGAGTATGATTTAAAATGTTGATGTAAAAAATTATACAGTTTCAATTCAGAAATCTCAACACACGATCAAGTTGGATTGGTAAGTGAGAACATTAGTAAATTGATAAAAAATAGAAAAAATAAAAAATGAAAGAAAAATATTTATTAAAATGGGCGATTTAAGTTTGAAAATAGAAATGTTGATTTCTAAAGAAGATGTGATGCATGAAGGCATATACATTAATGTGGACTATAGGCATACCAAATAGATAAGAGGCTAAGAAATCCCATCTTTGACCTACAAACAAGGGTTAGTCTAAGCTTAAAATGGGTAAATAAACACTCCAACACATTAGTAAGTATATCTAATATGATTTTAGTATAAAGCCTAAGAATAAAAATGATAAAAAAAGTGAAGGCATCAATCCATGAGGCAAATGTGACATGAAAAAATGGAAGTGGCATGTGAGGAAGTAGAGATAATGAACTAGTCCATGACCAAATTATGAATAATTGTAACATAAATGAGTTAATTTACAACCAACTTGTTAGAAGATGATGTAGACTAACTAAAATGATAGAAATCCTACTTGTAAAACAATCAAAAATATAGTAGTGGAAGATAATAAAAAGGAAATGGAATAGAATTTGTTAGGTTGAATTACTCCTAGTCATGAGGCGAAGGCATCATGATAGAGTGGATGCAACAATGAGTGAAGAAAAGTTGACAAACACATGGTAGAGGCAATGAACTAAGGCCTACAACTAGAAACTCATAACATATTTTTAATAAAGGATCATTTTTAGGACATGGTTCCTAGTGGATGTGTCAAAATGTGAACAAGAAGAAACAATGCATGAAATAAATACTCAAAAACAAGAAAATGAACCAATACCTAGTCTCCAAATATATATTTTATTGAGCTAAAGAGGTAGAGCAACCAACATGAGAAGTCTTTCAAAATATCTCCCAAAACCTCTTGTTTTACACCAATGGTGTAGTTATGCTTAAGATGTATGTGATTGAGTGATTGAAATCATGTTTGGTTGCTCATACCAACAACATAACATTGCATTTAAGGTGTTTTTGAAATCACCTCTAAGAGGGTCTATTTATATATTTTGAGGATAGATGATCAAGGGTTGAGATAGGATTTTGAAATCAATGGCTAGGATTGCATGAGAGCTTAGAGAGATGAGCAGCCTCCAAGCGACTTCTTGTGAATGGTTCATTTGGGAAGGGTAAGGATCAAGATGATTTAGATGGTTAGAATGATCTTAATTTGATCAAATGGTGAAGATTTAAGATCTTCACACATGTGTGAGAAGTTTTGAAATCAAACATGCTTTGATACCATGTTGAAGTGAGCAAACCAATATCTTCAATTTGCAACACCAAATAACCTCCACATGCAATAGAGAGAAGTAACAATGGAAGATGCTATTCCATCAAACAATAATTACAATATGATACAAGATTCACAATATGTGAAAAAGTTGGGATCAAGATGTAAAATATGCATGAGATGCCTTGCTTATAAAGGCAAGGTGAGAGATAGGATTAAACAAGATCATGTTGAGTGTCTTAATCCTATCACATGAGACAACTAACTCATAACAACCTAGGATAATATAAAATCTAGAAAAAGACAGCTAAAACTTCTAGAAGGAATCCTATAACCTAAATAAACTTAACATGTGAATAAGTCAACTAAGTACCCTAGTAAGGAATTAAATAGGCACAAGACTTTATTCACACCAACACCCCCTTAAGAGCAACTTATGGAGGATCAAACCAATGTAAATATGCAAAAGATGGGTCTCGAAAATAAGGCCTGATGAGATACCCATGTACAAAACAAAAATCTCTCACAAAAGGAGAAAAAGGAGAAAAACCCTGTGGGAGAAAACTCCTCTCCAAAAGAGAAAAACCTACAAATAAAAAAAAGAAAGGAAGGTGGGCCCATGAAGACCCCCCTAGGACAACTTCCTTCAGCCTAAGCATCAATCACAACTAGAGATAATGAGGCAATGCCAAAGGTTTAGTGAAGATTTTTGCAACCTACTTCTCCATAGGCAAGTACTCCAAGTTGAGAACACCATCCTTGATGAGTTGCCTGATGAAGTACATGTGGATC
This sequence comes from Sequoia sempervirens, assembly GCA_007258455.2. NCBI lineage: Eukaryota > Viridiplantae > Streptophyta > Pinopsida > Cupressales > Cupressaceae > Sequoia > Sequoia sempervirens. Next base: position 241,119,008 of record VDFB02353493.1, on the reverse strand, counting down.
TTAATATGCTTAATACACTAATGCTCCACTGGGTTGCGAGAGATATGAATGACACTCTGGTTGTCACACCAAAGAGTAGTAGGTTGACTGGAAGGAAAGATTAACTCAATCATCAATTGACGAAGCCACAAAAACTCTTGACTAGCCAAAATTGCACCTCGATACTCAACCTTTGTCAATGATAATACAATAGCAGTTTGCTTCTTGCATGACCATGCAATTGAACTAGAACGAAGGTAAAAGACAAATCTAGAAGTAGACTTCCAATCATTGAAATCACCAGTCCAATTTGAGTCAATGTAGCCCATATTGATCTAAGAAGGTCCTGATGTGTAATTAATGTTGAAATGTGTAGTGCCCTGAATGTACCTCAAGATACATTTGGCTACCTTCCAATGAATCTCATGAGGGTCTTAAGAGAAATGAGAGATAAGGCCAACCACAAAGAAAATATCAGGACAACTATGTTTCAAGTACAAAAGACTGCCAACCAACTGTTGATATAAGGTGAGATCAACTAAAGGAGTAGTGCAATTGGTAGATAGTACAAACCTAACTGAAAAGGTGTGGGGGAAGGCTTACAATCAGCCATTCCAAATCTCTAAAGCAAGTCTAGAGCATACTTCTACTTAAAATGAAGATCCCCTCAAAATTCAGATGAACTTGAAGATAAGGGAAGTAATGCAAAAGACCAAGGTCGGTCATATCAAAATGTTCCATCTATGATCATTAAGTACTCTAAATCATGGATGCGGAACTCCCTATGAGCATCAAATCATCCACATAGAGCACAAGAATGATAATATTCTCTCCATGTCTCTGAGTATAAATGATAGGATCTGAATGGTAATGTGTGTACTTGAAAATAAGAAACAAGCTATCTATCTTCTCATACCAAGCTTGAGGGGCTTGTTTGAGACCATACAATAAAATTCGAAGCCTACAAACAAGTGAAGAGTCCCACACAAAACTAGGTGGCTACTCCATATAGATTTCTTCATGAAGATCCCAATGCAAGAAAGCACTCTTTGTGCATCCATATGATACACTAACCATCTTTGAGAGGTAGTTATAGAAAGGACAAGATGAATATAATCCATCTTGGCAATAGGAGCAAAGGTCTCAAAATAGTCAACTCTCTCAACTTGTGAAAACCCCTTTGCAACAAGACAGGCCTTGTACTTGTCAATGGAACTGTCAGTTGCATATTTGGTATGATACACCCACTTGCATTGAATCAACTGTCTTCCTTTAGGAAGAGGTACAAGATCCCAAGTATGGTTCCTCATTAAAGAGGAACACTCCTCAACCATAGCACTATCCCACTCAAGAATACTAGAAGCATTGGAAAACATTTGAGGATCATTAGGAATGACATGACTCAAAAGACTGAGTCCTGAAGTTTGAGAACAAGTGCGATGAGTATTTATGGGATCACCAACAAGAGGACCAACCTCCTCAAGAGTAGTTTGAGCCCATCATGTGGCCTAGTGGGTGGACCAAGAGGAGGTGGGTCAAAACCATCATCAAAATCTTCCTCAAGAAGAAAAACATCCTCAATTGAAGAAGATTGAGTAGGTTGTGATGAAGAAGAATTTGAAGGAGGATCCATCTGTGTGAAAGAAACAACAAAGTGAACATCACAATGAATATTAACCTCTTGTGTATCAAGATCAAATAATTTGTATGCCTTCACATACTCACAATAGCCAACAAAAATGAACTGCTAACTCTTCTTCTCCATTGATTTATACTGACCATTCAAAATGAATGCCCAAGCCTCACTACTGAAGACTCTAAAGAAGGATATATTAGGCTTGGTGTGGGACCAAGCCTCCTCAAGAGTCATATTCCACATTGTCTTGTGAGGCATATGGTTCTAAATATAGTTGGCACAATTGATAGCTTCAACCCAAAAGTTTGGAGCCATGGACCAAGATTGAATCATACAATTGGCCATCTCCCATAAAGTCTATTCTTTCTCTCAGCCACACCATTTTATTGAGGAGTGTAAGAATATGTGTGTTGATGAAGCATACCATACTTACTACAAAAATCTGGAAATTCCTAATTGACATACTCCCCCTATTATTTGTGCATATTCTCCGAAGAGAAAATCCTAGCCACTTCTCCACAAATGCTTTGAAGGTCTTGAAGGTGGTGAGAACCTCATTCATGAACTTCAAAAAAGAGACCATTTGCATCGTGAAAAAATGTCAATAAAAGTGAACACATACTTAGCCCTTGAAAAAAGAGTTGGAGATGACATGAGATCACTATGAACCAACTCAAGGGGTTTGGTTGCATGTTTGGCTTTGTTAGAGTAATAAGTTGTTTTACTTAATTAATTTAATCATATTGGTTAATTAATTAAGTCACTTATCACTTTGGTTACTTAAGCTAAACTTAGGCACATTAATAATTAATTATTTATTAATTATTAAGTGTGCACACTAGGGTTTCCCTTTAGGATTTTCTTTAGGGTTTCTTGATCTCCTTTTATAAGGATTGATCTCATTGTAATTATTAATGGGGGAATATTTGTAGCTTTCATATCTTCTTGAAAGTTTTCTCTTCTGTAGCCTTTTCTTGTTGAAGATAATTACACATTTGTTTTGCAGATCTCTTGCGTGGAAGGTGTTTCGTTTGTGTTTGATCTTGTGGCTTGTAGTTTTGTGCTTGTTTCACAATTCCAATAGGCTTGACCCTTAGTAAAAGGATCTCAATGTTGTTTACCAAGAACACAACCTCGATAAATGTTGTCTATGCAAGAGATCTTAGGAAGACCAACCACCAAGTTATGTGTGTGCATCTGTTGCAGATATCTATAGTTCAAGTGCCCAAACCTTTCATGCCAATGTTTTCTCACTGAATCAACATGAGCAATAAAAGATGAACCTATTGAGGAATCGATCCCATGAAACTGATACAAATGGTTCTCATGATCAACTATCCCTATAGCAACAACCTTCTCAGGATCTTGTAACTATCGAATAGTCACATTATGTGGAGTAAACTCAACTGAATTTCCACTCCAGAATGAAAAATATGATATATGGAAAGTAGATTCATTGAAATATCAAGAACAAGAAGAGCATCCTTAATGCAACCATCTAGCATCTAGATGAATCCTATCCCCAAAACTGGAATGTGTGAAGAGTTCCCAACTACAATATGAAAAGTAGAAGTATGAGTTATGGAATCAAGGAGATCACATCATGTGATGTGAAGCTCACCTGAATAAAAAAATCCAACTATCAATAGATGAATGCAAGGCACATACTGAAAGTGCTTGCCCTTTGCTCATGGAAGAAGACTTAGGAACTAAAATATTATGTCTCCTCATAACTTCCTACAAGGCCTCTAGTCTCTTGAAACAATGAGACTCATCATGCTTAGTTTTTCCACAAAAAGAATAAGGTTCTCCTTTCTTGGAAGAAGAATCTCCAGAGTTAGAAGAAAGAGGTGGAATGGACTTCTGAGTATTCTTCTTCTTCAATTTGGAGGGAAACTCACTACCTGAAGACAATTCTACTTTAGGCTTCTTCTTGTTCTTTCCTTTACCTTTGGAAGATTGAGCTATTAGAGCTTGATTCTTAGAACTAGGAAGTGTATCCATGTGAATCAACTTGGCCTGCTCCCTACTAAGATGCTCACAAAAAAACTGAAAAGTAGGCATCTTATAATATTTTCCCATGTCATCCATAATAGAATAGAATGTAGAAGAAAATATGATAAGGACCTCTTAACTTAGAAAAAATCAAGAAGATACATGCTGCTTCAAATTTATCATGTCCATATCCTTTCAATTGTGACAAAATTATTTTGAATTGTGAAGGAAATCTTGAATAGTAGGAAATACATCTGGAGAGAGTGATGTTAGATCTACTTCAAGATGGATTCTAAACTAATTAAATTGACCATACAATTATGTAAGTTTGTCTCTTTAGGTGCTTTATGCAAGAAATTATCATATACATGTAAGCCTATGAGTCCTTTTGTTTCATCCATTTCACTTCTATGAGTAAATTTTTCAAATTCCCTTGTGAATTTGGGTTGTTGAGCAACTAATTTTTTCCATACACCTTTAGATTGTAGCAATTTGGTCATTTTTAACTTCCATGCATGATAATTGTGTGGAGTGAGTAGCTCAATTTTCCTTAGATCTGGCATGTTAGATAGAAGAACATCAAGAAAAAGAAGACAAATGGGCACTTAAATCATGCCTTTCACCCCTAGAATGTATTAAAACAAAATTTGCAACCCCCAACAAATTACAATAATGAATTTTTTTAATTTGTACAAGTGAAAGCTTAAAGCAACTATTTATAACACAGTGATTTTTACAATTTAAAAAAAAAATGGCTTGTCAAATAAAAAACAAAGGTTATAAACAGATTCCTTGTGATTTTCTAGAGGAATATGATGATATTCTATTATGATATGTGAGTAATCTCACACATGTTGGAGAATCACATGGGGACATAGGATTTTACTAATTAGAGCTCTCACACATGTGTGAGATTCATCTATCCAAAATGAAGAGTATAGATATTCTATGAGAAAATGAATGGCTAGAATTTTATAGAAGGGTTCTATGGATGAGTGAGATGGATTTGACAAGTGATTAAATAGGTTAATGGAAAGAAGTTATGAAATCAATTATGGTTTGACAAGTGCAAATGATTAATTAGATTAATTAATTAAGTTTAGTGAAATAATGACGTGAGAGAAAAAGATAGAATTAATTAAATAGGATTCATTTATGTAATTTTTGGATATGTGCATGATGGGCTTAGAAAAATAAATTTGGGTTTATTTATTTAAGGTTGGAATTTAGAAAATAGACTAACTAACTAAATCAATAGTTTTGATTTATTAAATTAGTGGTTGAAGAATGATAAGATGAATTAATTAAATAATTTACTTAATTAATTAATGATAAGAGATAAATTGAGACAATTAACAAAATAAATAAAATATAATTAATTAATTTAGGACTAGATATGTGAATTGGATTGATGATAGTAGAATTGTTGAGGGTTGATTTTAAGTGTCTACATGTAATATCATACTATGCAGTCACCCACCGTTGACTGACATATGATCTTCATATTGAAAATACATTCTAAGATACCAATCACTCATTTCAAACTACACTCGACTATCCCCTCTTCCTATACCAAGAATAATTTAAATGACAAGTACACAATTACCCCTAAACAAAATTTATATCACTTTATCTAGTGACTGAAATTGGGCTTTGGGTCAAGTCTAATACAACAATGCTTCAAATATAAATTAATTCTATTTACAACAATTTAATGCTATTACTAAGGTGTTTATAATACCTAAAATTGTCACACTAAGAACTACAATGTACTTCACCTTGCCATAAACTCCCAAATAATCAATGATATAACATTCAAATTATCATAATTTTATGTATTACTTGATAAAACATATGTATAATGTTTTTTTTTTTGAGCAAAGGAAAAAATCCTATATATTTATACTTATAATAAAATAAATTTATACATAAGATTATAGAACCAGATTTTGAAAATCCATGAATTTCGCCAAATGTTTCATAAAAACAACAATACAATACACACGGATATGCAAAATTTATATCATTTTCCCTAATACTATTTACACAATTTCAAAAAAATAGACCCATTTTGTATACTCATCAATTAACATTTTAGTAACCTAGGAATGAAGCAAAAAACCAAAAAAAAATTCTTGTTCACAATCTGGCTATTCTTCCATTTGAACCACCTGTACTAAATTTTCATCTTGACCCTTTGCATTCTCCAAAGCTTGAATGTCACGAGCAACATGATCATCTTCTACAACTAGAGCACAATGGACATGCAACCCATACGCATAGGAGCCATGGCCTTCAAGCCTAATATTAAAATATAATAAAACAAAATATGGCATAAAGAATTTTGTAAAGCATCTTAACTAGCAATAGAGGAATAAAAAACTATTACCATCCACATAGCACTTAAAGAGAAATACTAGGTTTAGTCATTGCTTCTTTTAAGTAACTTCGTTAATTATGTTTAAATTTAATTTAGGGATGAGGATTTGTTCAATTATTTAAAAAATATATTCTTAATTTTTTTATATAACAAATTTTCATTAATGTCTAATTATCATTGAACTTCCATTATCATATTAAAAATTTACAATTCAAAAATATTTATTTTATTTTTAGAGGTTGTCTCTTCACCTATAAAAACTCATTATATCCCTATCTTTGAACATAAGAGAAACTACTTAATTTAACATCATATAATACCTTTTTTTATTCCAACCAACTCATTCCAACAATAAAATCATATTTTTCTAAGTTTAAGATGTGAAAATGATCTTTAGACCTAAGGGTTATGATCCTACATTGTAATCTAGGTTAGATTTAGGTAATAAATTTTGTTGTTGATTTTGCACCATAAGCATAGTATCACTACCTTATCCAACCAATTAACTAACTTCACACATTAATGGTCCATCATTACAATATTCTTTTTTTATATATTCTCTAAGTTGTAGTGTTTTATATATTCTAAATTATTTTATTAGTCGACTTCTTATGTTTCATTTTCATCAGTAGTACTTCGGGCTTGGATGAAATCAAGGAGGAAACCATAAGGCCTTGGGGAGTCAAGATGGCCAATTATGGTAGGAGGATTGTCAATCAAGGATCTGACAACTGGAGCTGGAATGGTCTTCAAACTCTCAACACTCCTCAAGCACAAAAAGATACATTGGAAAAGATCCTCAAGGATAGGTATTTCATCCCATCCAATGATTAGGACATGATCCAATGGTGTGGGTCTTCAACAAGCACATACGAGGTGAAGCTTGGATGCAAGATCAAGGAGTTAGTGATGGCTTGATAAGACTAAACATACAAATTTTTTTGGGGTAGGAAATGCCTCCCCAAGGTTGGAGTCTTTGCTTGGATGAAAATTCAGGAAAGAATCCTCACAGAGGATAGGCTAGCCACCTTTGGTATACAAGGCCCGGACGGATGTTCTCTATGCAAAGAAAATGAGGAATCAACAAACCATCTCCTCCTGACATGTCCCTTTGCAAATTATTGTTGTAACATAGTAAGAAACAAGATGAACTTGTAATGCCCTATGCCAATAGACCTTGCATCATGGTTTAAAATGTGGCCCCAAAAGGGAAATGAATCTATTTTTGTGGGGATATGGAAGATAACCACATCCATTATGATATGGGAGCTATGGAAGGAGCAAAACATGAGAATCTTTCAATGAAAAGAGATGAACAAAGACATAATCTAGGATAAAATTGAAAGGGCCATAGTAGAAGTGGTAAACGAGGATGCTCAGAACAAATCAATCAAATAGAAAGCCTTCACAAACTGGGATGATTTCCTAACCAAAAAATTTGTTGGCCTCAAGCCTCCACTGCTGAATGAGAATGGATCAACTTAGAAAACTAAGGCCAAGAGAGTGGAATTAGCATGGTAGGTGCCAAATCCAGAATGGACTAAGGTAAATTTTGATCGGGCAACACACGACAATCTAGGATTGGGTGGTATTGGTTGCATTGTAAGGGATGCTCAGGGAAAGACCATAGCAGAAAACTCCACACCTCTAGGAATTTGCACACAAAATGAAACTAAGTTCAGAGCAACATCCATTGGTCTATAGTTGGGGATCAATCTAGGAGTGAATCAAACTCATCTAGAAGGTGATTCGATGATCACGATCTGTAGACATCCAAATTTGGACACTTAATTTATCCAAATTTATCACTTTTCGTCTAAACATCCTCTTATCCGAGTTAATTAAGTAATATTACTATTACTTAATTAATATCTTTAATTCTGCTAAATCCCTAAGGTATTTAATTAATAATTAAATACCTTACCCTCATTAATCCTCTTTTCATCAAATAAATTAAATAAATATTACATTTATTTAATTCCTCACATAATCCCTATCTCTCCTAATTTCTTCATTAGGGATGTGCACATGCCTAATCCTTGATTAGGATGTGTCACATCCTCCAACTTTTGCAAGTTGGCTTCTAATCCTTATTTATCTTTAATTGATTAATTAAGCCTAATCATTCTCCAAAGAATTTTTAATTCCTTTTTATTCTTCCTAGATTCCCCTTTTATATGTGAATTTTTAATTCACATTCCATCCTTCCAAGGCTTCTAGAACCTTGGACTTGTCACAATCTCCACATGTGACCAACCTTGGACTTGTCACAATCTCCACATGTGACCAAGTCCCACCTTTTGACCCACCTTTATCCTCTAGATCATCCTATGAATGTGAATTTTTAATTCACATTTATCCCCAACCACCTTTCCTTTTCCCATGTAGATTTTTGAGGAATTCCAAAATTCCTCAAATGTCCCTTTCACTCCCACTTGGGGACAAGAAATCCCTTTTTGTGGAAATCTTCTCACTCCCCAAGGTGCATGTCCTTTTCCACCTCATGTACCTTCTTGACAACTCATCTCATCTCATATCCCTTGGCCACTTCACCTCCACATGTCAAGATGTGAGGGCTTGTGGGTTCTCAACCCACCATAGCCCTTCATCTTGACCTTGTTGGATCAATCTTGACCATTGAATTCTCTAGAGAATTCAAGATCCTCTATAAATACCCCCTCCTCAAGGGCATTTTAGAACACTTTCATTTGGAGCAACTACATGCTGCCAATTTTCCTTCTCAACACTTTGCACTCTCATAACTACATGCTGTCCATTTGAACTCTCAATCCTTTGCCATCATTTAGCCATCTTTGTTAATCATTTGCACCTCCAATCTTGCATTTAGACATTCAAGCAATCATCTAAGGAGCACACAACCAATCCAAGCAAGGGCCAATCAAAGAGGTATCAACACCAAGGGAGGTAAAACTGTTTGTGTTTCATTTTGTTTACATTCCTTTTCGTTGTACCACTCTTTTGGCTAATCTTGAGGTGTCTTTGGTATTCTATCACTTGCATTTTAAGTTATTTTGCACATTTAGAGCGGTAGAAATTCCAAGGTATCACGATCAATCCCATCAGGTGAGGCACTACTCCAAACTAAAAACTCAACCATCTGTTGTAGAGTGTTAAGCAACTGGTGGATAGGTTTGAGGCCTTGAAAGTTATCCATATTTACCGAGAGGGTAATGACAAGGTGGACGAGTTGGAAAAAAAGGCATCAGAACACTCCACATAGGCAAACCCGAGAATCGAAGACGAGGGTAACTTCCGTTCGACACTTCAATTGATGGTGAAAGAATGACATATGGTATCAAGGATGAAATCTAGGGATTTATTTGACATGAAAAATCCCATCAATAGAAGGTAATGAACAAATAATCAAACAAGTTTCGAGGAAAAGGAAAGGATGGGTGGATCTCATATTACCATGGATTAATTTCGTCGAGTACCTTCAACAAGGTGGTGGCAAGCAAACACACTCTAAAAGGCACGAACGTAGAAAAACTAATTATGAAGAAGTAAGGCTTTCACTGTTAAAAGGCCTCGACTAGTGTCAATTTGATCATTCAAAATGGTGGCTTTTCAAAATTAGAGAGTTTTTGCATTTTTTAGAGGAAGTGGTGCAGAAGGATTGTGGTTTTTGTGATGGAGATTCCACTAGCCCTGGATACTTCAAAGCATCAACAATCCTTTTGAGGAGAAGTGACGAACAAGAGGTTGCAGGGGTTGTTGGCCTCTTCCCACCTGTTGGTTCTTTGGGAAACTAAAAAGGTTGTAGGTCCTGAATTCCTAAGAGTGTATCACAAGTTCAGGTCTAACTTAGAAATTCCAACCATTTTCTTGGTAGTGCTCCTGCACATGGGTGTATTGAAGTAAGTTATGAAGAAAATGACATAGATGGTCTTCATCCATGTGTGGTTGGGAGACATTGATGTGGCCTTGGAAAATGTGGACGAGAACAAGAAAATCCCAATGTCGCAGAACTATTACATGATGTGAATGCATGGAAGAGAGGTCATGAAATTTCCCCTAGTTTGAACCATCCACCCATAAGGGTTTGAAAAGTTATGGGACAAGCATGAGCAAAGGATCACCTTCCTCCTTAGAGCAGCCAAGTTGGTTTCCAACCTTCCATGAGGCTGGGCAACAATATATGTGGAGGATGAAGGGATCTTTGAAGAAATTGTTGCAGGGGATGATGATGATTGGGACTTCAGCTCCGGAGAGGAATGGTTCCAGAATGACCCCAAAGATCCTGAGGAGAAGGCAAAGGGCCTGACTCACCAAAAATGTGGAGTCAATTGCCTAGTGGTTGCGAATTACATCGCATACATGAAGCATGTGGATTTAGAAGATTCCAAGGATGATGAGGAGGATTGAAGAAAGTTGTTGGGTCTAGTATAGTTACAGTATTTCTAGTTTTATTTCAGTACTAGCAAATATTAGCGTTTAGAAATTGTAGTTAGTCTCGGGTTAGTAGTTAAATGCATGTGCCACAACCAAGCCATTTTGTATGGAAATTATAAATGCAAGCACAAATTGGGTAGGAAAGGGATAGATGAATGGCCAATTTGACAAGGAAGGCCAGCAAGGAAGTCTTTTTTGGTTTTCAAAAACACATGTAAACTCTTTTTGGAAGCAATATAGGGTGCTACCCCTTAGCAGCAATTTAATGAGCAAAAAAAAAACTTGTAATAATTAATATATATATATATATATTATCCCTTTAAAATGCATTTCTAGCCATTAATACTAATTTAAAGTCATTCAATAAATTTTTATATAAATTTGGTGGTTTTGAACTTATGTCCTTATATTGAGATAAATATATCACCGACTATACTATGTTATAATACAATGAATAGTATTAATAGTCATTTCTTTTATATGCAAAAATAGCACATATATCAATTTATGTAAAAAATTACTAATTTTCAAATTATAATATATGAATACAAAATAATAGTGATATTATAGTTATGTCAGGATGTATTCTATAGTGGCATTAAGGAGTCTTTTGTCATGATCATGTAAATAAACACAATGTAAATAAAAATTAACAACTTCAATTTGACAATAATTTAGAAATAAAATAATTAAATATATAAATAAAAAATATATTAATATTATTATATTTATAGTACTTATATATCTTGTAGAATATGTCTCCAATGAACTATTTTTTGTCATTAATCTAGCATCATTGTATGCTTCCTATGTATAGAGTGATGTCATAGAAGAACAATGTGCACCTAATAATGGTGGCTCAAATTAATCATTGAATGGTTGTGTTATTTTATTTGTTTATTTAAAAGGATTTTTGGTAGTACTTTATAGAAAAAGAGTGAAAAAGAGCATTCAAGGCCAAGCCCTTTGTACAGGAACCATAACATGCCCCAACCATAGGAGCCACACTCTTTAAAGAGGTCACATCACTATGTTGTGTGCTACCCCTATAGATTCATGCCACTATTTTTTTTCTATTTATACACATTTAACATAAACAAAAAAATTAGATCTCCCAATTATATAATATGCAAATTCTTTGTAGATACTTCACCTACAACTTTAAAATCTTGAAGTACAAGACTATCAAGTACCATAAATCCCTAATAAACTTGATACAACTAAGGCTTGCATGCAACTCAATGTACATTATAGCTCACTATCAAGTAGCCTATTGAATTATGATATACTACATTTATATATCAACCCAGGGATTGTTGGGAAAATGTGTCTCAACCTTGAAATTACATAAGGTACTATTGATACGTAATCGAGGGGGGTGTAGGGGGTACCCCCGTCATGAGGAGTTTAGGGGCTATGTGCTAGTAGGCGCTTGGGGGAAACACCCTTGAAAGAAATTTTTTATGTATATTTTATTATTGTAAATCTATACCTTTCATCTTAGGTCTTGGATCCGACAGTCGATATTTTGTTGGATGGACTTGCCCTAGAAGGCAACCCTATTTGATGAGGGTATTGTATTATGACTGTGTATTATGATGTATTCTAAGAGTCTGATAGTGGTTGTGTTGCCTTTGGATCTTTGGTTGGTGATACTCCTATGAGAAGCTTGCTCTACAAGTATATTGTAATCTTTGTGATTTCTAAATAATATATTAGGTGGCTTTTTGAAGTGTGGGGTTTTTCTCTCAAAAGGGTTTTCCCCATGTAAATCATTGTGTTGTGGTATGCATGATTTTTAAGTTTATTTATGTTTAAGTCTCTATAATTGTTGAAAATACCTGTAAAGTTTTGCATTATCCTCCTCTCAAGATTAGTGTAGGAAGTTGTTTTGCTACCTTAGCTTCCTTACATGGATGTATTCACTTGGTATGGTGATGGTGATGTATGTAAAATAATAGATATTTGGGAATTAAAATACAAAAGTTATATATAGTAGGGAAACTCTAAGAAAAATAAGGAAATACATGTGGGTTATTTTATTGAACCAAGTTGGTATCACAATATAGCCTATGGAATTGCCATTTCCCAATGGTGAGCTAATTGGACATATTGGTCACTTGCAAAGGCTTTCCTCCTGCACTTTGGGCTTTACAAAACCCAGGAGGGTAATCCCACACAATGTACCTTAAGATCCTCTATGCCAATTAACCTTGTACATTCTAAATAATAGATAAGCTCTACCTATAATTGATTGACAATAATATAAATGTAAAGATCTACAAAATTCTTTACACATTAACTATTTCAAAAACAATAAAGCATGATAGATCCTGACTTGACATACATTTCAACAAGAGTTTAAAGAATTAAGCCATTTGAATGTATTGTTTGTGAATGATCCAAAATATTTCAACACAAACACAAATCTTAGAATAGTTCCTAAGTCTAGGGTATGGAGTCTAATAAAATGAAAACAAACTCGACAAAAGGTTAACACTTAGCATCACAAAGCTTACATAATGTTGCATTACAACATCATTCTCAATTACTCAAAACTAGAACTCGTTATCATATCCTGACACTCAAACCATTTAAATCTATGATTTCATCTAAAAAATTTAACCAATTCTTTGAATTAGGCCAAAGAAAAAACCATACATTCATTGGAAACAATAAAGACCATTGAAACAACTCTTGATTATTTCATTGATAATTCAAATGATGAATACACCAAGAGAGAATTAGCTTTAAAGATATGTCATTCTTTATATTTCAATGCTAGTACTATTATCAAAAGTGTTTACAAAAACAAAAGACTGATAACCTAATTGTAAACTCCATTCTATTCTCTGTATTGTTCTCTTTTACAATTGTTCTCCGAGATCAATCAACAACCCATACAATTGGGCATGAATTTCTGTTATAAAAACAAGGGAGAAAAAAAAGCCACAAGCTAATGTACACATGCCACTTTTTCATTTGACATTTACAATTACATTCAAGAGACCATTATATTTTCCAAAACCTGAGGGAGATGCCTATATGAGACAAAAGTTATTTCCATTTGCTGATGAAGATATATCCCACCTTCCAAAAGGATCATTATTTGGTGAAGATGTTCTTTCCATGAGAAGCAAAACCTTTTCCATGTGCTCCAAAATTTGAGGATGAAAGGAATGAAAATTAAGAGGAAAAAATATACCAAAACATTTCCACATTAGCAGCCCATGTTGTAATCACTTTGAAATGAGGACACAATATTTGAATGTTGACATATCAAAGGCCTAATCTGTATTCATGTATTGTATTCCTCCTACTTTAACTATCCTTACTGTAAAGCATTACCTACTAAATACATAAGACCAAAATTCATCACCACCCTACCACTACAACAACCTACAAGTCTAGGATATCAACATACTTGGTCTTCTAGAGCTCAAAATCCTCATCAGAAGGCCAATCAAATGTCATGACCTCATTTTCTTTGATTCTGTATGGACTATACTTTATGACCACTTCGTTTCCCTCTTTATCAAATTCCTTAAGGAAGATGTTTGTGTGAGAAATCTTGTCCATACTATTCTTCAGCATCTCAATATCAATTCCATCACAAATCAGTGTTGCTTGAGATGTTATCACATTTCTTGCTTGTTCTTTCCATTGCTGGAGAGGCTTGAATTCACCATCATCATTTAAAATATCAAGGAGCAAGTTGAAACTCCATTCATCAAACTTTTGTACTAGCTCCCTGATTTTCTTCTCCAATGGCTCAATTAACCCTTGATATTTCTTAATCCCATTTACAAGCTTGAGGGTTGGGAAAATAGCGAGTGGCTTATTGACATCATGCTTTGATTCAATAGCCATATCTCTCAATTCTTGGAATCTAGGGATCCACTTGTCCATCAATGGGATGGAAAATTCCTTATCCCTATTAAAATTCCTTATGGCTTCAAACATTGAAGAATAATTTGAATTAATACTATTCAATTTTCTCTCAATCCCTTTATTTAAGTGCTCCAATACTACTATTACTCAAATAAATGGATTGGTCAAAATGTTGGAACTTCTCCTCATAAGTTTTGAGTTTCTCTATCAACTCTTCCTTTGTGATTTTCTTTGTGGGAGGTGCACTTGATGTACTTGGGGGTAGTTGTGTAATGGGCACATCATCAAGACTAGGAGGTACAACCTCCATTGGAATTGGGGGAGGTGTCTAGGTAGGAGAAGATGGTATTTGTCTTGATGGAGATGGGGGAGGAAGAATTGGTGCATGTGAAGGGCTCGATGCATGCATTGATTGAAACTTTTCCTTTAGCAATGCAATCTCTAGCTGCATCTCAACAATCTTTTGATGTCCCTTATTGTACTTAGCCACCATATCATTATATTTTGTTCTAAATTTGTCTCTCTTCTTAGTTAGGGATTCCACTATGGCCTTTGTGAATTGAGCCACATTCATATGCAATGTAGCAACCTCTACTATAGTTGTATTAGATACTCTTTTAATTACCAAACCTCCTCTCAAACCTGCAGTTGGCTTTGCAACCTTTGGCTTCTTATTGTTTGGGGTTAAATCCCAAATATCCAATGTATCCCATTGGGCACTAAATTTTGATCCTTGCAAGGCCAATTTCGCTTCTTCCTTAGTGGTAAATAGAGGGGCATCATGCCTTCTCACTGTATCAAAGGAAATTGTTGAGACAAGATCCCATTTTGGCAATAATAACACACTGCTTTTCCTAACCATTTCTTTGCCCTCAACCACTGTGATATCTTGGTATTTAGCCATCATATCCTCATGAACCTTAGCCTCTATAATCTCTCTGGGAAACTTAGGATTTACAATCCTTTTCATGTTTATGCTTTCAACATATTCATCTTTCTTGACTCTCTAGATATACTCTTGAAAAGCTTGCATTTTCACAAAAGCATCATCATTCATACTTCTCACAAGCCTTTTCCCTAACATCATCAACATTATGCACCCCACTTAAATTAGATTTTCTCAATTTGATACTTAACCTCTGTGGCACTATGTCTCTTGGGGGAGATGGCATACCTTTCCTCATCTCATCTTCAATGACCAAATTTTTTTCATCAGACTCATATGTTGGATAATCCACAAGGCCACTTTACTCAACACTTTGCTTCTTTGATGGTGGGTCTTTTGGTGGAGATGGTCCTATAGGAGGTGAATCCAGTTCAATAATTTGTGGGATAGATGAATGTGGGGGTGAAGGTGGTGACAATTGTAGTTGAGGAGAAGATTCCCTTGACCCTAATTATGTAGGGGTGGCAATTGTCAGCCACTTCTTCAAAGTGCTCTTCCTCGCAAATACATGCACCTTCTTTGGAGGATGATATGTTAGTCTCTCTTCAGTCATAGGGGCTTTCCCCTTATCCTATTCTTAGTAACAATAACAACAACTTTTCCTTTGTTTTGGATCACTCTTTCTTCCTTCAATTTTCTAATTGTTTCAAAGTTTTGAAAAACTGCTTCCACTCTCAATATCTCATTCTTTATATCTGAGAGAGGCTTGAATTAAGGATCCTTCACCCATTTTTTTCTCTCTAGTTTATAAAAAACAATCCAATTCACATTTCTATCTTCTTGCACTTGAAAATACAAAATATTTCTAATAATATCTTCTAGGAAAGAGAAGTTATGAAATTTTTTTCCTCCCTTCACCTTGTCCTTGAGCCAAACCATAAACCTTTCTGGGTCATGATTCCTATGTGCATTCCACTTCATTCCATATGGGTTGAGTTTATTAATGAGTTTCTTCTATCCACCAGTTGTCATAAAAAAATATGAAAATATAGTGTAAGCTGGAAAGAAAGTTCCTTTCCTTATGTTGACCAAGTGATTTTCCTCCACATCACTAAGTTGCCACATGACTTCAAGGAATCCAACCCTCAATGGCACATATCTAGGGAGCACATGAGGAGTATTATATGCACCATATACATGGAGGATTATGAAATATTGATAGGGAATTTACATCCCCCCAATTGTGATCAATCCCTAAATCTAGTCTCCTCTCCTTAGGCCTGAGGAAATCATGCAACTCAGTTGGAATTCTTGGTATATCCAAAACAAAAACTCATCAGTTTGGAAGAAAAATGGTTGGAAAAGACCACAAAAATAGATTTCTTCTCAAGTCTATCCAAAAGAGGGGTCCATGTTTGAACATGCATATCCATACCATTCAGTTGCCTTTTCAGCTCCAATTCACTACCAAAGAGATCAACACCATTATATAGGAACATGTGCATGAATAAAGAATACCACCAAAACCTCACTCCTATCTCAACATTCTTCAAATCTATTAGGCCCTTATGTATCTCCTCTGACAAATAAGTAGCAAAATCATAAGAAGTATTGAGTATTGGATGTATGTTGGAAACCATATACATAGGTGCAATCAACATGCTTGAGTTTGGATCAAATCCCAAAATTTGACAAAGGGAATAGAATGTCTTCTAGAAATAGATTGCAAAGTACTTGATTGGGAAGGGATTTTTGTTAGATGGAACTAATACAATTTTGTTTCCTCCCTTTCTTGTCGCAAAGGAATGTGCCAATATTGAGACCTTAAAAGTTGGTCTCACCTTCTCATATTTTTCTCTCAACATCTTTGATTGATCTCCTTCATCTCATCACTCCACCGGTTTAATTTGAAAACCTATGTGAGCTCTTCCCTAGTTACCCAAATCATGTTCTTACCAAAGTGTGTTCTAACCACCCTAACAGTAGGGTCATAGTTAGCTACAATGACCTTGAGGAGGTCCACATCCAGATATACATTTGGGACAATCATCTTGCCCATATCCAATCTCCATGGGTTATAGATAAGGATTTTGGCATTTCTATTTCCAAACCAATATTGAAATAATGACCACCCTGTGTATGCCAATGTGACATCTTTGATGACATGTTTTCTATCAATTATTCCATTTGTCATTCTCGGACCTTGAAACATGCGATGCCCTAATCATTTGTCATTTGTTGAGGGTTTTATTTGGTTGATTAGGTCTTGGACTAGAGGTCTCTTTTTAAGCTCAGAACTAGGGGGTTGAGTTCTTGGGGGTGCCATTTTAATTAATAAGCAACTCAAACTAGGGTTTCACAAACCAAAACTAGGGCTTATAATTTACACAAAATGGTAATGGAATTCAAACAATTGAAAGTAGTTGACGAATGCCAAACCTTAAAAGAAGTCCTAGAACCCTACTCAAATCACAGAAATAGCAATATCTATGGAAATTATAGGGAATTAAGCATGAGAGATAAGGTTTTGACTTATTGGTTCGTCAACATAGAAAATCCCTAATTCGTAGATGCCAAGAGCTTGAAACGCATTGCAACAACTTCTGAATGCTTTAGAATGCTTTTTGTGATCTCAATTATGCTTTAAAACCAACTTTTATGGTGAAGAAATCCTTCAATTTGGTAGAAAAACATCAACTATTCCATTAATCCTCACTTGCACAAACCAAAATGACTCCATGATACCAATTTGGAAACTTTAAATTCCAACCATTGATCTCCTTGTGATTTGGATTAATGTTCAGTTTAGATTGAGTTGAAGAAGTTTGAAAACGTGACCTTCACTAACTCAACATCCAATCGATCAAACTTTTTCCATGTATACACTTTTCCTTATTGGCTCCATGACCTGATAACACTTACAAGTTGTGAGAAAGTCCACATGTCAATTGTTCGCTAGCTCATTAAGGCTAACTCAAACATAGATCAAAGGTAATAGGCCAATGGGAAATGGTCTTGATCAATCCTGTATAGGTCAATATGTGCATCGTTTAACTTTCAAGTCTACACCCAAGTGGTTATCATAATTTCATGATGAATGGTTGTGATTAAAACACCTCGTTGAACTTTTAGCCACATGCACCTAAATCCCTTTAGTAACTTTCCTTTTAATGCTACTATAGTCGCCAAAAATGTTTCATGTCTCTTATAGTCCCCGTGACAATGTAGATGATGCCATGTGGCGCTTGCCTGCCAGCCCTCTAGAAGAGAGATTGACATGTGGGTCCCTCGTAGGCTGGTGGGGAATGATCAATATTAACTCACAGTATCGCATCTGAACTGTTGACTTCAATACCATTCACTGTTGCTTCCTTATGAACCTTGTAGGACCCACCATGTAATGGATACACGTTACCACACTTGTTGGCACACTAGGTTTTTTCCTTGAATATTTTATTTTTGCTGGCTAGTGGGCAACCAATGAAATGCAAGTGGTGGGCCACCTCGACCATGACTTAAGTGTTTTAAAAGGAACATGTATTAAATGATGACTTAAAATGGGTCATTGGTTAGGTTAATAAGGTGAAAGACTTAGGCATTTTATAAATCAAACTTAGGATCTATATCATGCAATATTTCAATAATATGCCAACTCGCATAACTATAGACACAGTTCAAATACTTCAAGCGGATAGCGATCAGTTGAACTAGGAGACGAGGACTTCAATGACTCAGGTTGTTACTTAAGTGACTAGGAATAAGCTATAGCAAGTCAATGAAGAATTAGAATGTAGGCCAAATGTCTTAATGCATACTTAGGGTTTTTGAAGGGTTTAGGGCATAGGAAGAACCCTAGAAAATATGAAAAACATAACTCTATTCCAAAGGGCACTGACTTAGAACCAAATAACCAACAAGATATTGATTTAAATCCTAGTGGAACACAATTTTTTTTAGGGGTTCTACCAACATGTTGTACTTAAATAATAAGTTTATCCTATAAATTTATCTTCTTTTCTAATTCTTGTAATTGGCTCCAAAGTTTAGTAAGTTCTATATTTTCCTTACCCATAAAATCTTGTTCCATAGCAGAAGAATACATCCTTCCCTTATTCCTTTCCTTATCCTCCTCAAACCCAGAGAGGGGAGCAATATTATAGATATCTCAAGAAACTCAGTTTCCTCATAATCATCTAGCTCATTTTCTTTTTGTTGCCTCTTTTCAAAAAATATTTTGGTCCCCTAAAGGTAGTGGGTAGATGGTTAAATATTTGAGATTTTAAGCCTTTGGTTTTTAGAATTTAAGATTAAAAAATAAAATTATGTGAAATTGATATTTTTAAGAGTTATTTTATAGCTATAATTTTTATGTATATTTAGAGTTATTCTATTTATTTAAGGGTTTTATTTTTTAAATAAATATTAATTTTAAAGTCTTTTTTAAATATGGTCATGACATGAGGGTTCTTGATGTCACTATAGTGATTATGTTGGAAAAATCTTAGAGCTAACATTTTTTTAAAATAAATAAATTATTAAATAACACTTAAGTAAATAAAATTAGCATATCTATCTTTAGAAAAATCTTTGTCAAAGATACTTAGAGATATTATTTTTGAGGTATTGTTCCACTTAAATCACAAATATATTTTAGATATTTTTTTTCTAAAGGTAGATATGCTAATAATAACTCGTAATAAATAAAATATATCTTAGGGAAATAAAATAATTATAGCTTACCTATTTTTAGAATAAAATACATAAAAAATTCCTATGGATATCATTTTAAAACACTTATTCTACTTAAATTTGATGAAGGGGTACCCCCCCTCAAACACTCATACTAAAAAAGTAACAACAAATCTTCACATTAATGTGGAAAGAATGCAAAAAATAACTTCTTATTTCTTCAAAAAAATGTATTACGCATATGAAATTACATCAAACAAAGGTCCATGACCTATTGCTACAATAACATGGGATGTATAACATTAAGGAAATAAGTCCTCTTGCTTGGAGATGGAAACAATGGTGCCCCACATCAACTACAACTGCAAAAAAAGTTGCACAACTTCTCCCAAAAATTTCTCCAAGTCCTGAATAATCCCTTTCTCTTAGCTCTGATGGAATAATATTAATTTACCATGTTGCAAGAAGTGTAACTCCCTAGATGCTCCTAGAATATGTCAAAAATTTGCCTCTAATGACTTCTGGTGCCTTAGCATAATTGGAATTTGTAACCCCCCAAAATAGGTCAACTTTTAGGAGCCATAACTTTTGATTTGGGTACCCATTTGAGCCTATTGTTTTTAAATCACAGTGCTCATAGTGCTCTACCGAGTTCATCACCCACTACTCCAAACCAACCCTCAAAATGCTTTTAGGTTTCTCCTTTAGTGAAATCCAAAAAGAATCTCTTAGGAAAGATGCTCAACTTTCAAAAGAATTCATCGTGGGAATAATTAAGTTTTGGAAACCTTGTCGAGAAATGAAAAAGGTTTCGAAACTACTCAAAGTTTCGCCAAACCCTTTATCATTTCTTCTTTTCCATCTTTGGTAAGCTTTAGTGGATATGAAAACCCTTCAACAACCCAATACTTACTCATAACTCCCAAAAATATCGACAAAAAGTAGATTTGAAGTTAGAATTCAAGGCCATCAGGTGAGGGAGAGGTTTGAAAACTTGAGCGGTGCTTGACGTAGGTTTACAAACTGGAATGAAAAGGTAACACAAAGAAATAGTTTGATTCAATTCAAAGATAGCACACAATTTTTTTTATAAGGGTGACTAAAAACATTGGCAACACCCTCCATATCAACAACTTCAAGTCAATGTGGCCACTCCATAATTACATCTAGCATGCACTTCCAAATATCTAATGACCTATCATTGTAATTAACATCAAATATACCCCATGGGTAACCAAGATTTCTTCTTGACTATATTTCATAGGCTTCCTCTACTAGAATATCATAGGTGATATAACCAACTAAAATTATCATGGATCCAAATAGTAGTGATGAATTTCCTAATCACTAATGCATTCTCCTTCTCAACCACTAATCAAGCATCTTTCGTAGATTATTGGTTAGGTTTTGCAACATTTTCAATATAAATCTACTCTCTGCTCTCATTTATTTTTAAATTTTTTTTCTAGGTTTCCTTTTTTCTACCATTATATAAGATTGAACACATAGTATAAGTATGGGCTTAGTCTCTTTGAAAAATATTTTCAATCTTGGTGAATAGGCATGCTACTATTGGTTTTATTATAATATCTTTACTTAAAGAGTCTCCATTGATTTTATTTTTTGAATTTATTTGTGTGTGTTATCTTATGATCCTCAAATGAATGTAAATTATCTATGTAATTGAAAACTTCCAACCATGACAATGCCATTTGAGGGAGTTCTATTTACAAATAATCTTATGAAATAAATTTGAGTTAATCCCAACAAAAAATGTTAACATTTTATGATTAAAATTTGGTTACCTATAGAAGAGGGAGCTAATTATATACTAATCTTTGGTGTGTTTCCCTCTTTTATTTTTATTTCTCTATTCCTATCTCAATCATAACCCTTAGCCTATAATTCCACCTCTCTTCTATGTTATCTTAGTGTAAATCAATGATTATATTATATTAGAATATACCTTCTTAGCATAGTTTTATATAGGTAGTAGAATAGAAGAGGAAGTCAAAATTATCTAGAGATTCCCATTTGGATTTGTGAAAACTGTATATGCATATGTTTCTGTGCTATTAAAGATTCCCAAGGCTAGTGAATCCATAACCACAAATATCTTTCCATTGGATCTAGTAATTTTTGTAATGAGCTTTATATTGTATTCTTAGGATAGCCACTAATCCTCACTTTTCTGTAAGTTTTGTGTTTCCAATCCATCTTCATTGTGACATCGTTCATAATCAAGAATATACATATCATACCCTTAAGGGTCATGTATGGTTGTATGTTTAATCATATCTAACATCTATAATGTCTACTTATATGTTGTGTTATAAATTTACATTTATAATTTATATGATCATGAAGAGAAATGTAGTTATAGAAGTTGAACTAGTTCGCCTTCCATGTATGACACTTCATTTTTGAATGGCTATTAATATTATAGTAAATCTCACTTTGATAACAAGTGGCATGTTAGGAAATGACTACATAAGATTCACAATCATATTGTATGATTCTCTAATATGTTGAGATTTTGAAATATACACTTTCTATGTGCTGGGACACAAGGATGTAAATGTGGTGCAAACTATAAACATAGATATTAGTAATATTGTACAGAATGATCCTTATTGCTACATAGATGGAATGTGATGTAGAGGGTTATAGCTAAACTAAGGAATGAATTATAAATTATGCATTCATGGAATTTTGTGGATGACACAAGGAATAAGGAGATGAGTACATTATGTACTATATTATAAATATCTAGTGGAAAGTATACTTGAATGTGTAAGAGAGGGGGACTAACCACGTTCAAGGCCCCAGGTCATGGAGAGCCAAGAGCGGAAGGTTGCCCTAACTTACCTCACTCTAAAGGGGTGTTTTGAAACGAGGGATGAGAATGATGAGGACTATAAGGTTCTATAATCACTCTACAGACCCGAAATCTAGAATGGGGCTAGGTGAGCCAATTTTTGGGTTCAACACTATACCTTAGGTAGCTCTCTGTCTGAGGATGAAAGCACAGTTCTGGGATGAAAGCACAGTGTGTTGGCGTCTCTCAAGTGCGCTGGTGTCTGTACAACCAAAGGACTAAAAAATACAGTAAGAACAACTAGAAAACAAGCTGATGGCCTAGCTAGTGGTTTCTAAGGGAACAAAATAGAACTATGAAATAAGAGATATATAAATGGATATGATAAAGCAAATATATTAAAGCTAAGGTAACAAAGATGATCTCACAAAAGAGCTTGTTTTCCAGCTAGCTCCAAATGCACGCCCACCTACACACATAAAAGAGGGAAAATTGTTGGGGGTTATATAGGGGTTTGCCTTAGTTAGACCCCCATTTTGGTGTTTCCACCTCTATGGACAGCCTAGATAGCAATGATAGAGAAATGTATGATAAAGAAGGAAAGAAAGTAGAGAACACAATAAACACTACAAAACAATAAAGTGATACTCAACCAAATCATATAGGAGAGGAGTGAAAATGCTTACCATCTCCACCAAGAGCTCACTAGCTAATGGGGGAGAAAAGAGCACTCAAGCCCTTGCTCTAATGGTTTATTCCACACTTGCTCTATGAAGTTGATGGAGTGTTGTTGTTGGTGCTATGGAGTGCCAAAGTGTTGCTTGAGAGTGAAAATGAATGCTAGAATGCTTAGAGATGGCAAGAGATGGCAAGAGAGATTGTGTAGAAGATTGCTAGAGAGATGAAATGAATGAAGAATGAATCAATTTGAAGGAAGAAAGAGCAAGAATAAGGAATTTTTGGGTTGGTTGGTCAAAGAGGGATGTTACAACCTATTCCCAATAGGAAGTGTAATGCCTCTACCAGCTTCATACACATAGGCGTCCCTGATAGTTATTCTTCTATCGATGTAAAAAATAGATGCCAAGTGGAATGAAGACAGTGGGCTAATGTGGAATTTTGCCTTTAGATTTGGTTTTGTAAGGTGAGGGAGTGTAAAAGTGGAATTTGCATAAAGGGTGCAAATTCACACCTATACATTTTTCCTCCACTTTAGCAAGCATGAATATTGATGATTGCTTCGGTAAAGTAGATCGAAGAGTGAATAGGGTTTAGAAATTTATACTTGAACCGTTGAGGAAGTAGACCGTGATCTGCTGAACTCAAGAGCGTAGGACACGTAAAGGACTTCATAGCCCCGCAAAACTATGAAGCTAAAGAATGATAGCATCTTACAAGCCCATAGACCTACAAGGAGGCAACCCCCAAGATCTATCGCACGAAGGAAGCTCCATGAAGTAAGCACCTCACAGGCCCGTGGACCCATAAGGAAGATATCCTTCAAGATCTCTCACATGAAGGAAACCTAGAAAAGTGCCTTACAGACCTGCAGACCTATAAGGAGGTGTCCCCCAAGATCTCTCACAGGGAGGAAGTTGAGAAAAGTTCCTTCCATACCTATAGACTTGTAAGGAAGGTGTTCTCCAAGATCTCTCACATGAAGGATACCCAAAGAAAGTGCCCTACAGACTGGCAGACTTGCAAGGGAGCGACCCCCAAGATCTCTTGCATGGAGGAAGCTCAGAAGAAGTGCCCTATAGGCCTATAGATCTGTAGGGAGGTACCCCTCAAGATATCTCACATGGAGGAAACCAAAGGAAGGGGACTCTGCAGAGTCAAGAAGCCGCTTCACAAGCGCACCTGCAAAGTAACATGTTTACCCACAGATAGAAAATGTCAGAAAACGTCCACATAGGCAAGTAAGTGGATAGTCATGTAGATTGTCGATAGATTGGAAAGATTTCAAAGGGGTCCACTCAACGGATGCACTATTTGAAAGTACGAAAGAGACAGTTTTTCTCAAATCGATTCCTCATCAAAGAATCTTTTGAAAGATGTTCACTTCATCAAGGAATTCAAAAGGAAGAAAATACCCCCATGCGAGGGGAAGGTGAAAGCTGAACCTACCTCAAAGGAAAGGTTGTCAAGTTATTTCTTTACGAAACCATGATGAAGGAAACACATTCTATTAGGTTTTCGAGTTGAGAATGTGATTCTTTGAAATAATTTTTTTTGAAGATTCTCGAGAAAATATTCATTGAAAATGTATGCATTTTTTGAAAATTGAATTATCATAGAAATTGTGTTGTCACACATAAGAGGGAAAAATTAAGCAAAGAAGAGAGAAAGATAAAGGAAAAGCTAAAAGAAAGCATCGTGAATAAAGGGCACAGGGGTATCCTGATATTTTGGGGTCAAAATTGCTCATAAATATATATAAGTATAATAATAGTATATAAAATGAACTATCATCAACCCCCTACTATATCATACCATGTGAAGAATGCACAAGAAGAGAAAATAAAAATAAAAATAAAAAATTGGGTCAACATGGAAAGGAAGCCTAAATGCCCCCAACGCTTTGCATCGTGCCCAATTTACTAAAAGTCTATCACAAACATGGAAGAATGATGATACAAATAGAAGAAGGTTTACAACACAAAAACCACACTTGTATCCAAGCACCAACAAGGGTGACAAGGGTCATCTAGGAACACATAGCACGATCATGGGGGAACACATCACAACACACACATATCTATTCTAAAGATAAAGAGGAGGCCTCCCCTTAACATTGATCAACCAATAGGTCATCTGCTTCCCACTTTAGATCATTATAGGGGGAAGGAGTACGAGCTTGTAGGGGTGGAATGTTAAGAGGAGGAGTGTCTAACCATCCCGCAACAAAGGCTAAGGAAGAAGGCCCTGCAAGGTCCTCTCCATGGAGCTCTTGTGGAGCTAAGGTCAATGATTTTGCGAAGATCATTGACAAGGAAAAAAAATTGTCCAAAGAGTTAAACATGCACTTTATAGGAGTGCCATGTTTTACCTCAATGGATGGGGAAGGTTGCACTTGAGTTTCACCGCTAGGATTTCCAAACGATTCGGGAGCGGTGAGGAACTTGGGGGAAGTCGAAACTAGTTTTGTTACTAGGACAAAACAAGTTAGTGCACTGCCACCTTTCAGAGAAGGTGGGCTTCTCTTACTTCCTTCATTGTCGTAAGGACCAATCTCCACCTTTTTCTTTGTTAGGGGATGCAAACTCCCCACAGATGAGGCAAGAGGTGCAGAGGAAGAGGAGGAAGAGAAAACTACAGTAGATACCATCGAAGTGTTTGTCATATCTATGGGTTTTGGGAAAGGCAAGACATCTGGATGGGACATCAACAAGGGTGGCTCCATCAAAGGAGTGATGAAACTTGCACCTTTTTAGGGTTAGGCCTTTTGTACTCACAGTGGAAGTTAGAATAGAGACTAAACTAGTTTGAATAGAATTAGAGAGGATGATGCAGTAGGAGGCCCTAATACAGGGGCAGTCATCTCCTCTTCCTTCCTCTGCAAGGTGGCCTACTTAGATATGAGAGCCTTTCTCCAGTGCTTGCACTCACGTGCAAGGTAGTTTTTGTAACTCTTCTAATTGGAGGCCGAAGGTTGCAAAAGAATAGAAGGCTCCTGCTCAGCCATGGGAATGTCCACTATAGATGTCTTCAGTCGATCAAGAACAAAATCCTAAATGGGAGTAGGAGGAGCAGGCTGGGAAACAATGAGGGTAGTCGACTCTAATGCCTCAACAATGGGCCTCTTCCCACTTACTACTTTGGGAGAAAAAGTGGTAGGAGGAGGCAAAGGCTGAGACATAGAGGATTCTCTGTGGGGGCCTTTGTTTCTGCTATACCGAATAGGCCTAGGCTTCGTGGGCAAAACAAGAAGTTCAAATGTGAGATGCTTGGGTTTTCACCAAGTGGGCACCATAGGATTCTCTCATAGATGCAAAGAAAAATTTAATGGTTCCATAGCAGGGTGAGAGGAAGCGTTAGGCTGGACAACAAAAGAGGAAGAAGGAGGATCTCAGGACTGCTTCTCTTCTTCCCTTCTATGTGCCTTTGCGGCATCACTATCAGCTTTTAAGCAAGCCCTATGTGAAACAACATAAGGCAATGGAGGGTATCTCAGGGTATCTCACTCTTAGTGTCAAGTGCCCTTTTTTGTAATTCTAATAATTTTGGTACAAAAGGTCCTTCCTAGGTGGAAGAGGACTAATAGGCATAGGCCAAGAGTAATCCAAGGAGTAGCTACCATGGGTAACTGATGGTTTGTAACCAATGTCATGAATCACATGCATAAAACCCTCGTGGATAAATTTTAAACATTTATGAATGATTGAGGGCATTGCATTCATAGCTACTAACCAAGGGATACCCAGCTTCACTCTAAAGAGTTCAAACCTAGGGATTATGTTGAACAAAAGCTTCACAGATTTAGACCCAACCAAAACCGACAAGACAATACTACCCAAAGGGGGTACGAAAAGTCCATCATGCGTGCGGATGGTGCTCACAGGTGCATCATATCCATCTTTGTGCAAAAAGTTGATTAGCCTGATCTCCTTAGTTATGATGTTTACTTGATACATTGGATCAATGAGAACACCTGCTATAGTGTTTCCGTTGATTCATGTAGGGATGTAGAGAGGAGATGATTCCCTATTAAAACCCATTAGAAAATCCTATGAAGTGAAGGTCATACTAGTACCACTACTCACAGGTTGCATAGAGGGGATAGGTTGATGCAGGAAAGAGGCCATCACATGCAATGAACGACACTCTCTTGGGACCCTCCAAAGGTTGCAA
This sequence comes from Sequoia sempervirens, assembly GCA_007258455.2. Lineage (NCBI taxonomy): Eukaryota > Viridiplantae > Streptophyta > Pinopsida > Cupressales > Cupressaceae > Sequoia > Sequoia sempervirens. Next base: position 241,091,470 of record VDFB02353493.1, on the reverse strand, counting down.
GGTAGGACAGTGGCCCAATTAAGGTTTCATTATGCGACACTTTTAGAACCTTCCAACTATGCCTACTAGGGGTTGCAAGCTAGGTTGTGAGGAAAGGAGCCTCACAACAATCACACCTACAATAGTCCTAGGATACAGGGAAAGGAGTTTTCAGTATCGAAAAATGGAACCAAAATGGTTCATGACAGGCTCACCAAAAATGTAAGAGAGGGGGACCAACCATGTTCAAGGCCCCAAGTCACAGAGAGCCAAGAGTGGAAGGCTATCCTACCTTACCTCACTCTAAAGGGGTGTTTTTAAATGAGGGACAAGAAAGATGAGGACTCTAAGGTCCTACAATCACTTTGCAAACCAAAAACATAGAATGGGGCTAGGCCAACCAATTTTTGAGTTCAACACTATAGTTCAGGTAGCTCTTTGTCCGTGGACGGAAGCATAGTTCCAGGATGACAGTGTGATGCGCTGGCATCTCTTAGGTGTGTTATCGTCCGTACGACTAGAGGACCAAAAAATACAGTAAGAACCACCAGAAAGCAAGCTGACAACCTAGCTAGTGGTTTCTAAGGGAACAAAACATAACTATGAAATAAGAGATATACAAATGAACATGATAAAACAAATATATTAAAGCTAAGGTGAAAAAGATGATCTCACAAAAGAGCTTATTCACCAGCTAGCTCCAAATGCATGTCCACCTACACACACAAAAGAGGGAAAATAGTGGGGGGCTATATAGGGGTTTGCCTTAGTCAAACCCCCGTTTTGGTGTTTCCACCTCCACAAATAGCCTAGATAGCAATGATAGAGAAAAGTATGATAAAGGAGGAAAGAAAGTAGAGAAAAAAATAAACACTACAAAATAATAAAGTGCTACTCAACCAAATTGTAGAGGAGAGGAGTGAAATTCTTACCACAACCACCAAGAGCTCACTAGCTAATGGGGGAGAAAAGGGGACTCAAGCCCCTACTACAATGGTTTGTTCCACACTTGCTCTATGAAGTTGATGGAGTGTTGTTGCTACTACTATAGAGTGCCATAGTGCTGCTTGAGAGTGAAAATGAATGCTAGAATACTTAGAGATTGCAAGAGATGGCAAGAGAGATTGAGTAGAAGATTGCTAGAGAGATGAAATGAATGAAGAATGAATCAATTTGAAGGAAGAATGAGCAAGAATAAGGCATTTTTGGGTCAGTTGGTCGAAGAAGTACATTACAATATGTTCCCAATAGGAAGTATAATTCCTTTGCTAGCTTCAGACCCAGGAATCCGTCGGGGACGTAAGTGCACCACACGGTCATCTGTGTGTCACACAGGTATCTCTAATAGTTATTCTTCTACCGACACAAAAAATAGATGCCAAGTGGAATGAAGGCAACAAGATGATGTGGAATTTTTCCTTTGGATTTGGTTTCCTAAGGTGAGGGAGTGTAAAAGGGGAATTTATGTAAGGGGTGCAAATTTGTGCCTATACAGAATGGTGGTATGTGGATCATTAAATCCTTATTGAAATAAAATAATCTTGATTGTGTTAAAGGATACTTATGAAATACAATAAAGCATCTACATAATATATTTGATTCAAGAAATCACTTCAAGAGTTTCATATCTCTTACCACTCACTAAAATGGTGATGCTTCAAGGATGGGTCATAAATTCCTAGGGAGTGATGTTGACTAGGGTTTCTTAAGAATTATATCACTTGGATTAATTAGGACACCATATACTAGATTCTCATGAAAAGAATGAATAGTATATGAGAAGTGGCATTCATATGACACATATACCTCTAGTGCTATAGGAGATTATCTATCCTAAACTATATGGCTAGGGATGAGGCATGGTTAGAAAATTTAGGTGCATGATCTAGGAGTTTAAAAAATGAGGTTCTTCATTAATTCCACCATAAACAAAAAAATATCAGTGGTTTCCTTCACATGTATATATATGAATGGTATAGGTGTCTACTTCTATATCTATTGCAAATTTTATGGTTTTTGATATGGTTGTTACATAGATATAGGTAGCTTTAGGGTCACAATTCTTCACCTTTGGAATATGGGAATCCTATACATTTGACAACATGACTAAATTCTTGTAAGAATGACACTTTTTATTGAAGTAGCTATTGAATTTGTGTTTATTGTACCATTTTCCTATCTTGGATATTTTATTATTTTCTAAAAGAATTATTTTATTTGATGTGTGGGATTTTTTAATTTCCCTTTTCTCTTGAATTATCCTTAAATAAAATCATATACTTATAGGATTTTCCCATTATTTTAACCTTGGCTAGCTTTAGTTTGGACTAATGAATATTTGTAGACTTGATAACTCTCTCCTACTCTGACTTGAATATGTCTAAATATGCATCGAGGTCATAGAAGGCATTGATGTTGGCACAAAGGGATTAGTCATGTGCTTGGCACAATTGTTGCTACTAAATTTAATAATCACCATAAACACATTCATGCTAGTATTCATCATTGAAGGATTCCAATAAATTTTCCTATGTAGGATTAGATCTCCCCATATCAAATCTATCTTCCCCCTAAATCAAATGGGCTTTCCACCACTTCATGGTGGGTGTACAGACTTTTAGAAGTACAATATTTACCTTTTCCTCATCAAAAAGGTCATTATTGAGAAAGGTGTGTTATAAATTAGGATATTAGGTTAATAATCATTATATATATATAGAATCACAAGATACATGATTAAACACATTACACAGTATTTATTCGGAAAGCATTTTAAGTAAAAAAACCCCATAAAGCATCATTCTATTATAAAACATCTATAGAATGGTTTGTTAAAACATAGGCTAAACTTCCAAAAACATATGCATAGTGATAGAATTCAATATCAATCTCCAAATTACTATTACCTTTGGCTAAGAGATAAACTCCTTAAATATAGGAGAATGGATGCTAAAATACCCAAAGGGGTATTAGTCACACTTATTTAAAACTACCAATTATAAATAACTAAAATATAATAGTTTGTTAGATTATCAATTATTTAAATAGTTCATTCTTCATAAATAATATAATATACATAGGGTTTTATAACCTTATATTAGAATAATATATAAATGTTATAAGGGTATGATCCCTAATAACATTATGTTCTAACAATATGACTAACTAGTCTAGCTATCTACTACATATACATGCATTTTACTCTTGATGAGAAATAGATAAGTTTAATACCAATTGTTGAGAAATTCAATATCTATCCAAATATGACTTCAATGGATGAGATTCAAGGTTTGGACTACAACAACATGAAAATATAAAGCATATGAAAATATGAAAATTAAGTTGCCTTAATATGGAACTATTATGATTAGATCCATCTTCTTTGTGATGCAAAAAAAAATTAACATAACTTGCTTATAAACACTACCTTATGTGAACTTATAACACAAATATATGAAGACTAATATTAAAATAATATAGCAGCAATGAGGCACAAATCAGCAACACAAGATCATCACATAACACAAAAATATACATGGAGAAACCCTTGTGGGAAAAAACTCCACCAAGAAGAGAGGGAAAGTATGCATTATCATCAAATAAATGAGATTACAATACAATCAATTCCATTTTCATCTTTTCCTCCAACATTGCATCACCTGTGCACTTGGGAACAACCTCCTTATGCCTCAAAATGTCATTGTTTCTATATGGTGACACTACATTCAATTGTTCCTCATACTTTCTACAACCAAAGAGTTGATATTATAGATGTGCAAAGAGGTCCTAAGCCCAAAGCAATGCTTTAGAAGATGAACCTTCAATAAAAACAACCCAAACCTTAGAAATCCTCCATAGAATATGAAAGGACATCTATTTTGTCTCTAATACTTTTCCTCCAACATGGGCACCGAAACTTGGAAGATAAACATTACATTAAATGCAATAAATAATGGAAAACAAAGTGACACCTATTGCCTCTTTCCAAGCACCCACATGGAGAAACCCAATAGTCACTCATTTATTCTTTCTCTTATCTTTTATTATCCCATTCTAGGCATCCACATGTGGGGAAAACAATATTAAATATTTATGTGCACAAGTCACCTTTATCACTTCTAGTGGACCATCACCTCTTATGAGTATATTACAAATAATGGTGAGAATTAATATTACAAAATACTTTCACAATACATCCTAAGTTCCTAGAGACACTTTCCAAGGATGTTGGAACCATCACATAAGATTTATAAGGTGGATGGAAACCTAATCCTAACATTCTCCCACTTGACATCGACATTATAAATACAACCATAGGAATCAAAAATAAAGGAAAAACATCCCTTATCCAATCATGTACCATTTCAGCCTTTACCATACGCTCATGCTCCAACAAGATACTTGCAAAAGCAACCATGATAACCACCATGAAGAAAACAACTCCTTACACCCTTCAACATGCCACCTATGGAAGAATAAAAAACATGCCAAGGTGAAACATATCAACTATCATTGAAACCTACACCAATCTTTACATGAATGTACAAGCATCTCAAATGATAACACAGGCTCTAATTAGCTTCATTACTCATACCACCTAGAATAGAAACAAAAAAAATTGCAACTCATCCAAGCTAACCATATCTCAAACTAGGGTATAACAAACATAGATAGAACTTTATGCCACTAATATACTGACCAAAAAACTGCAATCAAGTCTTTGTATATCCATCCTCCTATCTCAATGCAACATACCAATGAATAAATGACCATAAGCAAGGTAAACTAACAAGTTTGCATTAACATTGAAACAATCTTTTGGATATAGACAATCCACATTTGAGTCATCCCATTGCAAGAAAATGGGCAGCTAATCCACAACTTGTAGATCCAAATCCAATGAAATATGCAAACTCATCATCACATCAATAACCTACAAACCAAGATATCATAGAGGATGTAGAGCCCCCTCAGTTTTCCTTTTTGTTTTGGATAGTTACTCAGATTGCAGATGGACATTATGATATTGTTTGATGATATTTGGATATTCTGACACTTTTGATGCTATGTTATGATGACACTTTTACATATGATGTTATGATGATATCATGCTTATATTATGGTTATCAACTTAGTTTTATTGTTTATGTGAGCATAAGAAGACTGTGTGTTTAATGGATGTATATTCTAGATCATGATATGGTGTTTGTTATGCATGTTGATGTATTGGTGAAGGGGAACATGGTCAAATCACTCGCTTGTGAGTGTCCTGTGACATTGTGATTTTCCCTTCACAATGTGATTGACTATTTTTCCTATTCACATGTTCAACCATGTGATTTGTTGTAGGTTTCAAGTACCAAGCATCAACTCCACCTGGATTTCCAGGGTTGAGCGTGCCTTAAATCCCAATGGAGGTTGTTGATTTAGAGGTAGCATCAGGTCCCCCACATTGAGCCATTGTCCTCATTGAGGATGAATATCTGTGTGTGTCACATCCCATTTGTAAGGTCAGTTTGAGTCATTTTGTGATGTAGTGATCGTTTTACCTTCCATTTCATTTTGCAGTCTGGTAATGTTTGAGAGTATGTTTCTTGGAGTGATGTTCATGATGGTGCTTGATTTGATTATTTCGTTATGATTGAAATCATTGAAATTTAAAGACTTTGGTATAATTAAATAAAAGTATGTATGTGATTGAAGTTTAAATTAAATAAATTATTAATAAGCATTTACTTAATTTTAATAAATTAAATTTTATGATTTAAAATGAAGTATTTAAATAAATATATTAATTTAACAAGATTGTGCAAGCAAGTTATAGGAGAAATTAAATTATAAATCATATATCTACTAAATAGTTATTTAAGAGAGTGTAACTGTGAGGGGTGATTTAAAAGTTATAAAAATTAAAACAAGTTAGACAAATTGTGCTTAGTGGGGATGAATAAAAGAAAAAAAAAAATAATGAATTAGGGGAGGATGCAGTTACAGATAGTGGAGGATAACAAATAAAGTACTGGAGTTAACTGAAGAGGGGAAATGGGATTACTTTCGGGAAAAATTATTGTATTGTGTTGTACGATGTTTTTGATTCTTGAAACTCTCAAGAAATTTGGAAGCTGGAAGTTGGAATTTTGCAGTATTGTGGAGTCTCAGAAGGAGTGGAAGCTGGGGATTGGAAGAGCTTTGCATCAAATTTTCAGCTCCATCAAGCAAATACACAAGGTTCTAATATAATCCTTTCATTTCAATGTTGAGATAGAAATTAATAATGCTATTGAGCTACCTAAAAACAAAATGAAGAATCTATATTTAACTTTTCTTTTTCCACAAGTTTCATGTTGTCATTACTCTATATTTTTTTTCTAGATTTGATTGCTAAATACATATTCTCTTAGTTTTGGCTCTAGTTGCGGTTGTTTTTTTTTCCCCTATGTTTGTATTCTTTTTGAATGTTGGGCATTTCCCTTAGCAATCGTTAATCTTACAGATTGAACTCTTTCCATTCAGCTTAGGCCACTGCCCATAATCTAGTTAAATTGCTAGAAAGGGCGTCACCCCTCATTCATGCATTGCTTCTGCCAGACAATCTTTCTATTTTAACCACATCCTAGTCTCCAATGCTTCCAAATTTGATAATGCAATGGCTATTGGTAACCCAATAGAATCTCCCTTATTCAACGTCCTCAATGTGAGTTTCCCATTAGATACAATTTCATACGCAACCATTACCACATCTAATTGTTGTATACTATATAAATATCCTTTGTCCTTCTTTGGGCGCCATGCAAAGGGAGCTACTTCTATTTAAGTTTTGGGCTGGTGCCCCTCTAGTCTGGCTGGGTAGAGGGTTTCATTAACTCCCAACAACTCTGAGAGTATGATCTCATTTCATTACTTTTTCCTGAAAGAATATGTTATTAATCTCTTATGCTTGGTTGAATCTAATAGGTAGCATGGCATCAACTGCTTTATTTAGTTTGATATGATAACCAACCATCGAATGCATTTTAAACTTAGACTTTAGTCTCTATTAATGGCATCAAATAGGGTGCACTCATTGTATGGGTAATATATTGCTTAACACTTGACATTCACAATTTTATTAGCTAGTTTGTACCAGTCTGATATTCCCTCATATGCGCCAATGAAATTATGGTTTTGTCGATATATATATACTATGTGTGTATCAACACATATTCTAATTAATGGTTATTCTCAGAAGTTTCTTTAGGACAACAGTTTGTAATTACCATATCGTAGGTTTACTCAAGCATAAAATATATAAATAGATATATACATCTAAATGATTTTGTTTATCTATAGCAGTTGTTGATTATCATCAAATTATATATTTATATATATATATATATATATATATATATATATATATATACATTTGAATAGGTGTGATTATAAATGAAGCATAGAGTTACAGAAATGACTGATTTAAACGTGTTCATCTATGAAAATTAAATTAGATGATTAAATTACTTACATTTAAATAGTAATGAGTATGTTAAATGTGAAATTAGACTTTTCACTTAACAATCTTAAGTATTGCATGTTATGGCATTGGGGTGTTGCTTTAGCCATAACTCCCCATGTGAATTGATGTTTGGGAAGTTGTGTTGATTATTTGAATGGGGAATCTTGTGGCTATTTTCTTGTGGGAATTTTTGTGTTTATGATTAGTTTGTCTTCTAGAGGCTAGGGGGAAGTTTCCTTCTTGATGAATATGTGATTTCTCTTTTTGTGATGGTGGCTTATGTTTTGAATAAAAGTAAGTTGGCTATTAGCTTTGTACTGTATTTTCACCATTGTGGTTAGCATTTGTGTACAAGATGGGTTGTAACTCACCTTGCTATGTAAGTCAAGAGGTTTTGTGATTGTGCAAGATGGCCTTGTCCTTTGATTTTATTGGATTTCCTTCTTGTTAGTAGGGGAGTGGCTTTCAATGGGGGCCGATGTACAAAGTGGCTCCTAGATAACCCATGTGGAATTTTTGTAAATAAGTGATAATCTATAATTAACTAGGGGGTTGGGTAGTAATGATACTAATCAAGATAAGTTAATGCCTTGCTCATGGCTCAAGTGCTTGTATAGGCTTAAGATGAGTCGGGAAGACCTAGAATGGCAAGATCAATTGCCTCATCTCCACGAGAGGTATGTTGATTCTGCATAGGGTTGCATGAGGGGTTGGAGATTGGTAGAGGCTACTAGGATAACCTAGGATGGGGGCAAGAGCCTAGGAAGATCTACCTGGATAACCTATGAAAAACTATGTGATGACACTCCTCCTACGAAAACCTTGTATTCCCATTGTCTCTTGTTTCTCCTTGGATTTTTATGTGCCTCTGGAAGTAAGGTTACTATTGTTTAATGTGTCAGTACTTGTTATGGTTGTCATGTCAAATTGGTGTTGTCTTTTTCCTTTTGTTTGATTGTGATGGCGGGACCCTTTGCTATCTCCTAGCATGAGGGGTGGACCTTTGGGTTCCACATGGTTGGGTGGAAAGTGCATTGTCCTCCATTGGGTTCCCTCTTCATGTTCATGACTATGATTGAAGACCTTTGTATTGTACTAGCTTATGTGGATCGTCACTCTTGTATTGTATCATAATTTGGTGTTCATGTATCATATTTGATGTACACTCCTCACATGTAAACGAGGAGATATCGATACTCTGATGTGTAAATGTAATGTTGTAAATTAAAGTGAATTCTATTATGTAATGGATGATGTAACATATATTATGGTATATGTGATTAAATGAATTGATGCAAATGAACTCTATTGGATAAATGTTATGGATGTATCATGTTGATTTATGGTTAAATGTGATGATGTGATTTATTTCTATTTTGATGTTATAATTTTATTAATGTTCTAGTAATCTCACAAAATCAAATGATGGGAAAATATGTAACATAGTCACGGATCCTAGAGGACTTAGATTAGATTAGATTAGATTAATGTCAAGTGGTTTAATTACAACAGTGTGTCATATACAATTTAAAAAAAAAATTGTGTTGTTTTAGACATTAGTGTGTTGTCCTCTAGGGTCTTGTGGTGGGGCATTACAAAGGATAACCACACATATATCCATAAACTCCCATTGCATGAGCAATGCAAAATCTAAAAATAGATCAAAGAATACCAAGTGTACCTATAGTACTTCACATAGAGGATGTGGCTAATTCATCTATTACACAGCGTTAAGGAAACATACAATGGTATACAAATCCTACAAAAAAATAAGCTAGAATACCTCTCTCAACACTAGTCTCCATAGCTCTCTCAAGTTCTTCACACTCAACCATGTGAAACCAAACATCCAAGAAGAATACTATGGGCAAACATCAAATGGGCTTTCCACCACTTCATGGTGGGTGAAGAGACTTTTAGAAATACAATATTTACCTTTTCCTCATAAAAAAGGTCATTTATAGAGAAAGGTGTGTTAGGAATTAGGATATTAGGTTAATAATCATTATAAATAAATGTAGAATCAAAAGATACATAGATTAAACACATTACACAATATATATTGGGAAATCATTTTAAGTAAAAAACCCCATAAAATATCATTCTATTATAAAACATCTATAAAATGGTTTGTTATAACATAGGCTAAACTTCCAAAAACACATGCATAGTGATAGAGTTCACTACTAATCTCCAAATTCTTGTTACCTTTGGCTAAGAGATAGCCTCCTTAAATATAGGAGAATGGATGATAAAATACCCAAAGGGGTATTACTCACACTTATTTAAAACCACCACTTATAAATAGCTAAAATATAATAGTTTATTAGATTATTAATTATTTAAATAGTGCATTCTTCATAAATAATATAATATACATAAGGTTTTATAACCTTATATTGGAATAATATATAAATGTTATAAGGGTAATGATCCCTAATAACATTATGTTCTAACAATATGACTAACTAGTCTAGCTAGTTATCTACTACATATACATGCATTTTACTCTTGATGAGAAATAGATAAGTTTAATAACAATTGTTGAGAAATTCAATATCTATCCAAATATGAATTCAATGGATGAGATTCAAGGTTTGGACTACAAGAACAGGAAAATCTAAAACTTATATGAAAATATGAAAATTAAGTTGTCTTAATATGAAACTATTATGATTAGATCCATCTTCTTTATGATGCCAAAAAATAGCTAACATAACTTGCTTATAAACACTACCTTATGTGAACTTATAACACAAATATATGAAGAATAATATTAAAATAATATAGCAGCAATGAGGCACAAATCAGCAACGCAAGACCATCACATAACACAATATTTACATGGAGAAACCCTTGCGAGAAAAAACTCCACCAAGAAGAGAGGCCAAGTATGCATTATCATCAAATAAATGAGATTAAAATATAATCAATTCCATTTCATCTTTTCCTCCAACATTGCATCACTTGTGCACCTGGGAACAACCTCCTTATGCCTCAACATTTCCTTGCTTATGTAGGGTGACATTACATTCAACTGTTCCTCATACTTTCTACATCCAAAAAGCTGATATTATAGATGTGCGAAGAGGTCTTAAGCCCAAAGTAAAGCCTCAAAAGATGAATCTTCAATACAAACAACCCAAACCTTATAAATCCTCAATGGAATATGAAAGGACAGCTATTTTGGCTCTACTAATTTTCCTTCAACATGTGCATCCAAACTTGAAAGATAAACATTACATTAAATGCAATAAATAATGGAAAACCAAGTGACACCTATTGCCTCTTTCCAAGCACCCACATGGAGAACCCCAATAGTCACTCATTTATTATTTCTCTTATCTTTTATTATCCCATTCTAGGAATCCGCATGTGGGGAAAACAATATTAAATATTTATGTCCACACTTCACCTTTATCGCTGCTAGTGGACCCATCACCCTTTATGAGTATATTACAAATAATGGTGAGAATTAATATTACAAAATAATTTCCCAATACACCCTAAGTTCCTAGAGACACTTTCCAAGGATGTTGGAACCATCACATAAGATTTATAAGGTGGATGGAACCCTAATCCTAACATTCTCCCACTTGACATCAACATTGTGAATACAACCATAGGAATCACAAACAAAGGATAAACATCCCTTATCCAGTCATGCAACATTTGATCCTTCACCATACTCTCATGCTCCAACAAGATACTTGCAAAATCAACCATGATAACCACCATGAAGAAAAAACTCCTTACACCCTTCAACATGCCACCTATGGAAGCAAAAGTAACATGCCAAGGTGAAACATATCAACTATCACTGAAACCTACACCAATCTTTACATGAATGTACAAGCATCTCAAATGATAACACAGGCTCTAATTAGCTTCATTACTCATACCACCTAGAATAGAAACAAAAAAAATTGCAACTCATCCAAGCTAACAATATCTCAAACTAGGGTATAACAAACATAGATAGAACTTTATGCCATCAATATACCAACCCAAAAACTATAATCAAGTATTTATATATCCATCCTCCTATCTCAATACAACATGCCAATAAATAAATGATCATAAACAAGGTCAACTAACAAGTTTGCATTAACATTGAAACAATCTTGTGGATATAGAAAATCCACATTTAAGTCATCCCATTGCAAGAAAATGGGCAACTAATCCACAAATTATAGATCCAAATCCAAAGAAATATGCAATCTCATCATCACATCAATAACCTACAAACCAAGATATCATAGAGGATAACCATACATATATCCAAAAACTCCCATTGCATGAGTAATGCCAAATCTGAAAATAGATCAAAGCATACCAAGTCTAGTTATAGTACTTCACATAGAGGATGCGGCTAATTCATCTATTACATAATGTTAAGGAAACATACAATGGTATACAAATCCTACAAATAAATAAGTTGGAATACCTAATCTCACCACTAGTCTCCATAGCTCTCTCAAGTTCTTCACACTCAACCATGTGGAACCAAACATCCAAGAAGAATACCATGATCAAAGAGAGAACCTACAAATTAAACCATATCCGTGTTCCACACTAACATGTACCGAGCTATGTAATGTAAGATCTCCTTCACCATTCCCATACTAAAAGGATATCAACATCTAAAATTTAAATCAAATGAAAACATGCCATCAATAGATGTAAACCTCTCATACTGAAGGTAGATCAAACTAACCAATCATTCCCATAACAAAGAGAATATTCCTAAAGCCACAAACCATTTCATGTACCTCTTCAAATAAGTAGATCCAAAGCTCAAGACCAAAACAAGGAGAACAATGAATATCCATAAACCATGCATCTTCTTCTTAACAAGCCTTTAGAATGTTTATTTTCAAGAATAACTCATATGAGAAGACAAGATACAAAATAAAGAACCCATATGATATTTACAAAGGAAATACCTCTCAGATCATTCACTTATCGAGTAGACCAAGAGTGAAATACAAGATTGTATTGTGAACACACCACCAAGCAATGACAATCTTCTCTTTAGGTCCATAATGGATTCACATCCATAACTAGGTGTAGGCTCCTCAATCTTTTTGTTGAAATCCTCATCAAAGAGTAACCATCTCATCTTACGATCCCATAAATAAGAGATCTCTTAGCCTCACCAAATTCTCTCTAGTCTCCATGAGTATCCACCAATCAATCCATGTCATCTTCAAATACAACCTTTCAAAATCACGAAGCTCCAAGCAAATGATTAATACTCAAAACCAAAGAGAAAAAAATACCATTATCAAAATTCCAACTATAGAATCAGGAACACCTCATGACATCATGATCTAAAATCCCCTCCTAGGAGATCACATAAATATAACCATCCATCATCAAATGATGAATGAAAATCACTACCAATGCTCCCACTAAACTATATAACCAAGCTCTCTAGGCATCGTGATAACCATCTCCTAATTGAAGATCCTCCATGGCCCCAACACAATCAAAGAACTCAACACCATGAGCTCCCAAAAGGTAAAGTACAACCACAATATCCAAACCAAGAAGATATAATTTTCACACATACTTTGTCAATAGAACCAAAGACATAATTAAACTCTCTCTACAATCTAAGTGCAGAATCCAAGAGCTCCTTATGACACCAACAACTATTGCAAAAGAACATCTATCTTTTAATCAAATATTATCCATGGCTCATGACACATTGTAAAAATAACTTAGAACCAAAATATTGAAACAAAGAAGATATAACACATTATGCAACTACATAAATCTCCCATTGAAAGTATTACTAAGTTATACATGGAATCATGATCAAAATCATTGCCAAAACTCTATTGAAAGTGAACAAAGCTTCCCATGCACCATAAAAAAATATTATAGATTCAATTAACAACTATACCAGGTACTCCCAAAAACCATCTCACTGCAATAAGCATACCAATGTAACAATGGTGTCCAAGAATATGGCCTACCAAAAAAAATCCACATCAAACAATTTGACAAGATCCGCACATATGCAACATCTCAAAAGAGAATAGATTCATCCCCACATTATTAACATGCAAAGGAGAGATAATTAGGTATAACATGTGAATTTCCAAGACTCAAACACCAAGATCAATGCTAGATCTAATTTTCCAAATAACCCACATAGGAGTAACTATAGATCAACAAGAACCCTCCAAGAACCTATAATTGTCTTCATCCAAAACACTTTGAATACAATCGCATCACAAATCTATGTACCACATATTTTAGTTAATATGTAAAACATGCAAAACTATCTCTATAAATCTGAAATCCATTTAAACATCTAAACATTCACATCATACATGTCATTTGTATAATGGAATAAGCACATATCTACAAACCCACAAGTCAAATCAAGAGTAAACTACAACCCAATAGGAAAAACCCAAAACCAAATCCACCTTCAACTTTGATACCAAATGACGAGAAATAAACAAGTTCAATATCAATTGTTGAGAAATTCAATCTCTATCCAAATATGACTTCAATGGACGAGATTCAAGGTTTGGACTACAACAACATGAAAATCTTAAACTTATATGCAAATCAGAAAATTAAGTTGTCTTAATATGGAATTGCCATGATTAGATCCATCTTCTTTATGATGTCAAAAAATAACCAACATAATATGCTTATAATTTCTACCTTATGTGGGCTGGTGGCCCTAGCTCAATTAGCTAAAGCATCTTGTTGTAGGCAAGAGGTCACGATGTCTAGTCTCCCCACCATGCTCATGGTATCGAAGGGCGTGTTGTGCCAACACCACCGCTCATGTGAAAAATTTTACTAGGCGCACTGTAGTTTATAGGGGTAGCTACTCGGTTCTTATTCTTGTAGTCTAAAAAAAAATCTCTATCTTATGTGAAATTATAACAACAATATATGAAGAATAACATCACAATAATATAGCAGAAATGAGGTACAAATAAGTAACACAAGATCATCACATAACACAAGATTACATGGAGAAACCCTTGTGGGAAAAAATCCATGAAAAAGAGAGGCCAAGTATGCATTATCATCAAATAAATGAAATTACAATACAACCACTTCCATTATCCTCTTTTCCTCCAACATGGTAGCACTTTTCTACCTATGAACAACTTCCTTATGCCTCAACTTGTCCTTGTTCTTGTAGAGTAACACTACATTCAATTGTCCCTCATACTTTCTACATCCAAAGAGATGATTTTATAGATGTGTGAAGAGGTCTTAAGCCCAAATCAAGGCTTCCAAAGATGAATCTTCAATTCCAAATTACCAAACCCTTATAAATCCTCCATAAAATATGAAAGGATACCTATTTTGGCTCTAATACTTTCCCTCTAACTTGGGTGCCCAAACTTGGAAGATAAACATTACATTAAATGCAATAAATGATTGAAAACCAAGTGACACATGTTGCATCTTTCCAAGCACCCACTTGGAGAACCCCGAAAGTCACTCATTTATCCTTTCTCTTATCTTTTATTATCCCATTCTAGGCATCCACATGTGGGGAAAATAATATCAAATACTTATGTCCACACGCCACCTTTACTGCTACTAGTGGACCCATCACCCCTTATGAGTCTATTACAAACAATGGTGAGAATTAATATTACAAAATATTTTCCCAATACAACTTAAGTGCCTAGAGACACTTTCCAAGGATTTTGGAGCAATGAAATAATATGTACAAGGTGGATGACACCTTAATCTTATCAACTCTCAAACACAAGAACACCTAAATTCACTTAGATTTTAGGGGACTTGGCCATTAAAATATTTATCTAATATGGTCATATTGATGAAACCAATTGCTTGAGGTCTTCTTCAAACTACCAAAATAGAAAGGCTGGTTATTATCAAAGATCCTTTTTTATTTTATCTTTGATCATCATGAGTGAATTCTTCACAACCTTTGAATTTTAATCAAATTCCCTATTTGATTAAAACTCCATCAATCACAACATGTTATTTTTATTATCATTTATTTCCTCTTCCTTTATATTTAATGTAATAATTCTCCCTCCACATGAGGAGAGTGGGGTGAGAAATTGAAAAGGGAAGTTCACTTTTAGGTCAACGTGTTATCCATTTTGATCCACTAGATTAACCTACTTGATTAATAATTAAGATTACCTCTATTTTTCATAATCTACAATTATGAGGTTTTATTATTTTATAAATAAATTTTGTCTCTTCATGAATGAAAGTTATTTTTCATTTTTTCCACCATATCTTCACCTAGAGTGTGTCTTCCAAATTGATTTCATGTATGGTATACATTTTCTACAAAGGACCCTCTATATAATTGAGATAAGCCTGCTCCATCTATAGACTAGTATTTTCATGTTTAGTGGTTGATTGAATGTTTAAAGGAAAGTTGAATAATCATTGGTTGGTGTATCATCCCCATTTTATTTTATTTTTTCTACACACCATGCCTCCTCCTAACCGTTAATGTAAGAAATATATTATTTTTTCTTATTTTGAAGGTTGCATACATATTTGAAGCCATGCATGTGGCAATTTAAGATTACTCACCCACTAAATCAAAATATCTCTAGCCTCTAAGGTTGAGGGTTTAATTTTGGAGTGAAACAATAATTTCATGGGAATTCATTCTTGAAAATCTCACAAATTTGTGTTTTTTTGGTCTTCATTTTTAAACAAAATCTTTTGAATAGCTTTACAATAGCTTAATATTGTTGGTCTAAATATTGAGAAGTGTGCTTTGAAGAAAATTTTCACACTTGTTGCACTCATACTATAATTTTTATGAAGAAATTATAGTTATTTTCTTTTTAGCAACATTTTTTATTCATTTGGAAACTCTATGAAATTGAACTTAGAAACTTATAAGGGTTTTTTCCTTTTCAAAAAATATTTTTGTAGACATATACATCATGAAATGATTGGTTTTCATATTTATATTCATTTCTATTTTGGTCATATAAACAACAACCACACACAAAATATCAATAACCTTATGTTTGCTACCATGTTTGTCAATGGAGCATCCAACTACATCTTATTGATAATAATTTTTAGGTGTGTAACTATTGAGAAACACGGTGAAACTATTACAAGAATAAATTCTACAAGTGTATGCAAATATGAAATTTGTATACTATGGACCATCTTGTGGATACTCCAGACCTTGCTAATGTATGAGGTAAACCAAGTGACCAAGATGCACCTCTTCCCCCCTTTGCTACTATTTTTGTTGTTTAGAAGATTTTTTTTAATATGTTTTATGATCTAGGCACTAGCCCCGTATGGACTCTAAGGTGTGATTTATATCCACCCACCTTTTTTGTGAATATGTGTAATATAATTTTTTTTATAAATGATAAAGAAAACACATTCATAAAAAAATGTTTCTTTAAATAAGGATTACCATAAGACTAGTATTAAAGTGAGATTGAGCATACAAGAGTCTTAAGAATCTATAATTTTTTATTGTATGAAAATTGTAAGGGAAATTTAGGGCATCTCAGAGAAACCTCCAAGAACAGTAGTGCCTTCAATAACTTTAATTCTGATTAGATTGCCTCAAAGACACGTACAACTATGTCCTAAAGTGGAAACAGACATAGTTCATTTTCCACATTAACCCTTCTGAGAGAAGCACATGTAAATTCAACAACATGCATTAATAGATTCTACTACTAGAACCAACAGACATGAAAAATGAGACAAAAAACTATAACACACAGATTTACATGGGGAAAACCCTTTCGGGTAAAAAACCCCACCCTCCAAAGTTCGAGCCATTGTATTATTCAGCAACAAAAGGTTACAATACAATTTCAGGCTCATAGCCTTTTCAAAGATTACATCTTGTTCATCCTAGAAACAACCATGTAGCAATCTCTCCCCTTTAGATTTCCATGATCAACCTCTTAGACCATACAATCTACTCACTGTTACAATACCCTCACACAATATATATTACAAATCGACATGAGAGATCGACCATGGCATTTGATCCTTGATTAGGAGAGATTTAGGCAGCATAACCCTGCCTCTCTCTTCTTATTTATAGAATGTCCAATGCATACATATATACATTCGTTCTCAACTACTTCTGTGAATTGGTTCATTTTCAACTGTCAGATCATAACTATTGAACAACAATCTCCAGCTCAGCACCACCGTCAACCATTGCCCAAACATAAAAAATTTCATTTCCTCGCATAGAAGTTTCCTCACAAAAAGTTCATCTTCCACGCAGAAACGGTCACAACAATCTCACAACAAACGGTTCACATTTTTCCCTCTCTGATAGGTCCAAGTCACACCACGTAGGATAGTCTTTCAATCAGTCAAAAGCATTCAAATAGTGTTCACATGTTGGTGAGACACTAATCGTGTCTCCCCAATGCCACAAGACCGATTACACATCCATCACTATTGGCAAGAGTCACTGCCATTGGCAAGAGATCATAACGAGTTCAAGAGTCACATCGATGTCCAATACACTCGTTGGCGAGACTTCCACAGTTGCTAAGAGTTCCAATGAGCCTTCATGTTACTCTGATCTATCTTTTTCCTTGAGTCACCCCGATGCAGACCATCGGCCAGAGTCACATCGACAATAGTCCATCAGCTAGACTCACCTTGATGATCAATAAGAGCACCAACTCACACCTTATCGGCAAGACAACATACATTGGAAAATGTTTCACTGAAGTCCCAACACACACCAAAAGCAAACCCGTTGGCCAGACAAAAACTCTCGGTAGAGGGTCACAACGAACACACAAGTCTCACCGATGACATCCCTCACCAAGAGTCTCCCCGACATCCAATAAGAATAACCTGTCAGCCAGACATCTCCCATCGCTAGGACACATTCTGATAGGAGCAAGTCATCGATTATTGCATCATCCAGACAGACCAAAGGTCACGCCGATATTGGCTAGACTTCCTATCATCACCAAAACTTCATTCCAATAGTCCAAGTTACGTTGAAGGTTTAGGTTATGCCGATCGCCAAGACATTCCAAAGGTCACAACGATAGTTTAGGATCAACTAGCAGATCGGCCAGACATCTCAATAGTCACACCAAAATTACTCACAAGAGGTTTCAGCCTGTGGGATTGAGGCACACAATTCCAAAAATCTCCCACTTGATGAAGATCACACAGGGACCTCCAAAACACTCAAAAAATAAGATCACACTAGCTCCACCAATTTAGACCCCACAACACTCAAGACACCTGACCAACAAGTTTCCACAGATAACAATCCACCAGATAATCTGCAATAAAGACCAAGTATCCAACTGCAACTCACTGTCCAACAAAGCAACTAAAATTCAACCGATCACAACCTTCCAGGAAACCATATAGACCTCAAATATGCTCTCATGCTCCATCAAGAATTATGCACCAACATCCAAGATGTTCACCATTCAGGAAACAATCCTTGTCATCCTCTAACATGCCACCTATGGAAGAAAGATACAAGCCAAGGTGAATAAGCACCAGTCCAACGAACACAAGTAAAAGATCCCAGTGATATCATCAACAAGATATTGCTACCACTTAACTGTGCTCAAATGCTATAAAAACTCAATATCAACTTTAAAGCCTCAAAAAAAAAACAACCATGAAGTCATTCTCTAGAAACAAGACAGAAAACACCAACTAGAACAACAATCAGACTAATTGCTTCCATCCAATTGATAAACCCATGCAACTGAAAATAGCACCCACAGCTCGTGTTATTCCACCAATCTCACATACCTCAAAGGTATCAACATTAGTAAACTCATGCCGCTCCAAAACCAACCCATCAACAACAAATACAAGCTCCAAGTGCCAACTAGTCAAAGAAGACAAAACACGTATAGGAAGTCCCACTACTCAAGTAATTCCAAATCTGAAAGATCAAAGACATAGCAAGTCTACCAATAACAACACATAGAAAGTGTAACCATGTAGTACTAAGAAAATATCCACAATGATATGCACAACCTGCAACAAACTACTACAAGAAACATTTCTCTCACCACAAGTCTTCATGGCTCTCCCAAGTTCTCCACACACAACAAAGGAAAAAAGGATTAAGAACCTCCATGTCATCACCCATGAACATGAGTGAAAAACACATGACCACAAGCAAGTGATCACTATTGATCCAACCAAACCTCAAACCAATGTAATGTGAAACCAAACATCCAGGAAGTAAACCAAGATGAAAGAGAGAAACTCTGCACATCATATTCCTGTAGAGCATCCTCCTACATACACTTCTAATAGCCAGCTATGTCAAGAATGATCTCCTTCACATCCCAAAAGAAAAGACCTAACAACATCCAACCCTTCAATTGCCAAGATCAAACCAACTTCAAATATCATGTAATCAACATGGATGTAAGCCTCTCAAAGAAGACCAAACTACTTCATTTCCCATTTTAGGAAAACAACCCATAGAGAATCTCCTACCAATTCTCATCAGTAAATAACATAACACAAAAGCTCAAGTAGATAAAACAAGATGTACATCTTCCACTATGAATCCTCCGGAATCATTAAACAACAATTCAAGATCCATATCATGAAAGTGAACATAAAACACATCTGAAAAATATAATGGGCCATATACCTCTCAGATGAACTATCGAGCAGACCAAGAGTGGGAACAAGAATACTCCTTCAAGATATACAATTCATCAAGACTAATCAAGATCAATCTCCTCATAAGTCTCTATTGAACTCACGTTCAACCAAGGTGTAGGCTTCTCGGACTTTCTGTTGAAAACTTCATCAAGAATACCATCAACAACACTTCTCATTTCAAGAGAAATACAACCTCACCTTATTCTTCATGTATCCATGAGTACTAGCAACTGATCATCTCATGCTAAATTTCAACTGCATTACTGTACTATCACAAAGTATCAAGCAAATAATCAAAGCACCCAATACACAAAGAATTACTAGACCACTGTCAAAGCTCCAATCATCTGAATCAAGAACTTATCATGACACCATGATCTACACATCCCCTTAGGAGATACCATGCTTCAAGTGACTTCACCATGGTCTCAAGTACAATGCACAATGCCAAAACTCCAGTGTACAAACAAGAGTATACCATGACATAAAGCAAATAGACTCAAAACCAACATCGCCTGTCAAGCACCACCAATGCCTTATCCAAAGACTCCAAGCGTCCTCCATGGTTCCAAGATGTTGCACATCTTCAAATAATGTCCATGCAAATGCAAAAGAACCCTCTTGCAGCAACAAGATCTAAAAGCTCCTCCTTGAAACATCTGCAACACTAAAGAAGACCATTCACCACCATGTGATGAACCCACAATCACTGCTAAAGCTCCCACTGAAATGTGACATCTAAGCTCTCCAAGCATCATGACCACCTGCTACGGGTTCCCATAACTGACTATTCAGGTACTCAACAATATCTATCCTCTCATCTCAAAGCAATCACACCAATGCACAAGTGACCATAGACGAGGCCAACTAACAAATCTGTGCAAACATTGCATCAACCTCATGGATATAGACAATCCACTTCCGAGTTATCCCACTGTAGCCAATGGGTAGCTAATCCATCACCCACATAACTCGAAGATCAATCACAATAAACATGCAAGCCCATCATCGTATTGGATACTACAACATTGAGATATCAAAGAGAATAACCACGTAGACAACATGACTCAAACACCAGAACACGCCAAATATGATTTTCCAATCATGTCCACAATGAGCACCATAATCAAGGAACCCACATGCACCACCACAAGAATGTTTAATGATAAATCACTTACCGACACTCCCATGCAGAGAAGACAAAACACACCTCCTCAAAACATGCACAAAGCATGCATGTAGAACTACAACTATCTCATCCAACAACACCCCAAAAGCCAAGGTCTAGAAAATAGCTTAACAACAACTCCACATAACCACAAGTTTTTCTTAACCGTGTAAAACCTGCAAAACCACAAAGCCACACAAGTACAAATCATCCTTAGAAGGAAAACAACAGTTCAAGAAAATCCAGGCCCCTTTCAGGCCAACTCTAAAACCACCAACATGTACATGCATTCGAGAAGGAGAGAAAGGCTATTTCAGAAGCTTGCAAATCATCTAATTATTAACTCCATAGCCTCTATGTATTCGAGGTTAACAGGAAATAATACCTTCCAACACTAGGAAACACCACCTAGAATAAGCACTCTCTTCCATGGATGAGAGACAACCTAGGCTTCTCCATATCACCTATGAGCCTCTCACACAGACACCCAATATGAAAGCTTTACTGCTACACAACCACGGAGCAATAAAATCCACCTCATACACCAAGGTTATACCGCTACCAACCAGGAGACATAGATGACAACAAAACAACATGATCAACTCCCTTTTCCATCTTCACCATCCTTCAAGCTGCATCTTGTCTTCGAATACCACAAGACTACCACTCACCAAAGGATCAATACATCAATCCATTCCTCCAGATTTTCTCCAGCCTATCAAGCTAAGAAATCTTCACAAGAGAAATACCTAGAACCAACAACCAAAAGGAAGGCTTTGATACCACTTGTAAGGGAAATTTAGGGCATCTCAGAGAAACCTCCAAGAACAGTAGTGCCTTCGGTAACTTTAATTCTGATTAGATTGCCTCAAAGACACGTACAACTATGTCCTAAAGCAAAAATAGACATAGTTCATTTCCCACATTAACCCTTTTGAGAGAAGCACATGTAAATTCAACAACATGCATTAACAAATTCTACTACCAGAACCAACTGACATGAAAAATGAGACAAAAAACAAGAACACATAGATTTACACGGGGAAAACCCTTTTAGGTAAAAAAATCGCACCCTCCAAAGTTTGAGCCATTGTATTATTCAACAACAAAAGGCTACAATACAATTTCAGGCTCATAGCCTTTTCAAAGATTACATCTTGTTCATCCTGGAAACAACTTGGTAGCAATTTCTCCCCTTTAGATTTCCCTGATCAACCTCTTAGACCATACAATCTATGCACTATTACAATACCCTCACACAATATATAGTACATATCGACATAAGATATCGACCATGGCATTCGATCCTTGATCAGGAGAGATTTAGGCAGCATAACCCTGCCTCTCTCTTCTTATTTACAGAATGCCCAATGCATACACATATACATTCGTTCTCAACTGCCTCTGTGAATCGGTTCATTTTCAACTATCAGATCACAACTATCGAACAACAATCTCCAGCTTAGCACCACTGTCAACCATTGCCCAAACATAGACATTTTCATTTCCTCACAAACAATTTCTCTTCCATGCAGAAACGGTCACAACAAACGGTTCACATTTTTCCCTCTCTGATAGGTCCAAGTCACACCACGTAGGACAATCTTTCAATCGGTCAAAAGCATTCAAATAGTATTCACATGTCAGTGGGACAATAACCATGTCTCCCCGATACCACAAGACCGATTACACATCCATCGCTATCAGCAAGAGTCATTGCCATCAACAAGAGATCATAACGAGTTCAAGAGTCATATCGATGTCCAATACACCCATCAGCGAGACTTCCAACAAGCCTTCATGTTACTCTGATCTGTCTTTCACCTTGAGTCACCTTGATGCAGACCATCGGCCAGAGTCACATCGACAATAGTCCATCAACCAGACTCACCTCGACGATCAACGGGAGCACCCACTCACACCTTATCGGCAAGATAACATACATCGGAAAAGGTTTCATCGAAGTCCCAACTCACATCAAAAGCAAACCTGTCAGCCAGACCAACACTCTCGGCAGAGGGTCACAACGAACACTCAAGTCTCACCGATGACATCCCTTGCCAAGAGTCTCCCCGACATCTAATAAGAATAACCTGTCAGCTAGACATCTCCCATCGCTAGGACACATTCTGATAGGAGCAAGTCATACCGATTACTGCATCAGCCAGACAGACCAAAGGTCACGTCGATATCGACTAGACTTCCTATCATAATCGAAACTTCATTCCGATAGTCCAAGTTACGCCAAAGGTTTAGGTTATGTCGATCGCCAAGACATTCTAGAGGTCACAACGATAGTTCAGGATCAACTAGCAGATCAACCAAACATTTCAACAGTCACACCAAAATTGCTCACAAGAGGTTTCAACCTATGGGATTGAGGCACACAATTCCAACAAAAATTAAATTGATGTCTTTGAAATGACACATATTATGCTATTTTTAGTACATGTAATTTGCATAAAACATGGTCATGGAGGTATCTTAGATAGGTTTTGTAGTAACTTTTACATTACTTTACATCTTGTATGCAATTATGCCCACTTATCATGATGGAATGAATAATAAGTTTATTTTTTATTGTAATGCTCACTATATATAACTTTGTTTTTTATCAAACATATATGATACATTATTTATTTTCATTAATAAACCTAGGATGCATGTTGTATTAATATACTAGTTAAATAATGTACTTAAGAAAAATAAAACATATTTTCAAGTACTTATGAGAAAGTGAATGACCATGTCAGAATGTGCGAAGCAAAATAACCCAAATCATGTTCAAGAATAATCACATAAACTCAATTGATAGATGATCGACAATCAAAATAGGAAAAAAGGAAGTGTTTCAAGAATGAGAGAACATGCAAAATACTCATGAGACAAGAATGACTCTAAGAAAGAATGTATAAAGGAAAGCTCACAATAACATGATAAAATGTAACTCAAAGGAAAATACAATGAATAGGAGAAATAAATCCAACTAATGGAAGATACATTATGACCTACTCCTAACAATCTAAACAAGCTAAGAAATGATATAGGAAAAATACATACTTCATAAAAAGTAAAAATTACATTAACAAATTAATTATAAAGATTATTACATTGCCTCCTAATCTTTCCTTATCTATCTAGTAGTAACCCATCTCCACTTATTATTATAAAACATAATTTTTTATGCAAATAAAAAATAAAAACCTACATTAACAAAGTAAATATAAAGATTATTGCATTGCCTCCTTCTAATCTTTCCTCATCTATCTAGTAATAACCCATTTCCATTTATTCTCGTAGACTTCATTTTACTCAAATAAAAAATAAAAACCTACATTAACATATTAAATATAAAGATTATTGTATTGCCTCCTTCTAATCTCCCCTCATTTATCTAATAATAACCCATTCCCATTTATTATTATAAACATAATAGTTATTTAAAGTAGATATTATTTCTTTTTTTAAAATTATTTTCTTCTAACTTTTCTATAAAATCTCAATAATGATTTATCCCTTAAACCAATAGTCCTTTCATTCAAAACTAGCTAGTGAGACCAACAAGTCCCTTTGAATATGAATATGCTATTTTAGACTAACTAGTTATTATTGATGATACATAATATAGTCCATGTTAGACCAAATATTCTTAAAGTTTTGGTCCAAGCTTACTAGATATGGATGAACCATTTTTATTCAAAGAAAATTTTGACCCAAGTTGAACAAAATATCCATTCAAACAAATATGTTTCTAAGTCATCCTAATCCTTCCCAATATAAGAAACTTCTAAATTTTATCATTACAAATTTGACACGTGGCTGGGCAAAAGATGGGATATGTTGTAAAAGGTGATTGTGTAGTGGCAAATTAATGGTCATGAGTTGTAAGTACAAACTTTTACAATTAAAAAATAAATAAATAAAATTTGGGTCCAAGTTTGTAATGCTTAGAAACATAGTGTTCACCTTGTCAAAATGTTGATTAATAAGACCAATTCAAAGTCATTTAATGGCGTGGCAAAAGGACATTGAAAACTTTTCCTTTTCTAGTCTCATTGGACCAACGTTTTAAAATAAAAGTAGTCATGAGTGGCTCACCTAAAAACTCTCTAACTTTAGTTTTTGAATGAAAAAAAGAAAGGGCAAAGGTTTCGAGTCAAAGGTTCTCTTTTCCAAGAAATGTAGGCATGAACCCATCATGCTAGACTTATCCCCCACAAAGTGTGTTCATGGACCATATATTAAATTTAATTGATGTAAGTTGAACTACTTAATTGATATTAGGTAAGTGGTGTTATATATTAAATTAGTGACTTAGGAAGAATAAAAAATATTGTGTTAGTTGTGTGGTATGGAACTTTATGATTAGTTGCAATGATAATTTAATATAAGATGTACTCAAGTTTCTAAGCTATTATGAGTAATTTCATATTTACTATTGATTTAAGTTATTTATAATTATCTAGATTAAGGGAAATTGGGTCTTTTAGGGAAATTTGTTTTCTAAAAGGTGTTTGCTTTCAAGAGCAATTGTTTAAGGGTTTTGATTAAATTTAAGTCAAAAGTGTTGCAATTACATGCAAGTAAAGAGTGTGACTATAATGTCGTAAAATTGCACCCCTTGCAATTTAACATATATTCTTGTATTTGCTTTAGTGTCCACTCCCCTAATATTTGTGTAGGCTCATTTTAGCCCGTGCATCAACCTTTTCCCCTCTCAAGATGCTCAAGACCCCTTTTCAGCAACTCCCCTCGCATGTCAGCGTTGCGTTAAATTTTATGTCTTTTCTTGTGCCTGTCATTTTATATTGTGATTTTTCTACACACTAGCATGCTGCATAGGCATCTGTGTGCCGACTAGCGTCTTGTGACATTTTGACATTCAAACAACCATTTTCGAGTGCCTTGCCACTTGTCAACTACTTTTTTCAGTGGTAACAACCCGAGACACCTTGTAACGGCTCAGGAAGCTTCTTTTCCCTCCTCTTCTCTCTTTAAATGCTATCCTTTCAATCAATTTGGTCTTCTTGGGTTCTATCTTGAACTCTCTTCTCCTTTCTTGGACATTATATTCTCACTCTCTCAAACTTGCATAACTCTCTACAACTTTTTACAGTAGCCTCAAGCTCTTACATTCTTACAAAGCTCTTTGCAACTCTCTTGGCTCCCACAACTCTATCTCTCTTGGCTTCCTCAAGCCTTATAGGTGATATCTGTTGGCAGATGGTCAATGCTCCCCTTAGGATTCATGACATGGACTAACTGCCTCTCGTGGATTCGTTAACTCTAGCAGTTGTATTGGGCATTAAAAGGTTGATCTTTTGGTGCAACATCTATGGGCCAACAAGTTGTATCAGAGCTAAAAGTGTCGGGTTTGAATCCCCTCGGGTAACATTGAGGGGGAGTTTGTTGGCAGATGGTCAGAGCTCCCCTTAGGATTCGTGACATGGACTAACTACCTCCCGTGGATCCGTTAACTCTAGCAGTTATATTGGGCATTAAAAGGTCGATCTTTTGGTGCAACGACAACTGTGGGCCAACAATAGCTAGATCTTGTGCCTTGTAGCTTTAAGCATCTTGGGATTCCTCACATCCCCTATCTATTGTATCTCTATTTTTTGAAACGGGTTCTCCTCCTTGAGCAGGGTTTGCTTTTATCACTCTTGTGTTCATTTTATTTCTACTTATTATTTCTCTCTATCTATTTGGCTTTCTATGGAGGTGGGAACACCAAAACGAGGGTTTGACTGAGACAAACCCCTAAATAACCTCAATATTTCTCCCTCGATCTTATGTGTGTAGGTATTGAAGATATTTGTTTGTTGGAGGCTTCTTACTTGGATTGTTGTGAGCACTTTATTTATCCTCTTCAATCTTATCATTTACTTTACCTTATTTTAGTTCTATCACTTTATGCTATTTTCTTGCATTATGGAAGTTCTTAGTAATTAGGTTGTTAGTAGTTGCTTTGTTGTTTTTTGTGACATTCTAAGTTTTGGATCCATACGAGACACCAACACACCTCTAGGACTCCAACGTGTTGAGTTGTTGTCCATTTTCCACACTGTCATCCTTTGGCCAAGAATTCGTCAGTTTTTCTAGAAAACCTCTGTGACCTACTCTTTCTAATTCTTGAACTCTCACCTTTACAATCTGAGGTAATTTAGGGCAATTTGTTCCTTGGGACTCTCTTGAGAATAAAGAGACTCATGAGTAGCGAAACCCCCCTTCTCTACATTTTGGTGAACCCAACGTGAACACACATTTCCAAAAAAATTTGGGGCAATGCCCCAAACCCCATTTCGTACTATCAAAATGATGCACCAACCTTCAACCGACTTGTTTATGCATTGTTTATTATATTAAACTTATTATTTTCAAAATGAATTTTATATCCTTTTTTATCATTTCATTATCTAATTTTATTCAAAGTTTTAATGATGTTCCATTTCATGCATGTGATGGTGACTTGGCCTTTCCTATGCCACTCTGTATCTTTGATCCTTCTCATGAAATTCCCCCCACTTCGAAGGATATTTTATTGCAAGAAGATGAAATCATTGATACCTTTCTTAACATTACTTTACCCCATCTTCATTCCAATGCATTCTCTTCTATAGATGATGCATTAGTGAATGATGAAATTCCTCTTAGATCAGATCCTCCAATGATGGATGTTGAGTATATTTCTTCAAATGATTCCTCTATAAGTTGTAAAGAATCCATAAATATCATCTATGTCTCTGCCACCCCTAAAAGTCCTAAGAGACCGATCATTTATCTGACCCTAGCTAGTCCTTCTCCTAAAAGGATTTGTTTTATTAATGATGTTCCATTTGATAGCAATTCTCCTGATATTTCTAAGGATCCCTCTTATAGATTAGTAGCCCATACTTATAATAATATAAATAATAAATTAAATGTTAATCAACCAATTTCTTTACCACCTTCTCAACCAAGCCTTCCTCAAGTACCTAAACCCACAACTAAAGCACTTGGTGATTACAATTTTGTCGAGCAACTCTGTGTTACTCCGACAAAGATCTCACTGTGGGACTTGCTTTAGTATACTCCCATTTATCAAGGTATGCTTCAAGAATCCTTGCAAACAATCCTCTTTCCTTCTTTTGATAGGTCGATGAACATTAATGCGTTGATAGCTCATATTCGTGTGGATTCACTGAATATTATGTTCTATCCATAGGAACTCCCACCTCCGGAAGTAAAAAGTAAAGTGGACCCTCTAATGATTATAGTCAACATTAACAACATTGACATTAGACGTACCCTCGTTGACGTCGGTTCGGTACTCAACATATGTAGCATTGATCTATTGCCTAAAATTAAAATTTATTCAGATTCAATTGCAACTTCTTCTCTTGTTATTTGTGGGTTCGATAATGTCTTTCAAAAATCCCTAGGCATGATAATCTTTCCTTTGAGGTTGGGGCCTATTACTATACCCACCCTTGTATATGTTGTGTTAGAAAAAATACCATACAATCTTCTTCTCGATAGACTATGGTTTCATGCTATGGGTGTTGTCCCATATACCTTGCACAAATCTATTAAGTTCATTTCTAACAATCAAGTAGTCACAATCATCACTGACCCTAATGTCGTACACTTATGTGAGATGGAAGTTGTTGATCAAGTTTCAGTTGCACCTACTCTTATAAATATTACTCCTGCAATACCCATTGTAAATGATACACTTGAGGTAGATGTCCCTGAAGAAGATCCTTCTCAAGCAAGAAATCTTAAGTTTGCTCCTCTTATCTCTTCTCAAGAGAATGCATGTCTTGGTGATGATTGGGGTTCCTTAGGCTTTACAAATTCCTTTATTGAGGAATATAAAGTCAACTTGATCCACTTAGACCTTCTAATAACATCATCCAAACCTACTATCAAAGATGATTATTCTTTTGCATTGTAGGATAATGTGAACACAAATTGTAATGTTCTTAATGTTGATCCTCCCCATTCTAAGGAAGACGATCACACTTTTGTTAAAGAGGTTAATGTTGGCAGTCCTTACAAGAAGGCTGATGGTGATCCCATAGAAGAGTGTAATCCCCATTATTGGAATAATGCTCTCTATGAAGATCCCCCTCCTTAGATCAATATTTTCAAACATGCTATGACCCTGGATTCAAACTTGCCTCTAAATATGACTATAGGCGTAAAGGATGTGGGTGTAATGAACAAGGCATGTAGGTCACTATAGAATGTGTACCTTGCAAGCATAATTTGGGGCTTGGTTGCTCAAATGAACAATCTAAACGAAATCCATGATTGAATGTTGACATGATTTCCACTCAACCTCGTTCTCGCGGATCGATTCATTCGCCATTATCTTCTATCTTCATGTCTTCTTCTTGTGAGCAGTCAAGCTTTTCTCCACAAGAGAAAGGATTGTTTCTTGCTCCTTATTCTTTATCTAAGCAAGAGTATATTTTGTTGAGGCTTCTAAAATCCCACTTAATTACTCTTCCTCCTCCTACACAAAATATTTCATAAGCATGATAAAGAAAAACATTATTTTTATGCATACCATCAAGTGCTTGGCCATTCCACTAGTGAGTGTAAGGCCTTGAAGGATAAAATACAACAACTTCATGATTCTGGTGCCATCGCCCTCTTATTTTTTGATGTACCTATCTCTTCTTTGCATGACAAGTGATATCGAGGTATGCCTCTATCTTGTCTATTCTAAGCATTTTCTCATGAGCTTCTCACACCCCCCTTCTATAGTATCTTACATGATTATCCTCCCTTGTATGCTAGGGGACAATGATAACTTGATATGGAGATGTACATCCTTCTTAAGGACCCCTCTCTCTTCTATCTATCTTTCAATTGGAATATCCCTTGAGCAGACCCCTTTCTTTTGAAGGGTTCCTAAGGGACCCCTTTGAGAGCTTCTCCTTTAATTGTTGACTATTTGTGTGACTTTCTTTCTTCTTGCATTGCTTTTGCTATCTAACATGTTTTTTCTATGGATTAACATGTTTCTTTTCAAAACTAAGCATCTGTGAAGCTACTTTTTCAATCAATCTTGGAGGATCAAGCACCTCGAGCTTGCCTTGCAAGACTGAGCACCTATAAAGTCCTATCAGAATCTATGAAACCTTTCACATTTGGCCCCCTAGCACCGAGAACCTATGGCACCTCCTTTGTAGGACTAAGCACCTACAGAGCCTTTTGTTCACATTTCATAGGTCTGAGGGCCTGTGGTGCATTTTTTCAACTCTCCCTAGGACCGAGTACTTGCGGAGCCATCTCTCTTAGAATTTTTATTCCTTTCTTCCTCCTCCCTCTCTCTCTAAAATTATCTTCTCTCTTCTCTTCTCAATTGTGTATACCAGATCAAAGACTTGCATCTTCTTCAACCCAAGTATATGCCTCTTTCTCTCTTTGACATTGGTTGCTTCCTTGACTTTTGGGTGCATTCTTCTCTTGAAGCAATCGATCCTTACATTCTTCTCTTTGTTTAAGAATTCTTCTATGTGTTTTATCTTAATTTGGGGACAACACATAGTACTGAGACAACCTTCTACACTAAGGTCTCTTTCCCTTTGCTAACTCAAATCATTTATTTTGTTGTGTACCTTTGTGTCTGTGTTATCCATGTATATGTTCTAACCCCCTGATGTAATCACTTTTTATGTTCTAACATTGTTCTCTTGTGCAACTTTTTCTTGTCTAAAGTGTTTTTTTTGTAGATCTTCAGCTTGGGGGCATGCTTCCTTGGTTCAAAGAGTTTTCTGCTTCCTCTACAGTATCCTTTTGGCATCACGATTTTGTCTCTTCATGAATGAAAGTTATTTTTCACTTTGTCTACCATATCTCGACCTAGAGTGTGTCCTCTGGTTTGATTTCATGTATGGTATATATTTTCTACAAAGGACCCTCTATATAATTGAGTTAAGCCTGCCCCATTTATAGACTAGTATTTTCACGTTTAGTGGTTGATTGAATGTTTAAGGGAGAGTTGAATAATCATTGATTGGTGTATCATCCCCATTTGATTTTATTTTTTCTACACACCATGCCTCCTCCTAATCGTTAATGTAAGTATTATACTATTTTTTCTTATTTTGAAGGTTGCCTGCATATTTGAAGCTATGCATGTGGTAATTTAAGATCACTCACCCACTAAATCAAAATATCTCTAGCCTCTAAGGTTGAGGGTTTAATTTTGGAGTGCAACAATAATTTCATATCACACTTGGTAGGAATTCATTCTTGAAAATCTCACAAATATGTATTTTTTTGGTCTTCATTTTTGAACAAAATCTTTTGAATAGCTTTATAATAGCTTAATATTGTTGGTCTAAATCTTGAGAAGTGTGCTTTGAAGAAAAATTTCACACTTGTTACACTCATACTATACTTTTTATGAAGAAATTATAGTTATTTTATTTTTAGCAACTTTTTTTATTCATTTGGAAACTCTATGAAATTGAACTTAGAAACTTATAAGGGTTTTTTCCTTTTCAAAAAATATTTTTGTAGACATATACATCATAAAATGATTGGATTTCATATTTATATTCCTTTCTATTTTGGTCATAAACAACAACCATACACAAAATATCAATACCCTTATGTGTGCTACCATGTTTGTCAATGGAGCATCCAACTCCATCTTATTGATAAGAATTTTTAGGTGGTGTAACTATTGAGAAACAAGGTGAAACTATTACAAGAATAAACTCTATAAGTGTATGAAAATATGAAATTTGTATACTACAGGCCATCATGTAGATACTCCAAACCTTGCTAATGTATGAGGTAAACCAAGTGACTAGGATGCACCTCTTCCCCCCTTTGCTACTATTGTTGTTGTTTAGAAGTTTTTTTTTTTTTTTAATGTTTTATGATCTAGGCACTAGCCCCATATGGACTCTAAGGGTGTGATTTTATATCCACCCACTTTTTTGTGAATATGTGTAATATAATTTTTTTTATAAGTGGTAAATAAAACACATTTAGAAAAAAATGTTTCTTTAAATAAGGATTACCATAAGACTATTAAAGTGAGATTGAGTATACAAGAGTCTTAAGAATCTATAATTTTTTATTGTATAAAAATTAAATTGATGTCTTTGAAATGACACATGTTATGCTATTTTCAGTACATGGTCATGAAGATATCTTAGATAGGTTTTCTAGTTTTTATATTACTATACATCTTGCATGCAATTATGCCCATTTATCATGATGGAATGCATAACAAGTTTATTTTTTATTGTAAAGCTTACTAGATATAACTTTGTTTTTATCAAACATATATGATACATTATTTATTTTCATTAATGTACCTAGGATGCATGTTGTATTAATATGCTAGTTAAAAAATGTACTTAAGAAAAATAAAACATATTTTCAAGCACTTATGAGTAAGTGAATGACCATAATAGAATGCATGAAGCAAAATAACCCAGATCATGTTTAAGAATAATCACATAAACTCAATTGATAGATGATCGACAATCAAAATAGCAAAAAAGGAAGTGTTTCAAGAATGAGAGAACATGCAAAATACTCATGAGACAAGAATGACTCGAAGAAATAATGTATAAAGGAAATCTCACAATAACATGATAAAATGTAACTCCAAGACAAATACAATCAATAGGAAAAACAAATCCAAATATAAACATATCAGAGTTACTCACATGGAAGATACATTATGACCTACTCCAAGAATTCAAGAATAACTCATACGAGAAGACAAGATACAAAATAAAGAATGCATTTTATATTTACACAGGTAATACCTCTCAGAACATTCACTTATCGAGTAGACCAAGCGTGGAATACAAGATTGTATTGTGAACACAACACTAAGCAAAATGGAAATCTTCTCTTTAGGTCCATAATGGATCCACATCCATAACCAGGTGTAGGATCCTCAATCTTTTTGTTGAAATCCTCATCAAAGAGTAACCATCTCATCTTATGATCCCATAAATAAGAGATCTCTTAGCCTCACCAAATTCTCTCTATTCTCCATGAGTATCCACCAATCAATCCATTTCAACTTCAAATACAACCTTTCAAAATTATGAAGCTCCAAGCAAATGATTAATACTCAAAACCAAAGAGAAAAAAAAGACCATTGTCAAAATTCCAACTATAGAATCAAGAACATCTCATGACATCATGATCTAACATCCCCTCCTAGGAGATCACATAAATATAACCATCCATCATCAAATGATTTATCAAAATCACTACCAATGCTCCCACTAAACTATGTAACCAAGCTCTCTAGGCATCGTGATAACCATCTCCTAATTGAAGATCCTCCATGGCCCCAACACAATCAAAGAACTCAACACCATGAGCTCCCAAAAGGTAAAGTACAACCACAATATCCAAACTAAGAATATATAATTGTCACACATACTTTATCAATAGAACCAAAGACATCATTAAAATCTCTCTACAATCCAAGTGTAGAATCCAAGAGCTCCTTATGACACCAACAACTATTGCAAAAGACCATTCATCTTTTAATCAAAGATTATCCATGGCTCACTACACATTGTAAAAATAACTTAGAACCAAAATATTGAAACAAAGAAGATATAACACATTATCTAACTACATAAATCTCCCACTGAAAGTAATACTAAGTTATACATGTCATCA
This sequence comes from Sequoia sempervirens, assembly GCA_007258455.2. NCBI lineage: Eukaryota > Viridiplantae > Streptophyta > Pinopsida > Cupressales > Cupressaceae > Sequoia > Sequoia sempervirens. The sequence continues at coordinate 241,057,511 of VDFB02353493.1, read as the reverse complement.
TGACCAATATCATTGCCAAAACTCTACTGAAAGTGAACAAAGCTTCTCATGCACCATAAACAACTATTATAGATTCAATGAACAACTATACCAGGTACTCCCAAGAACCATCTCTCACTGCAATAAGCATACCAACGTAACAATGGTTTCCAAGACTATGGCCTACCAAACAAAATCCACACCAAACAATTTGATAAGATCTACACATATGCAACATCTCAAAAGAGAAAAAAATAATCAATGCTCCAATCTTAAATAAATGAAAAAAATATGCATCCCCACATCAGTAACATGAAAAGTATATATAATTAGGTATAACATGTGAATTTCGAAGACTCAAACACCAAGGTTAATGCTAGATCTGATTTTCCAAATAAACCCACATAGGAGTAACCATAGATCAACAAGAACCCTCCAAGAGGCCATGCAAACCTATATTTGTCTTCATCCAAAACACTCTGAATACAATCTCATCACAAATCTATGTACCACATATTTTAGTTAATATGTAAAACATGCAAAACCATCTCTATAAATCTGAATTCCATTTAATCATCTAGACATTCACATCAAACATGTCATTTGAATAATGGAATAAGCACATATCTACAAACCCACAACTGAAATCAAGAGTAAACTGCAACCCAAAAGGGAAAACCAAGTTGTCTAGGAGTTTATAACATATGAAACATATCAGCTCCACAACCCACAAAGAGGTTAGTGGCTTATCTTCCTGTGCTTTCATGTAACCAAGGGATAAAACCATGAATCTAATAGAAGCACTCCATTTTGTAGTCCAAATCAAGGGTGTTTCTCTATGTGACTTGGATGTCTCTACCCACCCAATATGAACACCTTCTCATTGCACATGACTACAAGGTAAAGGAACACAACCACCAAACAAGAGGATATACACATATTATCAAACAAGAGCTCCAAGTTACCAAAACATAAGGTCAATCCATAAAGATCCATACTCATGGTCTTCCAATTCCCAACATAGATAATTTTGACAATACCCATGGATTTTAATATCACAAATTTGCAAAAAAAAATTAACTCAAAGGAACATTCATGACACTTTAATCTTAACAACTCTCAAACACAAGAACACCTAAATTCACTTAGAGTTTAGGGGACTTGGCCATTAAAATATTTATCTAATATGATCATATTGATGAAACCAATTGCTTGAGGTCTTCTTCAAAGTTCAAACTACCAAAATAGAAAGGTTGGTTATTATCAAAGATCCTTTTTTATTTTATCTTTGATCATGATGAGTGAATTCTTCACAACCTTTGAATTTAATCAAATCTCCTATTTGATTAAAACTCCATCAATCATAACATGTTATTTTTATTATCATTTATTGCCACTTCCTTTATACTTAATGTAATAATTCTCCCTCCACATGAGGAGTGTGGGGTGAGAAATTGAAAAGGGACGTTCACTTTTAGGTCAACATGTTATCTATTTTGATCCACTAGATTAACCTACTTGATTAATAATTAAGATTACCACTATTTTTCATAATCTACAATTATGAGGTTTTATTCTTTTATAAATAAATTTTGTCTCTTCATGAATGAAAGTTATTTTTCACTTTGTCTACCATATCTCGACCTAGAGTGTGTCCTTCTGATTGATTTCATGTATGGTATACATTTTCTACAAATTACCC
>VDFB02353493.1:240954490-241055730 GCA_007258455.2 Sequoia sempervirens | reverse complement strand
TCTCTAATAAAAATTGTCGTGTATTTGCACGTACAAATCCATACTCATAAAATTGTCCTACGGATGGTCGGATCCACTTACATTTTAATAATATAGGACTATTTTCACAAAAATCCACTTGAATAATTTCTTGGATGAATTCAACATAAAATTTCTTCTTAGTTTCTTGAAGAAATTCAGCACTAACAATTGTCTTTCCTTTGTCTTTTTCTTCCACTCTTAAATGACTACCATAGGCCCACATTCCACTACAGTGCATAGCCCATAAATGTGGTTATTGTAAAATCTCACTTTGCTCTATCGTTATATCTTGACCTTATTTTGCATCACTGATTGCATCAGCAATCCATTCTTCAAATTTTGGAAAAGAATCGCCTCTAATCAAATCATGATGTTTGTGCTTTTTGGGTCGATGTTGCATCCAAGTTTGATTCTCTTCTTCATATTTTCTAAATAGAATATTAACATATAAATTATAAGATTAATAATATAAATGTGTACATGCAATTGAGTAAATAAATTATTGTGTAATTTTTTTTTACCTACGCCACTTATCAAACGAAGATGTGTTTTGAAGAATATAGGCATGTATCACACTTATTTCTTGATGTGACAGATTGAAGTGACATCCATTTCCTTCTAATGCTTCACTTGCAACTCTCTCATTTTCGTCATCATCCCATACACATTGATTGACATTTTTAAAATCCTTCATATATTATGTGCAAAATCCCATGGCCTCTTGCATTGAATATCCCTCAGATATGCTACCTTCCAATTTTTCCCTAATATGAACATTTTTTTCAAAATCTTCATATATCGTTCTATAGTATACATTCATCTCGTTCTTACTGGGCCACAATGCTCTAGTTCATATTCTAGATGTATCAAAAGATGCATAGAAATGTTAAATATTATTGGTGGAAATTATCATTCCAATAGAAAAAGGACTTCAACAACCTCCTCCCTCAAACTATCAAAGTTCAAAGGATCTAATACGTGTAAACTCATTCTCTTTAATATTAGGCCCAACCTTATAATTTCCAATCTTGGCCCCTTTTCCAAACTTGATATATTTACCACAATAAGTAAAATATTCTCAATTATGACATGAAAGTCATGGGTCTTGAGGCCTCTTAAGCTATTAATGTTAGTTTTTCTTCTAATAGTACTACTTAAATATCCAATGGGAAAGTGAGTCTAAGACATCAATTGTAATAATTGTGCACATTGTTCCTTTTTCCAAACATAAGGAGCACTATGTTTTTTATATTTTTCATCATCATATTTTTCAACCCAAAGGTTTCGACGAATCTTTAGTTGTCAAAAGTATTCACATGATTAAATAGTATCAAAAGAACCAAAGAGAGTATCTATAATAGCATAGGCTATATTTTCTCAATATGCATAAAGTCAATAGTATGCCTAATGGCTATATCCTTAAAGTATAGTAACTTATAGAATATGCACAACTATTTTACACTGCTTTCATTACAAGGATCATATCTATTACCAGAAATCCCATCATTTTCAATTATAAATGACATTCTTTTTTGTCCATTCTCAACAATGTAATAACCTATTATTAGCAATGGTGCTTCATGATTCTCTTCTTGACCATTGAAGCATGCTTTTTGTTGACAATATGGATGATCCATTTTAAGGTAAGCATGATGTCCACAATAAATACACTTACGTAAACTTCTTAAGTGCCTCACAAAATCCTAAATTTGCAAGCAAGACATCCATGGTATCCATGAATAGTGAGACCAGACAATGTGCCATATGCAGGAAGATCATGAATCGTAAACAATAAGAAAGATATTAATGTGAATTTGATTGAATGACCATCCCTTAAAGATTTAATTGCTTCAATTCATTTCCATAATTCTATTAGCTCATCATATAACGGCTCTAGATAAGCATCGATTATATATGAAGTCACACTTTTCTTTCCTGGTATAATCAATGGTAGCATTAAGAAAAATGGTTTAGTTGCTAACCATGGAGGCAAGCTATAATTTATTAAAAACATTGGCCAAGTTGACCATTTAGTACTTTGATCTGAGAATGGGTTCACCCCATCTAGAGCCAAACCCAACCTTATATTATGAGGATCTTGAGAAAAATTAGGCCATCTGTTATCAAATTCCATCAGTGTCTTAGAATCAAGCACGTCGTTGTTTTCCATCAATGCTCTTATTTTGGGCATGCCATTGCATAAGTTCAACAATGTCTCTACACCTATACATTCAAAGTGTTGGAAGTATGAGCTAGTTTGGTGGTGTTTTCATTGATGTTGTCATTGATGTCAACATAGTTCAATATGTTGCAAAATTGTACATGTATAGCTGAGATGCTTCTAAGATGTTGTGAGTACATGGAGCTATCTTTATGTTGTTGCAGATGTGTTGTTTTGACGAGTTTCCAAGTGATTTTGAGAAAATTAATAAAGAAGAGAATTTAGAATGTGAATTTGTTCAGAACGTGCTCTAGTATGTGCTCTACATTTCTCCTGTGTTGATCCTATGCATGTGCAGTTGTGAAGTTTTTATTATGGTGATTTGATGGTGATTTATGTTGAGTTTCAGCTTCTTGTGAGATGGTACATGAATTTTTTTATCACTAGTATGTGAACTTTCTAGCAGGTTTGTTCTTCTGTGGACTGGGAAAAATATTTTTGCTACACAGTCCTCCACTGTTTAGTTTTAGATCTTGCGGATCTAGGATATGTCTTGTGAAGGTATTTTCTATGCTCTAGAAAAGAAGGTTGAAGTTTAGTAATTTGGAAGTCATGTTTCTATATTCCAGTATAGGTTTGCATAGTTGAGATATTCTGGTGAAATGTATTCAGTGTATGAAGTATATTGTTTTGTTGCAGACGTATCTGAAGAAGTCTAAGATGAAGTCTCATGAATAATGAAGCGTGTTGAGGTGCCCACGTGTGAATCAATGTTTATCTATTTTTTTTATTAGTTTTGGATGACCTGGTGTTTACACTTCATTTGAATAATAAAATTTAATTGAGGAAGCATGTAGAAGATTCCAGAAAATAATTTTATTGGTCCACTCTTATTCCTTTCCACCGTAGGAATTTCGAGTTGCCGACCTATTTTGAATTTATGAAACGATGTTTTGTGGCTGACCTTGGTAAATAATTCTAAGGTTGAGAATATTATAAAATCAAGTTGAATTGTGAAGATTTGTATGATAGTTTGATGCAAAGTGACAAAAGTGTGCCACAAATCATAAGAGTAGAAGTGTGTGTGAGTTGTGATAGCAATTTTTAAAAGTCTTTGAAGGCAATGGCCCGAAGGTTTTGTAATCCTGCGAATGTGCTTTAATTGTAGTGGTGGATCTTTTGTTCTCTTTTGTATCTGTACGCAGTGAGCCTCCCTATTGGACGGTGGAGTCCTCTTTTTGGGTAGTGAGCCCTTGGTAGAGCCTTTGTATTTAGTTTATAATCTTTATATTATGAATTAACCCTCACTATGGTTTTTCCCTTATTGGATTTTCCACATAAAAATCTGGTGTTCATTGTGTTGATTTACTTTCTGTTATTTATGTTTCATGCTCATATTCAATAAAAAAATAGTGTGGTTGAAGATTTGATAAGTGATAAAATTTTAAGTTTGAATTTATGTGACAACTGATTCACCCCCTCCTCTCAGTTGTCCTATGCATGTTTAACACAGAGTAATTGTGGGATTATCAAAAAGTGGTGAAGAACCTTTCTAGGAACCACAATTGATTTCAACCCTTTTCTATACCTCACTTCATGAAATTTCAAGCATTCACTTTCACTTGAAAGATTATTGTGAAATAATACACAACCATTCACACATGTGTGGATGTTTTCATATCCTAATCCTAACTTAGTGATTTGTTTTTTACATTGACTTTGTTTCGTTGGGAATCTAGAGTCAGGTGGTAACAACAAAATTAATAATGACAATAAATAATCTACACTCTCATTTGTCCAACCAAACACCACTTGCAAGTTAATAATTTGAAGTATTATTTTCAAACAACTTAACTTGCAATTAGCATACACAAACTTTAAATCATCCTCCATCAACTTGGCCCGATCATCATTTAGACCCTCATTCAACATTCTATCAACTTCAAACCCTTCATCTAGCATTGCTACCTCTTCATCTATGTTTGGTGCCACTTCATATATGTGTGTTGCCTCTTCATCTCTCACACTTTTCAATTCTATCATATCTTCATAATAATTGTAATCCCAATGGATTATACCACTATGCCCATATCTTATCATATGTCAATAAATCATTATTTTTTTCACCTTTCCACCAAGATAGTCATTACATGGACATGGATATTTTTCCATGTCCCTCTCATCAGCTACTCTCTCATCATATGCATGGTATTGATCTGTATTCAACCTTTGACATTGATCCATCTGTAATGTTCTGCATTCCAATATTAATTTAGTTTCCTATTTCAAGAAAAAAATAGAAATATGAAAAAATCAACTTAGGATCTAATACATGTAAACTAATTCTCTTCAACACTCTTCATCACTTACCCAAAATTCAGAGCATTTCACAGAATAAGGATACATAGCACTCTCACGGGGATGCAGGCACTCTACAACAATTCAAATTCAAAATACGGCTAGGCATCACTCTCTACAAATTAGATGTTTTGCCTCTAGATAAATCTCTATGAGTGGAGTTTGTGCGTTTTACTTCTAGGATTCGGCTATCAATGGATAGTGGCATGTGATCATTAGAATGGCCTTGTCCAACTTGGAAACACACTTCCAAGAGGTATCCAGAAAGATTAAAATTACCACATAAAGTAATTCAACCAGCCTTCCAAGTTCTACAATCATCAGAAGCACAATTTCCCAATTTCACTCCTAAACCCCAGTTTTAGTGCAAACCAAGTTTAGGCATTTTCACCAACATTTTCCAAAACACCTAACAAAATCAAGGATGATTAAGATACCATTTTGAAAGTTATAAAACATACAGGAAAACCAATATCAACTCTTTTGGACAAACTCAAAGATCCAATACTCCTGCCATGGAAAAGGCTAGTGGATTAGCCCAATTTTACAAAGAAAGTATTCTTTAAACTTGATGAAACTTTATGAAACCTTGGGGCAGCAATTAAAATTCCAAAAAACTACTAAATCCACCACTAGTTTCCAGAAATCACTCTTCCAACATAGCACAGCCTAAAACCCTTGATTCTAGGCCTTCAAAAGGAGGGTTTATTGTAAATCATACCTCCAGACCTTTCCAGACCCTGCCACCTATTCAAACATGCATAATTATGCCTGAAAAAGCTTTAAAATTCATCACATTGGTTATTTCTTCCAGAAAACTCATAACCCATCATTTAGTTCCTCACTTTCACGAGGAAAATCACCCAAATTCAACCTAGGGCAACACCCAAAACCCACAAACACACTTCCTCTGACTTGAAAATAATTTGGAAACCTATTTTACAACAAATTGGGTCATTCCACCGAGTTACAATTGCTACAGTAGGTGGAATGCCCTAAAAACTCATTTTATTACTCTCAAACCACCAATTTACACCAAAACAGGGCAGTTTCAGTAAAATGTTGATAAAACCCTCTAAACTCAATGAAAATTCACCAAACCACTTTCAAATGAAATCTGACACTCTCCTCTTTCCAACCATAATAGGGTTGAGCCCGTATAGGTCGTACAAAGGCTGTACCACACGTTTTAGCAGCAAATTTACACACAGAAATTTCCAGAAAGCAGCCTTTTTTTCATTATAACTTCAAAAAAATGATTCAACAACCATACCTCGACCATGAGAGGCTTATTTAACATCTAACCACCCTTACAAACATCCTCCAACTGGAATTTTAATTATTTGGACATTGGAAACTAACTTTTTACCAATTAGACCCCTAATTGCCTAGTTTTGCACTTTTAACAATTTGTTGACAATAAGTACATTTTTATGCAACCTTTTGCATTTTTTGAACTAAATAACATCAAAGACCCCTAATTACATCATTAATGGGCTCAAATTCCTTATTAAACATTAATTTACTCAAATACCCCTAAATTCCTAATGCCTTCCTTCAAAGGATAAATTGTTGAAACTGTGTGTACTGGGTGCTCCTGCACCATACACCCTGGCTTGAAAATTCTTCCAAGTCTCTTGGAAGCCTTCACCTGCAACAAAGTTGGATCTCCATCCTCTGATACTCCTTGTAGATGCTTCATCTTGACCTTTGGCTTTGTCTCATCCATGTGTATAATTCCCTTGCTTGCATTGATTCCTTGGTTTTGCACTATCAATCTCAGACCTGTACTTACATACCTTAACCAGTTGCTCCCAACATTCTCAACATGTTCACACAACACCACACTATGTGCTTCACCTTTCATTTTTACTCTTGGCTTAACCTCCATCATCAAAATCATCAAAACAAAGAAATAGCAAACAATCCTCTTCATTCTCTGCCTCTCCATTTTCCTCCTCACAACTCTTCCCAGCTTTCCCATGCTCAAAATAACCTGCATAGTAGCATACACAACCCCTATCCAATCCATATTCTCTATTTTCTGCTCCATCCCAATTGGAGACTTTCCAAATTGTTTTCCTCTAGCCTTCACTAGGCCATTCACCATCAACTCTTCCTTTCTTGGAAATGCACTTATCCATTTTACTTGATCTTCTTCATCATTCAAAGTGACTGCACCTTTCTCATTAACTTCACACTCTCCTACAAACTCACTCATTTCCCCTTCTTTTACCTTATCTTCTTCTTCTTCCAATAAGTCTTCATGAGCATCCTCAAAGACATCTTCCTCTTCCTTCATCTTCTCTACACCTTTAAGTTCCTTGACATTTAGGCTTTGCATCAGTACCATTATCTTATTGACCTCTGTATCCTCTATCACACAGTCCACTGTATTCACAATCTCTATCTTCTTATCACTTACATCTGCTGTTAAGGGACACTCCACTGCCCCAATCATGATCTTGTTATAATTTTCAAGCCTTTCATGGCTTTCTCCAACCTTCCCACCTGTCTTTTCTGCATCTCTTCTTTCTCCTTTAACATTCCCAGCCTTCAAAACTTCCCTGTCATCAGATGTTATGCCCTGCTGCAACTCATCTCCTTTGTTATCAGACTTTTGTGGCTGCTCAGTACCCTGTCCAGTCAGTAGACATTGCTTCTCACCTTTATAGACCTCACTAGGCATTCCTTGGCTCTCCATTGATAACTCTCCTTCATTCTTATTATTTTCTCTTAAAGGGATCTCTGCCCCAAGTGCCTTCTTCTCACAATACTCTGTCTCAGCTTCTTGTACCACTGTATTTTTCATAGGTGACTGCCCTAGAACACCATTAATCTTCAATGAACAAATTTCTTTATGTCCTTTATCTTCAACACAACCTTCAAACTTACCTTGCTCTTTTAAGGTCATTTCACCCTTGACTCTTTCTTTTCCATCACCCTTCACACACTTTAACTTTGAATCTTCCTCTGCTCTTATTGTCTCAGTAATCTTTTTACATGTGGTGGCTGCAACTTTGTCTTTGTCTTCTTCACTCTCTCTATCCTTATCTTGTGTTCTCAAGGTCTTTTCATGTTTGACCTTCACTTCCCTTGTCTCTCTTATGTCTTCAATCTGCACTGTCCTTCCCAATGCTGCTTCATGGTGTTTTTCTTTCTCCATTGCAACTATGCTATGCCCTATTGTCTCTTCCGGGTTCCCTTGTTCCTTTTGCTCCAGCATCTCTCTTTTTCCACACATCCCTATCCTTCTTTGTGTCCCTTCTTCCTGCAAACAACTCGGAATATACCTTTGCCCATCCTTTTCAATTTCATACACATTAAGCCTCCCATCATGCATAGCAAATCTATCATATTGCCAAACCCTTCCTAGTATCATATGACAATCCCTTATAGGCATAATATCACATAATAGAACATCTTTATAAGGACCAATTTCAAAATCTACCAATGCTTGCTCTCTAACCACAAAATGCTGACTATCATTTACCCAATATTCCTTGTAAGGTGATTCATGTTTTAGCCTTGTCAAATGCAGTTTTTCAACCATTTCTTCTGAAACAACATTACTCAAGGAACCTGAATCAATCATTACTTTACAGATCTTACCTCTGCATTTGCATCTAGTCTGGAAGGTAGCATGCCTCATTTTTCCTTTCTCATCCAACCTTCTGAAGTCCATAATGTCTTGTATCTTCAAATGCTTCTCCTGCAATCTTCAAGAGATCTACTTCCTTGCTCTGATACCACTCTGATGCAGAGTCCGGAGGCTCAACCTTAATCAACTTGGAAACCTACCTTCAATAGGTATCAAGAAAGATTAAAATGACCACATAAAGTAATTCAACTAGCCTTCCAAGTTCTACAATCATCAGAAGCACAATTTCCCAATTTCACTCCTAAACCCCAGTTTTAGTGTAAACCAAGTTTAGGCATCTTCACCAACATTTTCCAAAACACCTAACAAACTCAAGGATGGTTAAGATACCCTTTTGCAAGTTATAAAACATACAGGAAAACCAATATCAACTCTTTTGGACAAACTCAAAGATCCAATACTCCTGCCATGGAAAAGGCTAGTGGATTAGCCCACTTTTACAAAGAAAGTACCCTTTAAACTCCACAAAACTTTATGAAACCTTGGGGAAGCAATTAAAATGCCTAAAAATTACTAAATCCACCACTAGTTTCCAGAAATCACTCTTCCAACATAGCACAGCCTAAAACCCTTGATTCTAGGCCTTCAAAAGGAGGGTTTATTGTAAATCATACCTCCAGACCTTTCCAGACTCTGCCACCTATTCAAACATGCATAATTATGCCTTCACAAGCTTTAAACTTCATCACATAGGTTATTTCTTTCAGAAAACTCATAAACCATCATTTAGTTCCTCACTTTCATAAGGAAAATCACCCAAATTCAACCTAGGGCAACACCCAAAACCCACAAACACACTTCCTCTGACCTAAAAATAATTTGGAAACCTATTTTACAACAAATGGGGTCATTCCACCGAGTTACAATTGCTACAGTAGGTGGAATGCCCTAAAAACTCATTTTAATACTCTCAAACCACCAATTTTACACCAAAACAGGGCAGTTTTAGTAAAACGTCAATAAAATCCTCTAAACTCAATAAAAATTCACCAAACCACTTTCAAATGAAATATAACACTCTCCTCTTTCCAACCATAATAGGGTTGAGCCCGTACAGGTCGTACAAAGGTCGTACCACACGTTTTAGCAGTAAATTTACACACATAAATTTCCAGAAAGCAGCCTTTTTTTCATTATAACTTCAAAAAAAATGATTCAAAAACCATACCTCGACCATGAGAGGATTATTTAACATCTAACCACCCTTAAAAACATCCTCCAACTGGAATTTTAATTAGTTGGACATTGGAAACCAACTTTTTACCAATTAGCCCCCTAATTGCCTAGTTTTGCACTTTTAACAATTTGTTGACAATAAGTACATTTTTATGCAACCTTTTGCATTTTTTGAACTAAATAACATCAAAGACCCCTAATTACATCATTAATGGGCTCAAATTCCTTATTAAATCATTAAATAACCCAAATACCCCCTATTTCCTAATGTCTTCCTTCAAGGATAAATTGGTGGCTATTATTGTCTTGGGTGCTCCTACACCCGACATGAAACATAATAAATGCTCTCTACCCTAATTTTTTTGTCCATGTGCAAGAGGTAGAGACAAAAATTATATGTTGTAAACTATATATTACTAAAACCTCACCATTTATATTTCTTATATAAAAAATATCCATTGCAGTTTTAAAAAAAACAATAATGGTCAAATTGTAATACACAAAGATAAGGAAACTTTGGTGTGTTTTTATATTATTTGTTTTCATTTATAGGAGCATGTTGTAATTCTAAAAATCTTGTTGATCATGTAGACTTATGTTCAGTTTACATGTCATCTACAATGTGCATAAAAGAAGACTGTGATGACTGGAAATAAACAAATGTTATTCTTATCCATGTTTTATTAAGGGACTCCCTTGTCTAGATGATAATTAAAGAAATGCTTTAGCAATGGAGCACTGAATTTATGCTTGTTTTATTGATGAACCATAAGCATTTAAACATATGGAAATATTTTCAATGTTAATGAATACTCAAGCACTAACAAACAAGCTAATGAATTCTTTGTTGTAACTTTGATCATTACTTACTACCATAAATTATTAACATGTTGAGAGAAGATGACTTGTTTTAACAATTCATATACTCCCATGTGTCGACATATAGTATCAATTATAATAGACCACATTGATTTGATGAACTAGCATAACTTTCAACTATGCCATATGAGACCATATTCTAGGATTCCATGCAATTAATAGATTAGGCTTTCACACAATGTTACTCGAGCATTGAGGTCTAGGCTAGGGACATGAGCCTATGGTTTAATGGAAAATTGATCAAAGGAATTGAAATTTGGATGCATGCTACAAGTTCAATTCCCATATGCTCCAAAATGCATAGAGGAAACTAATGAAAAAATAGTTTGCTAAAATTAGAATTGTTTGTATGGTTTTGGTACATAGTTCCTAAGTAACTATTGTAAGTTACACCAACCAATAACAAGCTAATGATGATGTGCATGCACTACCATTCCATGAAGACCTAGTGAAAAGGAGCCTTGGGGATTAGGTTGGTGAATTGGTTACAAAAGTATAAATTAATACCATACCCATCCACGATAACATGTAACACAAATAGACAACTTCAAGATATGGTCACTACCTTTTATTGATTATACAATGAATAAAAGCATCCAATTATTTCACAATCTCAAGAACTCCAAATTATTACATGGTACTCAATATCTTATGAAAAGATACCCTTCTATTTATGTAACTCATCTCTTATAATACATCGATTTTTTTCTCCTAGCTAGATATAGTTGCCAATCAGAAAACTATATATTTTATGTTTAATGTAATGAGCGTTTTGAATTACCTATAAATTGGCTACAGAGGGCATCCCTAAATTTGAATTCACTGTAGAGGGCCTTGTCGACTTTAAATTTGTTGTAGGAAACTCTGAATTCCATGCCCTCCTTTTCAAAAGTTTCCAGGTCCTCTCCAAAGAAGCTTTATCACCCATGCAAGTAGTTGCTATACTTATATACTAAAACCAAAAATGCCTCATGACATCAAACTGGCACACAAACTCTCTCTGGTCGACTCTAGCTCCATTAATAATTAACAAAACCTCCTTATGTTTGTAGAGGTGCATTGCACAAATAATACCAATTGTACTCCCCACTCCCCTATCAAATTTCCTTTGCAAAATTTTGTACTCTAGTATACTCCCCATTTGTACCAACAATTTCCCAATTTCTATTAACCCTACGCGCAATACAAATTACTCTCACCAATAATTTCCCAATTTGAAATAGATTTTTTAATTACCCACTTTGATATCATATTGTCTAATTTTTATTTGTGTGACTAATTATTTAGTTTTATTTTTTACCTGACAATCAAATTAGTCATTTTTTTAGTCATTTATAGTTGTGTTGCAAAAAAAATGTAGAATTTAGTCATTTTTAGTTGTCGTGATTGTTACGATGGTGTTTCTTTTGCAATGTTAAACAACTCGCATAAAAATATGATATATTCTATCTCTTGAAAAGGTAAATCTCTATCAGCAAGCCTCAAGAGATAACCCTTATCTCTAATTTCATGTCTTGACAATTCATAAACAACTCAGTGATAATGTGAAAATGTTGGTAATAACAAAGGGACCTTACTACAAGCAAATACTGAATCCTTAAATTTATCAGATCTAGCAATATGGTGATACTTTCAATCTTAAATATAACTTGAATGATAAAAGAAATATCAAAAGATGAGGGTTTCAAGAGACTTCTAAATTTAACACTAACTCTAAGATTAACAATGCAAATGACAAACACCGAAATGACCAATCCCTTTAGAAACTACTCCCCGCTTGACCCGTGATGGATTTTAAAATCTTTATAGAAATAGTGTGCAATCTTCTAAGGCATTAAGATTTTCTATATCATGAACATTCATCCAAAACAACCCTATTGTAATTGAAATGAATAAACCTCCCACAATTGAACTGAAAGCACAATCAATGTAAAATTCTAGGCTATCTTGCAAAGCAACTAACAACAGTTAGTTGCAAAGTAGACCATGATTGCTACAAACACTTCAAGTATCAAACCATAAACATCATCAAATCATCATCATCTAACATTAGCCTAGCATATATCAAATTACCTTTTAAGCAATTTCAAAGGATAGAATAACATAAACCATGTATAAACTCAACACAAGAAAAGGCACCAAATCACAATGTTTTCACTTTGCATTAAATTACCTCAAGTAGCAAAAATTCCAATGTTATGTGTTACAACACTTGATAAAAATGAACTAACTTCTAACTCTAACTCTTGCTATACTACTTAATTCGCTCCAAAGTAAAACTATCTAGCCCTTACAAATGAGGCAAAATTCCATATTTATAGAAACCCCCCAAGATATGTCGGCTCAGTTAGCTTTACAATAATAATCGGCCAAAAAAAAGTCATCCCAAGAAGTTCTAGAATAACATGAAATAGCATTAAATGCTTGGGACTCATCCAGGTCAGCCTGGGATCTCCATTGTAATTCAGTCCAATGCATGTGAAGGATGAAGAAAAATAATGGGGAAGCACAAATTCTGATGAGGCATTATATTAACTTCCTTCCCCTTTGTCCTTATTTCACTCCACCCTCTCTTGCACCATCAAAAATATCCTATCCAAGTTGGCTATAGGCAGCATAGTCAGAACCTTAATCCTTCTTTCAATGGACTTAATGTCTTCTCTTGACTGCTCTACCATTTCATCCCATTCCACCTTCAGGGTTTGATATTTATCCATTACTGCAATATAGGTGGCTAAATCATCTAACTAATGTTCAGTAATTGGGTCCTCATTGATTGGAGAATAGAAATCTCGCCACCATTTTCTCAATTGTTCCAAGCTCAAGTGCTTCGGTGCAAACCCCTTTCTACCTGTCATAACCTCAAAGAAATAAATGCATTTATTGTAGAGCTTGGTTAGCATGTATTCAATTTGCTTCCTCTACTTATACATCTTCAAAACCCTTTACCTTATTTGCAAAACTTCAAACAATTCCCAAGGTTCTGCAACTTTCGAGGAAGAAAGAATGCCATCACTCACCAACTTATCTTCAGTATATTCCATGATGGTCTTTGTCTTTTGCAACATGAGATCCACATCTTCCTTATCTTGAGCTAGCACATTCTTTAACCAATCTATCGATCTCATAGAATCTTCACCAGCTAAAAGGATGTCCCTGATAGCATTATCTCCCTTAGTTTTCACCCCTTGTAACCAATTCGTTGTGGCATGAGTAGTAGTCTTCATTATTTCTAGCTCAGTTATGGCTTCTTGTGGCAGAAAGCTTGCAGTAGATGATGAGGAACTAATGGATTGCAAGGGCTTCACTAAATCCTAGAAGTACTTATTTAATTTCTCATTTTCCCTCTTCAATTCTTGCTTGGTTTACACTTCCTCAATCTACCCAAGATTACAACACTAGATCCTTCATACTCTTCAATCTCATGTTCCATGGAAGTAGGCCCAAGGTTGATAGTCTACACATTGTAGTCACTACCAGTTACATCATCTCTATTCTTATTAGAGGCAGGAGTAGCAATGTGGACCACCCTATTATTTGCTTCATCCCTCTCAATCTTGGAGATGACCTTGGATTTCTTATTTTCTTTACCTTTTCCTATATTCACCAATAATTCATCCCAATTGGGAGGAGTATCATCTACAACAATCTTCCTACTCTCTAATTCTTTTTCAAACCAGCCGGGTATAGTAAAATCAAATTGTACATTGCTCTGCCCAACTTCTTCCTGTTGATCCTTGGAAATATATTTATTCAAACCTTGTTTCTCAGGAACCTCCTTAACTGTTTCTTCCTTTTCTTTATCACTCTCTTCCACCTCATGTACCGGTGATGGAGTCCTAACTAGAATTTCCTCTCTCTAAGGAGATCTATCTACTTCACCCCTAATAGGTGAATCTTCATAAGTTACCAGAGGAGACTGGAACACCCTCTCTATCTTTGCCTCAACACTATAGAGATCACCTTCCTGAAATTGTTCTTCCTCTAGATCTTGATGGCTTTCTACCTCTTTGGATTCACCTGGTTCATTACGAGCTTCATGGGGAGGAGGAATATTATCATTTTTTTATGTAGCAGGGGTGACCGGAGGAGCATCTTTCCTTGGCATACCATCCTTAGGAGGAGTTATTGATCTCCTTGTATATACCTTTGTTCTTTCTCCTGAGCTCTCCACATTTATCACAGTTGGGCTATCTTCCTCCCTTGCCTTGGAGCTTTCCTTTTCCTTCTATGACAATCTTACTATCATTCTCCTCTTTGGCATAGAAGCACTAGCTGCTTTATCTTCCTTTCAGCCTCATCCTTTGTTGATTTCTTTGTTCTTGAAATATGTTTCCTCTTCTTTGCAATAGGATTTCTTTATTTTTCTTCCTCTTGCACTTCCTCCACTTGAAAATCTTTCATCTTTATCTTAAAAGAAGAGCTCAGCTTCTCCTTACCCTTGGGATCCTACTCAATTGACTCATCGGAATCAGAATGACACTCCAAGTCTCCCATTAGATCATAGGGACATTGGACACCTTCACTTTCTAGCTCCCACATCTTGTGCCTGAGCCACAACTTTGTATATTTAATCACCAGAGTCATAAGCTGCTCTAACTCTATTTTCTCTTCCTCCAACCAGTCTATTTATCCCACTAGTTTATCCTTCATTACCTCATAATCATGGCCCTAAATCAAATCTCCATCATCTTCAACTTGATTTGGAATGGCCTTCACATTATATAGCCGAACCAATTTTACAGGTAGCCTTGAAAACTTCTTCCTTCTAATCTCAAATTCATCACTTCCATTGGCCCAATAATCTTCTATATCATCTTTGCGGTTGTATTCCCTACTAGCCTTCTTTTGTGCTTCACCAGTCCTATCAAACCTAGATCTTTTGGAATTAAAGGATAACCCAAGAGTGCTCATTTCTTCTTCAAAAGCATAGGTTGAATTAATGGAAGGGCATGCCTCACTAGTGCCTATCCTTAGAGGAAAATATCCACCGAGTCCAATTTTATGCTTATTGTTATTCACAATTGCATCAAAATCACATAGTTGCCTTGTGACCTCCAAAACTATGATGTGATCTATGGGATACCTAGGAAGTCTATACGAAGCCCTCTGACAGCCATCTATCCTTATATATGAAAAGATGGGGAACTATATGAACCAAGCCCCATACCTTTTTATTAACTCCTTGGCATTGTCAGATATCCTTACATGCTCTGCACCTTGGAGCAACCTAGTGATGTTCATGGTGAATGCATCATTCACCCTTCTATAGCTTGAGTTACCCAAGTGTAGCTATGAATAAACCTCATAAATTACATCTTGTCCAAACACACCTCTTGTGCTTAGTCCCTTATATGGATGAAATCTAGCTAAGGCATAAAACAGGTAAGAAGTCATTGTGAAACTCTTAGTCTTCTGGACATTACACATTTGTTCATGAATCATGGCACTAATTATGCCTGCCCAATGATAGTTAGTCTTTTGTTCCATCTTGACTATGACATAGAACATCTAATTTTTAAACATTCCTACACTCTTCAACCCTACTAGCCTACTGAGAAGGGTGATAACATCATAGTATTCTTTCTTGAATTTAGCTCTGAATAGCTGCTTGGGTAGCTTGGAAAAGTGGGAATTGGGCTTCTCCAACCAGGAATTGATAAATTGTTGGGACTTGATGGTATCTTCCTCATAAGACTTCTTTTCCATATCCATATCAAAAGCCACCACATAAGACCTATCAGGCATGTCAAAGGTCTGGGCTATAGATACAGGATTTAGATTTTCCACAATTCTCCCTTGGGGGCCAACTATCCTTTGTGTACCCCTGTTGTAGTGTCTAGAACACTTGAGCACCAATTCATAACACTGTACTGTAGGAGGAAATCCAACTACATGTGCCAACCCTGATTCCAATGTCCTTTTGGCCAATAAAGGAAGGTCTTGTGCTGCCATCCTTGTCTTGAATTCTTCATAGTCCTACAATCCAACATTTGTATCAGTTACCTCTGACCAGATAGAAGTAAGCTTGCTCTCAAGAATTATACTCTTAATATCCATCTTGATTCTCTTTTCCTTAGAAATAGAAGACCCTTCTGCACTTGAATCCATCACTTTACCCTTGGTTCCACTTGTCAATTCCTTACTTGACTCAGCCTACATTTGACAAAGAAACCATAATAAAAATCAAATGAAAGCCAAGTTAATTAATCACAAATGACATATTCATCCTCAATATAAGTCCCAAGATAAGAAAAATGCTCCAAAACCTCATAATAATTAATCATCTCAAAGTTTGGGTTCTAGTCCTCCCGTGGAATCCAGGCTAGAGAGGAATTTCAAAAAATTCCCAACCAGGCAGATTCTAGCGAAATAAGCACAAAATAATCTAATTAATCATTTAATTGAGTGTCATTAACTAAGAAACAACATGATACATCTTTAAATAACTCAAATTTACCATTCAATTCATAATCACTAGCTAATAAATCATGCTACCTCTCAATTCTTCATTTTCAATAAAGTTTCAGAGAATTCTGCCCAGGATGGAAATCCGCGAAAACCGCAATAGTCTACAAATTCCGGTAAAATGAAGAAACAAAGGAAATTTTAGGAAAATCCAAAGGAAATGAAAAAATCCGTGAAGCAAGCATAACTCTTAATTATTGCATATTTCGGGAAAACAAAGAGAAAACAAAAAGTTGGGGAATTCTGACAATTAAGGAATTATGCGAAGTGCTCGAAAACCCAAAATCTTTGACTTCGTCAGGCTTTCACCTAAAATCAATCAAACGATTAAAGGATTAGGGATTTAGTCCTGGATTCAATTCATTCATCCCTAAATGGAGAACCTCAGTTTCAAATCCATTCAAATGTGACCCCAAGCAATGAGAGCAGCAATTTCAAAGAGGAACCCTAAGAGGCTGCCATGAATGCACAACTTGGAAGCAACTCAACCTTTCAATTATGCTTATCTTTCACAAAATTTCCCACAACCCGGCTAAGACAGGGTGACTATCAGATGGGATGCTAGAAAAAAAGTCTTAATTCGCTGAGGATGTGATTTACCAAAAGATAGGGTTTCTTGGTTAAACCATAACTTGTCATAGAAGATCATGAAAGTAAACTAAGAATCCAACAAAGAAAAGATTAACTGCATTGAATCACAACTAAGTAGAAAGAAAGGCAGTGTGAACCACATTAAGGGGCATCAAACGAAAACCATAAACCCTAGCTCAATTTCCAAACCCTACCATATCAATACTCTAACTCACAACACATACGCACAAACGATGAAGTAATTCAATTCATTCATTAAAATAGAGAAAGCATCATGTACATACCATGAGAATAGATAAATTGAAATAGAAGAAGCTGACAAGAAACCCTAAAATACGAGTACAGTGCAAATGGTTCCAAAAAACCCAACTACAACAATCGATTTCAATCCCAAATGCACAATCTAGCAATAACACTTAGGAATCAAGCACTCCAAATCAATAGAAATCAAGTGATAAAAATGTAATGGAATAAAACTCCCAAAACTTGATTTAATACCTGCTTCAAAAATCGTACAATCGAGCATTAATGCAGTCGACAAGATATACCAAATCAAAACCCAGGAATCCGACAGGGCGACAAAATTTTGGGGAAATCTGGTCACCGTGGAATTCCGCGAAGGATCAAAATCTTTGGGTCACAGTGTAAAGTAATTGCCACCAAGTTTTCAAGGAAACCGAGGAATTCTGCCAAGAGTGGATTTTCTCGAGAGCAGTGAAAAACTTGGAATGAGCCCAAAACTTGAGGTTTCCAATCAATATCACAAAGGGATCACCAATCCAAGCAAGATAAAACCTCCAAGAACATGCCCAAGTAATAAAATCCTCAAAATTGAAAGGCCAAAACACCAAGAGCGAAAGTAAAAGAGGGTCCTTTCTTTCAGCGGGGCGTGTGTGTGAAAAATTATACAACAAATGGTGACTTTGTTGGGAAAATGCTCTAAAGCATTTCAATGACAAATTAGAATCAAGAACCCAAAATCCCTGGTTTTAGTCCTTACATTAGGTCATGAATCTGGCAGAGTTTCAAAACTCAAAGGTAAGCAAACCATTCTTGTACTAGGGTCAAAGTGTGTGCATATGGATTCATTCCTACTTTCCTTGGTTACAATGAGGATCAAATTTGGTCTAACTAGGCTACATAGAGATTCTAGCTCCAAAAGCAACTTGGATAGAGCCTCACTGCCAGTCAGGCATCCATAGCTCCAATGAGGTTATTGTTGTGATTTCTCCAAGCATAGCTCTACTGCTAGCCAGGCGTCCATAGCCCCGGTAGAGATACTTGGATACTCCTGATAAGTTGAGTTTGTTCTTTTGATTTCCAATATATCTTTTTTCTTTTCCTTTTGACATTTCTTTTCTTTTCACTTTTATTTCAACCCATGAACAATGAATTTCACACTCAGGGCTTAGAATCACAGTGGCGCTAAAGTAGAATATATGATTTTTCACCTAAACAAACTTCATAGGAACCCCTTGCAACCTTGGAATTTTAAAATATCTTTGTAAAATGTAAGACCTAAATACATTCTAGATTTAACTTAATCCCCTAGATTATCCAATCAAAACACTTAATACATATGACACCAAATAGAGAACTTTCACCGATTGACTCCGAAAAAAGATTGAATTTTGTAAAAGAAATATTTAAAACAATCCCAGATAATAATATGATAGTCATGCAGGTGCAACACACCCAAAAGGAAACAAGAAAACCCCCAAAGAAAGAGTGGAGAAAAAATAAACCAAACCGAAAGCAAACCTAAACTAACCAAGAACAAAAAACAAAGAAAAAGAAGAAGAAAGGGAAACCTACTCTAACCAAAGCAAAGCAAAGCAGATAGAAAGGAAACCTATTCTAACTATGTACAAGAAGGGAGTTGTAAACAACTCAAGATTGGAAATAATGCTTCAAGTATTTCCCATTGACAGGCAGTGGGATATCTTCCCTAATGAGGGTTTTCAAGCAAAAAGAATTATCTCCCAGAATCTCTGAAATCTGATAAGGGCCAAGCCAAAGTTTGTCAAATTTACCATGCCCCCCTTACGGTCATGGGGTTTATCCCAATAGAGAACCAAGTCAAAGATTCTACAGGCTTTTAGCTTGGCTCTCCTATCAAACCATCTTTTGAATACACCCTGATGTTTGGAAAAAATTTCAAGGGCTTCATCTCTTTTCTCTTCAAGGTGTAACAACTCAACAAGTTTGGCTTCTCGTTTATCTCCTTCATCATAATATTCATTAATGAACTGTAGGGTGTGGATTTTTAGCTGAATGGGAAACATAGGTTCTACCCCATAAACCAGATGGTAAGGGGATGTTCCTATGGAAGTCTTATGTCTTGTATGATCTGCCCAAAGAGTAAACCGAAGCTGGGTATGCCAGTCCTTAGGATTTATTTCTAACAGCTTACGAATGACCTCCAAAAGGTTCTTATTAGAAGACTTAGCTAAGCCATTACCTTGGGGGTAATAATTGGATGAAAATTTAATTATAATTCCATGATCAAAGGCCCAATTAGAAAATTTCAATGACGCAAATGCAGGACCATTATCACAAACCAAAGACACAGGGCATCCAAAGCGATTAATAATACCTAATTTGATAAAATTGATTACTACTTCGGAGGTACGCTGTTTGCATACAAGAGCCTCAGTCCATCTCATGAAATAATCAGTAATAGTAAGAATATACTTGTGACCTATAGAGGAGGGAAGAATGATCAGACCTATGAAGTCCATTCCCCATTGTGTGAAATTTTTTACCTCAAAGTTTGGTTGAAGTGGGAGTGTTGCATACTTCTCTCTAGTTGCTGCAGTTTGATACACATGATATGTTCTGACATGGTTGTGGGTGTCGTTGAATAGTGTGGGACAATAATAACCAACTCTTAAAATCTAATTCACAGTGGACAGTGCAGATCCATGGCCAGTACCATATCTATCATGAAATTCTATTATGACCCTTTCAGCCTCTTGTTGCCCCAAACATCTTAAGTAGACACCTTCATGGTTTTTTTGTATAAGACAACTCCCTTCAACATGAAAGTGTCACTCTTTAAACACAATGCCCTTCTCCGTACTTCATTGAGATGGTTAGGACACCATTGATTCAAAAGATCGTAAATGATATAATCATACCAGTCCCCTGGAGAAACATCTTCAAGATTGTAATGTTGGGCTGCAAGGTCAGGGCCCATCTTTGCCATTGTTCTCATAAGTCCTTAACATCTTACCAACTTCATTGGTTGAATCTCTATATCATATTCCTGCAACATGGTCACCCACTTTGCTCTGCATTATCCTAGCTCATTTTGCATCAACAACAAGTTAACTACAGGATCAAGAACTATTGCAAAGACCTTGTTCCTGAGAATATAGTGCCTAAACTTCTTCACAGCTCTAACCAAGGCATAGGCTTGTTTCTCCACAATTGGATACCTTAGTTCTGCATATTTCAATGGTGCGCTCATGAATGCTATAGGGTGCTCATTCCCTTGATCAAACTTTTGAGTCAACATACCAGCACAGGAGTGATCAAAAGCGAATGAATATATGTAAAATGGCTTATCATAATCAAGACTCACCAAAACTGGAGCTTCAACAATGGCCCTTTTGATTTCTACAAATGCTTCTTTTACATCTGCACTCCATTCAACCTTAGCTTATTTCTTCAAGATGGCATTCAATGGCTTGACTATTTTAGTGAATCCAGTGATGAACTTCCTTACAAAATTAATTTTTCCAAAGAATGACTTCATCTCCTTCTTGCTAGCTGGTGGTTGAATCTTAAGTATGGCTTCCACTTGCTCAGGGTCAATTGCAATGCCTTTCTTTGAGATAACATGTCCCAACAATTTTCCTTCAGTAACTCCAAAGATGCATTTCTTTGGATTGAGGGAGATGTTGAATTCTCTACACTTCTGAAACACTTTGCACAAGTCTGCTATGTGATCACCTCTCTTCTTGGAAAAGACTTTCAGATCATCCATATAAATTATTAGAAATTTACCAATTATATCCTTAAAAACAATACCCATAGCCCTCTGGAATGTGGCTCCAACATTAATCAAACCAAAGGGAATTCTCCTATAGGAAAAAGTACCCCACTTGGTGGTGAAAGTAGTTTTATGCTTGTCCTCATACTATACCATAACTTGATTGTATCCAGAGTAGCCATCTAGAAAAGACATCATTTGAGACCCATTGACAATATGAAGTACTCCATCCAGCGAGGATACTGGATAATTGTCCTTTTCTGATGCTTTGTTAAGGTTCCTAAAATCCACACACATTCTGATTTCACCATTCTTTTTTCTTATAGGAACTAGGTTTGCAACCCAAGTTGAATGTCTAATTGGGAATATGATTCCAGCAGACAATAGCTTCTACACTTCCTTTTGAATAATGGGCTCCAGCAAGGCATTAATCGATCAGTGCCTCTGTCTGAAGGGTCTTACTCATGGATTTAGATGGATAGTGTGAGTTATAATTGATGTGTCATATGTTTTCAAGTCTTCATAACTCCAAGCTATCACATCATGATATGTATGTAATTCATCAATTATTCCTTTCCTCTTCTCTGGGGTACATACTTTTCCAATGAAAACATTCTTGATATCATCTTGAGTTCCCATGTTGTACATTTCACATTGTCCGCTGATGGATTCCTTTTTGGCATCTTGTTCGTGATCTCTGACGTTATCTAGATCAAAAATCCTTTCTAGTTGCACATTCCTCTAGGAATAGTATTAGTCTTTAAATTAATCACCCCTTCTAAATCCATCTCCGCTTCTTGGGGTTCATTTTCATCAATAATCTGAGAAGAAAAGACATCTAAACTTGTGATAAAATCCAAAATATGCTTATCATCTTGAAATAACTAGAAATTGGTAACATTGTCAGGTACTGGAGGCACTGGTGTTAATTCCACTGTAAAATTCTTAAGTCCAGAGAGAGACAAAGCCTACAACGTACTAGCTGTCTAAGCAAGGGAATCTACTGTTTAGTTCTTATTACATGGTATCAATTGAATGTTGAAGGCATCAAATCCTTCGATAAGGTCCCATACTTTGTGCCTATAATTCGTCATCCTCCTGTCATGACATGAGTACTGCTTCCTAACTTGCTTAACCACTAACTCAAAGTCCCCAAAGACTTATAAAATCTTGACCTTTTTCTTTAATGTCATGAGCAACCCATGAATCAAAGCCTCATACTCTGCTACATTATTGGTACAATGAAACTGAAGTCTATGAGAAGCAAAGAAAATTTTACCTTTTGGACTAATCAATTCAAATCTTGCCCTAGCTCCTTGCTTCGATTTAGATCTGTCAAATCTTAAGGTCTAACAACCAACAACTATAGACTTATTTGTTGCATCTCTTGCATTGTTGCTGCTGGAAGGTTCTTCAGAGAGCATCATTTTCTTTCCTTTAGGATCCTCTTGAACATTTTGAATATTGATTTTGACTGCTGGAATATGGTTGATACATTTTTTCACTTGTTCCACTGCAGTCTAGCACAAACAATAGTCCAATTCAAAATGGGAGGCATTATGGACTCTACACCAATTTGGAAAGAGTAATTCTCCAAAATTCATTCCTCTACCCAACTGAACCTAATCTTTAATACACTTTTAAATGAATTACTGGAAACTATCCAACAAGCTGAGTTGATTATCTTCAAGAATATCATCACTTGTTGGTTCCACCAAGGCTCCAATACCACTGGATTCCGTTGTGAGGTCAATAGGTGTAACATGTAACATAAGGATTTCTTCTACATGAAACTCCTCAAAAGGGGTCACAAGGATGTAATTACCCATGCTCATCTTTGATATCAAAATCTCATTGGAGGTATTTTAATATTCTATGATTATATATTTCATCTTGGGTTCTCTTTCAATCTTGATCTGATTTGGTACTCCCTTCTAGGGAAGCCACATATGAGAGTGATCAATTGATACATATCCATTTAGGGCCCTGGTAAAGTCTCTTCCTAGAATAATACCGTAAGCATCTGGTATATCTGCCACCTATATATTAATAATTGCTAGATTCTAGGGTCAGAGGCAACCTGCATATGAATCATCTTCAATTCCCCTACAACATTAACATTAGTTCTATCCACTTGAGTAACTTTATTTTGGGATTCAGCAGGAGTAATACCTAGGTCTCTAAAGACACCAAAAGGAATTACATTGGTAGAAGCACCTAAATCCAACAAACAATTGTGCAAGTTCTTACCAAATATATGAATAGAGATGAGAAATGGAGGACTGTCTATTTTCCCTCGGAACAGAGTCAAGGGAGTATCCACCTGAGCAACTTGAGTTCTATCTTTCTCTTTCCCCTTATCTCTAGGTGGTATGTGAACCTGATTGTGAATCTAGTTTTTCCCTTTTACTAGTTGAGAAGTGGATGCTTTATTGACACTCTCACTAATTGGTTTATCTTGTGATACTGAATTTACATTGTAAACTCCTAAAACTGCATTTCTAATAGTTGGAACTCTCAATAAATCAAATGTAGAGAGACTTACCTTTAGCTTCTTGAGTTCTTCTACAACATATATGGCTAGTTGTTCCACACTCAGATTAGAAAGGGCCTCACTTGGGTATTCCACTACCCTATCCTTGTTTGCTTCAACATTCTTTCCTTTTGATGGATCAACTTGTGTTTGTCCTTCCTTTGACATGTACTATTTAGGCACATGAGGATATGGTGGATTATTACTGGCATTGGGATCTGGAGGTGTGGTGAAGTTGTTTGGAGGAATAGAGGTGGTGAAGGGGCCTCCAGCCTGTGGACGCCTATGTGGCAGGTCCCTCAGATCATATTTTTTAACAAGTCGCTGGAATGTCTGTACCTCTTCAATATAGGCTTCTTCTTCATCCATGGGCCCATTGTCACTCATTTTATTTTCATCAAACAACTATGTAATGTCATCTCCATTACACCCATAATCTACCTCTTCTTTAAGCTGGTATGCTTCTTCCTCAGGTACATTATCCTTGCTTTGTGGAAAAAGAGCATGATTGAGTACCAACACTGATGAATCATAGGGAGTAGATGGTACCATCTCCTGACTACTTGCATTATTCTCCACCTTGTACTGGAAGACTGAAGTTGTCTGAAATTTTGGATAGTCTAATTTAGAATGTTGACTTGTTTTATGGAGCCTACACCATCCTGATAGAGCAGTCTTAGCTAAATATACACCACTTGGAGGCTTTTCTTGATTGACTATTTGATCCAATGGGGTGGGGACACCTCCATTGTTAGGCCTTTTATTCCAAGATTTGTTCTATCTGGTTAACTGTCTCTTGTCAAACCCTTGTCCGCCAACCTGGCCTCTATCAAAGTTTTGGCTTGAAGATTGTCCTTTGTCATAATTATGTCCTCTATCATTATTATTTCTCTTTCAGGATGTTGACCTCTATCAAAATGTTGTCCTTGTGGAATTCCCCAATTTTCTCTGTTATGATTAAACTATATACTTCTTTGAGTAGCCTGGAGCTAACTGTTTTGGTTCCTCAAATAAGTTACCTCCATATTTAGCTTCTTCACTTGTTCAGTCAATTCATCCAGTCTCTCCTTATCGATATTTCTGTATGGAGGTTGATTCACATTATTTTGGGGATATCCTACTATAGTACTGGAATTTAGTGATTGGTTCAATACTTCAGAATTCTACAAATATGTAGGAAAACTAGCTTGAGGCTATGGATGAAGAGGTTGATTTATATTTTGCTAGGGGTAGTTGATTGTAGGTGGAACTTGAATAATAGGAGGTCCTAGGTGAGGAACAAGAGGCAATTGAGGTATTAGATTCATGCTAGGAGTGTGATTGGTGAGAGCCTGATTGAGAGCTGAGACCTACCCAGGGTGAGCAGTGCGTCCTAGCGACGGTAAAGGCCCAGATAAGTGTTGTATTAAATCAGTGCTAACCTTCAAAACCTCTATGCATGCATCAAGTAGAGTGGTAGGAGGGTTTTTTCTCCACTTCATGAAGGTAGCTTTCAGACTGTCAAGTCCATTGTAATAGACTTCTAAAGCAGTGGCCTCATCAACAATATAAGGGGCCTATAGTCAGGTATAGGCATGATGAAACCTATTGTTAAAGGACCCTATGGGCTCATGGACTTCTCTCTTAACATTGGTGAATTAAAGATAAACCTCATTAGGACTAATGGGAATCCTAAAATTTTGTAGGATTGCAGTCTCCAATTCAGTCCAATTCTAAATTGACCCACTAGGCAAATGATTATACCAGTAGAATGCATCTTCTCCTAAGGAATAAGGAAAGAACCTACATGCTACATCCTCATGATTGATTCCTCTATCTTTAAGGAAAGTTTGAAAGATCCTAATGTGTTCCTCAATAGTTCTATTGGGGTCGTTAACATAGAATTTGGAACAAAAGTGCTCAAGATTCTTGGGCATGACATTGTAATTATTGAAAGTCAATGGAGATGGGTTATTAGCTAGGAAAGGCATTGGTGGAGGTGGAGGTGGTAAACGTTGGTTTATGACTAGCTGATTTTGTTGAATGGAATGTCCTCAGAATTAGACGAAGATGAACTTGATGAAGATGAGGATGATGACGATGATGGGAGTGGCTAGGTAGATGATGACTCACCCCTTCCTCTGGTCCTTCTTGACCTAGTAGGAGCTAACAACTCTTGAAATTCCACTTCCCATAGAGTAGATCTAGTTCTTCTTCTGAATCTTTCAGGAGAAATGGTAGACATAAATCGATCCAACTTGCTTATTCAGACCCTCCTTCTAGCGCCAATCTATTGATGGTGTTTCCTGCATAGCAACAACTCAGAAAAAATACAATATCCTATCTCCCTTGAAAGGTAAATCTCTATCAACAAGTCTCAAGAGATAACCACAAGGTCTCTAATGTCAGGTCTTGACAATGCAAAAACAACTCAGTGATAATGTGAAAATGTCGGTAATCACAAAGGGACCTTACTACAAGTAAATACTGAATCTTAAAGCTTATTAGATTTTGCAATATGGTGATACTTGAAATCCTAAATCTAACCCACATGATAAAATAAATAGCAAAAGATAAGGGTTTAAGAGAGATTTCTAAGATTAAAAATACTCCTAAGATTAACAATGCAAATAATGAAACACTTGAAATGGACTAATCCCTTAGAAACTAATTCCTGCTTGACCCAGATGAATCTACAATATTATAGAAATAGCGCAATATTCTAAGGCATTAAATATTTTTAGATCATGAACATTCATCCAAAACAACCCTATTGCAATTTAAATGAATAAACCTTCACAATTGAACTAAGCACAATGAATATTAAAGTCTAGGCTAAGTTTGCAAAGCAACCAAAAATTAGCTAGCTACAAAAAGTATGGACTAGGGATTGCTGCAAACACTTCAAGCATCAAACCATAAACACCATTGAATCGTCTCTAATTCTAAATCTAACATATATCTAATATTTCTCAAGCAATCTCAAAGATAGAACAACAAGAACCATGCAAGATAAATGAACACAAGAGAATTCACCAAGAGCACAATGTCTTCAATTATATCAAATCACCCAATAACAACAACAATTCCAGTGTTATGTGTTACAACACTTGCTCAAAATGAACTAACTTCTAACTCTACCTCTTGCTATACTACTTAATTCACTCCAAAGTAAAACTATCTAGCCTTACAAATAAGGAAGAATGCCATATTTATAGAAACACCCCAAGATATGTCAACTCAATTAGGTTTACAATAATAATCGGCCACAAACAAGTTGGCCCAAGAAGTTCTAGAATGACATGAAATAAAATTAAATGCTTGGGACTCATCCAGGTCAGCCTGAGATCTCCAATGTAATTCGGTCCAATGCATGTGAAGGATGAAGAAAAATAATTGGGAAGCACAAATTCTGATGAGGCATTGTATTAATTTCCTTCCCCTTTGTCCTTTTTTCACTCCACCCTATCCTCCACCATCACAAATATCCTATCCAATTCGGCTATAGGCAGCATAGTCAAAACCTTAACCCTTCTTTCAATGGACTTATTGTCTTCTCTTGATTGCTCCACCATTTTATCCCATTCCACCTTCATAGTTTGCTATTTATCGATTACTGCAATATAGGTGGTTGCATCATCTAACTGATGTTTAGTAATTGGGTCCTCATTGATTGGAGAATAGACATCTTGCCACCATTTTCTCAACTATTCCAAGCTCAAGTGCTTCAGTGCAAACCTCTTTCTACCTGTCATAACCTCAAAGAAAGAAATACATTTATTGTAGATCTTGGTCAGGGTGTCTTCAATTTCCTTCCCCTGCTTATACACCTTCTCCAAAACCCTTTTCCTTATTTGTAAAACTTCAAACCATTCCCAAAGTTCTGCAACTTTAGAGGAAGAAATAATGCCATCACTCACCAACTTATCTTCAATATATTCCATGATGGTCTTTGTCTTTTGCAACAGGAGATCTACATCTTCCTTATCATGAGCTAGTACATTCTTTAACCAATCTATCATTCTCATAACATCTCCATTAGTTGAAAGGATGTCCTTGATAGCATTATCTCCCTTAGTTTTCACCCAATGTAACCAGTTCGTTATGGCATGAGTAGTAGTCTTCATTATTTCTAGCTCTGTTATGGTTTCTTATGGCAGAAAGCTTGCAGTAGATGATGAGGAACTAATGGATTGCAAGGACTTCATTAAATCCTAGAAGTACTTCTTTAATTTCTCATTTCCCCCCTTCAATTCTTTCTTGGTTTGCACTTCCTCAATCTGCCCAAGATTACAACACTAAAGAATTCATACTCTTCAATCTCATGTTCCATGGAAGTAGGCCCAAGGTTGATAGTTTGCACATTGTAATCACTACTAGTTACATCATCTCTATTCTTATTAGAAGCAGGAGTAGCAATGTGGACCACCCTGTTATTTGCTTCACCCATCTCAATCTTGGAGATGACCCTGGCTTTCTTCTTTGCTTTACCTTTTCCTATATTCGCCAATAATTCATCCCAATTGGGAGGAGTATCATCTACAACAATCTACCTACTCTTTAATTCTTTGTCCAACTAGCTTGGTACAGTAAAATCAAATTGTAGATTGCTCTGCCCAACCTCTTCCTATTGATCCCTGGACATATCTTCATTCAAACCCTATTTCTCAGGAACCTCCTTAACTGTTTCTTCCTTTTCTTTATCATGCTCTTCCACCTCATGTACCGGTGATGGAGTCCTAACTAGAATTTCCTCTGTCTGAGGAAATATATATACTTCACCCCTGACAGGTGAATCTTCATAAGTTACCAGAGGAGACTGCAACACCTTCTCTATCTCTACCTTAGCACTATAGAGCTCACCTTCCTGAAATTATTCTTCCTCTGGATCTTGATGGCTTTCTACCTCTTTGGATTCACCTGGTTCATTACGAGCTTCATGGGGAGGAGGAATATTATCATTTTGTTATGTAGCAGGGGTGACTGGTGGAGCATCTTTCCTTGGCATACCGTCCTTAGGAGAAGGATTTCTTGATCTCCTTGTATATACCTTTGTTCTTTCTCCTGAGCTCTCCACATTTATCATAGTTGGGCTATCTTCCTCCCCTGCCTTGGAGCTTTCCTTTTCCTTCTATGACAATCTTCTGATACACTTAAAAATGGTCATATCACATTGTCTGGTAATTAATTAAATATTTTTAATATTTAATTAAAATCTTTTGATTCTATCTACGTATAAATAAATTTAAATAATTTATTTATATTGTTCATGATTTCATTTCGATTAAATATTTAATCACCTTTTCATTCTTAATTAATTAAATAAATGTTACAATTTATTTATATTAATTATCATATAATCTTAGTTTGAATATTTTATTCAAATAAAGATTAAAATATTATAATTCTTCTAAATATCATTTATAATTAAATATTCCAAAATATTTGATTATTTCTTCTAATCCAATATTCATTTTAAATCATTTCAAAATTCCTCCAATTCAATTCAAAAATCTATTCATAATTAAATATTTCCAAAAATATTTAATTAAATTCTTCTAAATATTTCAAAAATCTTCTAAAGCCACATCATGATTAAATATTACCAAAATATTTAATTAATTCTTCTATAGTTTTCAAAAATCAAAAATCAAATATCAAAAAGCAATAAATTAAATTAAATAAATTTTATTTATTTAATTTGGGATTTATCTTCAACTCCCGGGAAACAAACTGCCAAAACAGAAAATTAAATTTCTCTGTTTCTGTGCAGGCTTGTTCCCGTGGGTTGAAGACAAGCTTCCATTCTTCTCTCCAACCTCTCAACCTCCCCCATTTTCTTCTCAACCTCTCAATCTCTCACCATTCAAACCTACCAGACAATTCATAGCCATAGATTCTTGCCAGCAAGGATGAAGCCTGCAAAAAAATCTATAAATACAGCTGCCGGGAGCTCCAAAATGATATAGGATTTTTAGGCAAGTAAACTATAGGCAAATAGTATTAGCATTCATAGCAATAGCATTATCACAGCAATAGCATAGCAATCATAGCAACAGAATCATGATTCATCTCATCTACAGCCCCTGTACATAATCTACAGCCCCTGTGCATAATTACAGCCCCTGTCCATCTTCACCAGCATATAGAATAGTTTTTCTTTGCATACTCGTTCTGCAGTAGTCATTTGGAGAAGCTCACACAATCTAAGAGCCAGAAAGCTTCAAACCAATCTCTGGAGATAGAGAAAGACGGAACGTTCTTGAAGAATTTTTATTTTATAGCCAAGTTTATTTCAAATTTCTTCAATTTAAAGTTCTGTTAATAGTGTTTTGTTTTAATTAGATTAACAATAGAATACACAACACATTTTTGGCACCCACCGTGGGGCTCTTGCCCCTTTTTAATGTTTTGTTTGTAGTTTTTTTTGGACAGGTTACAGGAAAAACAGCGGAATAGCGCAGACGACACGTTTTCGGAAGAATACCTCCAGTTTAGCGCCCCTGACAAATCTTTCAGCGCCCGTGATTTCAGCGACTGTTTTAGCGCCCTTTCAGCGCCCGTGAAATCTTTCAGCGCCCGTGAAAAGACTGTTTCAGCGCCCATAAATATTTAGCGCCCGTAATGATTCTTTCAGCGCCCATAATATTTCTTGCAGCGCAATTTTTTTAAAACACTGTAATCTGTAATCTGTACTCGTAGTTTAGTTTTAACTGATTCCGACGCAGCCGCGGACAGTTAATAATCTAAGGATAAAATTAACCAATCCTAGGGTAGTCATCTAAAGGATAAAACGAAGCAATCCTAGGGTAGCCATTTAAAGAAAAACGAACCAATCCTAGGATAGACACATCATTTTTCAATTTTAGCTTAAAATGAATTTTCTGTTTATGTGAAGCAAAATCTTCACTTAGTTTAGAAAATTTCAATTTGGTGCTTAAAATTGAATCTAGTGTTTGCTTTGTTCTCAAGTGATAGGCCTATGCTCTCCCCTTAACTGGGTGATCAAAATGCCAAACTCACTTATTTCTTTTTATGCATCTTTAAGTTTTATTACAACCTTGTAGAGAGCCTGCTCTTGTGGGAAAAAGTACTCACCCAAGAGGAACGACTCAAGTGGGTTCAAGCCAAAGCCAGGCTATTCCACCCCACTATAAAAATTTAAAGAAAAATTGGGGAAACCCTCTTTTGACGGTAGTGTGCATGATAACCATCCCCAAAGCCTTTGTTCTAAAGGTAGGGAGGTCTCTCGAGGGAGTTTATCATTTGCCGCACCGAACGGAAATCCTTACTACGAACCTAGTGTAGTAGCTAACCGAGTCAGTATCCAAACATCATCTCAATCACAGTGCAGGGGAGGGAAGAATCTAGCCCCAAGATACTCACCATATAACTGCCAAGGATTGTTTGCTCAGGGGATCCGGTATCCACTTCCGTCACTCTGAGTACGCACCTGGAAAAGACAAAAACACGGGCGCCCTTTCGGGGGTGACACGGCTGTGTGAGTCGACGCAGTTTTAAGATGTGGGCTGTTGATTGCTATGATGACCTACTTGAGAACTAAGAGTGAGTCTGTTTGAAGTGCTTGTCATGTGTAAAACCTGTTAAAACAATTTTTGAAAAACATTTTGGTTACACACTTAATGTTTAGCATAGGACTTAAAAACAATTGTTTTCAATTTGTTTGATGTGTTTTCACTACATTAATTTAGATAAAGATCATCCAAAGCACTCATTATCATATTGATCAATCTCATGTTACGAGATTGGAAATCTACAAAGTTTGTAAAAAAAAATCCGTTTCCAAAAGGATTAAGAAGCCAAAGAAACCTCTCAACCACAAGAAATTATTGAAGAAACAAAAATTCTTATATCAAAGTCGAAAAGTTTTACTTAAATATAGAACTTTTCTTCATAGGTATCATGATTGTGTTAGAGGTCTTTCAGATGATTATGCCATAGAGCCCTTGTATTCACAAGCTTATTTTCAAAGAAGAGCCCTTTCTCAAAGGCATAACCATAGTCAACGCATCCGTTTTAGTTATATTCCCCAACCAGCAATCGAATACTCTACTCGTCCAAATCAAATCTTACAATAGAGAACTTAGAAAACATTAGGCATCTATCATTAAATCCATCTTTTTACAAAGCCATGATCAAAACTTCATAAAGTGCAACAACCATCCTTTTCTAGATCTTTTGCTTATATTCCCACCAACAGGATTTTCATCCTTTCACTTAGGGAACAACACAAGCTACAAGATTAGAAAATTTTGTATAAGTCATAGAATTTTCATTCTATCTTGACCTTCATACATACCACATCAATTGCACTATTTAACTCTTTTGATCAAAAGCGAGTAAAATTTTGATACAAATCTATGCCTGTCTTCACAAGATCTCAAAAACAAATGGAAAAAGACGAGGGAGAAACTACAACTAGTAAAATGGGTGATCGAAATGAAAAAGAAGAGGAAACATTTAATCTTGATGAGATAACGGAAGAAAAGCT
This sequence comes from Sequoia sempervirens, assembly GCA_007258455.2. Taxonomy (NCBI): domain Eukaryota; kingdom Viridiplantae; phylum Streptophyta; class Pinopsida; order Cupressales; family Cupressaceae; genus Sequoia; species Sequoia sempervirens. Next base: position 241,023,394 of record VDFB02353493.1, on the reverse strand, counting down.
TCAAGAAGCAGAACAAGATCCTCAATTCCATACTCTTATGGAGAGAATCCTAGAACGTAACAAAGAAAAATATTTTCTTACATTAGCTAATCAAGGAGCTAAGTTGCCTCACACCTTTGACATAGAGGGGATTAAACAAAATCCTGAAAATCCTCCTAATGACTTTAGTGCTCTTAACCAACAGATAAAAGAATTACAAGGGCAAATAAAGGAAATGCAAGGAGGTACAACAAAGAAATATGTTTTGGAAGACATATCTCCTTATCCATTTGATAGGAGTCTTCAAATGATTCCATTTCCAAAACATTGCGAAATTCCTAAGTATGATAGGTATAATGGAAAAACTGATCCCATAGACCATGTTAGGGATTTCCGAAACATGAGTCTTGAATTCGCCTATGATGATACTTACTTGATGCGATTATTTCCACGAAGTTTAGGCGTACAATCCATGGAGTGGCTTTCAAAAATCACTCCACCTATTAAAACTTTTGAGGAGTTGATAAATCAATTTATCTCACAATACTCCTACAATATTCAACATCAAATAACAATGCTTGATCTTTGTAAAGTGAAACAAAAAGTAGGAGAACCCTTTACTATATTTTTACAAAGATGGAGAAGGTTATTTGCACGATATTCTCGTCCTATTCCTGAAAAGGAAAAGATGGATATTTTTATCAATAGCCTTGATCCAGAATTAAGCTATAGGCTTAACCTTCATTGTCCTCATAACTTTGAAAAACTGATTGAAAATGCAATCACTATTGAAGGGGCCTTGGTTAAAAGGGGAGTGATAAAACTTGATAATCCAAGTACATCAAATCAAAACAACGATAAAACAAGGTTTTGGAATAGAAACAAAAATGTTGTTAATGATGGCATAGTGGATGCCAATAATTTACGAACAAGGCCATCCGTTTTCAATCTATCAAGTGTTCCAAGAAACAATTCACAAGGAAATACAATACAACAAGGAAACAACAATCAACAAGGACAAATTTCCAAGCAAGAGAACATAACCAATCAAAATACCAATCAAAATCGTGGTAATTTCAATAATAATCTTGGCAATACCCAAATATCAAATCCGTCTAGACCTTCATTCTTTTCAAATCGACGACTTTTACTGCTTTGGGTCAATCTCTTGAATCTGCTCTCAAGGAACTTCTTGATAATAAGGTTATCACTTTACCACCACAAAGAGATTATGAGCCACAAGTTAAACCACCATCATGGAATGACTCGTATTATTGCAATTATCATCGATGTAAAGGCCATAGGACAAACAATTGTCAAGCTTTGAAAAATCTAGTACAAGATTTAATTGACAATGGTACTATTACAATTGAGGGACATCATACCAATGATGATCATCAAGCATTCAAAGATCCTTTGCCAAACTACCAAAAGGGGGAAACATCGGATACCAAAGCCAAAAGCATACATAATGTTGAAGACAATATAATCCGCCATATTTACACAGATGATAATCGGATTAATGTTATCAAAATTAAAGGAAAACAAGAATATCAACAGGTTAATGTAACAACAAGAGGTCAAGCAAAGGTTGTTTTAAAAGGAAGTTCGTCTAAAACAACTATTTCTTCTCCAACTCAATATAATCTGGTTGATCAATTGAGAAAAACATCAGCTCAAATTTCTATTCTTGAACTTCTTAAAATATCCCCTATACACAAAAATATTTTAGAAGAAGCGCTTGTGAACACAACTGTTGATACTGATCTAGATGCAAACAGATTTCAAGCCATGGTAGGACATTTGTCTTCCCCCACTTGTCTTTCATTTTCCGATAAAGATGATGCTTCTATGACACATCCACATAATTCCTCGCTCTATCTTGAAGTCATGATCCATAAACATCGAATTAGACGTGTCTTAATAGATGGAGGAGCCGGTTTGAATATTTGTACCTTAAAATTGATAAATTCCTTAGGAATTTCAGAAAATGAAATTGATTCACGAAGGAAGATAACTATTAAGGCATATGATGATGAAGAAAGAGCTTCTAAGGGATTAATATTGCTACCTATCAGAGTGGGACCTGTTGTGAAGAATACTTTTTGTCAGGTTCTAGATCGAGATTTGTCTTATAACATACTTTTGGGTCGTCCGTGGATTCATGATATGCAGGCCGTACCATCAACATATCACCAATGTATCAAGTTTCCATATGATGGACAAGAAATAACCATACAAGCTGATTACAATAGTACCCAAACTTGTTCCAATCTTAGGGTGAGTCAAGATGTCTTTGTGCCACACAATAGAGAAGCTCTTGTTGTTTCTTCTTCTAATCTACAAGTCCAATTGCAAGAATTGACAAACAATCTTGATACTAAACTGAAGTTTAAAGACAAAGGGGTAGGTGAATATTCACTATCTTTTTCTACTTTACCTCCTTCTCCAAGATCACATGGATTACCAACTTTATCAAATCAAAAGATTGCAACTGCTTCTACATCTCAAACTTCCGTGCCAATCACAAAGTTTGATGGAAAATTCATTAGAGCTAATACCACTGAAGAAGAAGCTGAAGATAGGGACATCTTAAATTGGCTATACAAAGATGAAGATGAATCTCTCTTGCACATTAAGTTACCTAAAGAACAATATGGTAAAGGGTACGCTATCATGCAAAAGATGGGTTATGAAGGAAATGGTCCTATAGGGAAACGAAGAGAAGGAATTGTGGAACCAATTCAGCCTATTTCAAAGCATTCAAGTGATAAAACAGGACTTGGATATGGTAAAGATAAAGAAGAACTTACTTCACAGCAGACATCATTAGTTCATAAAGGAGAATCCGTGTCAGATAAATCTCATGAATCAGTTTTCCAATTGCAAAATAGTTCAGATACTGATTCTAATGAATATGAATGGGACACCATTTATAATGATGAATTCTGGAAGGATAAACAAGTTGATACTATACATAAATATGCACCTGTTCTTATACAAGGAGAAGGTTCAAGGCCTCCACTCGATTATATTTTACAAAGCGATCATGACTCAAGTGAGGAAGAATCAGATTCTAACGAGATTGATAATCAACAGGAGAATACCATCACAGACCTTGTTTACCATGAGGATGACAACCACATCATGACTTTGACAATTCAAGACCTTACCCAACCTAATGATCCTATGCCTTTAGTTTATCCAGAACTTATAGATTGGGATATTGACGCACCTATCCATATTCCTACATTCAGTAATGATGAAGATGTTATAACTTTCCTTTGTTCCTCAAATGAAGAAAACAATTGTTTCATTCAAGAATCTTATACTCATGATTTTGACAAGGAGAGTGTCAAGTCTCTTAGCTGCAAAATAAATGAAATAAAAGATGGATCTATTGATGAAAACCGAAAAAAGGCAGTGATAGATCAAAACAAAAGAAAAATAAAGAGCGAATCTGACAGTGAAAACCTTTCTGAGGCATTGAAGGATGAGAAATTTGACACTCTTCCCAAGTATTATCATGAAAGATCTTCTATTTTGATTGAACCAACGGAATCAATCAACATAAGTACACCAGAGCAGCCAAAAGTTGTGCAAATTGCAGCATCATTAACAGTTGAAGAAGTCCAGAAATTCATGCAATTCTTGAAGGATAATCAAATTAACTTTGCTTGGTCATATGCTGATATGCCAGGGTTAGATCCTAATTTGATAATGCATCATTTATCTATCAAACCTGGGATAAAACCTGTAAAGCAAAAGCTCAGAAAGATGCATCCACATGTTGCATTATTGGTCAAGGAAGAATTAAAGAAGCTTTTAGATGTTGGATTCATTCGAACTATTGACTATGCAGAATGGATTTCAAACATTGTACCTGTTTCAAAGCCAGATGGAAGGATCAGAGTTTGTACAGATTTCAGGGATTTAAATAAAGCATGCCCTAAAGATGATTTTCCTTTACCTAACATAGATTTGATTGTTGACTTAACTGCTGGACATGCAATGTATTCATTAATGGATGGATTCTCAGGATACAACCAGATAAAAATTGCACCAGAAGATCAAGATAAAACAGCGTTTACATGTCCTTGGGGTACTTATTGCTGGAATGTCATGCCATTCGGGTTAAAGAATGCTGGAGCTACTTATCAAAGAGCAATGACAACTATTTTTCATGATATGATGCATACATTCATGGAAGATTATGTTGGACGATTTACTTGCTAAATCTCATACACGAGATGAACACCTAGAAATCTTGTCAAAAATCTTTGTCAGAATGGAAAAATTCAATGTTCGACTGAATCCAAAGAAGTGTGTCTTCGGTGTTACATCTGGAAAACTCCTAGGGTACATTGTTTCAGAAAAGGGTATAGAAGTTGATCCAGAAAAGGTACAAGCTATAATGGACATTCCTCCACCACGAAATATTAGTCAATTAAGATCCTTGCAAGGAAGATTACAGTCCATCAGAAGGTTTATAGCTCAACTGGCAGACAAAAGCTTGCCATTCACACATTTATTGCATAAAAATGTTCCATTTAAATGGGATGACAAATGTGAAGCAGCATTCAATCAGATCAAGCAATATCTTACACATCCACCAGTTCTAATTCCGCCTATTCCAGGAGAGCCGCTTATACTCTATATTTCAGCAACAGAAGTATCTTTGGGTGCATTGCTAGCACAAGAAGACTCTACAGGTAAAGAAAGGGCTATATATTATATCAGCAGAACCTTAACAAGACATGAGTTAAACTACAGTTTCATTGAAAAAGCTTGTCTTGCAGTAGTGTTTGCTTCTCAAAAGTGGCGACATTATATGTTAACTCATACAGTTAGGTTGATAACAAAGATTGATCCATTAAAGTACCTATTAGCAGAGCTACTTTAACAGGAAGACTTGCAAAATGGGTAATGATATTAAGTGAGTTTGATATTCACTATGTAGACCGAAAAGCGATTAAAGGACAGGTCATTGCAGATCAGTTAGCTGAAGCTCCTCTACAAGAAGACAATCCAATGCATATTGAGTTTCCTGATGCAGATGTCTTTACAGCAACAATTCAGAGACCATGGGCATTATACTTTGATGGATCTTATACACAATATGGCTCGGGGGCAGGGATTCTTTTTGTTACACCTGAAGGACATACCATCTCACGATCATATCGGTTGATGTTTCCTTGCACAAATAACATAGTAGAATATGAGGCATTACTCATAGGATTAAAGATAGCTTTGGAATGGTAGATTACAGAGCTGGAAGTTTATGGTGATTCACAACTTATCATTAATCAAATTAATGATGACTATCAAACCAAAGATGATAAGTTGCTACCATACAAAAACATGGTGGATGATTATAAGAAATATTTTGTGTCAATCAAATTTTCACAAATATCAAGAATTGACAATAAAGCTGCAGATGCAATGGCTACCATTGCTTCTTTATTACAAATATCAGAAGATCAAACCAAGTATGAATTCTTGGTGGAACAATTGTTTTCTCCTGCATATGATAATCCTGAAACCCAAGTTATATGTCATTTGACTGGTTCAGATTCACCCTTATATGGCAAAACATATACCTATTTGAAAGATAACATCTTGCCTTTAGATTTATCACGAAACCAAAAATGGAATTTTATTCGTCAATCATCCCGTTATACTTTAATTGCCAATATCCTTTATAGACGTGGTCTTGATGGTACACTCCTTAGATGTCTTGAACGTGACGAATCTGAAAAAGCCTTACAAGAGGTTCACGGTGGTATTTGTGGAACTCACTCAAGTGGTTTGACTTTAGCAAAGAAACTTGTCAGAATGGGATACTATTGGCCTACCATGGAGCAAGATTCTTTTACTTTTGTTAAGAAGTGTTCTAAATGCCAGATCCATGGGAATCTTATTCATGCACCTGCACAAGAATTGCAGCCTTTTATTTCAACATGGCCCTTTTCTCAGTGGGGATTAGATCTTGTTGGAAAAATACATCCTTCATCCAAATGGTCATAAGTTTATCATCACAGCTACTGAGTATTTTACAAAATGGATTGAAGCTGTTCCTCTAACAACAGTGACTGGTAAACAAATATCTTCATTTATCCTGAATTACATTATTTGTAGATATGGAATTCCTAATTCTATTGTTACTGATAATGGAAGACCTTTTAAGAATCAGGATGTTGATGAACTTTGTGAAAGATTTCATATCCAACACAGGTACTCCACACCTTATTATCCACAAGGTAATGGTCAAGCAGAAGCTTCTAACAAGACCATTTTAAAGATATTAAAGAAGACAGTAAATGATGCTGGACGTGATTGGCATGTTCAACTCAACCCAGCTTTGTGGGCATATAGAACTAGTATTCGCACACCAACAGGAGCTACACCATATGCTTTAGTCTATGGAGCAGAAGCAATCTTACCATTGGAAGTTGAAATACCTTCGCTTAGGGTTTCACTTAAGGGATTGATAAGTGATGAAGACTACCGAGTTTCTCGCCTTCAAGAACTCGAACTGTTAGATGAAAGACGCCAACAGGCAGCTGATCACTTGAAAGGTTATCAACAAGTCATGTCTCGTAGTTATAACCACAGAGTTAAACCACGGGCATTTCAAGTGGGTGACTTAGTTTTGAAGGAAAATCCACGTAATCAGCAAGATAGAGAAAAGAAAGGAAAATTTGAACCTAATTGGCTTGGTCCATTTGTTATTATAGCAGCATATGGTTCTGGAGCATATCAATTATCCACATCAGAGGGGGACCTGTTTGAAGAGCCAACCAATAGTATTCACCTTAAGAAGTTTTATGTCTAAAAAGTCCTGAAAAAATCAAAAAAAATCATAAAAAGTCCTGAAAAAATCAAAAAAATCATAAAAAGTCCTGAAAAAATCAAAAAAATCAGAAAAATCTTGAAAAAGTGCAATAAAAACAAGTGGTGAAAACTTGGCAAACAAGCGCTACTTGTGATCGAAATGGGCTCCTCCATTTATTAGTTTATGTCTTATTTTCACTTTAGGCATCATTCATCCACGTCTATCATCTGTAAATATCTTTCATTATCCATACCATGTAGTGGGAATCTTTAGGTTTCATCATGGCTTGATGAAATTTGTACATATCTTTTATCTTTAGGTTGTGTTTACATTGGGGGCAAAACGCAGAAAAATACAAGAGAGGGGCAACGAGCTTTCAAAATATCACAAGCAGACAAGTAACAGCTTGACAAAACAAAACGAACATTGTCAAATCAACTCAATCACAAACATGTTTATGCCAATAACATGATCCAAACAACTATCGAAGTGAGAATATCAATGATGATAACCAAATTGGATGATCTTAATCTGAATAAATGTTTGAAATGCCTTAAACAGGATTTGAATGGTTGTTTGATTTTCTATCATATCTCTGGAGTAATTCGATGATGTACTGAACTAGAAAAGCAAGGAAGGAGTATGATTTTTCTTTGTCTTCTGTTTGTGAGGAAACTCATTAGTACTATGCAAATTGGTCGCGAGACATGCTCTACTATGGATCATGGATGACATTTCGGAATTTGCACAGGAAAAGGGTTAACTCTTGTCTGTTTATGCAAGCAATACTCAGGTCATCTTGGTTCAATTATACCTAGATGCTTGTATTAACTTGCTATATCAAAAATCATGAAAGCAATACTCAGGTCATCACTGGTGCTAACATACCCTTTGATGCTTGTATTAACTTTCAACATTTCAAAGCTCTATGATGATACAAAAAGCATGTATAAGCTTTCCAAATGGCAATATTGTATGAATGTCCTGCATGGTTAGTATAGATTGCATTCATGTTAGAATTTGCATCTTGCATTCATAGATTCCTAAAAGCTGGCAAAAAATCAAAGATTTATATCTCCTCAAATATGACTGAGTATATTTTGACGTTCACAAAACATCATACATTCATTCATTTATCATAAACATCATTTCATAAATTATTACATTCATTCATCTATCATAAACATAATACATTCATTTATCTCATAAAATCATATATATAAATATCATAAATCATGAAGCCATCATATAGTACACATCATATATATATATATATCATGTAAAATCATCTCTGCATTTCATATATCTCAAAATGAATGTCAAAATGTACAAGGATGTCAAAATACAAATGATATAATATCATCAAAAATGTGATCATCTCACGGTGTATACAAAATGTCTCAACAGAATATCATGAAAGAGATCATATACAATGCACTAGGCAGAGCTATCCTGTGATGGAGCTGGCCTAGGACCTGTACCACCTGCCCCTGATGGACCTGCTCCGCCTGACCCCGGTGGCCCTCTAGGAGGTAATGGTTGTGTCATACCCCTGCTGGTAGTACGAGAGCGACCATGAGTAGATCGTGACTGAGTGTAGCTCTCTCTCTGCTCAGCTGGGACTGCATCATGATATCTGGTGCGATAAAACTCTGCCTCTCGAGTAGCCCTCATAACCTCTCTCATCATATCACCTGGCAAAGTGCTACCTGCCACTCTCTGTAGGCTATCTGCTAAGGCAATGGCCTGCTCACCCCGCTGTCTAGCCGCATCTCTCTCGGCAGTGATCGAAGTCACCTGACCCTGCAACTGTGAAATCAAGGCCTGTGCCTGTGATAGCTGAGCCTGCAAGCTCTGTACTGTGCTCTGCAAAGAGGATATCTGACTCGCTACTGTCGGATCCACTGACGGAGATGGGTCAGTATGCCTCATCCGTGGTCCACCTCTGCCTGCACTACCTCCTCTGCCACCTCTCCTGCCACCTCTCCTGCCGTCTCTCCTGCCACCCCTACCATCACCACCATCATCTCCATCTGAGTCATCATCTCCACTACCCTCCTCGTCCTCACTGTCCTCTGAATCGTCATCACCTGACTCTGAATCTCTCTGTCGACGTCTCTGTCCAATGACAGGAGCAACAGCCTCATCAGGATCAAACATACGTGGAGGAGGATGCTGTAGAACATACTGCACATACTCTGGTGTCGCCCCTGCATCCAGAACATCCGCCTGGTAGTCCCACATCTGTGCACCTAAACTGATAAACTCTGCAACAGCTGCATCATAAGAGATCCGTGGGCCCCACACTGCAAGCTCTGCCTGTCGCCGTGCATAAATAGCTGAACCAACAGGCATACCCTGAGTCCGACCAAACTGTCGCAATACACGTCCAGCAAGAAATCTCTCCAAGATCCATGTGGTCCGTCCAATCAAAAATCTGGAAGTGCATACAAAAGGCATCTCCCTCGCATCCTCTGGCCATGGCTCACAATCCAAATATGGCCTCCAACATACTGTGTCCAAACTATCTAACAGCCGCTGCCAATACACTAGTTTGCCCAGTCTAGGCTGAGCAATAATATGTGAATATCTCCATCTGTATGGTCGACCAGGTGGACGATCTCCTCGAGTCAATGGACGTAACACTGCAAAATGCTCCCATGCCCATATCTGTAATAATGAACATCCGACAGCAAAACTCCGGCCTCTACCATATACAATGTGATGTAGCTCGTCATATAAGTGGGCTAGCATACAGGTACCCCATGCATATCGTGTGCCCTGCATCACCATGCTCTCTAAGACACGACCCCATCCGATCGCGAACCCCTTCGACCTATGGTCGGGGCACAACACACCTCCAATGAATCCTGCAAGTACAGCTGGTAGTGGTGGATAGGCATCTGTAATCTCACCCCATGGGATGAAGTACCCAGCAATCTGATCATCTCTGAATATCCGTCTCAAAGCAAGAGTACCTCCAGCCTCTCGTCTGTCAAAAACAACAATCTCTCCCATCACTGGGATCCGTAGGATGCGATATACATCCTCGGGAGTCACTGTAATCTCACCGGTCGGTAAATGAAAGGTGTTGGTGTCGCTATGCCACCGCTCTGCAAGTGCTGTCAATAGAGCCCTATTGAGGCGAACCTCGGGCATATCAAGTAATGAAGTCAAACCACAAGCATCGATCACATCTCTATCAGACTGTAATAAATGTGGAATCAATGACCATGTGCTCGGGAAAGTCTCTCGTACCTGCAAGACACCTAGTCTCTCCTGTTCACATACATCATCAAAACAACATCAATATCAAATCATCTTAACGTATCAATCCAAAATGAATCAATCAAATTATTTGTTTTTCATTATCATTATGAAATACGAATAATATCAAAATCATGTTTGTTTTTAACAATCTTAGAAGCAAACAAATCAAATCAAACTATTTGTTTTTCATCATCATGGAACGCAAATAATCAACATCAAGTTTCTTTCTAACAACTTTAGGAGAAAACTTATCTATCCTATTTGTTTTTAACAACTTTAAAAGCAAATTTATCAGCTACTATTTGTTCTCCAACAACTTGGGAAACAAATTTATCATGTGGAACAAAATGCGCTACAGAACTAGTTGTATGCGCTACAAAATTCTTTATCAGCGCTAAGTAACTTTTTGCGCTACAGAATCAATTAATGGCGCTATGATTTTTATCAACAGCGCTATGGAATATTTTGCGCTACAATATTTGTTAAGAGCGCTGCAATACATCTTAGTTGCGCTACGATATCATATGCGCTATGAAAATCATCAAATGCGCTATGAAATCTATCACAGGCGCTACGACATTGTATGCGCTATGGAAAATTTCAAATGCGCTACGATACGCCTTAAGGGCGCTACAATATTAAACGCGCTACGAAAATTATTGCATGCGCTACGATACACTTTAAGAGCGCTAAAACTCAAAGTTTTTAAATTAAAACATTAAAAACGTGCGCAAAATGAAATTTTCAACAGACAGGGATTTACGAGACACATACCGGAGGTCCGTAGTGCGCTGGCCGCTGATGACGTCGGATACGCTCGAAACGGTGCAGGTGAACTGGAAGTGCCATGATTATCCACTCAGAGCTCAATATTTGCAAATTTTACTAGGTTAAAATTGAAAATGACATGGAAAATGACATTTTTAACCTATATAATGGAAAAATTGGGGCATTTTATCATATTTTCACATACCAGGGGCAATTTCTTTATCAAATTTTCATTTCATATCTTATCAGGGCAATTTCTTCATATCATAAGTTTCGAACGACAAATCGATATCTTAAAAATCATCAAAATTCAAAAATTCAAATATCGATTCATCGTTCGCGGGGGCATACACATACATCTATTAAATGTTTCAAATCAATATTTGGGGCAAAATTTCAAAATTCTTTGAAGTAATGCGTAAAACACATCACTTCAAAGAGGGGCAAAATGTATACACTTAAAAATGGTCATATCACATTGTCTGGTAATTAATTAAATATTTTTAATATTTAATTAAAATCTTTTGATTCTATCTACGTATAAATAAATTTAAATAATTTATTTATATTGTTCATGATTTCATTTCGATTAAATATTTAATCACCTTTTCATTCTTAATTAATTAAATAAATGTTACAATTTATTTATATTAATTATCATATAATCTTAGTTTGAATATTTTATTCAAATAAAGATTAAAATATTATAATTCTTCTAAATATCATTTATAATTAAATATTCCAAAATATTTGATTATTTCTTCTAATCCAATATTCATTTTAAAATCATTTCAAAATTCCTCCAATTCAATTCAAAAATCTATTCATAATTAAATATTTCCAAAAATATTTAATTAAATTCTTCTAAATATTTCAAAAATCTTCTAAAGCCACATCATGATTAAATATTACCAAAATATTTAATTAATTCTTCTATAGTTTTCAAAAATCAAAAATCAAATATCAAAAAGCAATAAATTAAATTAAATAAATTTAAATATTTATTTAATTTGGGATTTATCTTCAACTCCCGGGAAACAAACTGCCAAAACAGAAAATTAAATTTCTCTGTTTCTGTGCAGGCTTGTTCCCGTGGGTTGAAGACAAGCTTCCATTCTTCTCTCCAACCTCTCAACCTCCCCCATTTTCTTCTCAACCTCTCAATCTCTCACCATTCAAACCTACCAGACAATTCATAGCCATAGATTCTTGCCAGCAAGGATGAAGCCTGCAAAAATCTATAAATACAGCTGCCGGGAGCTCCAAAAAGATATAGGATTTTTAGGCAAGTAAACTATAGGCAAATAGTATTAGCATTCATAGCAATAGCATTATCACAGCAATAGCATAGCAATCATAGCAACAGAATCATGATTCATCTCATCTACAGCCCCTGTACATAATCTACAGCCCCTGTGCATAATTACAGCCCCTGTCCATCTTCACCAGCATATAGAATAGTTTTTCTTTGCATACTCGTTCTGCAGTAGTCATTTGGAGAAGCTCACACAATCTGAGAGCCAGAAAGCTTCAAACCAATCTCTGGAGATAGAGAAAGACGGAACGTTCTTGAAGAATTTTTATTTTATAGCCAAGTTTATTTCAAATTTCTTCAATTTAAAGTTCTGTTAATAGTGTTTTGTTTTAATTAGATTAACAATAGAATACACAACACACTTACTATCATTCTCCTCTTTGGCATAGAAGCACTAGCTGCTTTATCTTCCTTTCAGCCTCATCCTTTGTTGATTTCTTTGTTCTTGAAATATGTTTCCTCTTCTTTGCAATAGGATTTCTTTGTTTTTCTTCCTCTTGCACTTCCTCCGCCTGAACATCTTTAATCTTTATCTTAAAAGGAGAGCTCACCTTCTCCTTACCCTTGGGATCCTACTCAACTGACTCATCAGAATTGGAATGATACTCCAAGTCTCCCATTATATCATAGGTACATTGCACACCTTCACTTTCCAGTTCCCACATCTTATGCCTGAGCCACAACTTTGTATATTTAATCACCCGAGTCATAATTTGCTCTAACTCTATTTTCTCTTCCTCCAACCAGTCTATTTCAACCACTAGTTTATCCTTCACTCTCTCATAATCATTTCCTTGAATCAAATCTCCATCATCTTCAACTTGATCTGGAATTCCCTTCACATTATATAGCCAAACCAAGTTTACAGGTAGCCTTGAAAATTTCTTCCTTCTAATGTCAAATTCATCACTGGCATTGGCCCAGTAACCTTCTATATCATCTTTGTGGTTGTATTCCCTACTGGACTTCTTCTATGCTTCACCAGTCCTATCAAACCTAGATCTTTTGGAATGAAAGGATAACCCAAGAATGCTCATTTCTTCTTCAAAAGCATAGGCTGAATTAATGGAAGGGCATGCCTCACTAGTGCCTATCCTCAGAAGAAAATATCCACCGAATCCATTCTTATGCTTATCTTTCTTCACAATTGCATCAAAATCACCTATTTTCCTTGTGACCTCTAGAAGTATGATGTGATTTGTGGGATACCTCAAAAGTCTGTACGAAGCCATCTGATAGCCATCTATCCTTATATATGAAAAGATGGGGAACTATATGAACCAAGCCACATACCTTTTGATTAACTCCTTGGCACTGTTAGATATCCTTACTTGCTCTGCACCTTGGATCAACCTAGTGATGTACATGGTGAATGCATCATTCACCCTTCTACAACTTGAGGTACCCAGGTGTAGCTGTGGATAAACCTCATAAATTACATATTGTCCAAACACACCTCTTGTGCTTAGTCCCTTATATGGATGAAATCTAGCTAAGGCATAAAACAGGTAGTCATTGTGAAACTCTTAGTCAGCAGGACATTACACATTTGTTCATGAATCATGGCACTTATTATTCCCACCCAATCATAGTTAGTCTTTTGTTCCATCCTAACTATGACACAGAACATGCAATTTTCAAACATTCCTGCACTTTTCAATCCAGCCATCCTATTGAGAAGGGTGATAACATCATAGTATTCTTTCTTGAATTTAGCTCTTAATAGTTGCTTGGGTAGCTTGGAAAAGTGGTACTTGGGCTTCTCCAACCAGGAATTGATAACTTGTTGGGACTTGATGGTATCTTCTTCATAAAACTTCTTTGCCATATCCATATCAAAAGCCACCACAAGAGACCTGTCAGGCATGTCAAAGGTCTAGGCTATAGATACAAGATTTAGATTTTCCAAAATTTTCCCTTGGGGACCAACAATCCTTTGTGTACCCTTGTCGTAGTGTTTAGCACACTTGAGCACCAATTCATAATACTGCACTGTAGGAGGAAATCCAACTACATGTGCCAACCCTAATTCCAATGTCCTTTTTTCCAGCAAAGGGAGGTCCTGTGCTGCCATCCTTGTCTTGAATTCTTCATAGTCCCAAAATCCAACATTTGTATCAGTTACCTCTGACCAGAAAAAATTAAGATTTCTCTCAAGAATTCTACTCTTAATATCCATCTTGATTCTCTATTCCTTGGAAATAGAAGACCCTTCTACACTTGGATCCATTACTCTACCCTTGGTTCCACTTGTCACTACCTTACTTGACTTAGCCTGCATTTGACAAAGAAACCATAATAAATATCACATGAAATCCAAGTTAATTAATCACAAATGATATATTCATCCTCAATATAAGTCCCAAAATAAGAAAAATGCTCCAAAACCTCATAAAAATAATCATCTCAAAGTTCGGGTTTCTAGTCCTCCCGTGGAATCCAAGCTAGAGAGGAATTTCAAAAAATTCCCAACCAGGCGGATTCTAGCGAAATAAGCATAAAAGCATCCAATTAATCATTTAATCGAGTGTCATTAACTAAGAAACAACATGATACATCTTTAAATAACTCAAATTGACCATTCAATGCATAATCACCAGCTAATAAATCATGCTACCTCTCAGTTCTTCATTTTCAACAAAGTTTCAGAGAATTCCACCTAGGACGAAAATCTGCGAAAACCGCAATAGCCTACAAATTCTGGTAAAATGAAGAAACAAAGGAAATTTTGGGAAATTTTGGAGGGAACGAAAAAATACATGAAGCAAGCATAACTCCGAATTATTGCATATTTTGGGAAAACAAAGAGAAAACAAAAATTTGCGGAATTCTGACAGTTAAGGAATTCTGCGAAGTGCTCAAAAACTTGAAATTTTTGACTTCGTCAGGATTTCGCCTAAAATCAATAAAAAAATTAAAGGATTAGGGATTTAGTTATGGATTCAATTTGTTCATCCCTAAATGGAGAACCTTAGTTTCAAATTCATTGAAACGCAACCCCAAGCAATGAGAGTGGCAATTTCAAAGAGGAACCTTAAGAGGAAGTCATGAATGGACAACTTGGAAGCAACTCAACCTTTCAATTATGCTTATCTTTCACAAAATTTCCCGCAACCCGACTAAGATAGAGAGACTATAAGATGGGATGCTAGACAACAAGTCTCAATTTGTCAGGGATGTGATTTACCAAAAGATGGGGTTTCTCAGTTAAACCATAACTTGTCATAGAAGATCATGAAATTAAACTAAGAATACAACAAAGCAAATATTAATCTCATTGAATCAAAAATAAGCAGAAAGAAAGGAAATGTGAGCCACATGAAGGGGCATCAAACAAAAACTAGGAACCCTAGCTCAATTGCCAAACCCTACCATATCAATACTCTGACTCACATCACGTACACACAAACCATGAAGTAATTCAATTCATTCATTAAAAGAGAGAAAGCATCATGTACATACCATGAGAACAGATAAATCCAAAGAGCAGAAGCCGACAAGAAACCTTAAAATCCGAGTAGAGTGCAAATGGCTTCTAGAAAACCCAACTACAACAATCAATTTCAATCCGAAACACACAATCCAGTAATAGCACTTAGGAATCAAGCACTCCAAATCAACATAAAGCAAGTGATAAATATTTAATGGCATAAAACTCCCAAAAATTGATTTAATACCTACTGTAGAAATCGTACAATCAAGCATTAATGCAGTCGACAAGACAAGCCAAATCAACACCTGAGAATCTGACAGGGCGACGAAATTTTGAAGAAATCCTGTCATTGCAGAATTTTGCAAAGGATCAAAATCTTCGAATTATAGTGTAAAGTAACTGCCACCAGGTTTTCAAGGAAACCGGGAATTCCGCCAGGAGTGGATTTTCCCTAGAGCAGTGAAAATGGAATGAGCCTAAAACTTGAGGTTTTCAATCAATATCACAAAGGGATCACCAATCCAAGAAAGATAAAACCTCCAAGAACATGCCCAAGTAAGCAAATCCTCAAAATTGAAGGGCCAAAGCACCAAGAGCAAAAGAAAAATAGGGTCCCTACTTTCAGCGGGGCGTGTGTGCGAAAAACTGCACAACACTTAGAATAACAAATCTATATTAGGATGAACACTTTAATGATGATGCAATGCATGTGAGATGGATGTTGTTTCCTATTATGATAATATTCCATGATTATGCAGGATGTTGAAGGTTTGTGGATGTAGGATGGATGTATTGGTATGTTGGTGAATGTCATGATATCATGTTAGTATGAAAGAGGATAGATGAATAAGAGGGATCAACCCTTGATTCCAAGAAAATGCAGAATTCCAACAAGTCTATGAGTCGTCGAGACTTTATTATATATGATGATGAGTGATAATGATGTTTTTCTTATCCAAGGAATGGGGATATAAATAGCACAACTTTCCTTATGTTTCATATAACATGTAGATACAAAGCATCAAGGTACAAACAACCAGGATAGTGTGGCATCTAGTGTGATGGACTTTGAATCAACAAACAGATAGGAGTATCCCTGTTCACACCCAACATATGAAACCTTGTTAAGATGTACTTTAGATATTTCAAACATCTTGGAACAAAACACGGAAATGCAAAACATAACAATGTAATAGTCAATAAGACGTCCAAAACATCATCCCTACATACCGAACAAAGTAAGCATCACCAAGTTATATTATAGGAATATCCAGCAAGCACAATAGACAAAAGATAATGATCAATGCCCCATTCCTTTCTCTCTAAATCATTTTGATTAGACATCATCGAGAGGTCATTGGAATGAGTGCAATAAGATAAATAAAAATGAAAGATCAAGTACACAAACAAGTCAATGCTCTTCATACCTCTAGCCAAGACTAAACTATAATGATGTCTGATGTTGATATCCATTGTAGGAAAGATGCATCCTAGGACATGATTTATCAGATGATGTTGTGATTAATGAGATGGGCTATTGATACCAAGAGTTGAGGAACTTGTTTACCTATTGACCTAGACTTAAGATCTTGACGTTTGAGTTTACACCTTCAATTTTCTATACTTGTTTTTTATTTACTTTATCAAAGGGTGAAGATGACAATTGATTTATTGTGAATGGATGTTTATTGTGGGTGAACATTGAAATAGGACAGGTGATTTTGGGTTTTTTTAAATGTTTTTGGTATTTTGAAATGTTGTGAGGTTGTTTTGGGATTTTTTAGATGTTTTACAAATGTTTTGATTTTCCAATTTTCCAATGTTTTTAGTTTTTTCTAAGATTTTATGAATGTTTTTTATGTTTTTGGGTCTCAAGGGCTGATCAAATATTAGCCTTTCTTACGTTTAAGCTCAGAGAGGACATAGTTTGATAACCATGTTTTTGATGTTTTATGTTTTTATGAGTATTTTTGGATTTTGATATGTTTTGGATTTTTGTGTGATTTCGATGATTTGGATATGGATATGTAATGATATCCGTGATTTGTTTGGGATCTTGTTGAAAACCAAGCTAGGGTTGATTGATCTAACTGATGGATTGACGATGATAACATTGTTGAGGATAAACAACAATGCAAGGATAGTGTTAAGCAACACGAGGACTAGGAAGAATATACCAAGATGATGATGTATTGATTGAATTTAATTGATCAAGATTTTGAAGCTCAAATTGGAAAAAAAGTTGTTGAAGCACACTTTAGATGCAATTGATATTGATTGTTTGGATTGATGTTCGATGAAAGATAATGCTTGATAAGGAACATCTTCTTGTCAACATATTCCATGGGTTTGTGATTTGGATTTTTTTTCTCACAAGTGTTTTGAATAATTTGATTTCATGTTTTCCAATGTTCAAACCACCACATAAGTTGGTAGATATAGATCAAGATTTATTATCAAATCAAGATGTAAATATCTACCCCTAGTTTCTAGTAATGTATGGAATGCCATGGGTGGATGCTTGGATAGGTGTATGGATGGATAGATATGGATTATCTTGTGATAAGATACGGTGTTCGAATAAAGAATGTTGATTTAGATAAGACTTTAGCGCTCAAATAATGATGGGTAGGATAGGATCAATGATAATGACCCATGTCAAGATGTGTACCATAAGCAAGTGTAAAGTGTATACCAAACTTTTCTTAAGATCAAGATATTTTGGAATATGGATGTAGTTAGATGAAAATGGATTGAATAAATGGTTCATGGATGAATGGATTTATTATGGATAATATGGATGGAATGTTGGATTTATTATGGATGGGATAAGAAGCTTCCACTTGAATTGGCCCATGAAGATGCTTAATTCTACACATGACACATGTTTTCTAGGTTTTCATCCTGGCACCTATCCAAAGCGCCACCATAGTGGTTTTCATTGGAGGACAATTTTTTATCTTTACTATTTTCATGATTTTTTAAATTTTTTGTTTTTTGTGAAATATTTTAAGTTCATACTGAACCATCTAGTGGCATCGATGTAGATGCTTCTTTCACAATGTGTCATCGATATCTTGCTTGAAGAATTTTCTTTTCCAAGATACATGCACTTGAATACAACTTTTGAGTTTCCTGATCTACTTTGTTGATACCATAGTTAACTTTGTCTTTGTGTGCACATCACAATAGAATGGCTTATGAATCCTTATGATGAAGGGTGGATTCCAATACATGGTTAATTTGAGAATTGGATATCATGCATGGAGGAGTGGATGGTGTTGTGTTTTTAGGAATAGGAGATGGATTGGTTGATAGTTTGGAACCTTTGATTCTCCAAACTTGGGAAGATGAGCAATGTTGGGTGGATACAAAAATGTGTGTGGAATTAGGACCAACTGCTTGATATACTTTTTATGTTTCTTGAGAAGCCTACCTTTTCCTTTGTGGATGTCTTTGATGGATACATTTACCTTTTTTTATTTTTCCCCATAGTTTCTTTGACTAATGGAGTTTGATAGGGATATTATTTCTTTGTATTCTTCAGTATCCACTTGTATTTGATTTGTCCTTCATGATTTGCTACTTCTTTTATTTGATGACATTCTTCTTTCTTTGATTCATATCTTTCTTTTGATGTTGGTCCCAATTTGTGATTAGAGTGATGGGTGGATGAAGATTCGTGACGTGGCTAGTTGTAGTATTAGCATTGGTTTCATCTTAAGGATTCTTCGTGCTCCCTATGTTGAAATTTTCTTGAGATGAAGTTGCACCCAATGTTGTGGAAGTAATACCCTCATGCTTTGATTCTCCCTATTTTGAGATGTCTTGTTTAGCAAACATTCTCTGATAAATGACCACTGCATATGATGTTATTTGAATTTATTGCTCTGTTCACTCTGGAATATCTTGTTTGGTCTGACATGTTTCCTTGAGTGGAAAATGTTGGATATCTTCATATATGATGTCCTCAATCTAAAATTGGGATATATCTGATCTTGATGTTGATAACTCAGCCTGAATGTAGGAATTAATAACCTACTTTTTTGTGTAATAATGTTAAAAGTAAAGGAATCTTGTTCTGAATGAAGATCATTTATGTGTCCATCCAAAGAAAACATCTCATGGTTAGATGGAGGAGTATGTGCTATATGGATATGATAATCATTTGTGACATCTTGTATAGATTGGAGAGTGTTCATTAGATCATTGTAGCATCTTGGAGATACAAATTATTGATCTTGATTAATTTGAAATTGCTTTTGACGTGCTTTGAATCAAGTTCTTGAAATGGTCAATTTCAAAGGATGGATTGCTTATAAAAGGTTCTTGGATGCTTTCATTAGGAATGGGAAGTGGCTCAATAATTTCTTTATCTTTGAGTGGATTTGGATCAACTGTTGAGTTGAGGATTCCTTCAATATCTGCAACCATGAAGTCAAAGGATATCAATGTCTTGGAAAGGACCATTGCTAGAATTTGGTGAAAGATGATGATCATGCTTTGGAATAAATTCATGAGATATGTCTTCTAACTCATTGGATGATGTAGAGGTATTGTCAACATGATCATTGGTGGATGTTTCTTGATCATTTTACTCATAAATTGTAGTGGATATATTGTCAATGTTTTTAACCATAGGATCGAATGATGTTAACATTTCTTGAAATGGATCATTATGGGATATTGTTGATGGGTTTTGATCATGATTAAAAAGTGACTCTTGATGTATGTTGATTTGATCATTGGATGAGGTAGAAACATCTTCAAGGTTTTCATCAATGGATAGATCTTGATTATTGTTTTCAACAATTGTGGTGGAGAGACTATCATTGCTATCACTAGTGGTTGGATCTTGATCATTGTCCTCAACATTTATTTTTCTTTGATCAAGAAAGTCTTGGATGAGATTTTTGAGTCGAATACAATTTGATGTTTTATGAAGATTTTATCAATGATACTCACAATAAACTCTACCCTTATTCCAACGGAAGTCTATGATAGAGTTGAAAGCACTTACTTTTGGAAGAGTGATGAGTTTTGCATTAACTAGATTTTTTAATGCTGATTCAATTGGCTCTCCCAAAGGAGTGTATTCACTTTTGTTACCTTGTGAGATTTGTACTTGTTGAAATTGACCTTGTGGTGATTGATTTTGGAGATGTGGTGATTGGGCTCTTTGTTGATGTTGATCTTGATATATAACCTCTTGACATTGGGGATATTCTTCTTGATGAGGTTTTGGAGACAACTCAATGTTTTAATGACATAGTTTAACCCAAAGGGGGTAGTGTGTTAGTTTTGGGAGGGAGATGTCTCTTGGTGCAATGAATCAACTATTTTGGTAAGTGAAGCAATTTGATGTCACAAAATTTGATCTTGGTTTTGATTTTGACACCCTTGATATAGTTTATTTGGTTGATGGTCAAGCATATTTGGAATGTACATTTGTGGTATTTGTATAGGATCTTGCACAAATTGATTTTGGGCAATGTTTTGATTTGGGATGATGTTTAGATTTTGTAGTATAGGCTGGCATTGAACATTGTTATTGTTGGGAAACATATTGCTTTGATTTAGGTCACCTTGATTTTGCATGGTGTTACCTTGACTTGGATCAATATATTGAGTTGTCAACATATTGTTTGGATTTTGAACAACATTGGTGTGATTTGCAAACATATCTATCCCATAGCTTACCAAGTGTCGATTTGATATGTTCATGTTTGGTACGCTTGTACTTGGTATATTTGACATATATTGATTTGATGGGATAATGTTGTTTTGTTGAAGACTCATGTATTGATAATTTGGTTGATAGATTTGTAGGTTTTGACTTTGATTTAAATCTACCACAGGGAAAGGTGTTCCAAAATTTAGAGTTGGCATACTCACATTTGTTGTATCATTGAGGTTTGTAGGATATAATGATCCCATGTGTGAATTGTATAAATGTGAGTTTTGATAATCAATTGGTAGTATAATGCTTTGATAGTCTAGTTGATTGAGATCACTCATGATGTATGAATCAAGTTTATATTCTATGTTTTTCTTGTGCTTTGACCTTGTTGACCTTTAAGGAATTTATGACCAATGATGAAATGAAAGATGAAAGGGGAGTGATATGGGTGTTTGAACTTTTAAGAACTTTGGGCAATACTAGACTTAGGGTTTGATTTTGGTGTTTTGATTGGATAATGAACTTGTAAATCCCAAGATGGACATGTGACCTTTATGATAAACTTGTTCAAAGAGGTGCTAATTTAACTAGAGGTATGAGAAAGGATGCATTCTCACACTCCTAACTAACAAGGTGATTTTGATTTGGTTTAATGATGTACCCAAGTCTAGATAATGATGTTTCTAAATCTCTAAAGTTATTTGTGAGATGGGATGATAAATGTTTTGAATGGATGAAATGATTGATTTTGATCCTAAATGAACCTAAGAATGACTTGTTTACAAGAACAAGGTAGTGAAGAAATTATTTTCCCTAAGAGTACTTCAAACCAACAGATCAATGTTTTCTCAAAAGACCATAAGACAAAAGATAAACAAGCACATGTGTGAGTTCAATTGATTTAATCTTGGTTAATGAATTGCTTTTACAACATCCACTTGTCTTGTTTAAATTCCAAACTAAATTTCTATGTCTTAGCTCCTCTTCATTCCACAAGGTCCATTATGTGAAAATAAAAGAGTCAAGGCCATAGTTTCCCAAGGTTGACTTTGAAGAGAGTAAATTGAGATATGAGCCCAAGTATTTAGATGCCTCTAAGGATAAAATCCCTAGGGACAAGCAATAATAATTGGACCCTTCAAAGATATTCACTCTTTCCAAAGGGTTTGAAATTTTGATGATTTGTTAAATTTTTGTTTTCAATGTTTGAGAACCAAGCAATGTGTTTAACTAACTTGCAAAATGCACAATCCTGGGTTGCAAAGATACTACTTGTTGAGTTCCCACTCGGATTTCTCCAAACACTAAGACAAAGAGAACAACTAGATATTTGGCGACACTGGCTCCCCTATGGCACAAACTTCTTGAGACCGCCAAATCTCAAAATCCTTAAGATAATAGTACAAATGTGGGGTGGCTTCAAAATGACTATTCTTGCACCAACAAGCATAAATATTTTTGGTCACTAAACAATTGTTGTAATAAGGGATTTTGTTCAAGGTGGCCACACACATGGAAAGATTAGCTCAAGATTATGGTCAATCAAGAGGCCTCACAATCTCTTAGAAAAGATTTTAATGTATCACATGGATACAAAGGGTGACACTTGTCAGTATGACACATCCACACCTGTTGTTTATGACTTTCATCACAAATACATTTTTATATAGCGACTAGGAAGAGCTTGTTTTATCCCGTTACCGCTTGAGTCGTTCCCACATTTCGAAATGGGGTGGTAGTCCCTCTAAAGGTACAAAAAAGCAAGGGAGTACATTTGTAGTTTGACCTCCCAAATTGCGTAAAGTGCAAGGAGGGAACACACACAACATCTTTTCCTCACACTAGCATGGGGTTCATTTTAATCCAAATCAAAATATGTGGGTGATTAGACAACAAATGTCAAAGGAATGCTTTTGATTCTCAAGATCGTTGAGTGGCGTGAGAGAAGTGCATATGCATTCAAATGACAAGAATTGCAAACCACAAAACAAAGAAGACAAGTTCTTTTTAATCCCTAAAGCAAAGGTGAGTTCATTTTAAGCACCAAAAATTGAGTGTGAGTTTTCCTTGTTCAGTTTTATCCCACATAGCAATGTCTAGTAAATTTCTAAGTTCAATTTTAACCAACTTGAAAATATCAAATCAATGGTTAATTTTAAACCCAAAATAAAGTTAGTTGGTTTAAAATAGAAAACAAAAGCAACAAATGGATGCCTTAAGCTATTACAATAAGCATTTAAAAATATTTTTCAAGTTCAATGCCCATTTGTTTCGACTCAAATCTTTCTAGATTTATCCACCTTGATGCAAAATAGTTGTGAAAAAAAAAAATGAGTAAAACACTAGAAATTAGATTTTAGGAAACCCCAAGAAACCACATGATCAAAGATAATTAGAGAGCGGGATTAAATAGGACAACACGTTTTATACATCAATTCATTTTTAAGCATGAAGAACTAATACACAAGATTAAATCTATAAGTATGAAGAACTGATCAAATTTAATCAACAGACTCTCACCCTTCTTTACTAAGCCACAACAAATTTGAATTTTGTATAGTGACCCTAAAAAAAATGATGTTAGTTCAAAATCTCTGCACCAAATCCATTGAGAATGTAATCAGACATACATTGGTTGATAATATTATTTTAGCACAAAAATCTTTTTGAAATAATTGACAATAAATGACAGATGTTTCCAAGCAATTTTCCAAAGAACAATTAATCTCCAACCTAGGAAATTAATTGATAGGGACCTACAATCATGATAGTGAAGGAAAATCTAACATGATCAAATCATATCCAAGGCACACTAATGATAGGATAGTGAGCAACCTAGTCAAATTTTCTATCATATTATTTTTAGAGACTTCCACAGATTGCACAATGAATATACAATGCCAAAATTGGCAATGAGGCTAGTGGATGAGCGTTGTTATTCTGCAAAATCCATAGTTAATGAAACCCAACACCAATGCTTGTGGGTTTGTATCATTATAATCAAGTCAAACCACTAGATTTATGAGTTAGCTACTAAATCAGAGCAGCCACTGTCAGATTGTGTATATTTATTATAGATAATTTGAATGGTCAGATTTAGACGCTATGCGTAGTAACACAAAAGTTCAGAAAACTAATAGTTATTTTGAGAAAATAGGATTGATTATAATACGTGAACTATCATAAAGTCACATTGACTTATGCACTAGAAGCACATATTAAGAGAATATGATTTGGGAATTTTTGATCATGGAAATCCAATAAAACTAATATATTTTCTCTGCATCAAAGATTTCCACCGTGAGAGACAAACATAATGATCTTTTGGAATGAGCCAGGCCTAGATTGACGCGAGCAAACTCCCAGTGTACTCATGATAGGCCGATAAGACAAAAAATAGAAGTCTCACCAAGGACAAAAGACAAAATATTAAGGTAGGCAACATGTGATGGCAAGGAAAGTTATTTTAGAAGTACAACTATGAGTGCACCCAAAGCTTGAAGTCTATTTTGAACAGAAACAAAAAAAATTTGCATCCCATTGAATGCATGAATTGATGATAAAAAAAACCCACCTCAAGAAGATCATACGAAATGCACGAAACAAATTTATTGAAAAGGCTTTAAAAACATCATACAAAAAGTAATGCCTATCATGGAATGAAATTTATTTTAGATTGGCATGATTCATTAGATGCAATAGTTGATGGACCATCAATCACAAATTCAACACTTTAGACGCTTTCTTTTGGTGAGGCGTTGAATTCACATTTAAGGAGAGTAGGTGAAAAGAGTGTTTATTGATACGCCTCTTCTCCCCTACTAATCATGCTAATCAAGAAGCTAAGTGAATCAGGGAAATGGGAAAAAAAGATGAATAACAAGATAATGTAGGATTCACGTCTGGGTGCAGATATGGCAAGAAAAAAGTGCTTTAGTAGTTGTAACTCCCAAAGATAAGAAACAATACCAAAGCAAGCAAGGCCACAAAAAATGACAAGGAGATAACACTGAGGACTTCTCCTAGACTTAAATATTTTTCCCCAACGACTTACTCTTCGAATGCTAAAGATAAGGACAATGACAACAATGCGAGTGAGGTTATTAAAAGTATAAGACGAAGAGATGAGTACTTGGAATTATGTTGTGATGGTTCATAAGTCCACCACAGTGACATATTCATGAATCGACGACTTCACCAAACCCACTAACATAAATCAAAAGATATCAAAGCACAAACTTGAGTAGAAGCAAGCACAATACAAGGACATTGACAAACGATATTGTGATTAGCTTATCAAGTTAAAAAAGAGATCAATCAAATTTAAAATTTAAATTTGCTTGCAAAGAAGATATCGACCAGATTCGCTAGAACACTAAACAAACTTTGTAACTTTCCAGAAAATAGAAGAACAGAACCCAATTTTATATCGTACTAGACAGTAACAAGCATAGTATGTAAAGTCACTCTTTCTATGCAGAATATAGAAGCACATGCTATCAAAATGCATATATAAAAAAAATTAAGCACTTCAGAGACAATCTTCGCCCCATGGTGGGTACCAAAATGTGAATGCTAAACCTGCATTTTGTTCAAACAATGACAAATATTAGCATTATTAGTCAATTTAAACAAAGAAAATAAAGCACTCCTATGAAATACTTGATCATGCTAGATATGCAAACAAGATGAAAATAACCAAAGAAACTAAATGAAAGCATATAAAAGTATCAATCAAACTCTATCCCATAGTGGGAGTGGTGCTCCTTTGATGTGGAAAGAACTCCCTTTCTCACCCCCTTTGATAAAGCTTCCAAGATGTGATGAAGTCCAATTTCCCTCAAAAATAGTGATAGCAATTGGAGGATAATGACTTTGCATAAAGAAGTGGATATGATTGTGGATCCTTTCTTTATAGAGAAACCCTCTATAAATAGGGTTGAAGGATTGAAGAATGAAGAGATTGGAGGAATGTGGGACTAAAGCAGAGTCAATAAGATTGTGACACTTGTCACAAGGCTAATGAATGAAGGTGGAGCACATTTTGGAGAATGTGCATAGTGAAGAGGATGTAAGAGAGATTAATACATATGGTTGAGAGTGTAAGAGAATGTGGGTGAGGATGTAAGAGAGATTAATGCCTATGTAAGAGGCATTAATATTCGGGTAAGAAAGTCAAATAAGTGGAGTTATTGAAGGAATATTCTCAAAGAATATGCCTTTGTGAGAGAAAAATAGGTTAATTAGATAATTAAAAATATATATTTTCATGTGCAAGTTGGTTAGTTGATCAGGGGCTTAGTTTGACCAAGGTTGAGTCAAAAGCTAGAGAATGGGTAATGAAGATTAAGAGTTAATTAATTCAAAATTAATCAACTTGAAGGGATTAGGGGATTGTGACATTTGATTTGAACAATTAGTTTTATTTAAACAAATGAGAGGACATAGGGGACTTAATTAAATAATTTGATTTATTTAATTAAATTAGATGAACATTAGTGAATTAATCTAATAAATTATTTTATTTGATTAATAGAATAAATTGATAATTTGAGTGTCTACATATTTTAACTCACTCGGTTGGTTAGTGTTGGGCAAACAACTCTAGGAAAAATAGCGGAATAATCCAATATGGCAATTCCTTATTTTGGGGGAGTTGAGGTTATTTACAATGTAAATTTGATTTAAAGCATGTTATTTTTGGGAGTTGTTTTTTGCATGTTATGTTATTGCATGGATAGGGTGATGTAGGAGCATCTGGCCATATTG
The DNA here is from genome assembly GCA_007258455.2 of Sequoia sempervirens. Lineage (NCBI taxonomy): Eukaryota > Viridiplantae > Streptophyta > Pinopsida > Cupressales > Cupressaceae > Sequoia > Sequoia sempervirens. The sequence continues at coordinate 240,996,345 of VDFB02353493.1, read as the reverse complement.
GCAATTCGACATTTCCCAAAAACAATTTATTTTATTTTGTCTCATTTTTTGTGTGTTGTGGTGGTTTTTGGTGTCTCTTTGAATCTTGTGAGCTCCTTGATTTGATGGTGAATATTTCATGAGAATATATTTCATAGTTTGGAAGAATTAATAGTTTTGTGACTTCGGCAGACAATTTGGCAAAAGTTTAAAATTTGAAAAATCATAAAGGTTTGGGGAAATTCTTTTGCAAGGGTCCATGGGGTACCATTCCAAGCTTGCACACCAATTTTCGTGTGAAACAAAGAACTTTGATTTTTCACTTTTCTACACCCGAGTCCACTTTGGACATTGTTTTGCATTTACATAATTAATTGTCTCTTAATTCCCATTGCAGGTCCAAGGTGTTATTTCTAAATATTAAGTTGGGATAATTGATGCTTACAGGCTAAAATTTTTGAATTATGTTTTCCCAAAAAGTTATATTCATTTGAAAATGCCTATTTAGAGGCAAATTGATGACATTCCCATGTGGCAGATTTTAATTTTAAAAGAAATGCAAATTGAAAATTTTGATGGTAGGTTTCAATGCCTTATTAAAGGCAACAATATAACATTTTGAAAAGGCCTATTAAGGAAGAATATGTCACGCCTAATCTTGGCTTTTGTGGGGTGGTGTGGAAGTAAGAGTTGGCCACCCATTTTCAATCTTTTGAAATACATTAAAATCAACACTTAGGGTAGGTCCCCATGCGGTTGCTTAGCTTATCTTGGTTAGTAGCCATTGCTCAACATTTTAAGGAACATATTGTGGAGCTAGTGGCCCCATGATTGTATTTTTTTCTGCTTATTTTAAGCAATCAATTTAAAATTATTATTTTTAACTGTATAATGAAATGAATAGTGCTAATAATAATTTGTGCAAGTAAAAAATGGAGGGAAAAATTGGAGGAAAATATAAAAAGGGAGGAAAAGAGATTTGTGGAGCCACATGTCATTTTTTTAATATGCATAACTACTTATTTTCAATTTTTAAGTAGTTGATGCTTCACAAAAATAGGAAAGATTCTAAATTATACTATTCCCGTAAATAAAATTTTGCATGGGGACATCTAACTGCTTAGTTTTAAACAAAAAATAGATTTAAGTAGTAGCATGGGGATAGGGGGTTGATGGGGTGTGGGAATGGAGTGAGAGGTTGGGAATTGATTGTTGAAGATGCTATGTGGAATTCCTAAGAGTTGGGAAGAAAATTCTAAGAAAGTTGGAATGAAATGGCAACAAGGAAATTAAAGAATGTGGCTAGAAAATACAATTGCAGAATAGTAGCATGGGAAGGAGGAGGTTGTCCACTATTTGGGCTTTAATTTTAGTCATTAAAATGATTAGCAGAGGTTGCATGGGAGGTGAGGAAAAATTGGGTGAAAATCTATGAAAAGTGGATATGAAGAGGCATGTAAAAACAAGGGAGAAGGTGGCATGAATAAAAGGTGAAGTTGGAAGTCCCTTTTGGAGACATTCTTTGTCACATTAATAGCAAGCAAGCAGCAACATAGAGGGGAGAAAGAGCTGGGGTAAAAGTTCAAAGAGAAACATGGAATTGAGGGGAGTGGCATAGAAAATTTTGGAGTTGTATGAAGAGTTTTGAGGCAGTGAAGGAAGCTACAGGAAGAGCATGTTGTGCATATTTGAATCTTATGATGTATTGAACAAAGTTTGTATTTTTTTTTATGAGAATGAAAGAAGTTTTAATTTTGAATTATAATGGTTTCTCTCTTTGTTTAATCTTTATTGTTTGTGAGTTTGTGGAATGAGGTTGTGTTGTCACTGCATCAAATGGTATCTGAGCCACTGATCTTGAGTGTGAACATGAGGCAATCTACACTAGGACCTACAAGTAGAGAAGAGGAAGCAATTGTGAAAAGCTCAAATGGATTGTTGCGGGTAGGAGAGAAGCCTTGTGCGATTGAGATCTAGGAAGCCACGAAGGAATTTTTTTTGCAGATTGCAAAGATTGACAAGTGATAGTGAAAGATTGTAGCAGATAAGATGGGGATATTTGTGAGGAAACTTGTGATACGGGTAACAATGAGATAGTTTGCAAAAACAAAGTTAGCAAATGAACGTGTTCGTGACAAGCTAAGAAAGATCAAGGAAAGATTAGAAGTCTTGGAAAGACATTACTTTCCTGATAAATTTGTGATTACAAAAAAGAGGAGAAAAGTTGTTGCAATAATTGAAGAGGTTGAAGAAGTAAAGAATGAGAGTATACAGATTTGTGGAGGTCCTTTGTTTGAAAAAGGGCTTGATGAGGAAAGTTCAGTGCTTGCAAAAGAGATTGTGAGAATAAAAGCAATCTTCGGCTTAAGGGAGTATCATGAAAGAGAAAATGCAGATCTGGTGAAGAAGGTTGCAATAGATGGAGAAGTTGAGATGATAGAGTTAGAAGGCCCTAAATTTGACAAGCAAATGGGTGAAGATTAGGATGATCTCCTATTAAAAGAGATGGAAAGGATTAGTATATTGTTTGCAGAACTTGTTGGTGGAGGTGAGGAGACGAATAGTGCAATGAAGAATGAAGAGTTAACTTTTTTTTTTTTTTGAATTTTATGATAAAAAAGTTGATGTCGATTACATGTTTCTAAGGTGAATAATGATTTACAACAAGAGGAAATAAAGAGAGATTATGTAGTTGCAAATGGGTATACAAATGTTGCATGTTTGTGTATAGAGGTTGTAGATGATGGTGCACAAGGAACTTGGTGGAGGTGATTGGTTTGTAGTGGGTTAGATCCCATGAAGAAGGAAGGGAGAAAAGAAGAGATATGGTGAAGGAGGATGGTTTATGGTGGATGTGAGTTCACAAGAGGAAGGATGAATAGGGTGCACATTTGGTGGAGGAGGACAACAAGTGTCTTGATTAAGTGTTGGAACTAGAGGTGGAGGAAGATATTATTTTTGTCTAAATTAGTGATGGAATTCACTACAAGTTGTCCACAACCTAAAAGAGTGGTTCTGCTACTCCACTCCACTCCATTTTATGAGTTCTACTCACAAAAATTTTCCTACCTGGTGTGTCTGATGTAGGAGCATCTGGACAGATTGGCAATCTTCCATCACCCAAAAATAAATAAAGAATTATTTTTTCTCATTTTTGGTGTGTTTTGGTATCTTTTTGAATCTTGCGAGCTCCTTGATTTGATGGTGAAGGTTTTATGAGCACATCTTTCACAATTTGGAAAAATTAATTGTTGTGCGACTTCGATGGGCAATTTAACAAAAGTTTAAAATTTGAAAATCCATGAAGGCTTGGGTGAAATCCTTTTGTAGGGGTCCATGGGGTATGATTCCAAGCTTGCATGCCAATTTTCGTGCAAAACATAGAACTTTTATTTTTTGCTTGTTTGCACCCAAGTCCACTCTTGATGACATTTTGCATTTACATAATTAATTGTCTCCTAATTCCCATTACAGGTCCAAGGTATTATTTCTAAATATTAAGTTGGGATAATTGATGCTCACAAACTAAAATTTCTGAATTTAGTTTTCCCAAAAAAGTTATATTCATTTGAAAATGTTTGTTGAGAGGCAAATTGACAACATTTCCATGTGGCAGATTTCAATTTTAAAAGAAATGCAAATTTGAAAATCTTGATGGTAGGTTTAAATTCCTTATTAAAGGTAGCAATATAATATTTTGAAAAGGCCTATTAAGGAAGAATATTCCATGCCTAATATTGGCTTGGGGTGGAGGGCGAGGGCGAACCACGTGGGAGTAAGAGTTGGCCGCCCATTTTCAGTCTTTGAAAATACATTAAAATCAACACTTAAAGGGGGCATGGAAATGGAGTGGGAGGCTGGGAATTGACTATTGAAGATGCTACATGGAATTGTGATGCAAAGCATGGGTGGAGTTTGTTAACACTATCACAATTGAACAAGTTCTTCAATCTTGAAACCCTAACTTGGTGTTTTGTTCACAATTTCTTCAATCTTGCGTGTAGCATTCCAAACAGTGAATTTTCATCATATCCTTTAGAGAAGGCCTACCTAAGAATTGCATATCATTTAGGATAAACTTTATGCCACTTAGGAACATATCAGATTTTCATATGTGGTTTTTTTCTAACAACACCTTATTTTGACTGCTACGCTACCCTTAAGCCCAATTGGGCCCGTTTTACAAGGCAACTATGTAATTTTCCCTCTCCAAACTACAAAACTTCATTCCAAGGCTCTCCTTATGTCACATGGGGTCTGAGAAATAATTCACCAACTAGAACAATCACCATAGCACCTTACAACAAAACCCTATGTCTAACTACTTACCTAAGCCTAATATATAGAGATATTAGGTTAAGGCTTAATAAAATCCTACACTATCTCCATCCCCTGCATCTAAAAACTTTACCAACATAAAAAGAAACCTAATTCCATTCAACTGATTTGAAACTTTTTCCACCAGTGGAATGGTTCAATATTCCATTTTTTCACTCAAACCCTCTTAAAACTTAGGGTTTTCTGACCACTTACAGAAATTTGCTTCAAACTCGCTAAAAACTCAATGAAAAACACTCAAACCAAAACCAAAAGATAATTAACTCATCCCTACACTAGTTCCAATGAGAATTAACACATTTTCAATTTGTACAAAGCTGTACAAAGGTCTATAGTAGCAAAAATCAAGGTAAACACACAAAAAGAAGAGTTATTCTTATTGCTTGATCACCAAAAATGTCACCAAAAGAATGCCTCGAACATCCCAAGGCATATTTAAATGCCAACCAAAACCAACAGTTCAAACTACTTTTTGAATGACTTGACCATTCACCTTCCAATACAAGCCAAAAAATGCAAACTTGCATTGCAAATTTTGCAATATTTGCAAAAACTTGACAACTTTATGTAAACCTGACCCCACATGACTAACAACATTAGAGATGGTCTAAATAGACCTTATTACATAAAAAACATGACTGAAAACACAAAACCCAACATTGGACCCTATTTACATGATGAAAACTAGGTGCCCTTGCACATACACATGGGGAGAACAAAATCTCAAGTTCCACTTGAGATCAGATCTTGCACTGTGGTACCATGTTTATTGATGTCTTCCTTTGTCATCTAGGTGGCATCCTCCATTGGAAGTCCTTTCCACTTCACTAGGTACTCATTATACACTTTATGCCTTGTCCTTTTTGCTTCCTTTGTGTCCAAAATGCATTCAAGCTTCAATTGCCGACTTGGTGGTAAGTCCTTGACCCAATATTCATCTGGAACTCTTGATGTATCTACATCTTCAACTGCAATCATAGATCCTTTAAAAGGATATAGGTCAGAAACATTGAAAATTGGAGAGATAGCCACTCCAGGAGGGAGTTCTATCTCAGGCATTTGCTCCAAATTTGTGGACCACCCTACATGGCCCGATATTCTTCAATAATGTCCCCATTTTAGCCCTATGCTCTTCAATTGGATTTAGCCTATTTTGGAAATCCGTAGGCTAAGCTGAAGCAGAAAATTAGGGTTTCCTCTTTTAGATGCTTTTTCGAGGGTTTGCATGTAAAAGGTTTCTGGGTTTTTCTGGGTTTTCAGAGACCTCCAGGGTGATGTGACATGCATCTGATTCTGACATCCTTTCCGGGCACTTACTATTTATAGCAAGTCATGATGGCTGCCCGGTTTGTGCTCAAATGATATTTGGAAACACTTACTATTTTTAGTAAGTTTTGTTTACTGCTCAGTTGGCGTACAGATGAGGTTTTGCAAACTTACTATTTATAGCAGTTTGCTATTTTTGGTAAGTTTATCTTTGGGCAGTATTATTCTAGCAGCAGCTCAATCAGTTGCAGTTTAGTTTGGTTGGTCAGTTTGGCTTTCTGTTGATTTTGAAGTTAACTTACTATTTTTGGCATTTGCTATTTTTAGTAAGTTCATTTTTGGCAGAAGCATCATCATCAACTTGGTTCAATTTGGCATTTGTCAGTTTGCTATTTTTAGCAATTCATCAGTTGCAGCTTGGGCATTGTATTTGGTTATCTCCTTGGACTGAGTTTCAGACTTAGTCAATTTTCATGTCTTGAAGTTGTACCCCACGCCTAGGCTTGATGACTTCAAGTTGTTTTAAAGAAGGGGACATTAAGGGGTCAAGTGAGCATTTAATTATTTAATAAATGCTTTATTGTTGCAATATGGAAATGGACGCCTAAAGGGGAAGTTGAATGATATTTTAATATTTCAAAAAGTAAATTGCTAAAAGGTGGCATCCCTCTTGGAAGTTGAAGTGATTCAACTTCTTGGAATTTGAAGAGTCTCTTGTTGCTTCATTTGCCAACTAAAGCCTATATATTGATGTTTTATGATGAGTTGATTATGCATATTTTTGAAGAGCAAAGTTACGCTGCTGGAATGAATCCAGAATCCGGCTAAGGGATAGCTTAGCAAATTTACTCCACTCTTCGGGCCTGAAACTATGGTTCCCTAGGTGGTGGACTGAGAGTGTGCTTCATCCAGAAGTACATATTGAGCATTATTGTGGAGTTTTGGTGAGATTTTTCCAGATTTCATGTTGCTGGTTTATCATGGCTGAAAGTGATTTTTGTATACAGCTTTTAGTATGAATTTTATTTGGTTCTGGGTACTTGATCATTGCATTTCTATGATAGAGGCGACCATATTTGGAGGTTATCAGAATTTAATTCCAAGTTTTAGATTTTATCAAGCAAAAATCGCCCTTGCAAGGAGGCCGTACCTTTTTGGAGAGCATTGGGATTTGTGCATAAATTAATGGCTGAGTTTAGATGTTGTTTTATCATTGCAAATTGGGCGCCAACCTCCTAGTGAGTCATTGCACTTCGTTTCAGCTCATTCAGAGGTAATTTGAAAGAGTTATGAGTATTTCATTGATGTACAGTTTGCTGGTCTGATTTTCTGTTAACATTGTTTCTATATCAGACTTATTAAATAATTGTACTTGCTGGTTTGAGCTTCAATTCTTCATCTTATATCATTGTAAATGTTAGAGGAAGTGATACTCTAACTGTTTAATGTTTTTGGAAGATTATCTATTCTATTTGCAGCTGTTCTTATTCTTTGTAAAGCTAGTTAGTAGTACTAACAACTCTTCCTTTACTTGCTGCAATTTTATATCTGTTTTACACTCCCACAATTGAGTGGTTGAGTTTTAGAATAAACATATATCTTGTTTGTAATTTCCCCCCACGTTATAAGTGGTTGTGTGGACAGTATTCCCCCCACGTTAATAAGTGGAAGAGTGGATTTAAAGGCTGGCTTGCCGCCTAATAATTGTTGTAAACTCACCCACTGAATAAGTGGAGTATTCCCACCGCTTGTGGATGCCTGCACCAGCAGATGAATTGTACTTTCAGCTCTGTTTATGCCTAACAATCCTCTGACCATATGCTATCACCTCGCCCACATTGGGATCTTGGTGAACATTCTTGGTTAGAGTTATCTTCTTTGCTGGTTTACATTTTGGAGCTAACGCTAATCAGTGTTTGGTTGCTGATTTGAATGTTAATTTTGGGAAAAAATTAATGGGGAATATTTCAACTTCATTTGTAGCTTTGAATACTTCCCCTTTGGTAGCCTTTCCTTTCTTAAATGAGCCAATACCAAGTCTCCCACTTTGAACTGAACATCTCTCTTCTTCAAATTTGTATGTTGCTTGTACTTTTCCACACTCTCTGTAAGGTTTTCCTTAACTTTCCGATGTATGTCCTTCATGGGCACTGTAAATTCTTCTCCTTTAGCACTCCTTCTCTCCATACCACTCAAATATCTAAGCTCAAACACTCCTCGAAGCTACAATCCATACACAATCTCAAATGGGCTCTTTCCAACACTTCTATTGATAGAGTAATTATATGCAAACTTAGCTTGGGGAAGAATGGGATACCATAGTTGTGAATGCTCTTTTGTCAAACATCTGAGAAGATTCCCAAGACTCCTATTGACAACTTCAATCTACCCATCTGTTTGTGGATGATAGGCAGAGCTAAAGGTCAAGTTTGTTCCCTGCTTCTTCCAAAAGGTTCTCCAAAAGTGACCCAGAGACTTACTGTCCTTGTCAAAAATAATTGTCAATGGTGACCCATGAATCCTGACCACCTCCTTGAAAAACAACCTAGCAATGTATGAGGCATCATTTATGCATTTACAGGGTATAAAATGAGCCATTTTGCTAAACCGGTCTACAACAACAAACACTCTATCAAAGCCTCTCTAAGTTTTGGGCAACCCCAACACAAAGTCCATGTTGATGGACTCCCATGGCCTATTTGGAATTGGAAAAGGCTGGTAAATACCTGCATTTGTACTACAACCCTTGGCCCTTTGACAAACAACACAATATTCCACAAACTTTATGATATCACTTTGCATTTTTTGCCAATGATAATACCTTCTTACCTATTCCAAGGTTTTGTCCACACCAAAATGACCCCCTAAGCTGCCACAATGCTTCTCTTTAATAATATTAGACCTTGTAGATCATTTTGGAATACATAATTGAGCACTCTTAAACAATAAGCCATCTTGTATCAATAAATCATAATATTCTTCATGGAAAGTGCCATTGAACTGATTACAAACATCATAAACATCCTTGAAATCATCACCTCCTTCATACATACCTTTCAAAGCATCAATACCTACACTTTGGAGTTGAATTTTTTGAACCAACATTTGTCTTCTGCTCAAAGCATCCACCACCTTTTTTGACTACCCCTTTTTTTGTTTGATGGTAAAAGTGAAGCTTTGGAGGTACTCCAACCAATTCACATGTTTGTGGCTAAGTTTTTCTTGGCTATTTAAGAAACTCAAAGCATGATTGTGAATAAAAACAATAAACTCTTTAGGAAGGAGATAGTGTCCACTTTTTCAATGATTGAACCATGGCATACATTCCAAGTCATAATAAGAATACTTCTTCTTTTCCTCATTAAGCTTCTCACTGAAAAATGCTATAGGTTTTCCCTCTTGATTCAATACTACTCCAATTGCATATCGACTTGCATCAAATTCAATTGTGAAAACCTTGTTAAAATCAGGCAAGGCTAGGATTGGTTGTTGTGCTACCCTATTTTTCATATATTGCAAACTCTTTTCTGCCTCATCAAACCATATAAATCTTTTCCTTTAATCCCCTTTGATTGTGTCAATGATTGGAGAGTAGATATGACTTAAATTCTTCACAAATTTTCTATAAAAGCTAGCTAGGTCATGGAAATGTCTTACCTCACTCACTGAAGTTGGAGAAGGCCAATTCAAAATTGCTTCTACCTTGTTGGGGTCCATCTTCAAAGTACCTTTTGAGATCACAAAGCCAATATAGACTATCTCTTCCTTCATGAATTCACACTTCTTCAAATTGATCATCAACTTTTCTTCATTCAACCTCTTCAACACCATGTCCAAATGCTGCAATTGCTACTCTTTAGTCTTGCTAAACACAAGAATTTCATCCAAATATACAACTACAAACTTACCTATGAAGGGTTTAAAAACTTCATTCATTAGTCTCATAAAAGTGTTTGGCGCATTTGAAATTCCAATTGGCATTACCATCCATTCATACAATCCCTCATTAGTTTTGAAGGAAGTTTTCCACTCATCCCCTTCTCTTATCTTGATTTGGTGGTAGCCACTTTTTAGGTCAATCTTTGAAAAGTAACAAACCCCTCCTAAACAATCCATCAAATCCTCCATTCTTGGTATGGGAAACCTATACCTTATGGTGATCTTGTTAATTTCCCTTGAATCAGTGCACATTCTCCAATCTCCCCCTTTCTTAGGTGCCAAAACAGTAGGGACAACACATGGACTTAAGCTTTCCCTTATGAGGCCTTTGTCAAGCAATTCTTGAATTTGTTTCCTAATCTCTTCATTTTGTTGAGGAGTCATTTTGTATGCAGCCTTATTGGGTAGGTTTTCCCCTGGTATAAAGTCTATATGGTGGCTCACATCCCTTATTGGTGGAAAAGAACTAGGGATCTCATCTACAACAATATCTTGGTACTTGTTCAACAGGGCTTGGACTTCTTTAGGCACATCTTCAAGCTTTTTTGTTGTCATAACATATTTAGGTTTGATTATAATTGCATACCCTTGTCCACCTTCTTTCATGGTTTTCAAGAGTTCTTTTTCCCCAACCAACATGACACTTGACCCAACTTGTGTGTCTACATTCTCATCTTACAAAGGAGTAAGTGTAAATGAAACCCTGTCTTTTTCTATCACATAGGTATTTTTTTGTCCATCATGTTTTGCTTTTCTATCATACTGCTAGGGTCTTCCTAACAGCAAATGACAAACATCCATTGGGATGATGTCACACAATATCTTGTCTTTATACCCTCCAATATTGAATTCAACCCAAGTTTGCTCATTGACTAGGACTTGTTGACCCTTATTCAACTAGGAGACTTTGTAAGGAGTGGGGTGTGGGATTATTTTCATCTTTAACTTTTCAACCATCTCTAAAGAAACCAAATTATCCGTGGAACCAGAATCAACAACTTTACACACCTTACCTTGAGATTTGCAGGTGCTTCTAAACAAAGATTTCCTTGTGGAGGCTCCTTCACCACAGGGACTTTAAGCAATGTTCTTCTCGACATCATATTTTCTCCAACTTCTAGAGCAACATGCTAAGAAGGAGAGTTGACACTCTCATGATCTTCCTCTTGCACCAATTGTGTCCTCCTTTCACCACCATGTGAAGTAGAAGGTTGTTTATCGGCCAAATTGATTACATTGATAGCATCTTCCAGAGAATGAATTTGATCCTCTAACTTGTCCCCCAAATCTTCCTCTACTATTTGATCTCCTACCTTTGAAACCACCTCTTGATTCTGAGCCTTGATCTTGGTTACCACTTGACTCACCTTGTGATTTTTGAGATTGTCCTCTTCCTCCAAAGGATCATTTACCCCTGAAGTTCTTTCCTCTGCCTCTTCCTTAATTTTCTTGTCTTCTTTTTATCTTTTCCTCTGCCTTAATAGCCAATTGGAAACACTCTTCCACCATTATAGGGGTGGTAAGACTCATTTCATCTTGTATTTGGAACCTCAATCCATTTAGGTACCTTGCTACCTTTTCAACCTCATCCTCGACATGACCTGCTCTAAGGCTTAACTTATGAAACTCCTTTTTGTAAGTCATGAAATCCATCTCCTTTTGTTTGAAATTTTGAAGCTTCCTAAATGTCTGAATTGCATAGTCACCAGGCAAAAATTGACCCTTGATCTTAGACACCATTCTATCTGATGATCTAATTTTTTATTTTCCCTTCTTAACTCTCTCTTCTTGCACATAATTCCACCAATTTAGGGTAGGGCATTTCAACTTTGTTTTATCAAATTTCACCTTTTGTTCTTCTGCTACCTCCTTGTATTCAAAATAATTATTTAGTGCATCAACCCAATCTAGCACCTCTTCACTATCCATCTTCCCACCATACATGGGAAATTTCATGTTCACCTCAAGAGTATTTCCCTTGATAGCCCTTATCAACTCAGTCATTCTCAACTCATTAGGGTCCAATTCATCATCACCTTGGACTCCTCCTTGAGGGTTTTCATTCTCACCCTCTTCCTCTTCCTCTTCTTCTTCTTCATCACTTTGGTCTCTAATGACCACACCTCTCTTTTGATTTGACTCCAGTGCTGCAAGTTTGGCTAGGAAAACATCTTAATACTCCATCTGTCTCAATTCCATGGAATGCTTCTCTTTCAATTCTCTAACTTCTTTGGTCGTTGGGTTCTTTCTATGAGACATCTTTCCTTCTTCAAACTTCAACCTTTTTCCTTCAAATGATCAAAACCTATGCTCTAATACCAATTGATGCAAAGCAGGGGTGGAGTTTGTCAACACTATCACAATTGAACAAGTTCTTCAATATTGAAACCCTAACTTGGTGTTTTGTTCACAATTTTCTCAATCTTGCTTGCAGCATTCCAAACAATGAATTTTCATCATATCTTTTAAAGAAGGCCTCAAACCCAAGAACTGCATATCATTTAGGATACACTTTTGTAAGAGAGTGGGACCACCGCGTGCAAGACCCTAGGTCATGGAGGGTCAAAATGTGAGAGGCTTCCCTAACTTACCTTAGCTAAGTGTAATGTTTGGAAATGCGAGGCAAGAGTAATGAGGACCTCTAGGCCTCTCAATTACTCTGCAGACCCGAAACACAAGAAAGGGCTAGGCGAGTCAATTTTTAGATCTAACACTATGCCCCAGGAAGCTCTATGTTTGAGGACAAAAGCATGATTTATGGACGTCAGCGCGACACACTGATGTCTCAATAGTGAACTGGCATCTGTACGACCAAACAATAGTGAAGATGAGGTCAAACCAATAAAACTAGCTAACAACCCAGTTGATTAACTAAAAGGCTAGAATTATGTGATTAAGTAAATGAAATACTCTCTAATATTATAAAGAAAAAATAGAGTGAAGAGAATAAGGAGAATCTCACCAAGGAATTCATTTGCCAGCGAATCCTCTGATAAGGATGTACTCCTACACAGAAAGAGAGGATAATGTTGGGTGTCTGTATAGGGGTCTACCTTAGTCAGACCCCCGTTTAGGTGTTTACACCTCCACAAATAGCTAAGAAAATGAGATAAATGAAATAATGTAGTAAAGAGCAAAGAAGCACTACAAAACAGTGTTATGCTACTCAACCAAGTGATAAAGGAGAGGAGAGGGAAGCTTTCCACCTCCACCAAGAGCACTCAAGGTTGCTTGGGGGAGAATATGAGAATACTCGAGCCTCTACTACAATGGCATGGTCCCAAAATTTCTCTACTAAAGTGATGGAGTGTTTCTTTGGCTGCAATGGAATGCTTGAAATGCTTGGAGTGAGTGAAAGTGACCTTGAGAGTGAAGTGAAGAAGCTTGTGAATCTAGCCAAGAAGTTCAACTAAATGCTTAGAGTTTGAATTGCTTGTTGAAGGGATGAATTTGAAGGAGGAATGGAGAAAAATGACCATATTTAGGTCGATTAGCTAAAGGGGGTGTTACAATTTCACCTCCAATGAGAAGAATAACACCTCTGGAGGTTCAACCGCAAGAATCTACCAGGGATGTAAGCGCACCACGCGGATGTCTACATGCCCCGTGGGCATCCTCAACAGAAACGCCTCCACCGACGCTCAAAACAAGTGCCAAGTGAGATACAAGCAGTGGGCTTAGGTGGAATTATTGTAAGGTGGATAAAGGAAAAAAAGGGATTTGAACATGGGGTACAAATTCACTCTTATACTTTTTACCCCCACTTAAGCCTGCACGAATACTGATGAGTGCTCAGTAAAGTAGATCAAGAAAGAGTAGGGTTAGAAAAGTATACCTGAACCATCGAGGAAGCAGACCATGATCTGGCCAACCTAAAGGTGCAGGGAAAGCAAAAGACTCCATAGCTGCTCAAAACTATGAAGTTGGGAAAAATAGCACGTCTTACAGGCCCATGGGCCTGCAAGGAGGAAACCCCCAAGATCTCTCGCATGAAGGAAACCTCGTTAAATAAGCGCCTTATAGGCCCTCATACCTGCAAGGAAGGTATCCCAAAAAAAGTCTAGCATGAAGGAAACCTAAAGGAAGCGGACTCCGCAGAGTCAAGAAGCGGCCAAATAGGCAAGTAAGTAGATAGTCTTGTAGACCATTGATGATTTGTAAGTCTTTCAAAGGGGTCCCTCAAGAACCCTTCAAAAGGAGAGGGGTCCACTCAAGGGACACACTCTTTGAAAGGTGAGATCTAGTCAGGCTGCCCCCAAGCTAGACATGAAGATATGAAACAGGTCTAGTCAAGCTACCCCCAAGCTAGACGTAAAAAATGGGGAATGGAATCAGTCTAGTCAGGCTACCCCTAGGCTAGATGCAAAATAATCCATTCGAGGTAAATACTTTCAGAGAGGGGTCCACTCAAGGGACACACAATTGGAAAGCAGTTGTTCTTTTCTCAAAGTGATCTGTCATCAAGGAATCCTTTTGAAAGATGTTCACTTCATCAAGGAATTTGAAAGGAAGGATATGCCCCCATGCAAGGGGAAGATCAAAGTTGTTCCCTCTTCGGAGGAAGGTCTTCGAGTCCTTACTTTACAAATCCATGATGAAGGAAACACATTCTATTAGGATTCCAAGTTGAGAATGCGATTCCAAAGAAAAATTTGTGCAGATTTTCAAGAAAAGATTCATTGACAACGAATGCATTTTCTGAAAATCAAAATGTTAAAGAGAAGGTGTTGTCACACATGAAAGGGACAACCCAAGTAGAGAAGAGAGAAAGATAAAGGGATAACAAAAGCAAGAGAAGAAAAAAAATAGACAAAGGGCATAAGGGGATCTTGTCAGATCTGTCCGAGCTCATAATAATAGGTAATCGCAATGCAAGGCGAAAGATCATCAACCCCCAACCAAATTAAGAAGAATGCATGAGAAGACAAAGTAAAAATTAAAAATTGGGTCAACTTGGAAGGGAATCCTAAATGCTCCCAACGCTTTGCATCATCCCCAATTTATCAAAAATCAAGCACAAACATGGAAGAATGATGATACAAATAGAAGAAGGTTTACGACACAAAAACTACACCTGTATCCAAGAACCAACGGGGGTGATGAGGGTCATCTAGGCACACATAGCACGAGCATGGGGGAACACATTACAAAACACATGCTCACACACACAAGATCAAGAAAAGGGGCCTCCTCTTAACATTGATCAGCCAAGAGGTAATCCACTTCCCAATCTAAATCCTCATAAGGGGAAGGAGGATGAGCCTGCAATGGTGGGATGTTAAGAGGAGGATCATCTGACCCTCCCACAACAAGGGCCAAGGAAGAGGGCCCCTTGATTTCCTCTCCATCGGGCTCTCGTCGAGTCAAAGTCAGTGATTTTGCAAAGATCGCTGACAAGGCCGAAACTTCATCCACGGAGTTAAACATGCACCCCACAAGAGCATTGTGTCTAACTTCAATGGACAGGGTAGACTGGGCCTAGGATTCACAACTAGGCTTGTTGAGTAACTTGGGAGTGGTGAAAAACTCAGGGGAAGTTGGGACTGGTTCCATCACTAGGACAAAACAAGTCATCATAGGACCAACTTGTGAAGGTGGGCTCCTTTTACGTCCTTCGTTGCTAGAAGGACCACTCGCCACCTCTTTCTTTGCCAGAGGAGACAAGCTCCCCATAGATGAGGCTAGTGGTACAAAGGAAGAGGAGGAAAGAATCGTAGCGGATACGACCGAGGTATTAACCATATCCATGGGCTTTAGGAAAGGCTGGATATCCAAAACAGACATTAACAAATGCAGCTCCACCGAAGGAGCGATGAACACCTATACCCTTTTAGGGTTAGGCACATTCATATTCACAACAGAAGTCAAGAGTAGTATAGGACCAGACAGGAGAGAAGTAGGAGGAAGGGAGCAAGAAGATGTTGCAGGAGGCCCTAAAGCATGGAAGTTCATTTCTTCCTCCTTCCTTTGTGAGGAAGCCTGCTCAGCCAAGAGAGCCTTTTGCTGGAACTTGCGTCTGCGCGCAAGGCAGTTTCTACGGCTCTTTGAGTTAGAGGTCAAGATTTGTGAAGGGACAAAAGGTTCCTGCTCAACCATGGGAACATCCACCTCGGTTGTTTCCGGTGGAGGGACAGGCTCCTGCATGGGAGTAGGAGGAACAGGCTGAGGAGCAACTGGAGGAGTCGACTTAAGAGCCTCAATAGTGGGCCTCTTTCCGCTCACTACCTTAGGAGAAAGAGCAGTAGGATGCCACAAAGGTCAAGACAAAGAGGAATCTCCTCGGGAGGCCTTTTTTCTTGTTATACCGAATGGGTCTAGGTTCTGTTGGGAGAACAGGAAGTTCAAAAGCAGGACGCTTAGGCTTTCGCCAAGTGGACACCATAGAGTTCTCCTGCAAATGAGGAGCAAAACCTTATGGTACCATAGTGGGGCAAGAAGAAGCACCAAACTGACTAGCAAAAGAGGAAGGAGGATCGCAAGACCGCTTCTCTTCTTCCTTCTTTTGTGCCTTAGCGGCATCGTTGTAACCTTTTAAGCAAGCCCTACGTGAAACAACATAAGGTGAGGGAGGGTATCTCACTTTCGGCCTTAGCCACCCTTTCTTATAGTTTTTATATGTTCGGTGCAAAAGGTCAATTCTAGGTGGGAGAGGACCAACAAGCGTAGGCCAAGATTTTTCCAAGGAGTAGCTACCATGTGCAATCGACGGTCTATAACTAGTGTTGTGGATTACATGCACGGAGCCTCCATGGATAAATTTTAGACATTTATGCACGACGGAGGATACTATGTTCATCGCCACTAACCAAGGGATACCCAATTTCACCCTAAAGAGTTCAGACCTAGGGATAATATCAAACAAGAGTTTCACGGACTTAGGTCCAACTAAAACCGATAGGACAATACTACCCAAAGGGGGTATGAAAAGCCCATCATGTGTGTGGATGGTACTCATGGGAGCATCATACCCATCCTTGTGTGAGAAGTTTATTAGCATAATCCCCTATGTTATTATCTTCACTTGTGATGTCGGATCAATGAGAATACCTGCTATGATGTTTCTATTGATCCGTTCAGGAATTCAAAGAGGAGATGGTTCCTTGTTAAAGCCCATCGATAGGTTTTGTGAAGTGAAAGTTATACCAGTACCACTATCCATAGGCTGCGTAAAGGGGATGGGTTGGTGCAATAAGGAAGCCATCACACACACTAGACAATGCTTTCACAGAGTCCCTAAATGCTAACGGATAATACAGTGACCTAATTAAGGTTTCGTCATGCAATACCTTTGGAAACTTTCGACTACGACAACTAAGGGTCGTAGGTTGGGTTGTAAGGCAAAAAAATCACAACACTCTCACCTACAACACTCCTAGAGTACGATGAAAGGAACTGTCAGGATCATAAAAATAGAACCAAAATGGTTTACGTTGGGTTCACCAAAAATGTAAGAGAGGGGGACCACAGCGTGCAAGACCCCAGGTCATAAAGGGTCAAGATGCGAGAGGCTTCCCTAACTTACCTTAGCTAAGTGTAATGTTTGGAAATGCGAGGCAAGAGTAACGAGGACCTCGAGGCCTCTTAGTTACTCTGCAAACCCGAAACATAAGAAAGGGCTAGGCGAGATGATTTTTAGGTCTAACACTACGCCTTAGGAAGCTCTCTATTTGAGGACAAAAGCATAGTCTATGGATGTCAGTACAACGCGTTGATGTCTCAAAAGTGTGTTGGCATCTGTATGACCAGACAATAGTGAATACAAGGTCAAACCAATAAAACTAGCTAATGGCCCACCTGATTAACTAAAGGGGCAAAATGATGTGATTAAGTAAATGAAATACTCTATAATATTATAAAGCAAATATGCAAGAGTGAAGAGAATAAGGAGAATCTAACCAAGGAATTTTTTCGCTAGTGGATCCTCCGAGAAGCACGTACTCCTACACATAGAAAGATAGGAGAATGTTGGGTGGCTATATAGGGGCCTGCCTTAGTCAAAACCCCTGTTTAGGTGTTTCCACCTCCACAGATAGCCAAGAAGACAAAATAAAGGAAATAATGCAGTAAAGAGAAAAGAAGCACTACAAAACAGTGTTATACTACTCAACCAAGTGATAGAGGAGAGGAGAGGGAAGCTTACCACCTCCACCAAGAGCACTCAAGGCTGCTTGGGGGAGAATATGAGAGTACTTAAGCCTCTACTGCAATGGTGTGGTCCCAAACTTGCTCTACCAAAGTGATGGAGTGTTGCTTTGGCTACAATGGAATGCTTGAAATGCTTGGAGTGAGTGAAAGTGAGCTTGAGAGTGACATGAAGAAACTTGTGAATCTAGCCAAGAAGTTCAATTGAATGCTTAGAGTCTGAAATGCTTGTTGAAGGGATGAATTTGAAGGAGGAATGGAGAAAAATGACCATATTTGGGTTGGTCAGCCGAAGGGGTGTTACAACTTCACCTCCAATGAGAAGAGTAACGCCTCTGTAGGTTCAGCCACAAGAATCTACCAAGGACGTAAGCACACCGAGCGGACATGTACACACCACACGGGCGTCCCCAATAGAAATGCCTCCACCAATGCTCAAAATAGGTGCCAAGTGGGATGCAAGCAATGGGCTTAGGTGGAATTAAGCCTCCAAACTTGGTTTTGTAAGATTGATAAAGGAAAAAAAGGGATTTGCACATGGGGTACAAATCCATTCTTATACATTTTTCCCCCACTTTAGTGAGCACAAATACTGATGAGTGCTCGGTAACGTAGATCAAGAAAGATTAGGCTTAGAAATGTATACCTAAATCGTCGAGGAAGCAGACCATGATCTGGTGAACCTGAAGGTGTAGGGAAAGCAAAGGACTCCATAGCTGCTCAGAACTATGAAGTTGTGAAAAATAAAGCATCTTACAGGCTTGCAGACCTACAAGGAGGCAACCCCCAAGATCTCTCACATGAAGGAAGCCTAGTGAAGTAAACACCTTCCAAGCCCGCATACCTACAAGGAAGGTATCCCTCAAAAAATCTAGCATGAAGGAAACCCAAAGGAAGTAGAATCCGCAGAGTCAAGAAGGGGCCAAATAGGCAAGTAAGTGGATAGTCTTGCAAACCATCAATGATTAGTAAATATTTCAAAGGGATCCCTTGGGAACCCTTCAAAAGGAGAGGGGTCCACTCAAGGGATGCGTTGTTTGAAAGGTGAGATCTAGTCAAGCTGCCCCTGAGCTAGACGCGAAGATATGAAATAGGTCTAGTCAGATTGCCCCCAAGCTAGACATAAAAAAGGGGAATGGAATAAGTCTAGTCAGGCTGCCCCTAGGCTGGACGCAAAGGAGTCCATTCGAGGTAAAGACTTTCAAAGAGGGGTCCCTTGGGAACCCGTCATGAAAAGGGGTCCACTCAAGGGACACACAATTCGAAAGCAGTTGTTCTTCTTTTCTCAGAGGGATCTGTCATCAAGGAATCCTTTCAAAATATGCTCACTTCATCAAGGAATTTGAAAGGAAGGATATGCCCCCATGCAAGGGAAAGATCAAAGTTGTTCCCTCTTCGGAGGAAGGTCTTTGAGTCCTTACTTTAAAAACCTGTGATGAAGGAAACACATTTTGTTATGGTTCCAAGTTGAAAATGCGATTCCAAAGAAAAATTTGTGCAGATTTTTGAAAAAAGATTCATTGACAACGAATGCATTTTCTGAAAATTGAAATGTTAAAGAGGTGTTGTCACACATGAAAGGGACAACTAAAGTAAAGAAGAGAGAAAGATAAAGGGATTTTTCCAAGCTCGTAATAATAGGTAATTGCAATGCAAGGCGAAAGATCATCAATCCCCAACCAGATCAGGAAGAATGCATGAGAAGACAAAGTAAAAATAAAAAATTGGGTCAATATGGAAGGGAAGCCTAAATGCTCCCAATGCTTTACATCGTCCCCAATATATAAAAAATCAAGCACAAACATGGAAGAATGATGATACAAATAGAAGAAGGTTTGTGACACAAAAACCATGCCTATACCCAAGCACTAATGGGGGTGACGAGGGTCATCCAAGCACACATAGCATGAGTATCGGGGAACACATTACAAAACACACACACACACGAGACCAAGAAAAGGGGCCTCCTTTTAACATTGATTAGCCAAGAGGTCATTTGCTTCCCAATCTAAATCCTTATAAGGGGAAGGAGGATGAGCCTGCAATGGCGGGATGTTAAGAAGAGGCGTATCCAACCCTCTCACAACAAGGGCCAAGGAAGAGGGCCCCTCGAGGTCCTCTCCATCGAGCTCCTCTAGAGTCAAAGTCAACGATTTTGCGAAGACTGCTGACAAGGTCAGAAATTCATCCAAAAATTTAAAACTGCACCCCACAAGAGCGTTGTGTCTATCTTCAGCGGACGGGGTAGGCTGAGCCTAGGATTCACCGCTAGGCTCACCTAGTAAATAGGGAGTGGTGACAAACTCAGAGGAATCTAGGACTGGTTCCATCACTAGGACAGAACAAGTCATCATACGACCACCTTGTGGAGAAGGTGGGCTCCTCTTACATCCTTCGTTTCTATAAGGACCACTCTCCATCTCTTTCTTCGCTAGAGGAGATGAGCTCCCCACAGATGAGGCTAGAGGTGTGGAGGAAGAGGAGGAAAGAACCACAACAGATACGATCAAGATATTAACCATATCCATAGGCTTTGGGAAAGGTTGGATATCCAAAATGAACATCAGCAAAGGTGGCTCCACTGAAGGAGCGATGAACACCTATACCTGTTTAGGGTTAGGTGCATTTGTATTCGCAACAAAATCCGAGAGCAATATAGGACCAAACTGGAGAGAAGTAGGAGGGAGGAAGAAGATGTTGCAGGAGGCTCTAAAGCAGGGGCGATCGTTTCTTCCTCCTTCCTTTACGAGGCGGCCTGCTCAGCTAAGAGAGCCTTTTGTTGGCGCTTGTGTTCGCATGCAAGGTGGTTTCTACAGATCTTCGAGTTAGAGGTCAGGATTTGTGAAGGGACAGAAGGTTCCTACTCAACCATGGGAACATCCACCTCGGTTGTTTCCTGTGAAGGGATAGGTTCCTGCACGGGAGTAGGAGGAACAAGCTAAGGAGCGACTGGAAGAGTTGACTCTAGAACCTTGACAACGATCCTCTTTCCACTTACTGCCTTAGGAGCAAGAGTAGTAGGAGGCCCCAGAGGTCGATACAAAGAGGACTCTCCTCAAGAGGCCTTTTTCCTATTATACCTAATGGGTCTAGGTTCTGTCGGTAGAACAAGAAGTTCAAAAGTACGACACTTAGGCTTTTGCCAAGTGGGAATCATAGGGTTCTCCTACAAATGAGTAGAACCTGATGGTACCTCAACAAGGTGAGAAGAAGTGCCAGACTGACCAGCGGAAGAGGAAGGAGGCTTGTGAGACCGCTTCTTTTCTTCCTTCTTTCATGCCTTAGCGGCATCGTTGTTAGCTTTTAAGCAAGCCTTATGTGAAACAACATAAGGTGAGGGAGGATATCTCACTTTCGGCCTTAGCCAACATTTCTTATAGTTTTGATATGTTCAGTGTAGAAGGTTTGTTCTAGGCAGGAGAGGACCAACGGGCGCAGGCCAAGAGTGGTCCAAGGAGTAGCTACCGCGTGCAACCGGTGGTCTATAATTGGTGTTGTGGATTACATGCATGGAGCCTCCATGGATAAATTTCAGACATTTATGCATGATGGAGGGTACTACGTTCATCGCCACTAACCAAGGGATACCCAATTTCACCCTAAAGAGTTTAGACCCAAGGATGATATCAAACATGAGTTTCACAGACTTAGGTCCAACTAAGACCAACTGGACAATACTACCCAAAGGGGGTATGGAAAGATCGTCATGTGTGTGGATGGTACTCACAGGAGCATTGTACCCATCCTTGTGTAAGAAGTTTATTAGCATAATCTCCCCTATTATTATGCTCACTTGTGATGTCAGATCAATGAGAACACCTGTTATGATGTTTTCATTGATCCATACAGGAATGTAAAGAGGAGACGGTTCCTTGTTAAATCTCATCAGTAGGTCCTATGAAGTCAAATTTATACTGATACCACTATCCACAGGCTGCATAGAGGGGATGGGTTTGTGCAAGAAGGAAGCCATCACACACACTAGACAATGCTTTCACAGAGTCCCTCAAGGTTAACGGATAAGACGATAACCCAATTAAGGTTTCGTCATGCAATACCTTTGGAACCTTCCGACTACGCCAACTAGGGGTAATAGGCTGGGTTGTAAGGTGACAACCTCACAACACTCTCACCTATAACACTCCTAGAGTGTGAGGAAAGGAACTCTCACGATCGCAAGAATGGAACCAAAATGGTTCACATCGAGTTCACTAAAAATGTAAGAGAAGGGGACCACTGCATGCAAGACCCCAAGTCATGCAGGGTCAAGATGCGAGAGGTTGCCCTAACTTACCTCAGCTAAGTGTAATGTTTGGAAATGCAAGGTGAGAGTAACGAGGACCTCGAGGCCTTCCAGTTACTCTGTAGACTTGAAACACAAGAAAGGGGTAGGCGAGCTGGTTTTTAGGTCTAACACTACGCCTTAGGAAGCTCTCTATCCAAGGAAAAAAGTGTGGTCTATGGACATCAGCATGGTGCGCTGATGTCTCAAAAGTGCATTGGCGTCTGCATGGCTAGACAATAGTGAAGACGAGGTCAAACTAATAAAACTAGCTAACGGCCCAACTAATTAACTAAAGGGCCAGAATGATATGATTAAGTAAATGAAATACTCTCTAATATTATAAATCAAATATAAAAGAGTGAAGAGAATAAGGAGAATCTCACCAAGGAATTCATTTGCCAGCAGATCCTCTGAGAAGCATGTACTCCTACACATAGAAAGAGAGGAGAATTTTGGATAGCTGTATAGGGGCCTGCCTCAGTCAGACCCCCATTTAGGTGTTTCCACCTCCACAGATAACCAAGAAGACGAGATAAAGGAAATAATGTAGTAAAGAGCAAATAAGCACTATAAAATAGTGTTATGCTACTCAACAAGTGATAGAGGAGAGGAGATGGTAGCTTACCAACTCCACCAAGAGCACTCAAGGCTGCTTGGGGGAGAATATGAGAGTACTTGAGCCTCTGCTGCAATGGCGTGGTCCCAAACCTGCTCTGTTGAAGTGATGGAGTGTTGCTTTGGTTGCAATGGAATGCTTGAAATGCTTGGAGTGAGTGAAAGTGAGCTTGAGAGTGAAGTGAAGAAGCTTGTGAATCTAGCCAAGAAGTTTGACTAAATGCTTAGAGTCTAAAATGCTTGTTGAAGGGATGAATTTGAAGGAGGAATGGAGAAAAACAGCCATATTCAGGTCGGTCGGCCGAAGGGAGCATTACAAATTCACCTCCAATGAGAAGAGTAAAACCTCTGTAGGTTTAGCCACATGAATCTATCAGGGATGTAAGTGCAGTGTGCAAATGTTTGCGCATTGGGTGGGTGTCCTTGATAGAAATGGCTCCACCAATGCTCAAAATAGGGGCCAAGTGGGATGTAAGCAATGGGCTTAGGTGGAATTAAGCCTCTGAACTTGGTTTTCTGAGGTGGATAAAGGAAAAAAGGGGATTTGCACATGGGGTACAAATTCACTCTTATACACCTTTATGCCACTTAGGAACATATTAGATTTGCATATGTGGTTGTTTTGTAACAACACCTTATTTTGACTGCTACGCTACTCTTAAGCCCAATTAGGTCTGTTTTACAAGGAAACTATGTGATTTTCCCTCTCTAAACTACAAAACTTCGTTCCAAAGAACTCATATGCATAGGGTCTAGAACATAGAATTCACCAACTAGAACAAACACCATAACACCTTACAACAAAACCTATAATCTAACTACTTTTCAGCCTAATACATAGAGATATTCGACTGGGGCTTCTAAATCCTGCCCTATCTCCTTCCGCATCTACAAATCTACCAATAAATCAGCCTAAAGAATGCCATTCCATCGATTTGCAACATTTGCCACCAATGAGATGGGACGTATTCCATTTTTCCTCCAAGCCCTCTTAACTTAGGGTTTTATTGACCACTATAGAAATTTGCTTCAAACTCACTCAAAACTCAATGAAAACATCAAACTAGAACTAAAGATAGTTAACTCATCCTACACTAGTTCGATGAGAATTAGCACATTTACCAATGCAATGAAAGCCATACAAAAGGTTTGTAGTAGCAAAATTCAATGTAAACACATAGAAAAAAGAGTATTCTTTGTTATTTGATCACCAAAATATTTCCAACAGAATGCCTCGAACATCCCAAGGAATATTTCAACTCTTACAACTAAAATCCAATGGTTCAAACTACTTTTCAAATGACTTGACCATTCAATTTCCAATACAAAGCAAAAATGCAAAGTTGCATTACAACTTTTGCAACATTTGCAAAAACTTGACAACTTTATGTAAACCTAACCCATGACTAACAACATTAGAGAAGGTCTGTTCTAGGCGGGAGAGGACCAACAGGCGTAGGCCAAGAGTGGTCCAAGGAGTAGCTACCACATGCAACCGGCAGTCTATAACCGGTGTCGTGGATTACATGCACGGAGCCTCCGTGGATAAATTTCAGACATGTATGCACGACGAAGGGTACTGCGTTCATCGACACTAACCAAAGAATACCCAATTTTACCCTAAAAAGTTTAGACCCAAGGATGATATCAAACAAGAGTTTCATGGACTTAGGTCCAACTAAGACCAACAGGACAATACTACCCAAAGGGGGTACGGAAAGCCTGTCGTGTGTGCAGATGGTACTCACAGGAGCATCGTACCCATCCTTGTGTAAGAAGTTTATTAGCATAATCTCCTTTGTTATTTTGTTCACTTGTGATGTCGGATCAACGAGAACACTTGCTACGATGTTTCCATTGATCCGCGCAGGAATGTAAAGAGGAGACGGTTCCTTGTTAAAGCCCATCCAGTGAGTCCTATGAATTCAAAGTTATATTGATACCACTATCCATAGGTTGCCTGAGAGGATGGGTTTGTCTAAGAAGAGCCATCACACACACTAGACAATGCTTTCACAGAGTCCCTAAAGGCTAATGGATAAGACGATAACCCAATTAAGGTTTCGTCGTGCAATACCTTTGGAACCTTCCGACTACGCCAACTAGGGGTCATAGGCTAGGTTGTAAGGTGACAACCTCACAACACTCTCACCTGTAACACTCCTAGAGTGTGAGGAAAGGAACTCTCAGGATCACAAGAATGGAACCAAAATGGTTCACATCAAGTTCACTAAAAATGTAAGAGAGGGAACCACATGCAAGACCCAGTCATGTAGGGTCAAGATCACGAGGCTGCCTAACTTACCTGACTAAAGATGTAATGTTTAGAAATGCAAAGGTGGGAATGCTTGAGGACCTCCGAGGCCTTTTGGTTACTCACGTAGACCCCGAAACACAAAGAAGGGAGTAGGCAAAATTTGGTTTTAAGGTCCTAACACTTTCCCACACCTTAAGGGCTCTCTATCAAGGACAAAAGCGTGGTCTCTGGACGTCAACGCGGCGCACTGGCATCTCAAATGTGCGTTGTCGTCCATATGGCTAGACAACAGTGAAGACGAGGTCAAACTAATAAAACTAGCTAATGGCCCAGTTGATTAACTAAAAGGCCAGAATGATGTAATTAAGTAAATGAAATACTCTCTAATATTATAAAGTGAATATGCAAGAGTGAAGAGAATAAGGAGAATCTCACCAAGGAATTTGTTCGCTAGGTGATCTTCGAGAAGCACGTACTCCTACACATAGAAAGAGAGGAGAATGTTGGGTGGCTATATAGGGGCTTGCCTCAGTCAAACCCCCATTAGGTGTTTCCACCTCCATGGACAACCAAGGAAACGAGATAAAGGAAATAATGTAGTAAAAATCAAGCAAGCACTACAAAAAAGTGTTATTCTACTCAGCCAAGTGATAGAGGAGAGGAGAGGGAAGCTTACCACCTCCAACAAGAGCACTCAAGGCTGCTTGGGGGAGAATATGAGAGTACTTGAGCCTCTACTGCAATGGTGTGGTCCCAAACTTTCTCTATCGAAGTGATGGAGTGTTGCTTTGGATGCAATGGAATGCTTGAAATGGTTGGAGTGAGTGAAAGTGAGCTTGAGAGTGAGTGCAAGAGTATGGAAGAAGCTTTTGAATCCAATCAAGAAGTTAGAATGCATGTTGAAGGGATGAATTTGAAGGAGGAATGGAGAAAAATGGCCATATTTGGGTTGTTCGGCTAATGGGGGCGTTACAACTTCACCTCCAATGAGAAGAGTAACACCTCTATAGGTTTAGCCATAGGAATCTGTCGAGGGGATGTAAGGCACATCATGCAAATGTTTGTGCATTAAGGCGGGCATCCTGGGCAAAAATGCCTCCCACCAACACTCAAAGCGAGGTGCCAAGTGGGATGCAAGAAATGGGCTTAGGTGGAATTAAGCCTCTCACGAACCTTGAAAAGTTTTTCTACAAAGGTGGATACAAAGGAAAAAGAGTTTGCACATGGGGTACAAATTCGCTCTTATACACCTTTATGCAACAGGAACATCATCAGATTTTCATATGTGGTTGTTTTGTAACAACACCTTATTTTGACTGCTACGCTACTCTTAAGCCCAATTAGGTCTGTTTTACAAGGAAACTATGTGATTTTCCCTCTCTAAACTACAAAACTTCATTCCAAGGCTCTCTTCATGTCACATGGGGTCTGACAACATAGAATTCACCAACTAGAACAAGCACCATAACACCTTACAACAAAACCCTATGTCTAACTACTTACCTAAGCCTAATACATAGAGATATTAGGCTAGGGCTTGATCAAATTCTGCCCTATCTCCATCCCCTGCATCTACAAACTCTACCAACATAAAATCAACCTAAAGAATGCTATTCCATCGATTTGCAACATTTTCCACCGATGGAATGGTTCAATATTCCATTTTTTCACTCAAACCCTCTTAACTTAGGGTTTATTGACCACTTATAGAAATTTGCTTCAAACTCGCTCAAAACTCAATGAAAAACACTCAAACCATAACCAAAAGATAGTTAACTCATCCCTACACTAGTTCCAATGAGAATTAGCACATTTGCAATCTGTAGAGAGCCGTACAAAGGTCTGTAGTAGCAAAAATCAAGGTAAACACACAAAAAATAGAGTTATTCTTATTGCTTGATCACCAAAAATGTTACCAAAAGAATGCCTCGAACATCCCAAGGCATACTTAAATGTTTTCCAACCAAAACCAATGGTTCAAACTACTTTTTGAATGACTTGACCATTCACCTTCCAATACAAGCCAAAAAATGTAAAGTTGCATTGCAACTTTTGCAACATTTACAAAAACTTGACAACTTTATGTAAACCTAACCCCGCATGACTAACAACATTAGAGATGGTCTAAATAGACCTTATTACATCCAAAACATGACTGAAAACACAAAACCCAACATTGGACCCTATTTACATGATGAAAACTAGGTGCCCCTGCACCAAATTGGTAAGAACTAGGAAGAAAAGTCTAAGAAAGTTGGAATGAAATGGCAGCAAGGAAATTCAAGAATGTGGTAGGAAAATACAATTCCAAGATAGCAATGTGGGAAGGAGGTTTTCCACTATTTGGGCTTTAATTTTAGTCATTAAAATGATTAGCAGAGGCTGCATGGGAGATGGGGAAAAGCTGGGTGAAAATCTATGAAAAGTTGATATGAAGAGGCATGTAAAAACAAGGGGGGAGGTGGCATGAAGAAAGGTGAAGTTGGCAATCCCTTTTGGGGACATTCTTTGTCATATTAAGCAAGTATCAACATAGATAGGAGAAAGAGCTGGGGTAAGAGTGCAAAGAGCAACATGGAGTTGAGGGGAGAGGCATAGAAGATTTTGGAGGAGTTGTATGAAGAGTTTGAGGTGGCGAAGGAAGTTACAGGAAGAGCAGGTTGTGCAGATTTGAATCCATGATGTATTGAAATAACTTTGTAATTACTATTTGTTGGAAATTAGTGCACATAGGTAGTAATATTAAATTATTTGTTAAGTTTGTTAATCATGTGTATAGGTTTGATGGTTAATCGTATATATTGTTAAAATAACAATATAGTTAGTGGTTAGTGTGTTATACTCGTGAATGGTATTCTGGGATATTTGTTACAATACCTCCCTATTAAATAGGAGGTTGTTTGGGTTGTTTCCTAGAAAATAGGATGTGAGAAATCCTATAAATATGTAATACGTATTGAATTAAAATCAATGAAGAAGCATAGTATTATTTGTGTATGAAAATTATCAAGCTTCTATTTGACTTTTCCCATATTTCTAATATATGTCCCCAATCACATTGTTTGGTTGTATGTGAATGGATGTGTTTGTCCCCATTCACAAGATGGTGTAAGTTATTGGAAGTGTTTCTCCCCAATCACAGTTGTTGGTGATTATGATTAGATGTGTGTGTCCCCAATCATAATTTTTGTGAGCAGATGTGTTTGTCCCTGTTCATAACCTTGATATTGGATAGATGTGTTTGTCCCTATCCAAACTTGATGTAAGACCTTGGATAGATGTGTAAGTCCCTATTGTTGATTCCACAGATAGATGTGTTTGTTCCTATCCTTGGATGGAAGTACTAAGTGTAGTGAGGCTAGTTCCACTATTGCTTGACATGAGTAGATGTGTATGTCCCTACTCTTACCTTATATTTTTGGTGAGCTACTAAGTGTGGTCATCAAGTATTGTGATGTACCTTCTCCCCATGTTCACACTAAGGGGGGGTGTTGGAAATTAGCATTCACATGGGTAATAATATTAAATTATTTGTTAGGTTTGTTAGTCATGTGTATAGGTTTGATGGTTAGTCATATATATTGTTAAAATAACAATATAGTTAGTGGTTAGTGTGTTATACTCATGAATGGTATTCCAGGATATTTGTTATAATATCTCCCTATTAAATAGGAGGTTGTTTGGGTTATTTCCTAGAAAATAGGATGTGAGAAATCCTATAAATATGCAATACGTATTAATTAAAATCAATGAAGAAGCACGGTATTATTTGTGTATGAAAATTATCAAGCTTCTATTTGACTCTGCCCATATTTCTAATATGGTATCAGAGCATGCATTATTCCTAAAGTGCCTATTTCTTTGCCTCTTTTGAGTGTGTGATGTATTTAAGTGAAGTATTCTAGATCTGTGTCTCGTCATTCCAACAATATGGAGGATATATGTGATATGAGAAAGCTCTGGTGAAACATCTGCAAGGGTGTTAAGCTTGATCCAATTGCAGTAGCTCAATCTGTGTGTTCATCAAAGGTCACACTAGCATTTATTTTCATATTAGAGCCTCTACACTATTACCTCCACTGCGGCGTTTAAGAAGACCAAGTTATTATTTGTTATACAAGCTAGATTTTGAGCATCTCGATAAATGATGAAGATGTTGAGTAAAAATGAAAAGCTCAAGGGATTTAGAGAGACTACTCCTATAGTCTCATATAGGCGATAATGATGAATTGTTGTTGTTGCTCCACCATGTGGTCGTCCTTGGTCTTTGCCTAGAATCGATAGAGGCTTATTTGTATAGATGTTTCCCATACTGGTTACAGTAAGTAGCATTGATGTTCTTCTCTCAATCACATTTTTTTTGTTCACATCCAAAAAAAAAGTGATTTCTAGAAGGAAAAGCCGCTAAATAAAGAGATTTACCCTAAATTATGTCAATAAGCTAATTTTCCATCAAGGGTTTGGCAAATTAGAGGTTCCACCGCAATTTGGTGCAAGCTCATATGTTTAGCATAATCTTTGTTTTACTGGCATGATCTTTGTTTCTTGTTGGTGTGATCTTTGTTTCAACCTGGAGGAAATCTCTTCATTACAGTTTTCACCGAAATATTTGTTGCAATTTTGCATTGGAGGGAGGTGTCGATTTGTTTTGTTGAGTATCAACGGTTAGAAACAAAGGCAATAGACCAACATATTACCTAGACCTGTCACATGTCTTTTTGTGATTGAAAGAGGGTGTCGATTCATTTTTTTCTTTATTGAAGGCTATGATTCAGAATTGCCCATGCGACCCACAAAAACCCACGAATTTGGCGCAAGTCTTTGGCATTTTTCTCAAAGAGTTTGTAAGCTCTTTGAAAACCTCTTCAAAGAAAAACTCCAACGACTTCTTGCAGCTATAAAGTCTTTGTCATTTAGCTCCCCAATACGCGGCTTCCTCAATCCATTTGACATTCCACACAAATTGTAGGTTGAGATCTTTTGACTTGGCTTTGATCTTTCACCAGGCTGCCTATCAATTAGGAGGTGGCATTTTTATTAGTGGAAGGCACTATTTAAAGTGTGAACCTGACCCGATTCATCCTGGAAAGGTTGTGATTGAAATTTGTTCAGCTCTCAACATTAAGAGTTTCAAAGGCCCGTGGAAGGTTGATTTATTGTCTATTTAGTGCATTTAAAATATATAATTTCATTATGCTTCATAATTTTTTCCCCCTTGGTATGCCTGAAGTGAAAGAGTTGAGTCATTTTAAATTAGTTGTTTTGTATTATTTAATTTAGGTGTCTTATAGAAATATTTTGTGTCAAGTCAAAGTCAAGTTGTGTCATTCTAGAATAGGATCCATTTTCTAGAGTTAGTAATTTTCATGTCATCAAAAGTATGTGTGAATGTAAAAATGTTAAAAATTATAAATAAAAATTTGTGTCAATTGGAGTGCATGGTCAGTGGTACCCAACACTCCTTGTAAGAAGTTCACATCAAGGGATCCATAATATATTATTTCATCACAATTGATGAAATGAGCCTCAAAGGACAAATTTGCTAAGTAGCAAACAAACTGGACGATGGAGGCACCAGAGACTAGAGGATACTCAACGGCCTCTCGTCAGTCACTAGCGACGGGGTCGTGAATTGTATTAGTGACAAATCAACTTGTGCCAAAATGACTAAATCTAAGATCATTTTCCAAGTGGCAGAGACAACCATTTCATATCATTTGTGATTAGAGTGGCAATGATCTATAATGGTGGTTGCATACGTGACAATGAGGGCCTGGTGTTCAAGCTTTTATGTTGTGGTTGGATGTGTATGTCCCCAATCACATTTTTTGGTTGTATGTGAATGGATGTGTTTGTCCCCATTCACAAGATGATGTAAGTGATTGGAAGCATGTTTGTCCCCAGTCACAGTTGTTGGTGATTATGATTAGATGTGTGTGTCCCCAATCATAATTGTTGTGAGCAGATGTGTTTGTCCATGTTCATAACGTTGATGTTGGATAGATGTGTTTGTCCCTATCCAAACTTGATGTAAGACCTTGGATAGATGTGTTTGTCCCTATCCTCGATTCCATGGGTAGATGTGTCCATCCCTATCCTTGGATGGAAGTACTAAGCGTAGTGAGGCTAGTTCCATTGTTGCTTGACATGAGTGGGTGTGTATGTCCCTACTCTTACCTTATATTTTTGGTGAGCTACTGAGTGTGGTCATCAAGTATTGTGATGTAATTTCTCCCCATGTTCACACTAAGGGGAGGTGTTGGAAATTAATGTTCACATAGGTAGTAATATTAAATTATTTGTTAGGTTTGTTAGTCATGTGTATAGGTTTGATGGTTAGTCGTATATATTGTTAAAATAACAATATAGTTAGCGGTTAGTGTGTTATACCCATGAATAATATTCTAGGATATTTGTTATAATACATCCCTATTAAATAGGAGGTTGTTTGGGTTGTTTCCTAGAAAATAGGCACTGAGAAATCCTATAAATATGTAATATGTATTGAATCAAAATCAATGAAGAAGCACAATATTATTTGTGTATGAAAATTATCAAGCTTCTATTTGACTCTACCCATATTTCTAATATTATTTTTGTGAGAATGAAAGAAGTTTTAATTTTGAATTAAAATGGTTTCTCTTTGCTTAATCTCTATAGTTTGTGAGTTTGAGTTTATGGAATGAGGTTGTTGTGTTCTCACTGCATCATAGGGGCTTTTTAGTTTTTTGGGTTTTGGCTAATCCAGGGTTGGATTAGGAGATCGTATGATAATACTTTGGAAGCAAGTACATGCTATTGGATTTACTTAAAGATCTCATGAATAGCACATGCTAGATTCTTATTTAATTGTATTTTTTTATTGTGAATGGAATCTAAATAGTGTTATTGATTCTTGGATTCTTCAAAAGTGTTTCACAAATCTATCTTGTGTTATTTGTTTTTCTCCACTAAATGGGCTTTAGATTCTATAATTTTGTAGTAATTCTTATGTTTAAGCTAAGAGATTTCCCCTTCATTCATGCAAGCACACATAATAATCATGAAACTTGTGTGTGTATTCTTCAACTAATTTCTCATGTTGTAGTAACTATTAGAACTTCATGTACTCACCCTCACAATGTATGAGATAATAGGATTCCTCTTATAGAGCACTCATAAGGGAATTTCAAGTTTAAATAGGATCAAGATCCCTCTCACATTGTGCTTTGAGGTTTCCCACTAATGGCACATTGAAATTGATATTGTTAATGGCATGAAGGAAATCCTCTCTACATCACTAAAATGGTTAGTACAAAGTTGAGATATGTTATCCAACATTGTGGCATCATTATTGCCTTCAAATGCTAGAGCATCAAATTTAAATCGCACTCTAAAAGGTCTTTGATGTTGTGCAGGAATGTGTAATGTGGTGTGTTGCTTTGTTGGCCAAGTTGTATCATGAGTTCACAAAATTATCCAAAGAGTTCTTGGATTTGTTCGTCAAGAGCATCTCAAATCATCCTTTAGAAATCTAGGGGAAGTTTGAACAAGTGTTGTAGTTGATCAACATTGTTTCTCTTGCTACGATGTTTGACTAGATACTCTAAAGTTAAACTAGTCAACAAGTTGTATATATAGAAATATTCAAAACACCACTCTAATACCAATGATCTAGATCCAAAGAACTCTTCGGGTAATCCTATCTTTAGTGAAAGACAAGATCATAGAATATGCAAGGGGAAACTAGTTTTATAGTTGATCAATACACATTTGAATGCATAGAAGACTTTTAGCAAAGAGTGCTACTTCTATTCAAATGTATAAATGAATAAGTTATAATAGATATTATAGATAGAAAGGCTAAGAATGAGAGTTCTCGTTACTACAAACTCATCACTAAATTATTTATTTGTTCTTTGACCGCAATATGAATATTTACACATTTGAATGCACATAAGACTTTTAGCAAAGAGTGCTACTTCTATTCAAATGTATAAATGAATAAGTTATAATAGATATTATAGATAGAAAGGCTAATAATGAGAGTTCTCGTTACTACAAACTCATCACTAAATTATTTATTTGTTCTTTGACCGCAATAGTTAGAGCTACTCATAAATATAGATAAGTATAATAGTATAATAGTATAATAGTATATTTAGATGATTATAATAGTATAAGTTGTTCATATTTCATAACTATTGTCACTTGACCTTCTAATTGCTAACCATTAGGTTTATGTCATTTAGTGTCCCACTTATGTTGGTTGCAAGTGAATTAGTGAGAAATTGTCACATTAATGATGTTGTTGAGCACAAGAATGACCTGCAAGTGTCACATGAAAGTCTATTGAAACTTTTGCAATAGTGTGTAGTGTTATAAATGCTTATGCAATAATGCAAGAGAGTACAAACTCTTACACACTAGTGCAAAGCACTAGGAATATCTATACAAGGTTCCTTGAAAGATGTATGGTGTGTTCTCATCACATAATAAATGTACACTAAGATGTAATGTGATCAAATTTACACTAAGATGTAGTGTGATCAAATTTACACTAATAATGTAAGAGGATAACACACATACCCCCTTTTTCTTTCAACTACTCTCAACAAAATAAAATGCATTGGAAATGCAACAAATCAGATTTAAAAATCTACAACATGAATAGTAGTTTGTTCATTCAAAACCGACCGCAACAACTACAAAATCTTCTCCAAATTGATTTTACCAATATTACAGCCTCTTGAGCTGAGAAAATTAGTCTCAAAACTAATCTTCAAACCAATAATCAACCTTCACCAATCTGATTTATACATCATAAAATAGGATTAATCTAAACACCTAATTTATGCAAGCAAAATCATAGAAATTCTCATTGAAATTTAGAACAACATTACAGAACAACAAACCAAGCCTATTGGTTTCTCATTACAAAATCCCAATATGATTTAGGTCTGATCTTAGACCTACAACAATGGTGTAGTACAACAACATATGGCTTCCAAAAACCTTCATCAAACTCTCTTATCTTCATCTCACCAAAACCTCATCTTGTAGCTTCAAAAACAATCTTCCACTAAATCAATCTTCAAACATGGTCTCAAAAGACCTCTTTGTTGCTTCCTTCACTTTCTCACACTTGCAACAACACACCAAAAGCACCCTCACAGAGAATGCTATGCTATCCTGCTTACTCTTCCTAAAATTTCTCCTTTTAAAGTTTTTCAATGAAAACTAGGTTTTTCGTTGCTTAACTCCTCCTGTCATAGAATTAATTTCATATGCTTTATGTGGGCCTCTCCAATATGGCATGACCCTTAGTGTTACAAAATTAAAAAATGCACAACAATTTTATTTTATTTTTTATTGACATAGGATTGCTAATTTCCATGGATGCTCTTGCATCAGACACCCATGGTAGAAATGAAATATTTCATGAATTGCACTCAAAAATATTTATAAAACCCGTGTTTGTCCTGGATCCAACTCAATGCCTTGTCCATTGGGATCTTCCCATTCACCAAATTTTGCAACCTCACAATATTATATCCTTTCATCTTTACTCCTCTACCCTTCATGTATTTCAAATATTTTAATCTAACCTGCTACCAATATATTCCATCAAAATTAAAAATCAAACATATGCTTCCACTTCAACAAAACAAATGTACTTCATTACCTTTATTGCTATTTTACCTTTTTCCTCCTTTACTTGGTTTGCAATGTGGTTTGTCACTCCTATTATGCCTTCAAAAAGACATACTATTGTTGCAATTTGATTTTCAACACCCAATTCAACGTTAGTACCACAATCCATAGATTCATTCTCCACATTTTGTAATAAATAGTCAAGCTTTGTTATCAAGGAATCTTCATCTTCAATACTTTCAATCAAACAATCATAAGAAAACTTTATTTTCACCTTAGTCTATTTACCACTCTCATCTACTTCCAAAGGATTTATTGTTGCAACCTTTGACTCTACTTTTACATTCTCAATATCATCAAAACATGTACTAAAATCTAAAATTACCTCTTTAACTTTGGCTGCAACCTTTGCATTAGCTAAAATTTTCTCATTCCACTCTCTTTCAATTACTTCCAATCGTATTAGCAAATCATCTTTCTCTTCCTTGATGTCACATGCATGAGATTCTGTTGCACCCTCTTTCTTTCCTACAATCAAAATATCATTAGAAAGATAAAAAAAAACCTTCAACTCTTCTATTCTCCATTTTCAAGACCTCGCAATGCCTTAACAACACAAATTTTCAAAGCCTTAAGTTTTACTTATGCAAACAACCTCCTTTGGCAATTTGTTTACAAAACCCTCTTCCAATATTCACTAATATTATTGTAAACTGCCTCTTTCGACAATCTGTCTACAATCATGAGAACCTTAGTTCCTCAAATCCTCTGAAAATGTCTTCTTACTACTTGCTCATTCATCTGCAAGCAAAATCCACACATTCTCCACCCTCAGGTTCTGGTGCAAACTGCCTCACGTTCGGCGCTCTGCCTGCACACTCAAGAACTTCTACTTTGATACCACTAATGTAAGAGGATAACACACATACCCCCTTTTTCATACAACTACTCTCAACAAAACAAAATGCATTGGAAATGCAAAACATCAAGTTAAAAAATCTGCAATATGAACACTAGTTTGTTCATTCAAAACCGCCTGCAACAACTACAAAATCTTCTCCAAATTGATTTTACCAATATTGTAGCCTCTTGAGTTGAGAAAATTAGTCTCAACTAATATTCAAACCAATAATCAACCTTCACCAATCTAATTTATACATTATAAAATAGGATTGATCTGAACACCTAATTTATGCAAGCAAAATCATAGAAATTCTTATTGAAATTTAGAACAACATAGAACAACAAACCAAACCTATTGGTTCTCATTATAGAATCCCAATATGATTTAGGTCTAATCTTAGACCTGCAACAATGGTGTAGTACAACAACATATGGCTTCCACAAGTCTTCCTCAAACTCTCCTATCTTCATCTCACCAAAACCTCATCCTGTAGCTTCAAAAACAATCTTCCACTAAATTAATCTTCAAACATGGTCTCAAAGGACCTTTTTGCTGCCGCCTTCACTTTCTCACACCTACAACAACACACCAAAAGCACCCTCACAGAGAATGCTATGCCATTCTGCTTTCTCTTCCCGAAAATTCTCTTTTAAAACTTTTCAATAAAAATTGGGTTTTTCATTGCTTAACTCCTCCTATCATAGAATTAATTTCATATGCTTTATTTGGGCCTCTCCAATATGGCACAACCCTTGTTATTGCAAAATTAAAAAATGAGCAACAAAATTTAAATCTTTTTGATTGACACAGGATTGTCAATTTCCATGGATGCTTCTACATCAACTAAAATGTAATGAGATTATATTTATGAAGAACAAGCAATCACAAAAATAGCAACCCCCATTTACTTATTATATTGAGCAGACATACTAGAATTGTTAGTTGTATAAGGTTAGGGTGATTATCTGGGTACTATACCAATAAAGTTGTTGAGGGACACGACAACATGTTTCAATGCATCATGGATCTTAAAATCATTTATGGTGATCCTATAATTGCATTGCATTGTAAACCTTGAAGCCATTTATTCAATTGATTATGATGTATTGCACATTTAAGACCATGCATAGGTAACTAAGCTTAGACCATTGGATAACTAGTTCCTATAGGGATGTTTAATATCATAAAGCTAATTCTTAATGAATATTGTCCTAAGGTGCATTGATGTAGATGCAGATAAGAAGGTTGGTGAGTGTTGGTGGCCTTTATTCTATGTGTTCAAGGCATGATGGAAAAGGCAATGTGCAAGCAACTCTCAACCTAAGCATAAGTTGAACACATTGCACCAACGAATAGGACATTGCTTTAATGAGGTCCAACGAACTTATTAGTAGTCTTCATTCTCACTCTAATCTACATCTCAAGAACAACCATGATTAATGTCATTAATTGTATCAATCATGGAGGATGACCAATTCAATAATTGCCACCCTATCGTAGAGGTCCTTGGCAATGTGGACTATCTTGGTAAGGCCCACCATGAGGACCACTTAAAAATAAAAGGCTATAGATTGACAAATTTAATAATGGTAAGCAGTAAAAATGGTTGAAAATGGGCATTATTTCCAGGATTTTTTAGAGAGGAAGAATGTAGATTGTTCGCTTAAGGACAACTTCACAAGTGGTCTATTAAAAGTAGAAACAAATGAGTATTTAGGAGGATGGTTATTGACTTTGACATACACAAGTCCACTGACATCTCACCACTCTACGGATCTTGATGGAAAGACAATTATATAAAAAAAATATAACATCGCCTCCAATGCAATGAAAAGATAGTCTTGAAGATTTCCATAGACATGGGAAATTTTAACAACCAATGGAAGCAGTTTATCATTTCCAATTTAATGTCATGTCATGGGTCACATGGTTATGTCTGATTAATGCTAATTTCATAAACTAGATCATTTAGATTGAGTTAAGGAAGTTGAAGATTTGGCCAAAAACTTTACGGCCATCATATAGGTGGAAGCTCACATGTTAATAACCTGCACAATGCAATGACACAATGGCAAGGGATGACACTTCGAGGAATGCTACTAAGGCAGCACACTAACATCCCTGTCCTCCCTTAGTATGTGTGCATGAATGGCTCTCTCTTGTCAAATTGGTACACTAGAATCATGTTCAATTCATTGCATGAAACTCTTAGGCCCTTGGATTATATACCTTTTATATTATAATTTATATGGATAGGGCGATCACTCAAAGAATTTAGTGTTAGTTCTGAGATGAATCTAGACTGCATGTTGCATTTGCACGGGCATTAAGCAAAGCCTCTAATTTTAGTGCTTTTGGATCGATTTTTGTGGGTTCTGGAATGGTGTTATAGTTGGCAGGCTTATATCTACATCTACTTCAAATAGTTATCAACATAAAATCTATAAACATAGAAATGATCTTACAAACCCATTAACATATCTTTTATAATTAGTATATTTATTAATCAAAATGAAGCCATAGATGTAATCAACAAATAATACTTAGTCTGCGAATACATTTTTGCAGTTGGATCAAATTTTAGCTAATTGCCAAACAAAATCTTCCGAGTTATTTTGCATTAAAAAATAACAATTGGAATATTTTTACTGGTCTCTCAAAAATATATTACTTTGTATATCAACAACCCCATCGTATCCTAAAATTCAAAAATTTGCTTGGCTCATTATCAAAAAAATTCAAGACACCATATGACTCATTGAAAATTTAGATTAAAGGATCATTCGCAATAGAAGTTTGAAATATACCTTGAACCCCATAATCCATTTACACCATCATAGCTCCACACGGCAAGTCCCAAGTTACATGGCCATCAAAATATGCCTGTCTAGTGATTTACAAAAATGTACAGTCAACTCTGAAAAATGATCACAGACAAAAGAGCTACCCATGAGCTAACTGTTTCATATCCTCTTGTTTTGCACTTTCTGAATCCTGAGCCTCTTCTTCCCACTCTTCTTCTTTTTCAACTTTAACTTGATCATTGTATTCATCAGCCCCCTCCATATCTTCCTCATCACCCTGAAACTTTCCTTCTAATTTGCCTTCCACTTGATCATCATATTCTGCAATTCCATCCATATCTTCCTCATCGCCCTCAATTACTTCTTCCCATTCTTCTTCTAATTCATCTTCATTCATTTCCTCCTCATCACTAAAGGTGGAAATGCCCCTATATTCTGGAGGTGGTGGACAATCTTCGGTTATGGCTGCCTTTTGTTTTATTACCAAATGCCTGATGACTCTTTCATCCTTGTCTAGCAAATTCTTCAACTCATTAATATGTTCTGTTCCAATTTCAAAATTCATCAAGATATAGTTTGCTTTTTTGGCTTTTTTAATTTTATATGCTAACCTCCGCATGCCCCAGTCATTGAGCCTCCATATTTTGCCCTTTTTCTCCTCTATGAAACCTGAAACACATAGACATCAGTTAGATTCATATGGTATAACAAATATATGGAAAATATAACGATTGATAGTTGATGTAAAAATGTAGACTTAACCACTCAATAGGAATTTTAAGCTAGGAAAAATAAATTATATATCAAGACAACCCTATGCTGTGGAATCAATCTCGTGTTCAATGTTTGATTGCTGCATGCATATCAATACCATTTGCACCTGTGGCAAACCCAGATCCCAATTTTCTGTAAATGTTATGAGGATCATTCTTAATGATCTGTCTATAAAACCAAGATCATTCTTGTTATTTTTAATTTGTATGGCAGTGGGTAAAGCGTCTGAGGTAAAGAACTTTTGTAGTTTCCTTAGTAAGTTGTTTCCTAGAGTAACAAAAATCAGCAATTATATTTACCGTACAAAATCTTATGGTCATAAATCCCACAATGCAATATATTCTTCACGAAATGGCTACTTTGAGAAAATATGAGTGCACTTGTCAGAAAACAAAGACCAATATTGGGGTGAAAATATTGAACTTGTGACAGCTGCACGCATTTACTTGGGGAGGAATGCATCTTTAGAACTTTGGACATGATGTGTTAAAATTTGAGATAACAGAGCAAGAAAGACTTCTTTAATGAACTGAACAAAATTTATAATTGGGAATGGTGCCAATGTGATGAGCTGTAGAAGAGAAAAACTGTGGATGTTTTTTACACCATGGTATATGGTCACTTGTTAAGGGTAATTAGTTACCATATAGGTTTAAATATTTATTTAGTCCTTGCTAGTGTAGGTTTTTCATTTTCCATATATTAGGGAATATTTATTTTTCCTATGCATATTATTAAATTTGCTTACGTTATATTAGAGATGGTTAATGTGAGGACATGTAACATAATCCATCAATTAAATGTGTCATTCTCACCCACCTTTGGGTAGTTGAGTTTCACACCCTCTTTTGGATTTATTTGCCACCTCTCATAACCATTTGTTTGTCTTTACCTAAATAGGTGCAACCATGTAATCTGACATTTACCAACTAGGTAAAACTTTCACCTATTTTGGGCAATTGGGAGGAATTATTTGCCCTTATCTTCCAATATAAACAACAGTCACCTCTTCCCTTGGTTAGTTCATTGGTGGTAGTTCAATGCTAAGGGAATGTTGACTTTATTTCATCTCTAGATTTTTGTCTTGCTTAGCCAAATCTAACATGGTAGCAGAGCTTATTGTGAGTTGTGGGTCAGCAGTTATTTAAAAAATCTGAAGTCAGTTTTTGTAAAGCAAAGTATGCTCCTCTCTTGCATCCGATTATGACCTTGAAAATCAATAAATCTTGAAAGAAATTTCAATTTTTAGGTTGGTTCGTTATCTAATTTTACCAATTGCAAGTATATTAGAGCTTCCTGGAGATATTCTAAGCTCACCATCTAGTTCAAAGCAGCTGAGAAAGTCAAAATCCCCTTTTGTTTCGTCCAAGTCAGACATTGGAGGTGAGATCTATGAAGGGTCAAGAATAGAGGTATTTTTGTAAAGATCTGGTGTGCTGCTGAAAATCAGAGCATTTTGAAGCCAAATGAGCTTTGCCATTTAGTCCAAAAGGCCCAAAAACCTTTATTTCCATATAAAATTTGTCAAATTTGAAGTTGATTTTGGGGCAAAAAAAAATTAGCAGGTAGAGTTGTATAGCCCTACCTAACATACGTTTGGATTTTCAAAAATATATTTTAAGAATGTTTTTGCAATATTTTAAAAAAATTGAAAGTTTTTTTAAATAAAAAAAAAAAACAATTAAAATCATTTTTTTAGGGCAAGGTACTCAACCTGCAATTGGCCTACAGAGTAAACGGGATTAACAGAATTACAAAACTTGCTATAAAGTACTTGCAATAGTTCTTGAAAGATATAGCTTTATTCTCACTCATTCACAAATATGCAATAAGTACATAAAAGTCATAACAGCAGTCCTTGACTATGAACAAGTACATATATATAGGAGACCGATGTTGGTTAAGACCACCAACTCTCGGTAACTACTAACCAACTAAAACAACCGTCGGGGACTAACACACAATATCAAACATAATCATTTATTTATTTATTTATTACCTAGCTGACTAAAACATATTCACTTGACTTTCAACCGACTACATGCAAAAGCTAGCCCAGACCTTATTCACTAGTACTCTAAATTCCTCCTCAAGAACCTGAGTAAAATTCTCAGCTGCCAGTTCTTCATCCAATTCAACAAACAAAAAGCTGCAGTGAAAAAATAAAAGCTTTATGTCAAAGTTCAAACAGTTTCTAGGAAGATCTAGGTTGTCCATCTCTTTCAAATTGTGGGATATAAAAGCTTTCTCTGATCGCTTGACATGTTGAAAAGCTCATGGCTCACGTAGTGGACCTCCCATTAAATCACAGCTTAATCACAGCCTGCATTGCAACTCCACTTCTAAAGTCAGATATCCTCAATATGATTGAGTTTAATCCATCTAAGTGTTAACAGATATTTGATTGCAAGCTTAAACTGATGGCTTACAGTGCACCTTTCCCTTTGAAGATATTTGTTGATTAACCAAGGTGTGAACCATTAAACTTAGCAGTCAATCTTGGTCATCTGATCAAACTTCCAATGACGCAAACTGCAGTTCTGCTTTGAAAGTCAACCAAACTGATTTGACCAAATTTGACCTAGTTAAACTTTATCGATCATCAGTTCATAAGCTAAATCAGCAAGCCCACGATGTAGCTCACCCTTTCAAAAGCAAATGAACCTAGCAAGCAATCCTAGCCACGAATTACAAGGTCAAACACTGGTTCATAAATCTCCTCAGCCCTCAAAGCTTTTACAGCGCATTCTAAACAAGTTTGACCTCGCTGAATTTTTTATCTTTAGATTGTGAGCACAATCAATAGCCCTTGCTCATGCTCTCCCCTTTGCTATTCCAAAAAAGCTTTTCCATTATTGATTCAACTCAGAAGTCTTCTCAATTGGCAAACGCTAGTTTTATAAAAGCAACTAATGTTGC
>VDFB02353493.1:240679243-240954390 GCA_007258455.2 Sequoia sempervirens | reverse complement strand
ATGACACTTTAATCTTAACAACTCTCAAACACAAGAACACCTAAATTCACTTAGAGTTTAGGGGACTTGGCCATTAAAATATTTATCTAATATGATCATATTGATGAAACCAATTGCTTGAGGTCTTCTTCAAAGTTCAAACTACCAAAATAGAAAGGTTGGTTATTATCAAAGATCCTTTTTTATTTTATCTTTGATCATGATGAGTGAATTCTTCACAACCTTTGAATTTAATCAAATCTCCTATTTGATTAAAACTCCATCAATCATAACATGTTATTTTTATTATCATTTATTGCCACTTCCTTTATACTTAATGTATAATTCTCCCTCCACATGAGGAGAGTGGGGTGAGAAATTGAAAAGGGAAGTTCACTTTTAGGTCAACGTGTTATCCATTTTGATCCACTAGATTAACCTACTTGATTAATAATTAAGATTACCTCTATTTTTCATAATCTACAATTATGAGGTTTTATTATTTTATAAATAAATTTTGTCTCTTCATGAATGAAAGTTATTTTTCATTTTTTCCACCATATCTTCACCTAGAGTGTGTCTTCCAAATTGATTTCATGTATGGTATATATTTTCTACAAAGGACCCTCTATATAATTGAGTTAAGCCTGCTCCATCTATAGACTAGTATTTTCATGTTTAGTGCTTGATTGAATGTTTAAAGGAAAGTTGAATAATCATTGGTTGGTGTATCATCCCCATTTTATTTTATTTTTTCTACACACCATGCCTCCTCCTAACCGTTAATGTAAGAATTATATTATTTTTTCTTATTTTGAAGGTTGCATACATATTTGAAGCCATGCATGTGGCAATTTAAGATTACTCACCCACTAAATCAAAATATCTCTAGCCTCTAAGGTTGAGGGTTTAATTTTGGAGTGAAACAATAATTTCGTGGGAATTCATTCTTGAAAATCTCACAAATTTGTGTTTTTTTGGTCTTCATTTTTAAACAAAATCTTTTGAATAGCTTTACAATAGCTTAATATTGTTGGTCTAAATATTGAGAAGTGTGCTTTGAAGAAAATTTTCACACTTGTTGCACTCATACTATAATTTTTATGAAGAAATTATAGTTATTTTCTTTTTAGCAACATTTTTTATTCATTTGGAAACTCTATGAAATTGAACTTAGAAACTTATAAGGGTTTTTTCCTTTTCAAAAAATATTTTTGTAGACATATACATCATAAAATGATTGGTTTTCATATTTATATTCATTTCTATTTTGGTCATATAAACAACAACCACACACAAAATATCAATAACCTTATGTTTGCTACCATGTTTGTCAATGGAGCATCCAACTACATCTTATTGATAATAATTTTTAGGTGTGTAACTATTGAGAAACACGGTGAAACTATTACAAGAATAAATTCTACAAGTGTATGCAAATATGAAATTTGTATACTATGGACCATCTTGTGGATACTCCAGACCTTGCTAATGTATGAGGTAAACCAAGTGACCAAGATGCACCTCTTCCCCCCTTTGCTACTATTTTTGTTGTTTAGAAGATTTTTTTTAATATGTTTTATGATCTAGGCACTAGCCCCGTATGGACTCTAAGGTGTGATTTATATCCACCCACCTTTTTTGTGAATATGTGTAATATAATTTTTTTTATAAATGATAAAGAAAACACATTCATAAAAAAATGTTTCTTTAAATAAGGATTACCATAAGACTAGTATTAAAGTGAGATTAAGCATACAAGAGTCTTAAGAATCTATAATTTTTTATTGTATGAAAATTGTAAGGGAAATTTAGGGCATCTCAGAGAAACCTCCAAGAACAGTAGTGCCTTCAATAACTTTAATTCTGATTAGATTGCCTCAAAGACACGTACAACTATGTCCTAAAGTGGAAACAGACATAGTTCATTTTCCACATTAACCCTTCTGAGAGAAGCACATGTAAATTCAACAACATGCATTAATAGATTCTACTACTAGAACCAACAGACATGAAAAATGAGACAAAAAACTATAACACATAGATTTACATGGGGAAAACCCTTTCGGGTAAAAAACCCCACCCTCCAAAGTTCGAGCCATTGTATTATTCAGCAACAAAAGGTTACAATACAATTTCAGGCTCATAGCCTTTTCAAAGATTACATCTTGTTCATCCTAGAAACAACCATGTAGCAATCTCTCCCCTTTAGATTTCCATGATCAACCTCTTAGACCATACAATCTATGCACTGTTACAATACCCTCACACAATATATATTACAAATCGACATGAGAGATCGACCATGGCATTTGATCCTTGATCAGGAGAGATTTAGGCAGTGAAAAACACATGACCACAAGCAAGTGATCACTATTGATCCAACCAAACCTCAAACCAATGTAATGTGAAACCAAACATCCAGGAAGTAAACCAAGATGAAAGAGAGAAACTCTGCACATCATATTCCTGTAGAACATCCTCCTACATACACTTCTAATAGCTAGCTGTGTCAAGAATGATCTCCTTCACATCCCAAAAGAAAAGACCTAACAACATCCAAC
Source organism: Sequoia sempervirens (assembly GCA_007258455.2). Taxonomy (NCBI): domain Eukaryota; kingdom Viridiplantae; phylum Streptophyta; class Pinopsida; order Cupressales; family Cupressaceae; genus Sequoia; species Sequoia sempervirens. Next base: position 240,951,847 of record VDFB02353493.1, on the reverse strand, counting down.
CCTTCAATTGCCAAGATCAAACCAACTTCAAATATCATGTAATCAACATGGATGTAAGCCTCTCAAAGAAGACCAAACTACTTCATTTCCCATTTTAGGAAAACAACCCATAGAGAATCTCCTACCAATTCTCATCAGTAAATAACATAACACAAAAGCTCAAGTAGATAAAACAAGATGTACATCTTCCACTATGAATCCTCCGGAATCATTAAACAACAATTCAAGATCCATATCATGAAAGTGAACATAAAACACATCTGAAAAATATAATGGGCCATATACCTCTCAGATGAACTATCGAGCAGACCAAGAGTGGGAACAAGAATACTCCTTTAAGATATACAATTCATCAAGACTAATCAAGAGCAATCTCCTCATAAGTCTCTATTGAACTCACGTTCAACCAAGGTGTAGGCTTCTCGGACTTTCTGTTGAAAACTTCATCAAGAATACCATCAACAACACTTCTCATTTCAAGAGAAATACAACCTCACCTTATTCTTCATGTATCCATGAGTACTAGCAACTGATCATCTCATGCTAAATTTCAACTGCATTACTGTACTATCACAAAGTATCAAGCAAATAATCAAAGCACCCAATACACAAAGAATTACTAGACCACTGTCAAAGCTCCAATCATCTGAATCAAGAACTTATCATGACACCATGATCTACACATCCCCTTAGGAGATACCATGCTTCAAGTGACTTCACCATGGTCTCAAGTACAATGCACAATGCCAAAACTCCAGTGTACAAACAAGAGTATACCATGACATAAAGCAAATAGACTCAAAACCAACATCGCCTGTCAAGCACCACCAATGCCTTATCCAAAGACTCCAAGCGTCCTCCATGGTTCCAAGATGTTGCACATCTTCAAATAATGTCCATGCAAATGCAAAAGAACCCTCTTGCAGCAACAAGATCTAAAAGCTCCTCCTTGAAACATCTGCAACACTAAAGAAGACCATTCACCACCATGTGATGAACCCACAATCACTGCTAAAGCTCCCACTGAAATGTGACATCTGAGCTCTCCAAGCATCATGACCACCTGCTAAAGGTTCCCATAACTGACTATTCAGGTACTCAACAATATCTATCCTCTCATCTCAAAGCAATCACACCAATGCACAAGTGACCATAGACGAGGCCAACTAACAAATCTGTGCAAACATTGCATCAACCTCATGGATATAGACAATCCACTTCCGAGTTATCCCACTGTAGCCAATGGGTAGCTAATCCATCACCCACATAACTCGAAGATCAATCACAATAAACATGCAAGCCCATCATCGTATTGGATACTACAACATTGAGATATCAAAGAGAATAACCACGTAGACAACATGACTCAAACACCAGAACACGCCAAATCTGATTTTCCAATCATGTCCACAATGAGCACCATAATCAAGGAACCCACATGCACCACCACAAGAATGTTTAATGATAAATCACTTACCAACACTCCCATGCAGAGAAGACAAAACACACCTCCTCAAAACATGCACAAAGCATGCATGTAGAACTACAACTATCTCATCCAACAACACCCCAAAAGCCAAGGTCTAGAAAATAGCTTAACAACAACTCCACATAACCACAAGTTTTTCTTAACCGTGTAAAACCTGCAAAACCACAAAGCCACACAAGTACAAATCATCCTTAGAAGGAAAACAACAGTTCAAGAAAATCCAGGCCCCTTTCAGGCCAACTCTAAAACCACCAACATGTACATGCATTCGAGAAGGAGAGAAAGGCTATTTCAGAAGCTTGCAAATCATCTAATTATTAACTCCATAGCCTCTATGTATTCGAGGTTAACAGGAAATAATACCTTCCAACACTAGGAAACACCACCTAGAATAAGCACTCTCTTCCATGGATGAGAGACAACCTAGGCTTCTCCATATCACCTATGAGCCTCTCACACAGACACCCAATATGAAAGCTTTACTGCTACACAACCACGGAGCAAGAAAATCCACCTCATACACCAAGGTTATACCGCTACCAACCAGGAGACATAGATGACAACAAAACAACATGATCAACTCCCTTTTCCATCTTCACCATCCTTCAAGCTGCATCTTGTCTTCGAATACCACAAGACTACCACTCACCAAAGGATCAATACATCAATCCATTCCTCCAGATTTTCTCCAGCCTATCAAGCTAAGAAATCTTCACAAGAGAAATACCTAGAACCAACAACCAAAAGGAAGGCTTTGATACCACTTGTAAGGGAAATTTAGGGCATCTCAGAGAAACCTCCAAGAACAGTAGTGCCTTCGGTAACTTTAATTCTGATTAGATTGCCTCAAAGACACGTACAACTATGTCCTAAAGCAAAAATAGACATAGTTCATTTCCCACATTAACCCTTTTGAGAGAAGCACATGTAAATTCAACAACATGCATTAACAAATTCTACTACCAGAACCAACTGACATGAAAAATGAGACAAAAAACAAGAACACATAGATTTACACGGGGAAAACCCTTTTAGGTAAAAAAATCGCACCCTCCAAAGTTTGAGCCATTGTATTATTCAACAACAAAAGGCTACAATACAATTTCAGGCTCATAGCCTTTTCAAAGATTACATCTTGTTCATCCTGGAAACAACTTGGTAGCAATTTCTCCCCTTTAGATTTCCCTGATCAACCTCTTAGACCATACAATCTATGCACTATTACAATACCCTCACACAATATATAGTACATATCGACATAAGATATCGACCATGGCATTCGATCCTTGATCAGGAGAGATTTAGGCAGCATAACCCTGCCTCTCTCTTCTTATTTACAGAATGCCCAATGCATACACATATACATTCGTTCTCAACTGCCTCTGTGAATCGGTTCATTTTCAACTATCAGATCACAACTATCGAACAACAATCTCCAGCTCAGCACCACTGTCGACCATTGCCCAAACATAGACATTTTCATTTCCTCACAAACAATTTCTCTTCCATGCAGAAACGGTCACAACAAACGGTTCACATTTTTCCCTCTCTAATAGGTCCAAGTCACACCACGTAGGACAATCTTTCAATCGGTCAAAAGCATTCAAATAGTATTCACATGTCAGTGAGACAATAACCATGTCTCCCCGATGCCACAAGACCGATTACACATCCATCGCTATCAGCAAGAGTCATTGCCATCAACAAGAGATCATAACGAGTTCAAGAGTCATATCAATGTCCAATACACCCATCAGCGAGACTTCCAACAAGCCTTCATGTTACTCTTGATCTGTCTTTCGCCTTGAGTCACCTTGATGCAGACCATCGGCCAGAGTCACATCGACAATAGTCCATCAACCAGACTCACCTCGACATCAACGGGAGCACCCACTCACACCTTATCGGCAAGATAACATACATCGGAAAAGGTTTCATCGAAGTCCCAACTCACATCAAAAGCAAACCTGTCAGCCAGACCAACACTCTCGGCAGAGGGTCACAACGAACACTCAAGTCTCACCGATGACATCCCTCGCCAAGAGTCTCCCCGACATCTAATAAGAATAACCTGTCAGCTAGACATCTCCCATCGCTAGGACACATTCTGATAGGAGCAAGTCATACCGATTACTGCATCAGCCAGACAGACCAAAGGTCACGTCGATATCGACTAGACTTCCTATCATAACCGAAACTTCATTCCGATAGTCCAAGTTACGCCAAAGGTTTAGGTTATGTCGATCGCCAAGACATTCTAGAGGTCACAACGATAGTTCAGGATCAACTAGCAGATCAACCAAACATTTCAACAGTCACACCAAAATTGCTCACAAGAGGTTTCAGCCTGTGGGATTGAGGCACACAATTCCAACAAAAATTAAATTGATGTCTTTGAAATGACACATATTATGCTATTTTTAGTACATGTAATTTGCATAAAACATGGTCATGGAGGTATCTTAGATAGGTTTTGTAGTAACTTTTACATTACTTTACATCTTGTATGCAATTATGCCCACTTATCATGATGGAATGAATAATAAGTTTATTTTTTATTGTAATGCTCACTATATATAACTTTGTTTTTTATCAAACATATATGATACATTATTTATTTTCATTAATAAACCTAGGATGCATGTTGTATTAATATACTAGTTAAATAATGTACTTAAGAAAAATAAAACATATTTTCAAGTACTTATGAGAAAGTGAATGACCATGTCAGAATGTGCGAAGCAAAATAACCCAAATCATGTTCAAGAATAATCACATAAACTCAATTGATAGATGATCGACAATCAAAATAGGAAAAAAGGAAGTGTTTCAAGAATGAGAGAACATGCAAAATACTCATGAGACAAGAATGACTCTAAGAAAGAATGTATAAAGGAAAGCTCACAATAACATGATAAAATGTAACTCAAAGGAAAATACAATGAATAGGAGAAATAAATCCAACTAATGGAAGATACATTATGACCTACTCCTAACAATCTAAACAAGCTAAGAAAGGATATAGGAAAAATACATACTTCATAAAAAGTAAAAATTACATTAACAAATTAATTATAAAGATTATTACATTGCCTCCTAATCTTTCCTTATCTATCTAGTAGTAACCCATCTCCACTTATTATTATAAAACATAATTTTTTATGCAAATAAAAAATAAAAACCTACATTAACAAAGTAAATATAAAGATTATTGCATTGCCTCCTTCTAATCTTTCCTCATCTATCTAGTAATAACCCATTTCCATTTATTCTCGTAGACTTCATTTTACTCAAATAAAAAATAAAAACCTACATTAACATATTAAATATAAAGATTATTGTATTGCCTCCTTCTAATCTCCCCTCATTTATCTAATAATAACCCATTCCCATTTATTATTATAAACATAATAGTTATTTAAAGTAGATATTATTTCTTTTTTTAAAATTATTTTCTTCTAACTTTTCTATAAAATCTCAATAATGATTTATCCCTTAAACCAATAGTCGTTTCATTCAAAACTAGCTAGTGAGACCAACAAGTCCCTTTGAATATGAATATGCTATTTTAGACTAACTAGTTATTATTGATGATACATAATATAGTCCATGTTAGACCAAATATTCTTAAAGTTTTGATCCAAGCTTACTAGATATGGATGAACCATTTTTATTCAAAGAAAATTTTGACCCAAGTTGAACAAAATATCCATTCAAACAAATATGTTTCTAAGTCATCCTAATCCTTCCCAATATAAGAAACTTCTAAATTTTATCATTACAAATTTGACACGTGGCTGGGCAAAAGATGGGATATGTTGTAAAAGGTGATTGTGTAGTGGCAAATTAATGGTCATGAGTTGTAAGTACAAACTTTTACAATTAAAAAATAAATAAATAAAATTTGGGTCCAAGTTTGTAATGCTTAGAAACATAGTGTTCACCTTGTCAAAATGTTGATTAATAAGACCAATTCAAAGTCATTTAATGGCGTGGCAAAAGGACATTGAAAACTTTTCCTTTTCTAGTCTCATTGGACCAACGTTTTAAAATAAAAGTAGTCATGAGTGGCTCACCTAAAAACTCTCTAACTTTAGTTTTTGAATGAAAAAAAGAAAGGGCAAAGGTTTCGAGTCAAAGGTTCTCTTTTCCAAGAAATGTAGGCATGAACCCATCATGCTAGACTTATCCCCCACAAAGTGTGTTCATGGACCATATATTAAATTTAATTGATGTAAGTTGAACTACTTAATTGATATTAGGTAAGTGGTGTTATATATTAAATTAGTGACTTAGGAAGAATAAAAAATATTGTGTTAGTTGTGTGGTATGGAACTTTATGATTAGTTGCAATGATAATTTAATATAAGATGTACTCAAGTTTCTAAGCTATTATGAGTAATTTCATATTTACTATTGATTTAAGTTATTTATAATTATCTAGATTAAGGGAAATTGGGTCTTTTAGGGAAATTTGTTTTCTAAAAGGTGTTTGCTTTCAAGAGCAATTGTTTAAGGGTTTTGATTAAATTTAAGTCAAAAGTGTTGCAATTACATGCAAGTAAAGAGTGTGACTATAATGTCGTAAAATTGCACCCCTTGCAATTTAACATATATTCTTGTATTTGCTTTAGTGTCCACTCCCCTAATATTTGTGTAGGCTCATTTTAGCCCGTGCATCAACCTTTTCCCCTCTCAAGATGCTCAAGACCCCTTTTCAGCAACTCCCCTCGCATGTCAGGGTTGCGTTAAATTTTATGTCTTTTCTTGTGCCTGTCATTTTATACTGTGATTTTTCTAGACACTAGCATGCTGCATAGGCATCTGTGTGCCGACTAGCGTCTTGTGACATTTTGACATTCAAACAACCGTTTTCGAGTGCCTTGCCACTTGTCAACTACTTTTTTCAGTGGTAACAACCCGAGACACCTTGTAACGGCTCAGGAAGCTTCTTTTCCCTCCTCTTCTCTCTTTAAATGCTATCCTTTCAATCAATTTGGTCTTCTTGGGTTCTATCTTGAACTCTCTTCTCCTTTCTTGGACATTATATTCTCACTCTCTCAAACTTGCATAACTCTCTACAACTTTTTACAGTAGCCTCAAGCTCTTACATTCTTACAAAGCTCTTTGCAACTCTCTTGGCTCCCACAACTCTATCTCTCTTGGCTTCCTCAAGCCTTATAGGTGATATCTGTTGGCAGATGGTCAATGCTCCCCTTAGGATTCATGACATGGACTAACTGCCTCTCGTGGATTCGTTAACTCTAGCAGTTGTATTGGGCATTAAAAGGTTGATCTTTTGGTGCAACATCTATGGGCCAACAAGTTGTATCAGAGCTAAAAGTGTCGGGTTTGAATCCCCTCGGGTAACATTGAGGGGGAGTTTGTTGGCAGATGGTCAGAGCTCCCCTTAGGATTCGTGACATGGACTAACTACCTCCCGTGGATCCGTTAACTCTAGCAGTTATATTGGGCATTAAAAGGTCGATCTTTTGGTGCAACGACAACTGTGGGCCAACAATAGCTAGATCTTGTGCCTTGTAGCTTTAAGCATCTTGGGATTCCTCACATCCCCTATCTATTGTATCTCTATTTTTTGAAACGGGTTCTCCTCCTTGAGCAGGGTTTGCTTTTATCACTCTTGTGTTCATTTTATTTCTACTTATTATTTCTCTCTATCTATTTGGCTTTCTATGGAGGTGGGAACACCAAAACGAGGGTTTGACTGAGACAAACCCCTAAATAACCTCAATATTTCTCCCTCGATCTTATGTGTGTAGGTATTGAAGATATTTGTTTGTTGGAGGCTTCTTACTTGGATTGTTGTGAGCACTTTATTTATCCTCTTCAATCTTATCATTTACTTTACCTTATTTTAGTTCTATCACTTTATGCTATTTTCTTGCATTATGGAAGTTCTTAGTAATTAGGTTGTTAGTAGTTGCTTTGTTGTTTTTTGTGACATTCTAAGTTTTGGATCCATACGAGACACCAACACACCTCTAGGACTCCAACGTGTTGAGTTGTTGTCCATTTTCCACACTGTCATCCTTTGGCCAAGAATTCATCAGTTTTTCTAGAAAACCTCTGTGACCTACTCTTTCTAATTCTCGAACTCTCACCTTTACAATCTGAGGTAATTTAGGGCAATTTGTTCCTTGGGACTCTCTTGAGAATAAAGAGACTCATGAGTAGCGAACCCCCCTTCTCTACATTTTGGTGAACCCAACGTGAACACACATTTCCAAAAAAATTTGGGGCAATGCCCCGAACCCCATTTCGTACTATCAAAATGATGCACCAACCTTCAACCGACTTGTTTATGCATTGTTTATTATATTAAACTTATTATTTTCAAAATGAATTTTATATCCTTTTTTATCATTTCATTATCTAATTTTATTCAAAGTTTTAATGATGTTCCATTTCATGCATGTGATGGTGACTTGGCCTTTCCTATGCCACTCTGTATCTTTGATCCTTCTCATGAAATTCCCCCCACTTCGAAGGATATTTTATTGCAAGAAGATGAAATCATTGATACCTTTCTTAACATTACTTTACCCCATCTTCATTCCAATGCACTCTCTTCTATAGATGATGCATTAGTGAATGATGAAATTCCTCTTAGATCAGATCCTCCAATGATGGATGTTGAGTATATTTCTTCAAATGATTCCTCTATAAGTTGTAAAGAATCCATAAATATCATCTATGTCTCTGCCACCCCTAAAAGTCCTAAGAGACCGATCATTTATCTGACCCTAGCTAGTCCTTCTCCTAAAAGGATTTGTTTTATTAATGATGTTCCATTTGATAGCGATTCTCCTGATATTTCTAAGGATCCCTCTTATAGATTAGTAGCCCATACTTTAATAATATAAATAATAAATTAAATGTTAATCAACCAATTTCTTTAGCACCTTCTCAACCAAGCCTTCCTCAAGTACCTAAACCCACAACTAAAGCACTTGGTGATTACAATTTTTTCGAGCAACTCTGTGTTACTCCGACAAAGATCTCACTGTGGGACTTGCTTTAGTCTACTCCCATTTATCAAGGTATGCTTCAAGAATCCTTGCAAACAATCCTCTTTCCTTCTTTTGATAGGTCAATGAACATTAATGCGTTGATAGATCATATTCGTGTGGATTCACTGAATATTACGTTCTATCCATAGGAACTCCCACCTCTGGAAGTAAAAAGTAAAGTGGACCCTCTAATGATTATAGTCAACATTAACAACATCGACATTAGACGTACCCTCGTTGACGTCGGTTCGGTACTCAACATATGTAGCATTGATCTATTGCCTAAAATTAAAATTTATTCAGATTCAATTGCAACTTCTTCTCTTGTTATTTGTGGGTTCGATAATGTCTTTCAAAAATCCCTAGGCATGATAATCTTTCCTTTGAGGTTGGGGCCTATTACTATACCCACCCTTGTATATGTTGTGTTAGAAAAAATACCATACAATCTTCTTCTCGATAGACTATGGTTTCATGCTATGGGTGTTGTCCCATATACCTTGCACAAATCTATTAAGTTCATTTCTAACAATCAAGTAGTCACAATCATCACTGACCCTAATGTCGTACACTTATGCGAGATGGAAGTTGCTGATCAAGTTTCAGTTGCACCTACTCTTATAAATATTACTCCTGCAATACCCATTGTAAATGATACACTTGAGGTAGATGTCCCTGAAGAAGATCCTTCTCAAGCAAGAAATCTTAAGTTTGCTCCTCTTATCTCTTCTCAAGAGAATGCATGTCTTGGTGATGATTGGGGTTCCTTAGGCTTTACAAATTCCTTTATTGAGGAATATAAAGTCAACTTGATCCACTTAGACCTTCTAATAACATCATCCAAACCTACTATCAAAGATGATTATTCTTTTGCATTGTAGGATAATGTGAACACAAATTGTAATGTTCTTAATGTTGATCCTCCCCATTCTAAGGAAGACGATCACACTTTTGTTAAAGAGGTTAATGTTGGCAGTCCTTACAAGAAGGCTGATGGTGATCCCATAGAAGAGTGTAATCCCCATTATTGGAATAATGCTCTCTATGAAGATCCCCCTCCTTAGATCAATATTTTCAAACATGCTATGACCCTGGATTCAAACTTGCCTCTAAATATGACTATAGGCGTAAAGGATGTGGGTGTAATGAACAAGGCATGTAGGTCACTATAGAATGTGTACCTTGCAAGCATAATTTGGGGCTTGGTTGCTCAAATGAACAATCTAAACGAAATCCATGATTGAATGTTGACATGATTTCCACTCAACCTCGTTCTCGCGGATCGATTCATTCGCCATTATCTTCTATCTTCATGTCTTCTTCTTGTGAGCAGTCAAGCTTTTCTCCACAAGAGAAAGGATTGTTTCTTGCTCCTTATTCTTTATCTAAGCAAGAGTATATTTTGTTGAGGCTTCTAAAATCCCACTTAATTACTCTTCCTCCTCCTACACAAAATATTTCATAAGCATGATAAAGAAAAACATTATTTTTATGCATACCATCAAGTGCTTGGCCATTCCACTAGTGAGTGTAAGGCCTTGAAGGATAAAATACAACAACTTCATGATTCTGGTGCCATCGCCCTCTTATTTTTTGATGTACCTATCTCTTCTTTGCATGACAAGTGATATCGAGGTATGCCTCTATCTTGTCTATTCTAAGCATTTTCTCATGAGCTTCTCACACCCCCCTTCTATAGTATCTTACATGATTATCCTCCCTTGTATGCTAGGGGACAATGATAACTTGATATGGAGATGTACATCCTTCTTAAGGACCCCTCTCTCTTCTATCTATCTTTCAATTGGAATATCCCTTGAGCAGACCCCTTTCTTTTGAAGGGTTCCTAAGGGACCCCTTTGAGAGCTTCTCCTTTAATTGTTGACTATTTGTGTGACTTTCTTTCTTCTTGCATTGCTTTTGCTATCTAACATGTTTTTTCTATGGATTAACATGTTTCTTTTCAAAACTAAGCATCTGTGAAGCTACTTTTTCAATCAATCTTGGAGGATCAAGCACCTCGAGCTTGCCTTGCAAGACTGAGCACCTATAAAGTCCTATCAGAATCTATGAAACCTTTCACATTTGGCCCCCTAGCACCGAGAACCTATGGCACCTCCTTTGTAGGACTAAGCACCTACAGAGCCTTTTGTTCACATTTCATAGGTCTGAGGGCCTGTGGTGCATTTTTTCAACTCTCCCTAGGACCGAGTACTTGCGGAGCCATCTCTCTTAGAATTTTTATTCCTTTCTTCCTCCTCCCTCTCTCTCTAAAATTATCTTCTCTCTTCTCTTCTCAATTGTGTATACCAGATCAAAGACTTGCATCTTCTTCAACCCAAGTATATGCCTCTTTCTCTCTTTGACATTGGTTGCTTCCTTGACTTTTGGGTGCATTCTTCTCTTGAAGCAATCGATCCTTACATTCTTCTCTTTGTTTAAGAATTCTTCTATGTGTTTTATCTTAATTTGGGGACAACACATAGTACTGAGACAACCTTCTACACTAAGGTCTCTTTCCCTTTGCTAACTCAAATCATTTATTTTGTTGTGTACCTTTGTGTGTGTGTTATCCATGTATATGTTCTAACCCCCTGATGTAATCACTTTTTATGTTCTAACATTGTTCTCTTGTGCAACTTTTTCTTGTCTAATGTGTTTTTTTTGTAGATCTTCAGCTTGGGGGCATACTTCCTTGGTTCAAAGAGTTTTCTGCTTCCTCTACAGTATCCTTTTGGCATCACGATTTTGTCTCTTCATGAATGAAAGTTATTTTTCACTTTGTCTACCATATCTCGACCTAGAGTGTGTCCTCTGGTTTGATTTCATGTATGGTATATATTTTCTACAAAGGACCCTCTATATAATTGAGTTAAGCCTGCCCCATTTATAGAATAGTATTTTCACATTTAGTGGTTGATTGAATGTTTAAGGGAGAGTTGAATAATCATTGATTGGTGTATCATCCCCATTTGATTTTATTTTTTCTACACACCATGCCTCCTCCTAATCGTTAATGTAAGTATTATACTATTTTTTCTTATTTTGAAGGTTGCCTGCATATTTGAAGCTATGCATGTGGTAATTTAAGATCACTCACCCACTAAATCAAAATATCTCTAGCCTCTAAGGTTGAGGGTTTAATTTTGGAGTGCAACAATAATTTCATATCACACTTGGTAGGAATTCATTCTTGAAAATCTCACAAATATGTATTTTTTTGGTCTTCATTTTTGAACAAAATCTTTTGAATAGCTTTATAATAGCTTAATATTGTTGGTCTAAATCTTGAGAAGTGTGCTTTGAAGAAAAAATTCACACTTGTTACACTCATACTATACTTTTTATGAAGAAATTATAGTTATTTTATTTTTAGCAACTTTTTTTATTCATTTGGAAACTCTATGAAATTGAACTTAGAAACTTATAAGGGTTTTTTCCTTTTCAAAAATATTTTTGTAGACATATACATCATAAAATGATTGGCTTTCATATTTATATTCCTTTCTATTTTGGTCATAAACAACAACCATACACAAAATATCAATACCCTTATGTGTGCTACCATGTTTGTCAATGGAGCATCCAACTCCATCTTATTGATAAGAATTTTTAGGTGGTGTAACTATTGAGAAACAAGGTGAAACTATTACAAGAATAAACTCTATAAGTGTATGAAAATATGAAATTTGTATACTACAGGCCATCATGTAGATACTCCAAACCTTGCTAATGTATGAGGTAAACCAAGTGACTAGGATGCACCTCTTCCCCCCTTTGCTACTATTGTTGTTGTTTAGAAGTTTTTTTTTTTTTTTAATGTTTTATGATCTAGGCACTAGCCCCATATGGACTCTAAGGGTGTGATTTTATATCCACCCACTTTTTTGTGAATATGTGTAATATAATTTTTTTTATAAGTGGTAAATAAAACACATTTAGAAAAAAATGTTTCTTTAAATAAGGATTACCATAAGACTATTAAAGTGAGATTGAGTATACAAGAGTCTTAAGAATCTATAATTTTTTATTGTATAAAAATTAAATTGATGTCTTTGAAATGACACATGTTATGCTATTTTCAGTACATGGTCATGAAGATATCTTAGATAGGTTTTCTAGTTTTTATATTACTATACATCTTGCATGCAATTATGCCCATTTATCATGATGGAATGCATAACAAGTTTATTTTTTATTGTAAAGCTTACTAGATATAACTTTGTTTTTATCAAACATATATGATACATTATTTATTTTCATTAATGTACCTAGGATGCATGTTGTATTAATATGCTAGTTAAAAAATGTACTTAAGAAAAATAAAACATATTTTCAAGCACTTATGAGTAAGTGAATGACCATAATAGAATGCATGAAGCAAAATAACCCAGATCATGTTTAAGAATAATCACATAAACTCAATTGATAGATGATCGACAATCAAAATAGCAAAAAAGGAAGTGTTTCAAGAATGAGAGAACATGCAAAATACTCATGAGACAAGAATGACTCGAAGAAATAATGTATAAAGGAAATCTCACAATAACATGATAAAATGTAACTCCAAGACAAATACAATCAATAGGAAAAACAAATCCAAATATAAACATATCAGAGTTACTCACATGGAAGATACATTATGACCTACTCCAAGAATTCAAGAATAACTCATACGAGAAGACAAGATACAAAATAAAGAATGCATTTTATATTTACACAGGTAATACCTCTCAGAACATTCACTTATCGAGTAGACCAAGCGTGGAATACAAGATTGTATTGTGAACACAACACTAAGCAAAATGGAAATCTTCTCTTTAGGTCCATAATGGATCCACATCCATAACCAGGTGTAGGATCCTCAATCTTTTTGTTGAAATCCTCATCAAAGAGTAACCATCTCATCTTATGATCCCATAAATAAGAGATCTCTTAGCCTCACCAAATTCTCTCTATTCTCCATGAGTATCCACCAATCAATCCATTTCAACTTCAAATACAACCTTTCAAAATTATGAAGCTCCAAGCAAATGATTAATACTCAAAACCAAAGAGAAAAAAAAGACCATTGTCAAAATTCCAACTATAGAATCAAGAACATCTCATGACATCATGATCTAACATCCCCTCCTAGGAGATCACATAAATATAACCATCCATCATCAAATGATTTATCAAAATCACTACCAATGCTCCCACTAAACTATGTAACCAAGCTCTCTAGGCATCGTGATAACCATCTCCTAATTGAAGATCCTCCATGGCCCCAACACAATCAAAGAACTCAACACCATGAGCTCCCAAAAGGTAAAGTACAACCACAATATCCAAACTAAGAATATATAATTGTCACACATACTTTATCAATAGAACCAAAGACATCATTAAAATCTCTCTACAATCCAAGTGTAGAATCCAAGAGCTCCTTATGACACCAACAACTATTGCAAAAGACCATTCATCTTTTAATCAAAGATTATCCATGGCTCACTACACATTGTAAAAATAACTTAGAACCAAAATATTGAAACAAAGAAGATATAACACATTATCTAACTACATAAATCTCCCACTGAAAGTAATACTAAGTTATACATGTCATCATGACCAATATCATTGCCAAAACTCTACTGAAAGTGAACAAAGCTTCTCATGCACCATAAACAACTATTATAGATTCAATGAACAACTATACCAGGTACTCCCAAGAACCATCTCTCACTGCAATAAGCATACCAACGTAACAATGGTTTCCAAGACTATGGCCTACCAAACAAAATCCACACCAAACAATTTGATAAGATCTACACATATGCAACATCTCAAAAGAGAAAAAAATAATCAATGCTCCAATCTTAAATAAATGAAAAAAATATGCATCCCCACATCAGTAACATGAAAAGTATATATAATTAGGTATAACATGTGAATTTCGAAGACTCAAACACCAAGGTTAATGCTAGATCTGATTTTCCAAATAAACCCACATAGGAGTAACCATAGATCAACAAGAACCCTCCAAGAGGCCATGCAAACCTATATTTGTCTTCATCCAAAACACTCTGAATACAATCTCATCACAAATCTATGTACCACATATTTTAGTTAATATGTAAAACATGCAAAACCATCTCTATAAATCTGAATTCCATTTAATCATCTAGACATTCACATCAAACATGTCATTTGAATAATGGAATAAGCACATATCTACAAACCCACAACTGAAATCAAGAGTAAACTGCAACCCAAAAGGGAAAACCAAGTTGTCTAGGAGTTTATAACATATGAAACATATCAGCTCCACAACCCACAAAGAGGTTAGTGGCTTATCTTCCTGTGCTTTCATGTAACCAAGGGATAAAACCATGAATCTAATAGAAGCACTCCATTTTGTAGTCCAAATCAAGGGTGTTTCTCTATGTGACTTGGATGTCTCTACCCACCCAATATGAACACCTTCTCATTGCACATGACTACAAGGTAAAGGAACACAACCACCAAACAAGAGGATATACACATATTATCAAACAAGAGCTCCAAGTTACCAAAACATAAGGTCAATCCATAAAGATCCATACTCATGGTCTTCCAATTCCCAACATAGATAATTTTGACAATACCCATGGATTTTAATATCACAAATTTGCAAAAAAAAATTAACTCAAAGGAACATTCATGACACTTTAATCTTAACAACTCTCAAACACAAGAACACCTAAATTCACTTAGAGTTTAGGGGACTTGGCCATTAAAATATTTATCTAATATGATCATATTGATGAAACCAATTGCTTGAGGTCTTCTTCAAAGTTCAAACTACCAAAATAGAAAGGTTGGTTATTATCAAAGATCCTTTTTTATTTTATCTTTGATCATGATGAGTGAATTCTTCACAACCTTTGAATTTAATCAAATCTCCTATTTGATTAAAACTCCATCAATCATAACATGTTATTTTTATTATCATTTATTGCCACTTCCTTTATACTTAATGTAATAATTCTCCCTCCACATGAGGAGTGTGGGGTGAGAAATTGAAAAGGGACGTTCACTTTTAGGTCAACATGTTATCTATTTTGATCCACTAGATTAACCTACTTGATTAATAATTAAGATTACCACTATTTTTCATAATCTACAATTATGAGGTTTTATTCTTTTATAAATAAATTTTGTCTCTTCATGAATGAAAGTTATTTTTCACTTTGTCTACCATATCTCGACCTAGAGTGTGTCCTTCTGATTGATTTCATGTATGGTATACATTTTCTACAAATTACCCTCTATATAATTGAGTTAAGCCTACCCCATCTATAGACTAGTATTTTCATGTTTAGTGGTTGATTGAATGTTTAAGGGAGAGTTGAATAATCATTGGTTGGTGTATCATCCCCATTTGATTTTATTTTTTCTAACACCATGCCTCCTCATAACCGTTAATGTAAGTATTAGATTATTTTTTCTTATTTTGAAGGTTGCATACATATTTGAAGCTATGCATGTGGTAATTTAAGATCACTCACCCACTAAATCAAAATATCTCTAGCCTCTAAGGTTGAGGGTTTAATTTTGGAGTGCAACAATAATTTCATATCACACTTGGTGGGACTTCATTCTTGAAAATATCACAAATTTGTGTTTTTTTGGTCTTAATTTTTGAACAAAATCTTTTGAATAGCTTTACAATAGCTTAATATTGTTGGTCTAAATCTTGAGAAGTGTGCTTTGAAGAAAATTTTCACACTTGTTGCACTCATACTATACTTTTTTATGAAGAAATTATAGTTATTTTCTTTTTAGCAAACATTTTTTATTCATTTGGAAACTCTATGAAATTGAACTTAGAAACTTATAAGGGTTTTTTCCTTTTCAAAAAATATTTTTGTAGATGTAGACACAAAAAAATATCGATTGATCCTATACACCCAATCCTGATTTTACTAACACCAATTCTGCCTAAATCATCTCTCTGCTAATCATTTAATTAAATAATCTCTATTTAATTAAATTCATCACATTTCATCTCTTAATTAAATAAATCAAATTTATCTGATTAAGTCATCATCTCATGTTAATTAAATAAATCACTTTGTTTAATTAATCCTATAGTCCCTTTTTTAATTAAATAATTCAGTTTATTTAATTAGGCTCTAAAGTCACCTCCCTTAAATTAAATAAATTAATCTTTATTTGATTTAATCTAACATCATGCTCTTTAATTAAATAAATCAAACTTTATTTAATCAAGTCTAAATTCATTATTCCTCTCACTTTGATTTATTTAAATCCTAAAATCTAAATCAAATTGTCAAATCAACTAATATCCTCTTAAATTAATCAAATCCTAATTAATCCCAATCTTAATCCATCAAATCCTCTAGCTTTTGCAACTTGCTCATGAAAATCAATTTAATTAATTTATAAATCTTCAATTTTCTTTCAAAAAGGCATCAAGGATGAAATATTCCCCAATTTTGAAATCTCCCCCAAAAAGTACTTGTCCATCCAACAAGGCATTAAAGGCCTCTTACACGTCCTTTTTTTGAGCCAAGTGGCATTTAATTCATTTCTTCTCTCTCTCCAACTTGTCACTTCTCGAAATTTGAATTTCTACCTAATTGCATTAATGTGCACATTCATCAAAATGTGCTCCACCTTTGTCCATTCACATGTTGACAAGTGGCATTGTGCTATTGGTTGGTGTTTGATCCCACATTCATCCATTTTTCCCATTCTTCTATCTTTGTCTTCTATAAATAGAAGGATCTCATTTGGATTTTGGATCCACAAGCTCATCCACAATCTTAGGCATTTTTATTCACAACTTGTGCAAAGTTATCATCTCCATGTTTTGAGACAAGTCATCCATTTTCATCCATTTTCATGATTTCATAGCTAGGTTATGGGAAATTTCATCAAGGAGCTTCAAATCTTCACCATTGATCATCAAGCTTGCAAGGAATTGGGAAAGAGCCATTTTTCACATCAAAATGACACCAATTCCCCTGTGGGATTGAGAGTTTGTTTGCATTGAATAGGATTTCATAGCTTTTTACTTGTGTTCTTCACTTATTTCTTGTTTTCAATGTTTCAAATGAATTTCATGGGGAATGTTGTTTCTAACTTGCATATTGAACTAATAATGTGTTTGTTCTTTGTTTTTGTGTAGGTCTAGGATCACCATTCACAATAGACATATACATCATAAAATGATTGGTTTTCATATCTATATTCCTTTATATTTTGGTCATAAACAACAAGCACACACAAAATATCAATGCCCTTATGTGTGCTACCATGTTTTTCAATGAAGCATCCAGCTACATCTTATTGATAAGAATTTTTAGGTGGTGTAACTATTGAGAAACAAGGTGAAACTATTACAAGAATAACTTCTACAAGTGTATGCAAATATGAAATTTGTATACTACAGACCATCTTGTGGATACTCCAGACCTTGCTAATGTATGAGGTAAACCAAGTGACCAGGATGCACCTCTTCGCCCCTTTGCTACTATTGTTGTTGTTTAGAAGATTTTATTATTATTATTATTATCTAGGCACTAGCCCTGTATGGACTCTAAGGGTGTGATTTACATCCACCCACCTTTTTTGTGAATATGTGTAATATAATTTTTTTATAAATAATAAAGAAAACACATTCATAAAAAAATGTTTCTTTAAATAAGGATTACCATAAGACTATTAAAGTGAGATTGAGCATACAAGAGTCTTAAGAATCTATATTTTTTTATTGTATGAAAATTAAATTGATGTCTTTGAAATGACACATATTATTTTATTTTCAGTACATGTAATTTGCATAAAACATGGTCATGGAGATATCTTAGATAGGTTTTCTAGTTTTTACATTACCGTACATCTTGCATGCAATTATGCCCACTTATCATGATGGAATGAATAACAAGTTTATTTATTATTGTAATGCTTACTAGATATAACTTTTTTTTTTATCAAACATATATGATACATTATTTATTTTCATTAACGAACCTGGGATGCATGTTGTATTAATATGCTAGTTAAATAATGTACTTAAGAAAAATAAAACATATTTTCAAGTACTTATGAGAAAGTGAATGACCATGTTAGAATGTGTGAAGCAAAATAACCCAAATCATGTTCAAGAATAATCACATAAACTCAATTGAGAGATGACCAACAATCAAAATAGCAAAAAAGGAAGTGTTTCAAGAATGAGAGAACATGCAAAATACTCATGAGACAAGAATAACTCTAAGAAATAATGTATAAAGGAAAGCTCACAATAACGTGATAAAATGTAACTCCAAGGCAACTACAATCAATAGGAAAAATAAATCCAACTATAAACATATCGGAGTTACTCACATGGAAGTTACATTATGACCTACTCCTAACAACCTAAACAAACTAAAAAAAGATATAGGAAAAATACATAATTCAAATAAAAAATAAAAACTACATTAACATATTAAATATAAAGATTATTACAGTGCCTCTTCCTAATCTCTCCTCATCTATCTAGTAATAACCCATTTCCACTTATTATTATAAACATAATTTTACCCAAATTAAAAATAAAAACCTACATTATTACATTACCTCCTAATCTCCTTTCATTTATCTAATAATAACCCATTTCGATTTATAATTATGAACACAATTTATTATGATTTTTTTTTATAAATATTGTTTCTTCCTTTTAAATTATTTTCTTTTAGCCTTCCTCACATATCCTTAGTAACCCTCTTATTATAAAATCTTAATGATGATTTATCCCTTAAACCAACAATCCTTTCATTCAAAACTAGCTAGTGAGACCAACAAGTCCCTTTGAATATTTGAATATGTTATTTTAGACCAACTAGTTATTATTGATGATACATAATATAGTCCATGTTAGACCAAATATTCTTAAAGTTTTGGTCCAAGCTTACTAGATATGGATGAACCATTTTTATTGAAAGAAAATTTTGACCCAAGTTGAACAAAATATCCATTCAAACAAATATGTTTCTAGGTCATCCTAATCCTTCCCAATATAAGAAACTTCTAAATTTTATCATTACAAATTTGACACGTGGCTGGGCAAAAGAGGGGATATGTTGTAAAAGGTGATTTGTGTAGTGGCAAATTAATGGTCATGAGGAGTTGTAAGTACATACTTTTACAATAAAAGAATAAAAAAATAAAAATTTGGGTCCAAGTTTGTAATGCTTAGAAACATAGTGTTCACCTTGTAAAAATGTTGATTAATAAGATCAATTCAAAGTCATTTAATGGCGTGGCAAAAGGACATTGAAAACTTTTCCTTTTCTAGTCTCATTGGACCAACGTTTTAAAATAAAAGTAGTCATGAGTGGCTCACCTAAAAACTCCTCTATTTGAGTTTTTGAATGGAAAAAAGAAGGGGCAAAGGTTTCGAGTCAAAGGTTCTCTTTTCCAAGAAATGTAGGCATGAACCTATCATGTTACTTATCCCCCACAAAGTGTGTTCATGGACCATATATTAAATTTAATTGATGTAAGTTGAACTACTTAATTGATATTAGGTAAGTGGCGTTATATATTAAATTAGTGACTTAAGAAGAATAAAAAATATTGTGTTAGTTGTGTAGTATGGAACTTTATGGATTAATTGCAATGATAATTTAATATGAGATGAATTATTGTCTCTAAGCTATTATGAGTAGTTTCATATCTTCAATTGCTTTTAAGTTAGAATATAGATATTTATAATTATTTAGATTTTAAAATATAATTTAAAGGGGAAATTGGGTCTTTTAACACAATTTGTTTTGTAAAAGGTGTTTGATTGTATGAGCAATTGTTTAAGGGTTTTGATTACATGCAAGTCAAAAGCGTTGTAATTACATGCAAGTAAAGAGTGCGGCAATCATAAGAAGAGAGTATTTCAAATGAGGGGGAATTTATTGCAAGCTTTTGGATTTCACTGTGTATGTTTTTGTGTTGATGTTTTAGATCACACTCAGTGATCCATCATCAGGAAGAGGGAATTTGTTTTTTTCTTGTGCCTAGTGAAGGTGTGCTTGCAAACCTATTTCCACCCTCCTTATTTTCTCGCATGTTGGAAAGTGTAAATATTGTTTATGACTAAGATGCAACTTGTGCTTGGGAAGTCGAAAGTGGGATTGATTAGAGAAGTCAATGAAGATTAGTTAGGATAAAGATTTCAAGAGGGAGAATAACACCAACACCAATCATGTGGGCCCTAGGGTATAAATAGGAAAGGAAAAAGTGAGCCCCCATACTAATTTTAGCATGTAATATAACTAGTAAAATCACCATAGTTGTTATTGGATGGTTGATACACACATATTAATAGTTTTTTGAGCCAACCACTACATAAATTGAATTTGACCAAAAAAAAGGTGTAGCGCTTCATCGAAAATACTATTTATATGTGCATATTGGCCATCAATAGCACCTATGGGTGATATTGCTAATTTAATTTTTCTACTTTGTTCAATATGATAAGGACATATCTTTATTTCTTCCTAGTACATTGTTGCCCAATGAACATGTAACCAATGTTGATCAATATGATAAGTGCTAGAGTAGCCAAGATCAACTTGCAAGATCAATTTTAAAAATTAATATGCAAGATAAACAAATATTATCATACAAAACATGTGTGTAAAATGTACAAAAGAGAACCTTGCACATAAAGGCAAGAATAAGAAGGTGAGAAGATTGGACTAAAATTTTGACTACCCCTCTAAATGTGAAACACATGTAGGACTCTTGGGGAGAAAGCTAATCACTAACAACCAGGTTTGATGAGGCACACATGTACAAATAAGAGTTTCTAACAAATGGAGTAAAGAAAAAAAAATCTTGTGAGAAAAAATCCTCTCCAAAAGAAAGAATAAGAAGGATAAATAAACCTTTTCAAAATATTATCCTTCAAAGAAAGGGAACATAAAGATGAACTCTTAAAGCATGTAGAAGTTATAAATGCCATCAAAGAAGAATTGGTTGTTGTTGGAATTAATGAAACCTCCAATATAGATTAATATAAGAGAGGCACACAATATTGCATGAGTGGCCTCAAGTACACTACTCAACCATGAATAAAAAAAGGGTGCAAAGGAAAAAATATTCTTTGAAGTTGAAGATGTAAATAGTACTATGATTAAGGAGCAGAAAAATATTGCACAAGTGACAAATTACACTACTAAATGTGCATGGTGCTCTACCCAAGTACTAAAATATTGCAAGTACTAATCAACTAAAAAGTAAAATGTTGCATCCATTGCTCCACTAAATCCATGGAATTATTGATATAACCATGTGATGATACCCCCATAATATTGAGAAGGGAGAGGTATAGGAAAATCAATTAAAGTGTGACACAAAAAATGCAAAGGAAATAGAATCTAGCATCAAGTTTAATATGACGTACAAGCAACTGAAAAGGGTGTGCAAAAACTAAGGCACACACTCATGAGGATATAATATTTTTTATTCTTTGTTGTCTTTGGAGGTACACTCACTAGACAAAGTTATGATGGAAAACACTAAGACACTTGCACAATCCCCATGACACTTATTAATATAATGTGAGTACAAAAGAGGCACAATATGATGTATAAAATTTCCCCTAAGGAACATAAATCAAGTAGGAACTTTATCTTAGTATTTTATTGTAAGATCAATTCCACATGTATGAATATTGATGTAGGAGCATCTAGTGGTGTAAGGGAAATCTTGTATCACCCAAAAATATTGTATTTTCATTTGTTTATAGTTTCCTTAGTTGTCTTGGGTCCCATGACGACTCATGTAGTCTTTGGGATAGCTAGAAGTTTGAAACAACAAGAAATAAGTCACCTACTATTTTTAGTAATTTGGCCTATTCGGGTCGTATGGACACGAAAATAGACCCCAAGGAATGAAATCAAAAATTAATATTTTTGGTGAAAGAATCATCTCAAAATCTTGTACTGTTTGGAAGATATTAAATTTTCATCCCAAAGAATTTCTCTAATGAAGTTTAAAACTAAAAATTGAGGCCCTTCAGAGTCCCAGAATAGGGTGCAAAATCTTTGATCTTTTAGATCTAGCAAAAAATGGTGTAGATATCTTCACAAGCTTTCCAATGATATATTACAATTGAAAATATGACAGTCATATCAAAAGTTATGGCCCCAAGAAGTTGCCTCACTAAAAAGTGAATTTCACTAAAATATCTTCCTAGACAAGAAATCAAATGGTGAGACTTTTGATGCCAAAACAAAAGGGAAAGTACATTTTATAGAACATTCTAGGGCAATTATTGGGTAAAATAAAAGGATTAAGTGGGGGTTGTAGAAGGTGGGTTCATTAGTGCAGATTGTGGATCTGAATAATAGTTTTTTTTTTTAGTTGATTTTGTTGTAATGAATTAAGCCCATGAGGCTGTAGCATGTAAGTTTGAATCTGTAATTTCATTTTCTGAAAATAATTGAAAGTGGGCTAATTTTTGTTTCGCATCTTTTGTGTTGGTATCTATTGTTGTGTTTTGCAGGTTTAGGCGGTGTGGCTCTCATCAAATATACAAGACAAACATAAATTATCATACAAAACATGTGTGTAAAATTTGTAAAAGAGAGACTTGCATATAAAGGCAAGGATGAAGAGGTGAGAAGGTAAGAATGCAAGTTTGACTACCCCTCCAACTATGAAACATATGCAGGATGCTTGGGACAACTGTGGAGACACTTGTAGATTTCATATGAAGTGATAAAAAAAGTGAGACGTCTCTCTAAGTGAGCTTAATCTAGTGAATAGGTCTACTAGGTACCAGGTAAAAGTAAACTAGGTAAGTAATATCTTCTCTCACACTAACAATAAGTATTTACTTGGACATTTTATTTTTATTTTCTTCATATACACTATTAGTTTAATGAACCCCTAGATAAGTTGATGGAGTTAAATTCAAATTCTATATAACAAACATGGTTCACTATGTGTGAAATGCTACATTCATATTATATAAAAAGAATTTAATTTCATACACCTATTACATAATTTACATTAATTAAAAAATAAAAAATTAAATGATTGTCACCAAATAGTTGGGTTAGGACTTGGGATTCCCTTGAATGCAATAATCAAGGAAGATATAAAGTTATTATTTATAAAGATTGACAAGCTTTTTCTATGCTTCGATTGACTAGTCAATTGGTGGGTTAAAATGGTTGCACTATACTTGAATCTTGATGCTCATGTGTGTGACATTAATTGAAGGTTTTCTATAGTAAACTATTATCATAGGAACCTATAGCATATAATTTAATTGGAAGTATTTTATAAATTGGCATTATGTTTGAATCTATATCAATGAAAATATTAAATAGAACACCAAATATTACTAATTATGTCATATGATCAAAGGTAATGGAAGGCCTTATAACACATAGCTTATAAGAATACTCACTATTACTAGCATATTATGATATATTGGTTACACCCAAGGGAGTGATATCCATAGACATAATTGATTCCCTTAATTCCTTGCAACCCCTCCTACATGCATTTATATTGTTGGTTTATTGAATATTAATAGTATTTCTCTAAATATTGAAATCCTAGAATTGATATTTACAATGCAATAAACTATCTATTAGAAAAATATAAGCAAACAAATAATCTTATTGGCTAAGCACAACATGAATTATAACAACTTCAAATTCATAGATATCATTAATATAATATATACAATGTTATTGTGTAATTATAATCTAATAATAAAATATATTAAAAATATCTTCTAGTTACAAAATGTAACATAAAACCTAGATTAAATATATTGTTCTTTGTACATAAGAGATAATTTTGTTACCATATATCAATTTGTGTTCTTATTTCATCAAAAGAATATAATATGAACAATTCATAATTTATATTTATATGAAGGAAATTTTACACTCTTAATATGGAAACCAAGGAATATGTAAGGCACAACCTTATGTGTGCTTTTTACAAATCCTTTTCATTTTGGTCAATCCCAATATTGCTAGTTAGCCAAATCAATTGGTAAATTTTGTGGCCTTGGTTTATGTATGGTGTGGGTACCATCAGCCACCTTGGTGAACCTCTTGGTTAACCCTATCTCTCTATCTAGACAACATGATAGTAAACTTGTGTATGCTAATAACAAAAAATTAATAATGTATATTGATTATCCTTAATAAGAGACTCTTGAATTTTGTATCACAAATTATATTCTCTACACTCTAAGAATGATCACTAATGTTGATGGCTATGCTTTTAAATCTCATTTTTCATGCTCACTTAATCCTATTTGGTAGATGGCTACCTGATTTAGCTGAGGTTGCACTTGTGACTTAATTTGACTAGATTTAATTTCTAGGTGACATTTCTTCACTAAGTTTGTTGGTTTGAACATGAAGTAATGAATGATATTTTACTAAGATTGGATCTAATGAATTTGTAATGTCTTTGTGTTCCTTTATGTGGAGACCACCTATGAGTGTGATTAGGATTATTGATATTGTCAAAGTGGGTCAAGAGGATTGATAACTAACTGGATGCAAGTGAGTTTGAGTGAAGAAAACACTGACCATACTAAAGGTGAACCTTAGGGAAAAAAGATGGTAACTTATGTACATTTAGTATCTTTTTTGTGGTAGCCTTTTTTTAGACTTCAAGAATTAGGTAGCCCCATATAAATTGCAATGTGCCTAGTAAAAAAATTTCACGTGACTAGTGACATTGGCGAACATGCTCTTTGGTACCATGGGGATGAGCGAAGATTGCACCTCGTGACCCCTTTCCTGCAATAGGATACTTTAGCCTATTAAGCCAAGGGCTTTGGCCCTTGGTCGTAGCCTTTAATAATATACAATTGTTAAGGAATAAATTAGGAAGAATAAAAAATATTTTTTATAATATAAGTAGTATTTACAGGGTGTTGTACCCTTTACACAAAGAACCCATAGGGCCAAAAAGGAAGCTATTTAAAAACATTAAACCTATCTCTTTTCATTATATTATTATTGAAATTTGGATTCATTGTTATAATGAATCAAGCAGGACACAATCTATACAAATTATCACTAATTGAAATATAAAAATTGAATCTAATGAAATTAGAGAATGAAGATTATTATTTATAATTAAGTTGCTTCAACTATGCATATATTAGACATATCAATGTTGTAATGAATGTGCACAAATAAATTGTCAATACGAAAAATGAGAATCGTTAGAACCATAAGTTAAGCACTTCAATTCATGATTTTTTATGTTATAACCTTGTTCCTTAGTGAATTAACATTGTGAATTATGCGACTAAGGTCTCCTTGAAATAAGTTGTATTTTTATTATGGGATGATTTGCTTAGGAGCCATGTGTTTGAATTGTCCTAAGCTTGTGTTAAGGGATGTGAGCTCCCTTAAGTCACAAACTTGGATTTGCATTTGAAAGTGAATTTAAATGGTGTTAAAAATTATTTTTTTGATTTATGGGTAAAAATAGATTTGTAAGGAAAGTACCTATGAAGTGGGAGCTTATTAGACAACTATATTTGAAATTTGGGAATGATTTCACATTTCCAAAAACCCCTTGGAATGATGTGACATGACCTATTGTGTGGGAAGATAAAATATTGGCTTGTCACTCTCCAGGCCACCTCACCTAGGTTGGAGGAGGGGTTGTTTCAAGTACATCTCCATCCAAATGTATCACACATGTGGGAGAATCTACTATGTGAGTACATTAAAAATAATTAACAAGTACACTCCTCTTTCCTAAGTCTCACACATTTGTGCACTCATAGGAAATATGTTACCTTATTTAGGGTATGTGTGTTAGGGTAAGGGAGTGAGTTGGATGCCATGCGTCACTCTCTCATTTAGTGAGAATAAGTGACTTGGAAATTCTTATTTATACCCCTGTCTTAGGCTTGAGGAGGGGGATTCATGACTTATTTTTCCTTTATTTGTTGTGTGAGAAGATATTTTTTGTATTATTAAAGAACTTGGGGATAAGAGAAACTTTGGAATATGGATTGATGGCAAGATGAAGATGAAGTCTTGGAGAATGAATTAAATCATACATATAGGTACAAGTTTCATATAGAGAGATAGGTGCTCCCAACTCCTTTTCATTATTTGCATATATGTTGTGGGTGTTTCTTGTTTAAGTGGATGCTCTTTTCTTGAATATAGTATTATGGAAATGGTCGTATTATTTTATTTTAATGGATTGTACCATTCAATATGTGTGTGGAATATTCAAGATGAGTGAGTCTCTTAAAAATTTATTATCCTATTTCAATTATATTTTTATAGGTTGTATACCCTTGTATTGATGAGTTATATACGGTTCTCCTAGCTCAAGGGATGGCTAGTGCCTTATTAGACTTAATGATGCCATAATGGTTGGGTGGAGAGCATTTTTTCCTCCCATTGACATGCTACATATTAGGGCCTTCTAGCATCATCCATTGGGGATAAGAAAATAAAACTATTGATTTCTTTGGGTTGCTTTGTTTTAAGAACGCTCTTTGAAAAGTGAAAGATAATCTGATGACTTTGTTGCACCTCTATTTATTGAAGAGAAAAGTTGTATTATTTTTAATATTTGTGAAAAGAATATTTTAAGTGAATGTGCATGAAAGAAAAAAATGTGTTTTTCATTTTGAAAAGAGTTTGAAGAGAAAGTTTATGTTTCAAAACTATTTGCAATATAACTTAAGTCTTGACATGTGAATATTTACAAGGTATATTTTTGTGTTTTTCCCCAACACTATATTTTATATTTTCAAACAATTTGCACTTCAACTTAACTTCCATGGATTAAATTGATAATGTAATTATTTTAATTGCTTTCCCAAACCCCACATTTACAAAATAAAAGGGAAATGAATTGTATTGTACTATTGTCTTTTGTACTTCAAAATGAAAGTTTAATGGTGAGAGTATTTAAATTTAATAGAAGTTAGATATGTATATAATTATCTACTCATCTATTTTAAAATGGGTAAAAGTGATATATATACCTCAAACAAAAGTCATTATATATTAAAAAATTAGAAATAAGGTCTTATGAATATAATATTATATTTTTAATATAATATACAATATAAATGGAGGATAATTCATTATATATAAGATAGAGAAATAAATTGTATATTAAAAATAAATAAATAAAAATAATTAATTAATTAAAAATTTAGGACATGAGGGGCGACAAGATCAAACCCTACAACTGGGGCCATACCCAAAGGAGGCTTGGCCCCCATAGGCCATGGGCCCCCTAAATCGTGTAACCTATAGAGGTTTCCATGGACCACATGGTGGGCTAATGATCCCCATTTGGGGCCACAACCTCAACTCGCACATCTTTCATTTCTATAAAAATATATATTCAACCAAAAAAGAAATCCCTCATCGCTCATATATGTATGTATGTATATGGGTATGCATGTGTATATAATTCAAATAAATAAATCTATTTTTAACAATGATATATTTATACATATGCAGATGTATATATCAAAATAAAATAAAGAAAATACTTATCAATGTTTATATGCAACAAATAGAAGGAATACAACATGTTCAATATTCTCCATACTCATATGGATCTTTTTCCTCCTTCACCCCTTAAACCTACAAAAAATAAAATGAAGGTAAAAAAATGAAAGAGTTCTTTTGTTTGATTACTTGTGGATTAGGGCTTCTTGTAAAATTTCCTTATTCCAAGGGATAACATTAAACCTCGTCCAATGGATGAGATTTAAAGAAGACCTAAATATTCTAACATTACATTACTTAAACTAATATCAACCTAATGACTAGGCTCTGGTTGAGGACCATATGACTAGGCCCCCTAACTTAAGTTATAACTTAAAGATCCTTTGTGATTAAAAATATAAATTATACTTAATTTTTTATAGATTTATTTGTATGATATCTTTATGTTTTAAAATGATCCCTTTCAATTAATTAAAAATAAATATGACTCTTCTAATGTTTATCTCTACCCACAACCATTGTACAAATAAAATACTTAAATATTTATCATATAAGTTAATTAAATCACTTTAGTCATAGGTGTAGCCTCAATGGTGTTAACTATGTCAAGATTATAGGATAGAAATGTAATAAAGTGATTATCCAAATTTAGTCATTGATGATGAAGCAAGTTAATGAGCACATATTATCAAAAAATTATTTTATATTAACATTGATTAAATATCTATTATTTTGAATTTGGGTTAGGATATCCCTAAGATCTTAATCCCCAGTCACTAGGGTTTGATCTTAACCGAATAAAGGCCTATCATCATCCAAGTTGATTCATTAGCAAGGATTATGTATTTGTGTTGACTTGTAAGCCTACATTCATGGTCGTCTTGTGCCTTCTACATGCTTCATTTTTCACATTATGGCATAAGAAGTGGCACCGCATATGTGCATGTGCCACTCCCTGAAAAATTGTTAATGAGAATCAGCATATGTTGTGTATTGCAAGGGTGCAAGTTCATGAATGATGTGCCAACAAAATAAATTCTTTATTTTTAATTTTTGGGAATGATAAAATAGTAAGAGAAAACATTAGTTGTAAACAAATTTATTCCCAAAAATTGTAATTAAAGGTGTCTCAACCTTAGTCCTAATATTAAAATTATAAAAGGTGCAATATTTGGGTTATAAAATAGAAAAAAAAAAAAAAAAACTCAATTTATAGGCTATAGAGTGTTTTTCAAGGATTAAAAAATATATTAGGTTGTTCAATATTGCCTTCAAGGGTGCTTGTTGTGTATGCCTCTTTGAGCTCTACATTTTTTTTAAATGGGATCAATCAACCTCCTAAATCAAAAGTTATGGCCTCCAAAAGTTATGTTGTTTACATTAAAATGTAAAATAATATGTTGGGAACATAAAAGAGTTATTAGTGAGAATTACACATGTTGATGATGCTCTTGTGGAGGATTGCTTTGCAAGTTTATTGTAACTATATTGTTTACTAAATAATACATTGGGTTGCTTTAGAATGCGTTTTTTCTCTTAAAATGGTTTTCCCCATATACACTTGTGTTATAATATATTATTTATTGTATGTTCATAAGTGTCTCTTCTTTTGTAATTGTTAAAATATTAAAATTTACACAATGCTCTCCTTCAAATTTTAGTGTAGGAAGCATTCTTTTACCTTTCTTCTTTTCAAAAAGTTATGTGAGGGTAAATAATAATTTAAATTTGAAAGTATGAAAGAAATTATGTTCATACTTCAAATTAACTAACTGTAAAATTGGTAATTAATTAAGAATCTAAAGGAGATTCTAAAGAAAATTCGACTACCTAATGGTGTATCTAGCTTCTAGATTATGGATATTAAGTTAAGATAATATTAGATGATGACATTTTGAATGCTATTTTTCATTTGGAGTGTCTTCATGTTCTTTGGACTACAATTTGGGAGATATATGAAGATCCTAATACTCAACCATTCCTAGCTGATCCTATTTCAGATTTTCCTATTCCTCTTCAATTTTTAGAATGGATATCCTATGATTATGATACTATTTGGGAGTTTGAATATTTTGAGTACTTTGAATCCTTAGATGAGGATAACAAGTTTTCTTTAGATGCTCCTTCTTCTCCTTTAGAGATGGTTGTTGATACTTCACCTTCATTGATTCCTTATGTAGAGTCATTAATTGAGGATCCCATTATTCTTGTTCAACAAGACCATTCATCTTATGTTGGTGATTCATTGAGAACTTTCATTGATTCATTCTAATAGGTATCTCATTCTCTTCTTGATTGGGATTCCTATTTATCAAACATTGCATCCTTATTTGTGGAATTTCATATTTTAGATTTGGAGGACACATTTGAGGGGTTATCTCTAGATGCAAGAGCATGCAGGGCCAAGGACAATCCTGCATCATTTTCCCATGTTGTTTGATCAAATTTTGGGCATACATGTTCTATTGGAAAGACTTAGTTCTATCGACAGGACATTATTTCATGTTCCAACGATGCTCCAATGGTTCTACTTTTTCATCGACGTGAAGAAATCATATTGGCGGGATAAGGTCTCCTATCCCACCGATATTCCAACGATGGGTGTCATCAATGGGACAAGTGTCTATTGACACGTCTTCGTTGGTTGTCCCCATGATGGCCCGATGTACATGTGCTTGGTGTTCTTGTTTGGTAGGAGTGTGTTCTATTAGCAGGACCCTCTCTTCTGTCTCCCAGATGCTTCGATATGTTTGTTCGGTAGGACTTGGTGGTATCGGTGGGACTCAAACTTGAGTCTCCCCAATAGGGCAATGATTTGGTGTGCGGGGTGTTCATCAGTGGGACTTCCCCATTTCGGTGGAAGGTATTATGAGGTATCAACAATGGGGTGATGGTCGGTCTTGGTAGTGTATACAATACATTTTGTGCAACGGTCAATGGTGGTATGTGGTGGAATGATATTTGTTAGTTTTCCACATCGTTGTTGTGGAAACCAGTCTCCATTGGTTGACTCAGTGATTTACTGATAATGATGAACAATTTGATGTTTAGTTAATTCTAGAAAATTTGACTTGAGAGCAGGAATGTGCATGGATGACCTGAAGGAATAAGAGAACAATTTGTAGTGTTAGCAGGGTAGGAGCATAGGGTAGTAAAGTACAAATAGAGTGTTTCTCTAAAGAGAATATCTGAATGTATCTTTGTTCTTGAATAATAAGACTATATTTGTTCTCTTGTGCATTCATTTTGATCTTTCTATGTGTGTGTCTATGTTGGCTGGGAGATTGGATAGTCTGGAAAGACCCTTCGGTCTCGACTGCACCAAGTGGTATCAAAACAAGTTGCTCTTGGGAAGGTGTCAAGCAATTATGAAGTCCTATAGAGAATTTTTTGTGGGTAAGAAAGAAGGAGACTTGCAGCTCCAAAGGACTTGCATAAGATGGCACAAAGAGGAAAAGGTAGAGGATGAGGGGTGAAAAGAGAAACATACCCTATCCTGGTGGAAATGTTGAGAGGGATTGCGGCTAGATTAGAGGCTGTCGAGAATGCAAAAAAAAGAGGTCATCATGTCAAAGATGTGAGTGACAAAGAAGAAGAAGAAGAATAGGCTGAACCTAAAGGAGAACAACTAGAACTTGATCAAGGGGAAGAAAGGTTCATTCAATCCCTAACTAGAATAAATACCAGACCTTGTTTTGACCTCCTAAGTGCAAAGGGAACCTGAATTCCAATGATTTGTTGGATTGGATCACTGAGATGGAGAAGTACTTTGAATTTGAAGGTACTGAGGATGACAAGAAGGTGAAATATGCTTGCAAAAATTTGAAGGGGAATGTGTCCCTATGGTGGGATCATTTGTAGAACGATAGACAAGGAAAGGTAAGGAGAAGATAAAATCATGGGACCACAGGGTGAATAAACTAAAAGAAAAGTTCATGCCTGTAGACTATCATATAAGTCTATTTAGGAAATTATAGAACTTGAAACAAAGGGAGTCTAGTGTCAAGGAGTACATTGAAGAACTCTATCGATTGAATATTCGAGCAGACCATAATGAGGATAAGGTTGAGCAAGTTGCAAGATACCTAAATGGTCTGTGAGTGTCCATTCAAGATGAAATAAGTTTGCTCAAGTTGAAAAATGTGGAAGAGGCTTCTCAATATGCCTTGAAAGCTAAGGAGAAATTAAACAAAAAGCAACAAGGCAATAACAAAGGTAGAGGCATAAATTTTTGTGACCAAGGATAGAGCAATGGTGGAAGAGGATATTCTACCAAACCTGATGGAGAAGGTACCTCTCAAGACATGGGAGGTAGAGGATATTTTTGAGGAAAAGGGGAGTCATATCGAGGAAGAGGTGGTTTTGGAAGAGGAAGAGGTAGAGGATTCATTGTTACATGCTACAAATGTGGAGAGACCGGGCACAAGTCTTTTGAATGCCCACAAGTTCAAGGTGGAGGCAGAGGAAAGGAGGCCAGAGTGCATGTGGCCCAAGCTCAAGATGAAATGTTGGAAACTTCCAAGCATGGAGAAGACCCATAAGATGGAGAGTCCTCGATGATAAGGAATATTTTGTTAATTCCTGAGAAGGTAGAAGAAAAACTGATACAAATAAGAAATTTGTTCAGGACCAAATGCAATTCAGGTGGTAAGTGTTGTAAAGTAATTGTAGACAGTGGAAACATGGAAAATATTGTGTCCGATGAGATGGTGAGGAAGTTGAAGCTGAAAATGTTGAAGCATCCTAGTCTATAAAAGGATTTCTTGGTTGCAAAAGGATCATCAATTATTGGTAAGAGAAAAATGCTTGGTTAATTTTTAGATTGGTAAATACAAAGATGAAATACTCTATGATATAATTCCTATAGATGCTTGTCATATCTTGTTGGGAAGACCATGGAAGTTTGACCATCAAGTTGTTCATTATGGTAAGAGTAATACATATACCATTAAGAAGGATGGTTAGGAATATACTTTGAATCCCATGAAGGATAAGGGTGAAGATGCAGAAGGTACTTCCAAGGTGTGTTTTGTCGTAGGAAAGTAGTTCCTGAAGGATATGAAGAAGGATTATGTTTGTTATGCAGTGGTAGCATGACTACCTCATCCTAACAACATAAAAGGAAGAAAAGTTGTTGGTAGAAGTTCAAGAATTGGTTGATGAGTATGTTGGCATAATGATGAAGGAATTATTGGATGGGTTTCCACCGATGAGAGAAATCAGTCACTATATGGATTTGATTCTAGGAGTGATTTTTCCAAACAAGGCACCATATAGGATGACACCACAAGAGAATGAATAGGTAAATAGACAAGTCTAGGAGTTTTTGGACAAAGGTTTGATTAGGGAAAGTCTTAGTCCATGCATTGTACCTGTTGTATTAGCACCTAAGAAGGGAAGTGAATGGATGATGTGTACAAAATCCTGTGCAATCAATAAGATCACCATCAAATATAGATTCTCATTACTAAGAATGGATGATTTAATGGATTGTTTGAGTGGAGCAAGGTATTTCACAAATATTGATCTAAAAAGTGGTATCATCAAATCAAAATTCGTCAAGGGGATGAGTGGAAAACAACATTGAAGATGAAGTGTGGTCTGTATGAGTGGCTTTTCATGTTTGGATTAAAAAATGCACCTAGTACATTCATGAGACCAATGAATCAGGTGTTGAAGCCCTATCTTGGTAAGTTTGTC
The DNA here is from genome assembly GCA_007258455.2 of Sequoia sempervirens. NCBI lineage: Eukaryota > Viridiplantae > Streptophyta > Pinopsida > Cupressales > Cupressaceae > Sequoia > Sequoia sempervirens. The sequence goes on along the minus strand of VDFB02353493.1, from coordinate 240,918,110 downwards.
ATAGTTTATCTTGATGATATTTTAATTTTTAGTAAAACAAAAGAAGAACATTTAGAACATATTAGAGCTGTTTTGCAAATATTGAAAGAAGAAAAGTTAATGGTGAACTTGAAAAAGTGCACTTTCATGAAGGAGTTACTATACTTTGGATTTGTAATCTCTGAGGAGGGATTAAAAATGGATCCTGAGAAAATAAAGGCTATTGTTGAGTGACCATCACCAAAGAGTACTTTTGAAGCCTATAGTTTTCATGGGTTGGCCAGTTCCTACAAGAAGTTCATTAGAAATTTCAATGGGATATGTGCTCCCATTATAGAGATAATGAAGGGGACCAAAAAAAAGTTCCAATGGATAGTTGCAGCAGAGAAGAGTTTTCAGCTATTGAAAGACAAGTTGACAGAACATCCGATGTTGGCATTACAAAACTTTGGAAAAAATTTCCAAGTAGATTGTGATGCAAGTGGAACATCAATTAGAGGAGTTCTCAGTCAGGAAGGAAGACCACTTGTGTACTTCATCGAGAAGTTGAATGAAGCCAAGAGGAAATATTCAATGTATGATCAAGAGTTCTATGCAATCATGCAAGCGCTTAAGAAGTGGAGGCATTATTTATTACCAAAAGAATTTGTGTTGTATATAGATCATCATTCTCTATAATTTATAAATAGCCAAGGTAAGTTGAATCAAAGGAATTTGAAGTGGGTTGAATTATTGCAAAGTTATTCTTTTTTGTTGAAACATAGAAGTGGTAAATCCAATAGGTTCACTGATGCATTAAGTAGAACTTTGTTGTTGAGAGGTGAGAGTGAGTGTTATTGGATTTGATGTATTGGATGAGTTGTATGAGAACAACCCAGATTTTAGAGAGGCCTAGTTAGCATGTAAGAATCCAACTGAATTGGATTAGACTCCATGGCTGGAGTATTTCATTCAGGAGAACTTGTTGTTCAAAGAGAAGAAGTTGTGTATAGCAAGAGGTTCTCTGAAAGTGGTGGATTAGGAGGACATTTTGGAATAGATAAGACAACTGTGTTGTTGAATGGAATCTATTATTGGCTAGGAATGAATGTGGATGTCAAGAAAATGGTACAAGGATGCAGAATTTTCCAACATGCGAAGGGTATGAAGCAAAATACTGGACTATATCAACCATTACCGATTCCAGAGAGACCATGGAAACACATTAGCATGGATTTTTTGCTAGGAATGCCTCAAAATCAAAGAGGTCATGATTCAATTTTTGTGGTTGTTGATAGATTTACAAAAATGGGTCATTTTATTCCATGTCAAAAAACTAGTGACACTTCCCACATAGAAAATTTGTTTTTCAAAGAAATAGTTCGGTTGCATGGATTGCCTAAGAGTATCATATCTGATTAGGATACAAAGTTTGTTGGTCATTTATGGCATACATTTTGGAAGAAATTAGGTACACATTTGGGTTTTAGTTCAACCTACCATCCACAAGCAAATGGTCAGATTGAGGTTGTGAACAAAATTTTAGGTAATCTTCTTCGATGTTTAATGATTGGAGACAAGCCAAAATAGTGGGACTTGTTGTTGCCACATGCCAATTTCGCCTATAATAATTCAATAAATAGGAGCATTGGGAAAATTCCATTCAATGTGGTGTATGGTTTCAGCCCTAGGGGTGTAGATGAACTTAGAGATAGTGTAGACCTACTGAAGGCAAGTGTTGTGGTGGAGGATTTTGTAGAATATATCAGAGATTTGCATAATGAGGTGAAAGAAAATCTAGAGAAGAATACTGCTAAGTATAAGGATTCTGCTGAACGTCACAAAAGAGAGTAGGAATTTTAGATTGCACAGCTGGTATGGGTTCATTTAAGGAAGGAGAGGCTTCCACATGGAACCTACAATAATTTAAAATGGAAAAATATTGGTCCTTGTTGGATCCTACACAAGTTTTCAGCCAATGTCTATGAAGTTTAGCTTCTAGAGAATGTGGATATATCTCCTATTTTCAATGTCAGTGATCTGTACAAGCATTTTGAAGGAGAGACAAGTACTCAACCACATTTTCCTATGAATGTCATTAATAATATAGAAAGGGTTAATCAGTTACATGCGAAGGAAACTAAAGAAATAGAGGAAATCATTGATGCCAAGGTTGCGAAGAAAACACATTGTAATGAGTACATGGAGTACTTAGTCCGTTGGAAAGGAAAATCAAAGGATGAAGAATCTTGGTTGAAGGTGTATGAGTTGGCTCAGTTTGGATTATCAATTCTAGACTAGCCCAAATGTTCATGAGTCTTCACTCATAGAACATTTCTCCAACCCCGGGTGTTTGATGCAAGAGCATCCAGGGCCAAGAACGATCTTGCATCATTTTCCCATGTTGTTTGATCAAATTTTTGGCATACATGTTCTATCGTCAAGACTTAGTTCTATCGGTGGGACGTTCTTTCATGTTCCACTGATGCACCGATGTTTCTACTTTGCCATTGGCATGAAGACCTCCTATTGGCGGGACAAGGTCTCCTATCCCATCAATAGTCTGACAGTGGGTGTCTTTTATGGGACAAGTGTCAGTCAATTGGACATGGTTGGTCATCCCCATGATGGCTTGATGTACATGTGTTTGGTGTTCTTGTTTAGTGAAAGTGTGTTCTATTAGCAGGACCCTCTCTTTTGTCTCCTTGATGCTCTGATATGTTTGTTCAACGAGACTTGGTGGTATTGGTGGGACTTGTACTTGAGTCACCTTGATAGGGTGATGATTTGGTGTGCGGGGTATTCGTCAGTGGGACTTCCCCGTTTCAGTGGAAGGTGTTCTAGGGTCTCAACGATGGGGTGATGGTCGGTCTCAGTAGTGTATGCGATATGTTTTGTGCAACGGTGAACAATGGTATGTGGCAGAACAATGTTCATTGGTTTTCCACATCGTTGTTGTGGAAACCAATCTCCATTGGTCGACTCAATGGGGTATTGATAACGATGAACAATCTGATGTTTATTTAATTCCAAAAACTTTGACTTGAGAGCAAGAATGTGCATGGCTGACTTGAAGGAATAAGAGAACGGTGTGTAGTGTTAGTAGGGTAGTAAAGTACAAATAGAGTGTTGCTCTGAAGAGAATATTTGAATGTATCTTTGTTCTTTAATAATAAGACTATATTTGTTCTCATGTGCATTCATTTTGATCTTTCTATATGTGTGTGTTTGTGTTCGCAGTGAGATCGGATAGTCTAGCAAGACCCTTCGGTCTCAACTGCACCATCTCTCCTCTTTGATGATAGTCATTTCACAACTACTATCAAACCATAATTATTGTTGGACCTTGTTCAACATAAATTTTTGTGTAGTCTTGGTTTTTCACCTTCTTCTTTGATTGGGCATGTACTTTATTTGATTGTGGCATCTTCATCTATCTTGGACAAGGAGACAGATGAGAAAATTCCAAAGATATCATCATACATGTTTATGCTTCTTCCTATCAATTCCTATGTGGAATGGGAAGCATTCCTACATTTGTACTTGGTTTTGTTTCTTTTGAAAGGGAGATAAGTTGTTTTTTGACATTGGATCATGCTTTGTCTTTAGGCACTCACCATTTGGAGATTACACATTGTGGGGGGGCTACATAGTATCTCTCTTTCCCTCTTATGGGGGGTTATTGATTGTATATTCATGATGGATATAGTCCTTGGGTGGTATCATTGAGTCCTCTATTCATCATCCTTGATTATTTTCTCTTTTGGAGAGGGGTTTTTCCAATGTGGTTTTTCTCCTTTTCTCCATCTATGAGAGATTTTATTTGAATTTGTACATGGGTTCCTAAAATGGTCTCATAGTTGGGACCCATACTTGCATCATTTCATAATAATTGCTTGATGCAGTCAGAGACCAAGACCTCAAATTGAGGTGTTAATATTCGTAGCCACCACACTTATTTCATTTCTTTCCAACTGAAAATTAACTCTCATAGGGAGAATAAGAAAGCCCAAAAATTATGAAATGCAAATATTTAAGCTTTCATTTAAGTGCACAGAAAATTGGCGACATACCACTTTTCGTCAAGTCAAATTTGAATATGAAAAAACCTTCATTTGATTTGAATTTTTTTACAATAGAAGCTCCCACCTTTATCTACAGGAAAACAAGTGTTTTTGAATTTATCCACCAATGCAACCATGCCAAAAATAAACCTAAAAACCTAGAAAAACCATTCTAAACAATGGTGTTTAATCCCTTCCAACAACTTTTCTTCAATTATCATCTCTTCCCCAATTCATTTCAAACCTCAACCAAGAATCCTATTGGTTTTCCAGCTAATGCAACATGCCCATACAACTAGGACACCAAATTCTCAAAAAAATGTTGCAACCAAAGATTAATATCACACAATTTAATAAATCTGATTTTTACATAAAATTTGTAGCTCTAGTAATAATGAAAGTTATATAAAATCACAAGCAAGCCAAGATTCAATCCTATAGGCATGAATGCCTTTCCATCACAACAAAATTTCACTCCTATAGGAAAGAATGCCTCCAACTATTACAAATCATATTTAGAGCTACAAAAATTAGCTATAGGCAATGTCAAATCAGCCTCAAACCTTCCTCTATTCCTCCTAGGATGCCATGGATGTGCCTTTAAAAATTTTCCTTCATTCCTTCCAAATTTTCTTTAACTTCTTCCTATTCAATGCTCTCTTTCCCTAGTTGTTGGATTTTTCTTTGCAACCACAACCTTCAAGAAAGATTTGCCTCTTCAATCGAGGCATGGAAATCCTCTTTCTCTTGTTGTTATTTCTTTTCCTGCAATATTTTTAATGTTTTCGCTAAAATTCCCTCCATCTCCATGCACTCCACTACCTCAAGCACATGTGCCAAAAAGATTCTAGCACTAATGACCAACAATTTCAAATTCTCAAGAGTTACAAATAGGCCCAAATTGGAAAACACATACCTAGATGTGGGACTTAGTGCTAACATATAAATTTTGAATAAAATCAAATTCAAGCACCAAAAATCCTAATTTCAATTTAATTGCTCAACCTTACAAAATAATTTGATATTGAAGGAGCACGAGGAGAAAATATATTAAAAATAAATCATACCTGCAAGACCACAAACAAAATAAAGAAATTAAAATAACACAATTATTTTTTATGTGCAGTATTGCTCATACATGTGGATGCTCCTACAACATTGCTTGTCCCTAAGTTGCAGTTAAGGGGTGGTGTTGGTGTAAATAGGTAATTTTCCTAAATAGTTGTTAGTGGGGCCCTATTTACATGTTAAGTCCACTTAGGTCCTAGGCATATTTAATTTGTTTAGATAAGATTTTATCTTTTTTATTTTATTAAATATTAGAGTCCTAGGTCATTTAATGATGGCACATGTCATTTAATGTTTAATACTTCATCACACCTTTTCTATATAAGCAAGGTCATTGTACACTTTTGTATGATATCTCATCATCATATTTGATAGATCTTAATATCAAGTGAAGCATGGGGAAAGGGAAACCTTTGATTTTTCACCTTAGGGTTTGACACCTTTCCCAAATGTTCATTAGGGGTATGATTTGTATTGCTTGTGTTGTGTGTGAAATAGGATATAATGAGGGTTTGATGGATTTGGACAAGGTATGTGATTGACTTACAACATAATAGTTGAGTCAACCGACCCTTAACCAAATCTTAAAAATTTCCTAAGGATGAAATGCAATGATCTAATTGTCCTAATGATGTAAATTATTGTTTTGATGCAAATACAGAAGATCTAAGAAGTCACAAAGAAAATAAAACTATAGAAAGGGAATAAGCAATACACTGTGCACCTGTGATTCAAATCTAGAGCTAAAAAGGAAAGACATAGGTGCCCCAAGCACCACTATCTTTGTAGGGAAAATTTAGAATTTTTTTCATAATCCTCTGGTGTCAGATTATAGCTTCTTTTTACCTCTTATCACACTTTCAAATCACTGTCGAATAATTCTATAACTGAGTTCATGTGAGTTATCAAGGTGTAGGGTTTCAGTTGCAACAAAAAATAATTGATCTTGAACCTTTCTTCAATCTTCTTTAGACCTGAAACTTGCACATTCAAAGAGAGATGAAATGTTGGGCCATTTAGGGGCTTGCCTTAGTCAAACCCCATGTTAGTGTTTCCACTTCCACAATGGCAATGTTAATGATAAAACAATAAATGATAGGACAAAATGATGAAGCAACATAGTGTTGGAACTCACCACCCTTCAATGGATTCCTTGAAGGACTAAAGTCATACACATATCCACAAGGTCTTGATCTTACTTGCTTGATTACTTGAATGGATTGAATTGCTTGTAGACCTACACAGATTAGCCTTCACAAACAATATGAAAAAATAAACATGAACACACTCACATATATTTTGACATGATGTTGGATGTTGAATTTCTGCAATAAATCCTTTAATAGTTGCTCTTGACTTGCTGAATAATGCTCTTGATCATAATTATTTCTCTTATTTCTCACATTTTCCACTTAATATTCAAATGATGCAATAACTAGGTATTTGTATGCTATTATTCTAATTTCCCTAAAATTAAATCCTAACAACCGACTTTAGATATTTGAATTTCAAATAATAAAATGCTAACACTGACATATTTTTTAGCTCGTACATAAATTGTATTGATGACACTAGAAAATACTCAACAAACACAACCTTAGGACCTCACAACTAGGACAAAACACAACATGGCTCAATAATATCTATAAATTGATGGGTCTAATAAAATTTACAAAAATCTTCACCTAGATTTATAAAAAAAAGGTGAAAACATAAAATGAAGAGTTATATACTCATAGCATGGAACTATGATTACCTCATAATTATAGATAAACATCAAACACTAATGAACTAAAAAAGGTATAGCTTGGGCTTGGTCAACCCAAGGATGATCTAAAAGAATAGAGAATTAGTTAGTAGTTGGTATGAAGTGAAATTATACTTCTAAGTCCTTTAGATCAACTTCTATTCATATAATTATGCACCCTAATGCATCAATTAAAGTTTCATTATAGTACTTTAATGATATACTAGAGGCTACATAGGAATCCTAATGATGGTGAATATTGTATAGATTCTCCTTCATGACTATATTTAAGTCATGATTTGGGTCTACAAGAATCATATCAGTGGTTTGTTCTAAGACTAAGGTTTCAATAGGTAGATGCCCATGATATCCATTCATTAGGATCTCACAAGGAGAAAATATAATCAAAGGAGGATGAACAAAGATGAGGAAGATGGTTGGATATCAAGTGCCCCAACCAATTTATTAAAGGAAGATGTAAGATATGGTGTAGAACAAGATGAGGAAAGGTCAAAAAAGACTAAAAAAGAAGGCTCCTCACAAGAAGAGGAAGGAACAATAACCTCATAATTAGAGTTCACATGTTTGGTTGATTATGTTGATGAAACATAACTATATATATTTGAAAGTTTTGATTAGGAGACACTAAAAATTTATTACATTTATCATTATATACCTCAACATGTATAATATTACAATCAAGCAAGTCATGCACCTTTTTCTTTAAACCCATACATTATTTAGTGTCATGCAGAAGCATGTGGTGATATTGGTAGAATAACTTAAGAGACATGTCATAGAATGAGAAAGGGTGTATCTAATATCACACTCAAGGAAGAGTGAGACAATTAGCTAATAGTAATTGATTCATGATAGATAGTAGTAAGTCAATTAATCTAGAGAAGTGGAATTTAGTTTGTGGTTTGAAGGACATGGCACTAGAAGATGAAGGATTAGGAAATGGATCAACATTAACATTGGGATTCATCAAAGGGTATTTTGGATAAATTTGATGAAAAATAAGTAGAGACATACTTATAGAAGTACTATGAGTAGTAAAAGGAGAGACATCATACAATAATCAATTAATATTTACCAAATTAGTCTTATAATATGTCATAGTAGCACATAAATCTATAAAAATTGGTATATCATTGGAAAAGTATGCTATCTTGGTTTGTGACAATAATAATATATGTTGCATCTCAATGTTAGGTAAGTTTTCGTGCATTTTTGCAAGATTGTATTGAAATCAAAATAATAAATAATTTATCCTTTTGGTGGGTCCTATTTCCAATTAATGAAGTCTATAAAACTAACGTCTAATAAAATTTGTACTTGTAAATGGCTCACAAAAGATTGAACTAGTACATTGAAGCAATTAATAGAACTATAGGATAAAGAGTAGAACCACTCAAGTGTGTAATCCTCAAGTGCCCTAGGAAAAAATAGTAAGTACAATAATTATTTATTAGATCACTATGATCATGTATACTTAATTGTGTCCCCTTTTCCATCATACATTAGAAAACAAGGGGCACCAAATGCATATGGTAATTTATGAGATAAAATATTAGGTGAGAGAGGGTTACAATGCAAGTCCATGGTGACTTCCCAAGAATTGATAAAAGATGAAGTGGAATTTTTTTCATGGTTATTAGATGATCTAAGACATGTGACATGATAGGATTAAAGGACTACAAAAGTTGTTGAAGCAAGGGGGGAGAGAAAGAGAGAGAGGTCTTATGAAGGAGCCACCTATATGGTAAAATAAGTGATAGTTGTAGAAGGAATCAAAGGGAAAGTAGAGGTTCCATGGTAGGGTATGGAAATGAGCAAGAGTTATTGGGTAGAGGTAAGGTGAAGGGATGAGATAGTTGACGGATCAGAGTAAGAAGGGATATATTCATAATGGGAAGTGGATGGAAGGAAAATGATAAAGGAAGTAAAGGATATACAAGAGAGTGGGATGTATAATAAAGAGGAGGAATGGAGTTCTAGGTATACATATATGAAGGAATGAAAATTAAAGATTGAATTTGTGGATATAGTGGAATATGGATCTATGGTTGTGAAGGGGAAGGGAGTTTTCTTATAGAACTTGAAACTCCTATTTGAGGTTAAGAGGGTGTATGATAAGGAGTAAGTAGAATATCATATTATCTCAAATAAGGTAGAGGGACCAATAGAGGAAAAAGTATAATTAAATGTGTCAAATGGATTACAAATTCATAGAGGAGGGGGGATATGGTGTGTTAACATAGATGAAGTGGCTATTGCATTGCAAGATATCATGACTTGAAGTATGGTTCAAAATCATGTTGCCCAAGGCATTGATAAAAGAAGAGAGGTTGGTGACATTATTATAAGGTTTAGTTTCACTATTTAGTGCCTATAATTGTGAAATTATGCAATGACACTTTTAGTACACCATCTATTTATAGTAAGCATCATGGTCAAAATTTTTATCAAAAGCAGGGAATGTATATACCTCTTCAAGAGTAGTGAGAGGAGGAATTTTAGACATGGTGGGATTAAGGTAAAATATTTAATTAAGGTGGAAGTGTTAGAGTAGGAAAGATATGAAACATGGTGCAAAGGGATGAACAAGAAAATGAGCACTATATGGTTAACTATGGGGTAAGGCTAAAGACTAAATGCAAAGCTGAAAGTACAAGAGTGCACGAAGAGAAGTTTTAAGAAAGGAAAAAGGAAGCTTAGTAAAAGGATAGATATTGAGGATAAGGTATTATTGAATAATAATGAGCGGAAAATGTGTGGTAGGCTTTACTATGTTGAAGAGAGTTGTTATGGGGAGAAAAGTGTTTAAAAATAAAGCACTATAAAAATATTTAAAGAGTGTTTTGTTTGTTAGTTTACGATAGAAAATCATAAGTATTTAGGTTTAGTAATGTTGGGTTCACCAAATAAAAGATGAAATTTGACCTACCCCTTATTTGTATAAAGATTATTTAAAATTATTTTTATTTTATTTATTATGTCTATCCAATCAAATTAATTTAACAATTCAAAATACGATAATACATAAATATAATCTTAATTATGGGAGTTGGAAATAAAAAAAATATGAAACTTTGTTATAAAAAGACTTGATATATTAGGGTTACAAAGACATGTTTGGTTGGAAAATGGTGTTAAAAATGGAATTAGGAGAGTATCCCTATAAATTTTGGCTAAGATTGAAGAAATTGTAGAGATAGGACACTCCTATTTAATCTTGAGTGCCCACCTAATCTAGAGCACTTATGCATGATTTTGGATGCTCTTGTTTGCTCCAAGGTGTTCATGTCTACTTGGGAACTAGTGTCTTTATGTCTAATAGATCCCAAAATTTATGAATATTATCACCTAATTTTTCTAATAATTTATATGCTTATAAAGTACTAACATCAATCACCAAACAAGAGATTTAATTATTTAAATTTTGGTGACAAAATATTTGTTTTGTGTTGTATGGAAAGTTACCTCCATCAATCCCCCATTTGGCTTATTTCATCTTCCATGATAGCAATTTAAAAATATGGGAGTTTTTGTATCTCTAATGGGGTGAGAATGATGGTGTGTTTACAAATAATGTGCTTAAGAAATCAAACCCTGTGTAGTTTTTCATACTAGTGTGGTATGTGGTTATGATGGAGGGAAAATGGGAGATGGAGATCACAAAATATGGAAAAGGAGGGGTAAAAATGAGGAAAAGCTTCAAGTCATGAATGCAATAAGAGTGAGGAAGGGATTAGAAATATGGTATCAAGAAAATAAGGAAAAATGGATAAAAATATGGCTCTATGACTAAAATGGGATCTATGGAGATGAAATGAAGAGAGGAAAAAGAATCCAAGGAAGATATATGGATTTATCATAATGGGATATTCAAACCTTAAATCTTCTACTAAATAGTTTGTTACCTTGGAGATACTAGAACATCCTTGAAAACTTAGTAGGAAGAATTAAATGTGATATAGCATGTGAAACTTATGAGAGGAACTTGTGTGAACACTAACAAAGGAGTTTATAAGTAAGGATTATAGGAAAATCTAGATGAAAGGACCATTAGAAACATAGTTTTAGGATTACAATAGTCATTAGGGCTTAGACCCAAAATTTTAACTTGGAAACAAGATTCCAAGAGTGTTGGTGTTCGAACACAATCACTATGACACTAGTTTTTTGATGAAATTAAGTGTCCAAGCTTCAATGATGAGTTGGAAATGAAATCCTATGTCTTTTCATTTGGTTTTTGTATATATTTGATTAGTATAAATCCCAAGAAATGGGTTGCATGATGCCTAAACATGACAAGGGGAATGGACACAAAAAGGAGTGCAAAAATTTAAGGTGGAGATTGTGGATTATAAAATTTTAGGCTTTAAATTGAGTACTAAGAAGTATCATTGGTGTAGATTACTAACAAGAAGAGATGTAATACAAACAATAGAATAGAGAAGTGAAGAAATAAATAGGAAAACCAAGATAATAGGTCCTAAAATAAATAGAACCAAATATTAAACACTATTGCAACCTAAATTAGGCATGTGCTATAACCAATTGTTTTCTAAAATGAGAGTGAATTCCTTCCATCATCCATTGGGATCCTTCACTAGTTACATCTTGGGAAGTTATTTGAAGATTTTTAACCTTGATTTTTTGACCTCAACGCTTCTTCAATTTCTCCTAAGGCTAGAATTAAACCAATATAATCCCTCCAATAAACTCCTTAAACCCCTAAACATGGGTTTTAAACACATCCTATACCTATTTCATTAAGCCTAGATTACTAACTCTAATTGTTGTAGATACAATTGCAATGACTTATCAATATTTTGATGCTTGATTATATGAGAGGGAACAAGGCCCTAAGGGCTAGCTATAGCAAAGAAATAACCATGGTTATTTCATAAAAAAATCCTCATCCAAGTGGCGAAGCATGGGAGCCCATTAAAGTTCCTCACCTTACATTCCTTTTTTTATAATCAATTAGGTTACATTGAAAGCATCTTAGCAATTGTCCTTCAAATTCCACATATTGTAGCCATGAGCCAATAGGGAACAAAATCTACAAAAAATTAATAATTGGCTAAGAAAGATCAAGTTGTAGACAAACCCTAGCAAAGTAACACAAAGAGTCATTCCTAATAGGATCTAGCATGATAAGGATCCAACATGATTTGCTAAAATATGTAGCATGAATTCTAACCTATATACTAGAGGAAGGTTATAGAAATGGGGCCAAAAAAGAACCTTGAAGAAGATAACCTTTTCAAGATTAAAAAAGGTTGTCATGAGAATTTAAAATTTCCTATAATTCCATAGAACCAAGGCCTTTTAGACCAAACCCACTCTTTATCAATCCAAAAAGAAAATTGTTTCAAAAAATCTCTTTCAAGTGTAATAATGGGGAGGCCAATATTGCATTCCCCCTAGTTGTCAATCTACATTGTTGTAACCATTTTTCAATGTATACAACAAGTGGTATAATGTTAGGTTAAGTGTTTGTTGTACACCTTGCAAACCTTGTAAATATTGTGTGAACACTAAACCTACATTTTGTTCAAACAATGACAAATATTAGCATTATTAGTCAATTTAAACAAAGCAAATAAAGTACTCCTATGAAATACTTGATCATGATAGATATGCAAACAAGATTAAAAGAACCAAAGAAACTAAATGAAAGCATATAAAAGCATCAATCAAACTCTATAACATAGTGGGAGTGGTGCTCCTTTGATGCGCAAAGAATGCCCTTTCCCACCCCCTTTGATAAAGCTTCCAAAATGTGATGAAGTCAAATTTCCCTCAAAAATAGTGATAGTAATGGGAGGATAATGACTTCGCATAAAAAAGTGGTTATGATTGTGGATCCTTTCTTCATAGAGAAGCCCTCTATAAATAGGGTTGAAGGGTTAAAGAATGAAGAGATTGGAGGAATGTAGGACTAAAGGAGAGCCAATAAGATTGTGACACTTATCACAAGGCTAATGGATGAAGGTGGAGCACATTTTGGAGAATGCACATAGTTAAGAGGATGTAAGAAAGATTAATGCATATGGTTGAGAGTGTAAGAGAATGCGGGTGAGGATGTAAGAGAGATTAATGCCTTTGTAAGATGCCTTAATATTTGGGTAAGAAAGTTAAATAAGTGGAGTTATTGAAGGAATATTATCAAATAATATGCCTTTGTGAGGGAAAAATAGGTTTATTAGATAATTAAAAAAAATTATTTTCATGTGAACGCTTGTTAGTTGATTAGGGGTTTAGTTTGATCAAGGTTGAATCAAAAGCTAGAGAATGGGTAATTAGGATTAAGAATTAATTGATTCAAAATTAATCAACTTGAAGGGATTAGGGGATTGTGACATTTGATTTGAATAATTAGTTTTATTTAAACAAATGAGAGGACATAGGGGACTTAATTAATTAAATTAGTTGAGCATTAGTGAATTAATATAATAAATTGCTTTATTTGATTAAGAGAAGAAATTGATAATTTGAGTAGCTACATTTTCCCCACTTTCAAGCAAAGTACCAGTTGTGTTGGTTCAAAAACTAATGTTTCAAGGATCGAAATTCAAAAATTTCCTTTTTTTTGGATGCCCCATTGTTGCCCCAGTGGAAAGTGTGCTGGTACACTGCCCCCTCAAGAGATCAGGCAAAAATTTCAATTTTAGGTTGAGATCACAAAAAATATGCTTTATGGATGTATGGATGTATGTATGGATGCATTTATATGTGGATGGTTATGTTATGAGATGCTTAGACTAACAGATCTATATTATGATGCCGATGCAAATGAGATGTTTTTAAGATGCTTAGTGTTGATGGTGATTTCTGCACAACTTAGACAAAATATAATATCCTATCTCCCTTGAAAGGTAAATCTCTATCAGCAAGCCTCAAGAGATAACCCCAAAGTATCTAATACCAGGTCTTAACAATGCAAAAACAACTTAATGATAATGTGAAAATGTTGTCAATCACAAAGGGACCTTACTACAAGAAAATACTGAATCTTAAAGCTTATTAGATTTTGCAATATGGTGATACTTGAAATCTTAAATATAACCCAAATGTTAAAAGAAATAGCAAAAGATAAGGGTTTAAGAGAGATTTATAAGATTAAAACTACTCCTAAGATTAACAATGCAAATGATGAAACACTTGAAATGGACTAATCCCTCATAAACTAATTCCTGCTTGACCCAGATGAATCTGCAATCTTAAAGAAATAGTGCAATCTTCTAAGGCATTAAATATTTTTAGATTATGAACATTCATCCAAAACAACCCTATTGCAATTGAAATGAATAAACCTTCAAAATTGAACTAAGCACAATGAATATTAAAGTCCAGGCTAACTTTGCAAAGAAACCAACAATCAACTAGCTACAAAAAGTATGGACTAGGGATTGTTGCAAACACTTCAAGCATCAAACCATAAACACCATTGAATCATATCTAATTCTAAATCTAACATATATCTAATATTTCTCAAGCAATCTCAAAGATAGAACAACAAGAACCATGCAAGATAAATCAACACAAGAGAATTCACCAAGAGCACAATGTCTTCAATTGTATTGAATCACCCAATAACATCAACAATTCCAATGTTATGTGTTACAACACTTGATAAAAATGAACTAACTTCTAACTCTAACTCTTGCTATACTACTTAATTCGCTCCAAAGTAAAACTATCTAGCCCTTACAAATGAGGCAAAATTCCATATTTATAGAAACCCCCCAAGATATGTCGGCTCAGTTAGCTTTACAATAATAATCGGCCAAAAAAAAGTCATCCCAAGAAGTTCTAGAATAACATGAAATAGCATTAAATGCTTGGGACTCATCCAGGTCAGCCTGGGATCTCCATTGTAATTCAGTCCAATGCATGTGAAGGATGAAGAAAAATAATGGGGAAGCACAAATTCTGATGAGGCATTATATTAACTTCCTTCCCCTTTGTCCTTATTTCACTCCACCCTCTCTTGCACCATCAAAAATATCCTATCCAAGTTGGCTATAGGCAGCATAGTCAGAACCTTAATCCTTCTTTCAATGGACTTAATGTCTTCTCTTGACTGCTCTACCATTTCATCCCATTCCACCTTCAGGGTTTGATATTTATCCATTACTGCAATATAGGTGGCTAAATCATCTAACTAATGTTCAGTAATTGGGTCCTCATTGATTGGAGAATAGAAATCTCGCCACCATTTTCTCAATTGTTCCAAGCTCAAGTGCTTCGGTGCAAACCCCTTTCTACCTGTCATAACCTCAAAGAAATAAATGCATTTATTGTAGAGCTTGGTTAGCATGTATTCAATTTGCTTCCTCTACTTATACATCTTCAAAACCCTTTACCTTATTTGCAAAACTTCAAACAATTCCCAAGGTTCTGCAACTTTCGAGGAAGAAAGAATGCCATCACTCACCAACTTATCTTCAGTATATTCCATGATGGTCTTTGTCTTTTGCAACATGAGATCCACATCTTCCTTATCTTGAGCTAGCACATTCTTTAACCAATCTATCGATCTCATAGAATCTTCACCAGCTAAAAGGATGTCCCTGATAGCATTATCTCCCTTAGTTTTCACCCCTTGTAACCAATTCGTTGTGGCATGAGTAGTAGTCTTCATTATTTCTAGCTCAGTTATGGCTTCTTGTGGCAGAAAGCTTGCAGTAGATGATGAGGAACTAATGGATTGCAAGGGCTTCACTAAATCCTAGAAGTACTTATTTAATTTCTCATTTTCCCTCTTCAATTCTTGCTTGGTTTACACTTCCTCAATCTACCCAAGATTACAACACTAGATCCTTCATACTCTTCAATCTCATGTTCCATGGAAGTAGGCCCAAGGTTGATAGTCTACACATTGTAGTCACTACCAGTTACATCATCTCTATTCTTATTAGAGGCAGGAGTAGCAATGTGGACCACCCTATTATTTGTTTCATCCCTCTCAATCTTGGAGATGACCTTGGCTTTCTTATTTTCTTTACCTTTTCCTATATTCACCAATAATTCATCCCAATTGGGAGGAGTATCATCTACAACAATCTTGCTACTCTCTAATTCTTTGTCAAACCAGCCGGGTACAGTAAAATCAAATTGTACATTGCTCTGCCCAACTTCTTCCTGTTGATCCTTGGAAATATCTTTATTCAAACCTTGTTTCTCAGGAACCTCCTTAGCTATTTCTTCCTTTTCTTTATCACTCTCTTCCACCTCATGTACCGGTGATGGAGTCCTAACTAGAATTTCCTCTCTCTAAGGAGATCTATCTACTTCACCCCTAATAGGTGAATCTTCATAAGTTACCAGAGGAGACTGGAACACCCTCTCTATCTTTGCCTCAACACTATAGAGATCACCTTCCTGAAATTATTCTTCCTCTAGATCTTGATGGCTTTCTACCTCTTTGGATTCACCTGGTTCATTACGAGCTTCATGGGGAGGAGGAATATTATCATTTTTTTATGTAGCAGGGGTGACCGGAGGAGCATCTTTCCTTGGCATACCATCCTTAGGAGAAGGAGTTCTTGATCTCCTTGTATATACCTTTGTTCTTTCTCCTGAGCTCTCCACATTTATCACAGTTGGGCTATCTTCCTCCCTTGCCTTGGAGCTTTCCTTTTCCTTCTATGACAATCTTACTATCATTCTCCTCTTTGGCATAGAAGCACTAGCTGCTTTATCTTCCTTTTAGCCTCATCCTTTGTTGATTTCTTTGTTCTTGAAATATGTTTCCTCTTCTTTGCAATAGGATTTCTTTATTTTTCTTCCTCTTGCACTTCCTCCGCTTGAAAATCTTTCATCTTTATCTTAAAAGAAGAGCTCAGCTTCTCCTTACCCTTGGGATCCTACTCAATTGACTCATCGAAATCATAATGACACTCCAAGTCTCCCATTAGATCATAGGGACATTGGACACCTTCACTTTCTAGCTCCCACATCTTGTGCTTGAGCCACAACTTTGTATATTTAATCACCAGAGTCATAAGCTGCTCTAACTCTATTTTCTCTTCCTCCAACCAGTCTATTTATACCACTAGTTTATCCTTCATTACCTCATAATCATGGCCCTAAATCAAATCTCCATCATCTTCAACTTGATTTGGAATGGCCTTCACATTATATAGCCGAACCAATTTTACAGGTAGCCTTGAAAACTTCTTCCTTCTAATCTCAAATTCATCACTTCCATTGGCCCAATAATCTTCTATATCATCTTTGCGGTTGTATTCCCTACTAGCCTTCTTTTGTGCTTCACCAGTCCTATCAAACCTAGATATTTTGGAATTAAAGGATAACCCAAGAGTGCTCATTTCTTCTTCAAAAGCATAGGTTGAATTAATGGAAGGGCATGCCTCACTAGTGCCTATCCTCAGAGAAAAATATCCACCGAGTCCAATTTTATGCTTATCGTTATTCACAATTGCATCAAAATCACATATTTGCCTTGTGACCTCCAAAACTATGATGTGATCTATGGGATACCTAGGAAGTCTATACGAAGCCCTCTGACAGCCATCTATCCTTATATATGAAAAGATGGGGAACTATATGAACCAAGCCCCATACCTTTTTATTAACTCCTTGGCATTGTCAGATATCCTTACATGCTCTGCACCTTGGAGCAACCTAGTGATGTACATGGTGAATGCATCATTCACCCTTCTATAGCTTGAGTTACCCAAGTGTAGCTATGAATAAACCTCATAAATTACATCTTGTCCAAACACACCTCTTGTGCTTAGTCCCCTATATGGATGAAATCTAGCTAAGGCATAAAATAGGTAAGAAGTCATTGTGAAACTCTTAGTCTTCTGGACATTACACATTTGTTCATGAATCATGGCACTAATTATGCCTGCCCAATGATAGTTAGTCTTTTGTTCCATCTTGACTATGACATAGAACATCTAATTTTTAAACATTCCTACACTCTTCAACCCTACTAGCCTACTGAGAAGGGTGATAACATCATAGTATTCTTTCTTGAATTTAGCTCTGAATAGCTGCTTGGGTAGCTTGGAAAAGTGGGAATTGGGCTTCTCCAACCAGGAATTGATAAATTGTTGGGACTTGATGGTATCTTCCTCATAAGACTTCTTTTCCATATCCATATCAAAAGCCACCACATAAGACCTATCAGGCATGTCAAAGGTCTGGGCTATAGATACAGGATTTAGATTTTCCACAATTCTCCCTTGGGGGCCAACTATCCTTTGTGTACCCCTGTTGTAGTGTCTAGAACACTTGAGCACCAATTCATAACACTGTACTGTAGGAGGAAATCCAACTACATGTGCCAACCCTGATTCCAATGTCCTTTTGGCCAATAAAGGAAGGTCTTGTGCTGCCATCCTTGTCTTGAATTCTTCATAGTCCTACAATCCAACATTTGTATCAGTTACCTCTGACCAGATAGAAGTAAGCTTGCTCTCAAGAATTATACTCTTAATATCCATCTTGATTCTCTTTTCCTTAGAAATAGAAGACCCTTCTGCACTTGAATCCATCACTTTACCCTTGGTTCCACTTGTCAATTCCTTACTTGACTCAGCCTACATTTGACAAAGAAACCATAATAAAAATCAAATGAAAGCCAAGTTAATTAATCACAAATGACATATTCATCCTCAATATAAGTCCCAAGATAAGAAAAATGCTCCAAAACCTCATAATAATTAATCATCTCAAAGTTTGGGTTCTAGTCCTCCCGTGGAATCCAGGCTAGAGAGGAATTTCAAAAAATTCCCAACCAGGCAGATTCTAGCGAAATAAGCACAAAATAATCTAATTAATCATTTAATCAAGTGTCATTAACTAAGAAACAACATGATACATCTTTAAATAACTCAAATTTACCATTCAATTCATAATCACTAGCTAATAAATCATGCTACCTCTCAATTCTTCATTTTCAATAAAGTTTCAGAGAATTCTGCCCAGGATGGAAATCCGCGAAAACCGCAATAGTCTACAAATTCCGGTAAAATGAAGAAACAAAGGAAATTTTAGGAAAATCCAAAGGAAATGAAAAAATCCGTGAAGCAAGCATAACTCTTAATTATTGCATATTTCGGGAAAACAAAGAGAAAACAAAAAGTTGGGGAATTCTGACAATTAAGGAATTATGCGAAGTGCTCGAAAACCCAAAATCTTTGACTTCGTCAGGCTTTCACCTAAAATCAATCAAACGATTAAAGGATTAGGGATTTAGTCCTGGATTCAATTCATTCATCCCTAAATGGAGAACCTCAGTTTCAAATCCATTCAAATGTGACCCCAAGCAATGAGAGCAGCAATTTCAAAGAGGAACCCTAAGAGGCTGCCATGAATGCACAACTTGGAAGCAACTCAACCTTTCAATTATGCTTATCTTTCACAAAATTTCCCACAACCCGGCTAAGACAGGGTGACTATCAGATGGGATGCTAGAAAAAAAGTCTTAATTCGCTGAGGATGTGATTTACCAAAAGATAGGGTTTCTTGGTTAAACCATAACTTGTCATAGAAGATCATGAAAGTAAACTAAGAATCCAACAAAGAAAAGATTAACTGCATTGAATCACAACTAAGTAGAAAGAAAGGCAGTGTGAACCACATTAAGGGGCATCAAACGAAAACCATAAACCCTAGCTCAATTTCCAAACCCTACCATATCAATACTCTAACTCACAACACATACGCACAAACGATGAAGTAATTCAATTCATTCATTAAAATAGAGAAAGCATCATGTACATACCATGAGAATAGATAAATTGAAATAGAAGAAGCTGACAAGAAACCCTAAAATACGAGTACAGTGCAAATGGTTCCAAAAAACCCAACTACAACAATCGATTTCAATCCCAAATGCACAATCTAGCAATAACACTTAGGAATCAAGCACTCCAAATCAATAGAAATCAAGTGATAAAAATGTAATGGAATAAAACTCCCAAAACTTGATTTAATACCTGCTTCAAAAATCGTACAATCGAGCATTAATGCAGTCGACAAGATATACCAAATCAAAACCCAGGAATCCGACAGGGCGACAAAATTTTGGGGAAATCTGGTCACCGTGGAATTCCGCGAAGGATCAAAATCTTTGGGTCACAGTGTAAAGTAATTGCCACCAAGTTTTCAAGGAAACCGAGGAATTCTGCCAAGAGTGGATTTTCTCGAGAGCAGTGAAAAACTTGGAATGAGCCCAAAACTTGAGGTTTCCAATCAATATCACAAAGGGATCACCAATCCAAGCAAGATAAAACCTCCAAGAACATGCCCAAGTAATAAAATCCTCAAAATTGAAAGGCCAAAACACCAAGAGCGAAAGTAAAAGAGGGTCCTTTCTTTCAGCGGGGCGTGTGTGTGAAAAATTATACAACAAATGGTGACTTTGTTGGGAAAATGCTCTAAAGCATTTCAATGACAAATTAGAATCAAGAACCCAAAATCCCTGGTTTTAGTCCTTACATTAGGTCATGAATCTGGCAGAGTTTCAAAACTCAAAGGTAAGCAAACCATTCTTGTACTAGGGTCAAAGTGTGTGCATATGGATTCATTCCTACTTTCCTTGGTTACAATGAGGATCAAATTTGGTCTAACTAGGCTACATAGAGATTCTAGCTCCAAAAGCAACTTGGATAGAGCCTCACTGCCAGTCAGGCATCCATAGCTCCAATGAGGTTATTGTTGTGATTTCTCCAAGCATAGCTCTACTGCTAGCCAGGCGTCCATAGCCCCGGTAGAGATACTTGGATACTCCTGATAAGTTGAGTTTGTTCTTTTGATTTCCAATATATCTTTTTTCTTTTCCTTTTGACATTTCTTTTCTTTTCACTTTTATTTCAACCCATGAACAATGAATTTCACACTCAGGGCTTAGAATCACAGTGGCGCTAAAGTAGAATATATGATTTTTCACCTAAACAAACTTCATAGGAACCCCTTGCAACCTTGGAATTTTAAAATATCTTTGTAAAATGTAAGACCTAAATACATTCTAGATTTAACTTAATCCCCTAGATTATCCAATCAAAACACTTAATACATATGACACCAAATAGAGGACTTTCACCGATTGACTCCGAAAAAAGATTGAATTTTGTAAAAGAAATATTTAAAACAATCCCAGATAATAATATGATAGTCATGCAGGTGCAACACACCCAAAAGGAAACAAGAAAACCCCCAAAGCAAGAGTGGAGAAAAAATAAACCAAACCGAAAGCAAACCTAAACTAACCAAGAACAAAAAACAAAGAAAAAGAAGAAGAAAGGGAAACCTACTCTAACCAAAGCAAAGCAAAGCAGATAGAAAGGAAACCTATTCTAACTATGTACAAGAAGGGAGTTGTAAACAACTCAAGATTGGAAATAATGCTTCAAGTATTTCCCATTGACAGGCAGTGGGATATCTTTCCTAATGAGGGTTATCAAGCAAAAAGAATTATCTCCCAGAATCTCTGAAATTTGATAAGGGCCAAGCCAAAGTTTGTCAAATTTACCATGCCCCCCTTACGGTCATGGGGTTTATCCCAATAGAGAACCAAGTCAAAGATTCTACAAGCTTTTAGCTTGGCTCTCCTATCAAACCATCTTTTGAATACACCCTGATGTTTGGAAAAATTTTCAAGGGCTTCATCTCTTTTCTCTTCAAGGTGTAACAACTCAACAAGTTTGGCTTCTCGTTTATCTCCTTCATCATAATATTCATTAATGAACTGTAGGGTGTGGATTTTTAGCTGAATGGGAAATATAGGTTCTACCCCATAAACCAGATGGTAAGGGGATGTTCCTATGGAAGTCTTATGTCTTGTATGATCTGCCCAAAGAGTAAACCGAAGCTGGGTATGCCAGTCCTTAGGATTTATTTCTAACAGCTTACGAATGACCTCCAAAAGGTTCTTATTAGAAGACTTAGCTAAGCCATTACCTTGGGGGTAATAATTGGATGAAAATTTAATTATAATTCCATGATCAAAGGCCCAATTAGAAAATTTCAATGACGCAAATGCAGGACCATTATCACAAACCAAAGACACAGGGCATCCAAAGCGATTAATAATACCTAATTTGATAAAATTGATTACTACTTCGGAGGTACGCTGTTTGCATACAAGAGCCTCAGTCCATCTCATGAAATAATCAGTAATAGTAAGAATATACTTGTGACCTATAGAGGAGGGAAGAATGATCAGACCTATGAAGTCCATTCCCCATTGTGTGAAATTTTTTACCTCAAAGTTTGGTTGAAGTGGGAGTGTTGCATACTTCTCTCTAGTTGCTGCAGTTTGATACACATGATATGTTCTGACATGGTTGTGGGTGTCGTTGAATAGTGTGGGACAATAATAACCAACTCTTAAAATCTAATTCACAGTGGACAGTGCAGATCCATGGCCAGTACCATATCTATCATGAAATTCTATTATGACCCTTTCAGCCTCTTGTTGCCCCAAACATCTTAAGTAGACACCTTCATGGTTTTTTTGTATAAGACAACTCCCTTCAACATGAAAGTGTCACTCTTTAAACACAATGCCCTTCTTTGTACTTCATTGAGATGGTTAGGACACCATTGATTCAAAAGATCGTAAATGATATAATCATACCAGTCCCCTGGAGAAACATCTTCAAGATTGTAATGTTGGGCTGCAAGGTCAGGGCCCATCTTTGCCATTGTTCTCATAATTCCTTGACATCTTACCAACTTCATTGGTTGAATCTCTATATCATATTCCTGCAACATGGTCACCCACTTTGCTCTGCATTATCCTAGCTCATTTTGCATCAACAACAAGTTAACTACAGGATCAAGAACTATTGCAAAGACCTTGTTCCTGAGAATTTAGTGCCTAAACTTCTTCACAGCTCTAACCAAGGCATAGGCTTGTTTCTCCACAATTGGATACCTTATTTTTGCATATTTCAATGGTGCGCTCATGAATGCTATAGGGTGCTCATTCCCTTGATCAAACTTTTGAGTCAACATACCAGCATAGGAGTGATAAAAAGCGAATGAATATATGTAAAATGGCTTATCATAATCAAGACTCACCAAAACTGGAGCTTCAACAATGGCCCTTCTGATTTCTACAAATGCTTCTTTTACATCTACACTCCATTCAACCTTAGCTTATTTCTTCAACATGGCATTCAATGGCTTGACTATTTTAGTGAATCCAGTGACGAACTTCCTTACAAAATTAATTTTTCCAAAGAATGACTTCATCTCCTTCTTGCTAGCTGGTGGTTGAATCTTAAGTATGGCTTCCACTTGCTCAGGGTCAATTGCAATGCCTTTCTTTGAGATAACATGTCCCAACAATTTTCCTTCAGTAACTCCAAAGATGCATTTCTTTGGATTGAGGGAGATGTTGAATTCTCTACACTTCTGAAACACTTTGCACAAGTCTGCTATGTGATCACCTCTCTTCTTGGAAAAGACTTTCAGATCATCCATATAAATTATTAGAAATTTACCAATTATATCCTTAAAAACAATACCCATAGCCCTCTGGAATGTGGCTCCAACATTAATCAAACCAAAGGGAATTCTCCTATAGGAAAAAGTACCCCACTTGGTGGTGAAAGTAGTTTTATGCTTGTCCTCATACTATACCATAACTTGATTGTATCCAGAGTAGCCATCTAGGAAAGACATCATTTGAGACCCATTGACAATATGAAGTACTTCATCCAGCGAGGATACTGGATAATTGTCCTTTTCTGATGCTTTGTTAAGGTTCCTAAAATCCACACACATTCTGATTTCACCATTCTTTTTTCTTATAGGAACTAGGTTTGCAACCCAAGTTGAATGTCTAATTGGGAATATGATTCCAGCAGACAATAGCTTCTACACTTCCTTTTGAATAATGGGCTCCAGCAAGGCATTAATCGATCAGTGCCTCTGTCTGAAGGGTCTTACTCATGGATTTAGATGGATAGTGTGAGTTATAATTGATGTGTCATATGTTTTCAAGTCTTCATAACTCCAAGCTATCACATCATGATATGTATGTAATTCATCAATTATTCCTTTCCTCTTCTCTGGGGTACATACTTTTCCAATGAAAACATTCTTGATATCATCTTGAGTTCCCATGTTGTACATTTCACATTGTCCGCTGATGGATTCCTTTTTGGCATCTTGTTCGTGATCTCTGACGTTATCTAGATCAAAAATCCTTTCTAGTTGCACATTCCTCTAGGAATAGTATTAGTCTTTAAATTAATCACCCCTTCTAAATCCATCTCCGCTTCTTGGGGTTCATTTTCATCAATAATCTGAGAAGAAAAGACATCTAAACTTGTGAT
Organism: Sequoia sempervirens; assembly: GCA_007258455.2. NCBI lineage: Eukaryota > Viridiplantae > Streptophyta > Pinopsida > Cupressales > Cupressaceae > Sequoia > Sequoia sempervirens. Next base: position 240,893,928 of record VDFB02353493.1, on the reverse strand, counting down.
AAAATCCAAAATATGCTTATCATCTTCAAATAACTGGAAATTGGTAACATTGTCAGGTACTGGAGGCACTGGTGTTAATTCCACTGTAAAATTCTTAAGTCCAGAGAGAGACAAAGCCTACAACGTACTAGCTGCCTAAGCAAGGGAATCTACTGTTTAGTTCTTATTACATGGTATCAATTGAATGTTGAAGGCATCAAATCCTTCGATAAGGTCCCATACTCTGTGCCTATAATTCGTCATCCTCCTATCATGACATGAGTACTGCTTCCTAACTTGCTTAACCACTAACTCAAAGTCCCCAAAGACTTATAAAATCTTGACCTTTTTCTTTAATGTCATGAGCAACCCATGAATCAAAGCCTCATACTCTGCTACATTATTGGTACAATGAAACTGAAGTCTATGAGAAGCAAAGAAAATTTTACCTTTTGGACTAATCAATTCAAATCTTGCCCTAGCTCCTTGCTTCGATTTAGATCTGTCAAATCTTAAGGTCTAACAACCAACAACTATAGACTTATTTGTTGCATCTCTTGCATTGTTGCTGCTGGAAGGTTCTTTAGAGAGCATCATTTTCTTTCCTTTAGGATCCTCCTGAACGTTTTGAATATTGATTTTGACTGCTGGAATATGGTTGATACATTTTTTTACTTGTTCCACTGCAGTCTAGCACAAACAATAGTCCAATTCAAAATGGGAGGCATTATGGACTCTACACCAATTTGGAAAGAGTAATTCTCCAAAATTCATTCCTCTACCCAACTGAACCTAATCTTTAATACACTTTTAAATGAATTCCTGGAAACTATCCAACAAGCTGAGTTGATTATCTTCAAGAATATCATCACTTGTTGGTTCCACCAAGGCTCCAATACCACTGGATTTCATTGTGAGGTCAATAGGTGTAACATGTAACATAAGGATTTCTTCTACATGAAACTCCTCAAAAGGGGTCGCAAGGATGTAATTACCCATGCTCACCTTTGATATCAAAATCTCATTGGAGGTATTTTAATATTTTGTGATTATATATTTCATCTTGGGTTCTCTTTCAATCTTGATCTGATTTGGTACTCCCTTCTAGGGAAGCCACATATGAGAGTGATCAATTGATAGATATCCATTTAGGGCCCTGGTAAAGTCTCTTCCTAGAATAATACCGTAAGCATCTAGTATATCTGCCACCTATATAATAATAATTGCTAGATTCTAGGGTCAGAGGCAACCTGCATATGAATCATCTTCAATTCCCCTACAACATTAACATTAGTTCTATCCACTTGAGTAACTTTATTTTGGGATTCAGCAGGAGTAATACCTAGGTCTCTAAAGACACCAAAAGGAATTACATTGGTAGAAGCACCTAAATCCAACAAACAATTGTGCAAGTTCTTACCAAATATATGAATAGAGATGAGAAATGGAGGACTGTCTATTTTCCCTCGGAACAGAGTCAAGGGAGTATCCACCTGAGCAACTTGAGTTCTATCTTTCTCTTTCCCCTTATCTCTAGGTGGTATGTGAACCTGATTGTGAATCTAGTTTTTCCCTTTTACTAGTTGAGAAGTGGATGCTTTATTGACACTCTCACTAATTGGTTTATCTTGTGATACTGAATTTACATTGTAAACTCCTAAAACTGCATTTCTAATAGTTGGAACTCTCAATAAATCAAATGTAGAGAGACTTACCTTTAGCTTCTTGAGTTCTTCTACAACATATATGGCTAGTTGTTCCACACTCAGATTAGAAAGGGCCTCACTTGGGTATTCCACTACCCTATCCTTGTTTGCTTCAACATTCTTTCCTTTTGATGGATCAACTTGTGTTTGTCCTTCCTTTGACATGTACTATTTAGGCACATGAGGATATGGTGGATTATTACTGGCATTGGGATCTGGAGGTGTGGTGAAGTTGTTTGGAGGAATAGAGGTGGTGAAGGGGCCTCCAGCCTGTGGATGCCTATGTGGCAGGTCCCTCAGATCATATTTTTTAACAAGTCGCTGGAATGTCTGTACCTCTTCAATATAGGCTTCTTCTTCATCCATGGGCCCATTGTCACTCATTTTATTTTCATCAAACAACTATGTAATGTCATCTCCATTACACCCATAATCTACCTCTTCTTTAAGCTGGTATGCTTCTTCCTCAGGTACATTATCCTTGCTTTGTGGAAAAAGAGCATGATTGAGTACCAACACTGATGAATCATAGGGAGTAGATGGTACCATCTCCTGACTACTTGCATTATTCTCCACCTTGTACTGGAAGATTGAAGTTGTTGTCTGAAATTTTGGATAGTCTAATTTAGAATGTTGACTTGTTTTATGGAGCCTACACCATCCTGATAGAGCAGTCTTAGCTAAATATACACCACTTGGAGGCTTTTCTTGATTGACTATTTGATCCAATGGGGTGGGGACACCTCCATTATTAGGCCTTTTATTGCAATATTTGTTCTATCTGGTTAACTGTCTCTTGTCAAACCCTTGTCCGCCAGCCTGGCCTCTATCAAATTTTTGGCTTGAAGATTGTCCTTTGTCATAATTATGTCCTCTATCATTATTATATCCTCTTTCAGGATGTTGACCTCTATCAAAATGTTGTCCTTGTGGAATTCCCCAATTTTCTCTGTTATGATTAAACTATATACTTCTTTGAGTAGCCTGGAGCTAACTGTTTTGGTTCCTCAAATAAGTTACCTCCATATTTAGCTTCTTCACTTGTTCAGTCAATTCATCCAGTCTCTCCTTATCGATATTTCTATATGAAGGTTGATTCACATTATTTTGGGGATATCCTACTACAGTACTGGAATTTAGTGATTGGTTCAATACTTCAGAATTCTACAGATATGTAGGAAAACTAGCTTGAGGCTATGGATGAAGAGGTTGATTTATATTTTGCTAGGGGTAGTTGATTGTAGGTGGAACTTGAATAATAGGAGGTCCTAGGTGAGGAACAAGAGGCAATTGAGGTATTAGATTCATGCTAGGAGTGTGATTGGTGAGAGCCTGATTGAGAGCTGAGACCTACCCAGGGTGAGCAGTGCGTCCTAGCGACGGTAAAGGCCCAGATAAGTGTTGTATTAAATCAGTGCTAACCTTCAAAACCTCTATGCATGCATCAAGTAGAGTGGTAGGAGGGTTTTTTCTCCACTTCATGAAGGTAGCTTTCAGACTGTCAAGTCCATTGTAATAGACTTCTAAAGCAGTGGCCTCATCAACAATATAAGGGGCCTATAGTCAGGTATAGGCATGATGAAACCTATTGTTAAAGGACCCTATGGGCTCATGGACTTCTCTCTTAACATTGGTGAATTAAAGATAAAGCTCATTAGGACTAATGGGAATCCTAAAATTTTGTAGGATTGCAGTCTCCAATTCAGTCCAATTCTAAATTGACCCACTAGGCAAATGATTATACCAGTAGAATGCATCTTCTCCTAAGGAATAAGGAAAGAACCTACATGCTACATCCTCGTGATTGATTCCTCTATCTTTAAGGAAAGTTTGAAAGATCCTAATGTGTTCCTCAATAGTTCTATTGGGGTCGTTAACATAGAATTTGGAACAAAAATGCTCAAGATTCTTGGGCATGACATTGTAATTATTGAAAGTCAATGGAGATGGGTTATTAGCTAGGAAAGGCATTGGTGGAGGTGGAGGTGGTAAACGTTGGTTTATGACTAGCTGATTTTGTTGAATGGAATGTCCTCAGAATTAGACGAAGATGAACTTGATGAAGATGAGGATGATGACGATGATGGGAGTGGCTAGGTAGATGATGACTCACCCCTTCCTCTGGTCCTTCTTGACCTAGTAGGAGCTAACAACTCTTGAAATTCCACTTCCCATAGAGTAGATCTAGTTCTTCTTTTGAATCTTTCAGGAGAAATGGTAAACATAAATCGATCCAACTTGCTTATTCAGACCCTCCTTCTAGCGCCAATCTATTGATGGTGTTTCCTGCATAGCAACAACTCAGACAAAATACAATATCCTATCTCCCTTGAAAGGTAAATCTCTATCAACAAGTCTCAAGAGATAACCACAAGGTCTCTAATGTCAGGTCTTGACAATGCAAAAACAACTCAGTGATAATGTGAAAATGTCGGTAATCACAAAGGGACCTTACTACAAGTAAATACTGAATCTTAAAGCTTATTAGATTTTGCAATATGGTGATACTTGAAATCCTAAATCTAACCCACATGATAAAATAAATAGCAAAAGATAAGGGTTTAAGAGAGATTTCTAAGATTAAAAATACTCCTAAGATTAACAATGCAAATAATGAAACACTTGAAATGGACTAATCCCTTAGAAACTAATTCCTGCTTGACCCAGATGAATCTACAATATTATAGAAATAGCGCAATATTCTAAGGCATTAAATATTTTTAGATCATGAACATTCATCCAAAACAACCCTATTGCAATTTAAATGAATAAACCTTCACAATTGAACTAAGCACAATGAATATTAAAGTCTAGGCTAAGTTTGCAAAGCAACCAAAAATTAGCTAGCTACAAAAAGTATGGACTAGGGATTGCTGCAAACACTTCAAGCATCAAACCATAAACACCATTGAATCGTCTCTAATTCTAAATCTAACATATATCTAATATTTCTCAAGCAATCTCAAAGATAGAACAACAAGAACCATGCAAGATAAATGAACACAAGAGAATTCACCAAGAGCACAATGTCTTCAATTATATCAAATCACCCAATAACAACAACAATTCCAGTGTTATGTGTTACAACACTTGCTCAAAATGAACTAACTTCTAACACTACCTCTTGCTATACTACTTAATTCACTCCAAAGTAAAACTATCTAGCCTTACAAATAAGGAAGAATGCCATATTTATAGAAACACCCCAAGATATGTCAACTCAATTAGGTTTACAATAATAATCGGCCACAAACAAGTTGGCCCAAGAAGTTCTAGAATGACATGAAATAAAATTAAATGCTTGGGACTCATCCAGGTCAGCCTGAGATCTCCAATGTAATTCGGTCCAATGCATGTGAAGGATGAAGAAAAATAATTGGGAAGCACAAATTCTGATGAGGCATTGTATTAATTTCCTTCCCCTTTGTCCTTTTTTCACTCCACCCTATCCTCCACCATCACAAATATCCTATCCAATTCGGCTATAGGCAGCATAGTTAAAACCTTAACCCTTCTTTCAATGGACTTACTGTCTTCTCTTGATTGCTCCACCATTTTATCCCATTCCACCTTCATAGTTTGCTATTTATCGATTACTGCAATATAGGTGGTTGCATCATCTAACTGATGTTTAGTAATTGGGTCCTCATTGATTGGAGAATAGACATCTTGCCACCATTTTCTCAACTATTCCAAGCTCAAGTGCTTCAGTGCAAACCTCTTTCTACCTGTCATAACCTCAAAGAAAGAAATACATTTATTGTAGATCTTGGTCAGGGTGTCTTCAATTTCCTTCCCCTGCTTATACACCTTCTCCAAAACCCTTTTCCTTATTTGTAAAACTTCAAACCATTCCCAAAGTTCTGCAACTTTAGAGGAAGAAATAATGCCATCACTCACCAACTTATCTTCAATATATTCCATGATGGTCTTTGTCTTTTGCAACAGGAGATCTACATCTTCCTTATCATGAGCTAGTACATTCTTTAACCAATCTATCATTCTCATAACATCTCCATCAGTTGAAAGGATGTCCTTGATAGCATTATCTCCCTTAGTTTTCACCCAATGTAACCAGTTCGTTATGGCATGAGTAGTAGTCTTCATTATTTCTAGCTCTGTTATGGTTTCTTATGGCAGAAAGCTTGCAGTAGATGATGAGGAACTAATGGATTGCAAGGACTTCATTAAATCCTAGAAGTACTTCTTTAATTTCTCATTTCCCCCCTTCAATTCTTTCTTGGTTTGCACTTCCTCAATCTGCCCAAGATTACAACACTAAAGAATTCATACTCTTCAATCTCATGTTCCATGGAAGTAGGCCCAAGGTTGATAGTTTGCACATTGTAATCACTACCAATTACATCATCTCTATTCTTATTAGAAGCAGGAGTATCAATGTGGACCACCTTGTTATTTGCTTCACCCCTCTCAATCTTGGAGATGACCCTGGCTTTCTTCTTTGCTTTACCTTTTCCTATATTCGCCAATAATTCATCCCAATTGGGAGGAGTATCATCTACAACAATCTACCTACTCTTTAATTCTTTGTCCAACTAGCTTGGTACAGTAAAATCAAATTGTAGATTGCTCTGCCCAACCTCTTCCTATTGATCCCTGGACATATCTTCATTCAAACCCTATTTCTCAGGAACCTCCTTAACTGTTTCTTCCTTTTCTTTATCATGCTCTTCCACCTCATGTACCGGTGATGGAGTCCTAACTAGAATTTCCTCTGTCTGAGGAAATATATATACTTCACCCTTGACAGGTGAATCTTCATAAGTTACCAGAGGAGACTGCAACACCTTCTCTATCTCTACCTTAGCACTATAGAGCTCACCTTCCTGAAATTATTCTTCCTCTAGATCTTGATGGCTTTCTACCTCTTTGGATTCACCTGGTTCATTACGAGCTTCATGGGGAGGAGGAATATTATCATTTTTTTATGTATCAGGGGTGACTGGTGGAGCATCTTTCCTTGGCATACCGTCCTTAGGAGAAGGATTTCTTGATCTCCTTGTATATACCTTTGTTCTTTCTCCTGAGCTCTCCACATTTATCATAGTTGGGCTATCTTCCTCCCCTGCCTTGGAGCTTTCCTTTTCCTTCTATGACAATCTTACTATCATTCTCCTCTTTGGCATAGAAGCACTAGCTGCTTTATCTTCCTTTCAGCCTCATCCTTTGTTGATTTCTTTGTTCTTGAAATATGTTTCCTCTTCTTTGCAATAGGATTTCTTTATTTTTCTTCCTCTTGCACTTCCTCCGCCTAAACATCTTTAATATTTATCTTAAAAGGAGAGCTCACCTTCTCCTTACCCTTGGGATCCTACTCAACTGACTCATCAGAATTGGAATGAGACTCCAAGTCTCCCATTATATCATAGGTACATTGCACACCTTCACTTTCCAGTTCCCACATCTTATGCCTGAGCCACAACTTTGTATATTTAATCACCCGAGTCATAATTTGCTCTAACTCTATTTTCTCTTCCTCCAACCAGTCTATTTCAACCACTAGTTTATCCTTCACTCTCTCATAATCATTTCCTTGAATCAAATCTCCATCATCTTCAACTTGATCTGGAATTCCCTTCACATTATATAGCCAAACCAAGTTTACAGGTAGCCTTGAAAATTTCTTCCTTCTAATGTCAAATTCATCACTGGCATTGGCCCAGTAACCTTCTATATCATCTTTGTGGTTGTATTCCCTACTGGACTTCTTCTATGCTTCACCAGTCCTATCAAACCTAGATCTTTTGGAATGAAAGGATAACCCAAGAATGCTCATTTCTTCTTCAAAAGCATAGGCTGAATTAATGGAAGGGCATGCCTCACTAGTGCCTATCCTCAGAAGAAAATATCCACCGAATCCATTCTTATGCTTATCTTTCTTCACAATTGCATCAAAATCACCTATTTTCCTTGTGACCTCTAGAAGTATGATGTGATTTGTGGGATACCTCAAAAGTCTGTACGAAGCCATCTGATAGCCATCTATCCTTATATATGAAAAGATGGGGAACTATATGAACCAAGCCACATACCTTTTGATTAACTCCTTGGCACTGTTAGATATCCTTACTTGCTCTGCACCTTGGATCAACCTAGTGATGTACATGGTGAATGCATCATTCACCCTTCTACAACTTGAGGTACCCAGGTGTAGCTGTGGATAAACCTCATAAATTACATATTGTCCAAACACACCTCTTGTGCTTAGTCCCTTATATGGATGAAATCTAGCTAAGGCATAAAACAGGTAGTCATTGTGAAACTCTTAGTCAGCAGGACATTACACATTTGTTCATGAATCATGGCACTTATTATTCCCACCCAATCATAGTTAGTCTTTTGTTCCATCCTAACTATGACACAGAACATGCAATTTTCAAACATTCCTGCACTTTTCAATCCAGCCATCCTATTGAGAAGGGTGATAACATCATAGTATTCTTTCTTGAATTTAGCTCTAAATAGTTGCTTGGGTAGCTTGGAAAAGTGGTACTTGGGCTTCTCCAACCAGGAATTGATAACTTGTTGGGACTTGATGGTATCTTCTTCATAAAACTTCTTTGCCATATCCATATCAAAAGCCACCACAAGAGACCTGTCAGGCATGTCAAAGGTCTAGGCTATAGATACAAGATTTAGATTTTCCAAAATTTTCCCTTGGGGACCAACAATCCTTTGTGTACCCTTGTCGTAGTGTTTAGCACACTTGAGCACCAATTCATAATACTGCACTGTAGGAGGAAATCCAACTACATGCACCAACCCTAATTCCAATGTCCTTTTTTCCTGCAAAGGGAGGTCCTGTGCTGCCATCCTTGTCTTGCATTCTTCATAGTCCCACAATCCAACATTTGTATCAGTTACCTCTAACCAGACAGAAGTAATATTTCTCTCAAGAATTCTACTCTTAATATCCATCTTGATTCTCTATTCCTTGGAAATAGAAGACCCTTCTGCACTTGGATCCATTACTCTACCCTTGGTTCCACTTGTCACTGCCTTACTTGACTTAGCCTGCATTTGACAAAGAAACCATAATAAATATCACATGAAATCCAAGTTAATTAATCACAAATGATATATTCATCCTCAATATAAGTCCCAAAATAAGAAAAATGCTCCAAAACCTCATAAAAATAATCATCTCAAAGTTCGGGTTTCTAGTCCTCCCGTGGAATCCAAGCTAGAGAGGAATTTCGAAAAATTCCCAACCAGGCGGATTCTAGCGAAATAAGCATAAAAGCATCCAATTAATCATTTAATCGAGTGTCATTAACTAAGAAACAACATGATACATCTTTAAATAACTCAAATTGACCATTCAATGCATAATCACCAGCTAATAAATCATGCTACCTCTCAGTTCTTCATTTTCAACAAAGTTTCAGAGAATTCCACCTAGGACGAAAATCTGCGAAAACCGCAATAGCCTACAAATTCTGGTAAAATGAAGAAACAAAGGAAATTTTGGGAAATTTTGGAGGGAACGAAAAAATACATGAAGCAAGCATAACTCCGAATTATTGCATATTTTGGGAAAACAAAGAGAAAACAAAAATTTGCGGAATTCTGACAGTTAAGGAATTCTGCGAAGTGCTCAAAAACTTGAAATTTTTGACTTCGTCAGGATTTCGCCTAAAATCAATAAAAAAATTAAAGGATTAGGGATTTAGTTATGGATTCAATTTGTTCATCCCTAAATGGAGAACCTTAGTTTCAAATTCATTGAAACGCAACCCCAAGCAATGAGAGTGGCAATTTCAAAGAGGAACCTTAAGAGGAAGTCATGAATGGACAACTTGGAAGCAACTCAACCTTTCAATTATGCTTATCTTTCACAAAATTTCCCGCAACCCGACTAAGATAGAGAGACTATAAGATGGGATGCTAGACAACAAGTCTCAATTTGTCAGGGATGTGATTTACCAAAAGATGGGGTTTCTCAGTTAAACCATAACTTGTCATAGAAGATCATGAAATTAAACTAAGAATACAACAAAGCAAATATTAATCTCATTGAATCAAAAATAAGCAGAAAGAAAGGAAATGTGAGCCACATGAAGGGGCATCAAACAAAAACTAGGAACCCTAGCTCAATTGCCAAACCCTACCATATCAATACTCTGACTCACATCACGTACACACAAACCATGAAGTAATTCAATTCATTCATTAAAAGAGAGAAAGCATCATGTACATACCATGAGAACAGATAAATCCAAAGAGCAGAAGCCGACAAGAAACCTTAAAATCCGAGTAGAGTGCAAATGGCTTCTAGAAAACCCAACTACAACAATCAATTTCAATCCGAAACACACAATCCAGTAATAGCACTTAGGAATCAAGCACTCCAAATCAACATAAAGCAAGTGATAAATATTTAATGGCATAAAACTCCCAAAAATTGATTTAATACCTACTGTAGAAATCGTACAATCAAGCATTAATGCAGTCGACAAGACAAGCCAAATCAACACCTGAGAATCTGACAGGGCGACGAAATTTTGAAGAAATCCTGTCATTGCAGAATTTTGCAAAGGATCAAAATCTTCGAATTATAGTGTAAAGTAACTGCCACCAGGTTTTCAAGGAAACCGGGGAATTCCGCCAGGAGTGGATTTTCCCTAGAGCAGTGAAAATGGAATGAGCCTAAAACTTGAGGTTTTCAATCAATATCACAAAGGGATCACCAATCCAAGAAAGATAAAACCTCCAAGAACATGCCCAAGTAAGCAAATCCTCAAAATTGAAGGGCCAAAGCACCAAGAGCAAAAGAAAAATAGGGTCCCTACTTTCAGCGGGGCGTGTGTGCGAAAAACTGCACAACACTTAGAATAACAAATCTATATTAGGATGAACACTTTAATGATGATGCAATGCATGTGAGATGGATGTTGTTTCCTATTATGATAATATTCCATGATTATGCAGGATGTTGAAGGTTTGTGGATGTAGGATGGATGTCATGATATCATGTTAGTATGAAAGAGGATAGATGAATAAGAGGGATCAACCCTTGATTCCAAGAAAATGCAGAATTCCAACAAGTCTATGAGTCGTCGAGACTTTATTATATATGATGATGAGTGATAATGATGTTTTGCTTATCCAAGGAATGGGGATATAAATAGCACAACTTTCCTTATGTTTCATATAACATGTAGATACAAAGCATCAAGGTACAAACAACCAGGATAGTGTGATGGACTTTGAATCAACAAACAGATAGGAGTATCCCTGTTCACACCCAACATATGAAACCTTGTTAAGATGTACTTTAGATATTTCAAACATCTTGGAACAAAACACGGAAATGCAAAACATAACAATGTAATAGTCAATAAGACGTCCAAAACATCATCCCTACATACCGAACAAAGTAAGCATCACCAAGTTATATTATAGGAATATCCAGCAAGCACAATAGACAAAAGATAATGATCAATGCCCCATTCCTTTCTCTCTAAATCATTTTGATTAGACATCATCGAGAGGTCATTGGAATGAGTGCAATAAGATAAATAAAAATGAAAGATCAAGTACACAAACAAGTCAATGCTCTTCATACCTCTAGCCAAGACTAAACTATAATGATGTCTGATGTTGATATCCATTGTAGAAAAGATGCATCCTAGGACATGATTTATCAGATGATGTTGTGATTAATGAGATGGGCTATTGATACCAAGAGTTGAGGAACTTGTTTACCTATTGACCTAGACTTAAGATCTTGACGTTTGAGTTTACACCTTCAATTTTCTATACTTGTTTTTTATTTACTTTATCAAAGGGTGAAGATGACAATTGATTTATTGTGAATGGATGTTTATTGTGGGTGAACATTGAAATAGGACAGGTGATTTTGGGTTTTTTTAAATGTTTTTGGTATTTTGAAATGTTGTGAGGTTGTTTTGGGATTTTTTAGATGTTTTACAAATGTTTTGATTTTCCAATTTTCCAATGTTTTTAGTTTTTTCTAAGATTTTATGAATGTTTTTTATGTTTTTGGGTCTCAAGGGCTGATCAAATATTAGCCTTTCTTACGTTTAAGCTCAGAGAGGACATAGTTTGATAACCATGTTTTTGATGTTTTATGTTTTTATGAGTATTTTTGGATTTTGATATGTTTTGGATTTTTGTGTGATTTCGATGATTTGGATATGGATATGTAATGATATCCGTGATTTGTTTGGGATCTTGTTGAAAACCAAGCTAGGGTTGATTGATCTAACTGATGGATTGACGATGATAACATTGTTGAGGATAAACAACAATGCAAGGATAGTGTTAAGCAACACGAGGACTAGGAAGAATATACCAAGATGATGATGTATTGATTGAATTTAATTGATCAAGATTTTGAAGCTCAAATTGGAAAAAAAGTTGTTGAAGCACACTTTAGATGCAATTGATATTGATTGTTTGGATTGATGTTTGATGAAAGATAATGCTTGATAAGGACATCTTCTTGTCAACATATTCCATGGGTTTGTGAATTGGATTTTTTTCCTCACAAGTGTTTTGAACAATTTGATTTCATGTTTTCCAATGTTCAAACCACCACATAAGTTGGTAGATATAGATCAAGATTTATTATCAAATCAAGATGTAAATATCTACCCCTAGTTTCTAGTAATGTATGGAATGCCATGGGTGGATGCTTGGATAGGTGTATGGATGGATAGATATGGATTATCTTGTGATAAGATACGGTGTTCGAATAAAGAATGTTGATTTAGATAAGACTTTAGCGCTCAAATAATGATGGGTAGGATAGGATCAATGATAATGACCCATGTCAAGAGGTGTACCATAAGCAAGTGTAAAGTGTATACCAAACTTTTCTTAAGATCAAGATATTTTGGAATATGGATGTAGTTAGATGAAAATGGATTGAATAAATGGTTCATGGATGAATGGATTTATTATGGATAATATGGATGGAATGTTGGATTTATTATGGATGGGATAAGAAGCTTCCACTTGAATTGGCCCATGAAGATGCTTAATTCTACACATGACACATGTTTTCTAGGTTTTCATCCTGGCACCTATCCAAAGCGCCACCATAGTGGTTTTCATTGGAGGACAATTTTTTATCTTTACTATTTTCATGATTTTTTAAATTTTTTGTTTTTTGTGAAATATTTTAAGTTCATACTGAACCATCTAGTGGCATCGATGTAGATGCTTCTTTCACAATGTGTCATCGATATCTTGCTTGAAGAATTTTCTTTTCCAAGATACATGCACTTGAATACAACTTTTGAGTTTCCTGATCTACTTTGTTGATACCATAGTTAACTTTGTCTTTGTGTGCACATCACAATAGAATGGCTTATGAATCCTTATGATGAAGGGTGGATTCCAATACATGGTTAATTTGAGAATTGGATATCATGCATGGAGGAGTGGATGGTGTTGTGTTTTTAGGAATAGGAGATGGATTGGTTGATAGTTTGGAACCTTTGATTCTCCAAACTTGGGAAGATGAGCAATGTTGGGTGGATACAAAAATGTGTGTGGAATTAGGACCAACTGCTTGATATACTTTTTATGTTTCTTGAGAAGCCTACCTTTTCCTTTGTGGATGTCTTTGATGGATACATTTACCTTTTTTTATTTTTCCCCATAGTTTCTTTGACTAATGGAGTTTGATAGGGATATTATTTCTTTGTATTCTTCAGTATCCACTTGTATTTGATTTGTCCTTCATGATTTGCTACTTCTTTTATTTGATGACATTCTTCTTTCTTTGATTCATATCTTTCTTTTGATGTTGGTCCCAATTTGTGATTAGAGTGATGGGTGGATGAAGATTCGTGACGTGGCTAGTTGTAGTATTAGCATTGGTTTCATCTTAAGGATTCTTCGTGCTCCCTATGTTGAAATTTTCTTGAGATGAAGTTGCACCCAATGTTGTGGAAGTAATACCCTCATGCTTTGATTCTCCCTATTTTGAGATGTCTTGTTTAGCAAACATTCTCTGATAAATGACCACTGCATATGATGTTATTTGAATTTATTGCTCTGTTCACTCTGGAATATCTTGTTTGGTCTGACATGTTTCCTTGAGTGGAAAATGTTGGATATCTTCATATATGATGTCCTCAATCTAAAATTGGGATATATCTGATCTTGATGTTGATAACTCAGCCTGAATGTAGGAATTAATAACCTACTTTTTTGTGTAATAATGTTAAAAGTAAAGGAATCTTGTTCTGAATGAAGATCATTTATGTGTCCATCCAAAGAAAACATCTCATGGTTAGATGGAGGAGTATGTGCTATATGGATATGATAATCATTTGTGACATCTTGTATAGATTGGAGAGTGTTCATTAGATCATTGTAGCATCTTGGAGATACAAATTATTGATCTTGATTAATTTGAAATTGCTTTTGACGTGCTTTGAATCAAGTTCTTGAAATGGTCAATTTCAAAGGATGGATTGCTTATAAAGGGTTCTTGGATGCTTTCATTAGGAATGGGAAGTGGCTCAACAATTTCTTTATCTTTGAGTGGATTTGGATCAACTGTTGAGTTGAGGATTCCTTCAATATCTGCAACCATGAAGTCAAAGGATATCAATGTCTTGGAAAGGACCATTGCTAGAATTTGGTGAAAGATGATGATCATGCTTTGGAATAAATTCATGAGATATGTCTTCTAACTATTGAATGATGTAGAGGTATTGTCAACATGATCATTGGTGGATGTTTCTTGATCATTTTACTCATAAATTGTAGTGGATATATTGTCAATGTTTTTAACCATAGGATCGAATGATGTTAACATTTCTTGAAATGGATCATTATGGGATATTGTTGATGGGTTTTGATCATGATTAAAAAGTGACTCTTGATGTATGTTGATTTGATCATTGGATGAGGTAGAAACATCTTCAAGGTTTTCATCAATGGATAGATCTTGATTATTGTTTTCAACAATTGTGGTGGAGAGACTATCATTGCTATCACTAGTGGTTGGATCTTGATCATTGTCCTCAACATTTATTTTTCTTTGATCAAGAAAGTCTTGGATGAGATTTTTGAGTCGAATACAATTTGATGTTTTATGAAGATTTTATCAATGATACTCACAATAAACTCTACCCTTATTCCAACGGAAGTCTATGATAGAGTTGAAAGCACTTACTTTTGGAAGAGTGATGAGTTTTGCATTAACTAGATTTTTTAATGCTGATTCAATTGGCTCTCCCAAAGGAGTGTATTCACTTTTGTTACCTTGTGAGATTTGTACTTGTTGAAATTGACCTTGTGGTGATTGATTTTGGAGATGTGGTGATTGGGCTCTTTGTTGATGTTGATCTTGATATCTAACCTCTTGACATTGGGGATATTCTTCTTGATGAGGTTTTGGAGACAACTCAATGTTTTAATGACATAGTTTAACCCAAAGGGGGTAGTGTGTTAGTTTTGGGAGGGAGATGTCTCTTGGTGCAATGAATCAACTATTTTGGTAAGTGAAGCAATTTGATGTCACAAAATTTGATCTTGGTTTTGATTTTGACACCCTTGATATAGTTTATTTGGTTGATGGTCAAGCATATTTGGAATGTACATTTGTGGTATTTGTATAGGATCTTGCACAAATTGATTTTGGGCAATGTTTTGATTTGGGATGATGTTTAGATTTTGTAGTATAGGCTGGCATTGAACATTGTTATTGTTGGGAAACATATTGCTTTGATTTAGGTCACCTTGATTTTGCATGGTGTTACCTTGACTTGGATCAATATATTGAGTTGTCAACATATTGTTTGGATTTTGAACAACATTGGTGTGATTTGCAAACATATCTATCCCATAGCTTACCAAGTGTCGATTTGATATGTTCATGTTTGGTACGCTTGTACTTGGTATATTTGACATATATTGATTTGATGGGATAATGTTGTTTTGTTGAAGACTCATGTATTGATAATTTGGTTGATAGATTTGTAGGTTTTGACTTTGATTTAAATCTACCACAGGGAAAGGTGTTCCAAAATTTAGAGTTGGCATACTCACATTTGTTGTATCATTGAGGTTTGTAGGATATAATGATCCCATGTGTGAATTGTATAAATGTGAGTTTTGATAATCAATTGGTAGTATAATGCTTTGATAGTCTAGTTGATTGAGATCACTCATGATGTATGAATCAAGTTTATATTCTATGTTTTTCTTGTGCTTTGACCTTGTTGACCTTTAAGGAATTTATGACCAATGATGAAATGAAAGATGAAAGGGGAGTGATATGGGTGTTTGAACTTTTAAGAACTTTGGGCAATACTAGACTTAGGGTTTGATTTTGGTGTTTTGATTGGATAATGAACTTGTAAATCCCAAGATGGACATGTGACCTTTATGATAAACTTGTTCAAAGAGGTGCTAATTTAACTAGAGGTATGAGAAAGGATGCATTCTCACACTCCTAACTAACAAGGTGATTTTGATTTGGTTTAATGATGTACCCAAGTCTAGATAATGATGTTTCTAAATCTCTAAAGTTATTTGTGAGATGGGATGATAAATGTTTTGAATGGATGAAATGATTGATTTTGATCCTAAATGAACCTAAGAATGACTTGTTTACAAGAACAAGGTAGTGAAGAAATTATTTTCCCTAAGAGTACTTCAAACCAACAGATCAATGTTTTCTCAAAAGACCATAAGACAAAAGATAAACAAGCACATGTGTGAGTTCAATTGATTTAATCTTGGTTAATGAATTGCTTTTACAACATCCACTTGTCTTGTTTAAATTCCAAACTAAATTTCTATGTCTTAGCTCCTCTTCATTCCACAAGGTCCATTATGTGAAAATAAAAGAGTCAAGGCCATAGTTTCCCAAGGTTGACTTTGAAGAGAGTAAATTGAGCTATGAACCCAAGTATTTAGATGCCTCTAAGAATAAAATCCCTAGGGACAAGCAATAATAATTGGACCCTTCAAAGATATTCACTCTTTCCAAAGGGTTTGAAATTTTGATGATTTGTTAAATTTTTGTTTTCAATGTTTGAGAACCAAGCAATGTGTTTAACTAACTTGCAAAATGCACAATCCTGGGTTGCAAAGATACTACTTGTTGAGTTCCCACTCGGATTTCTCCAAACACTAAGACAAAGAGAACAACTAGATATTTGGCGACACTGGCTCCCCTATGGCACAAACTTCTTGAGACCGCCAAATCTCAAAATCCTTAAGATAATAGTACAAATGTGGGGTGGCTTCAAAATGACTATTCTTGCACCAACAAGCATAAATATTTTTGGTCACTAAACAATTGTTGTAATAAGGGATTTTGTTCAAGGTGGCCACACACATGGAAAGATTAGCTCAAGATTATGGTCAATCAAGAGGCCTCACAATCTCTTAGAAAAGATTTTAATGTATCACATGGATACAAAGGGTGACACTTGTCAGTATGACACATCCACACCTGTTGTTTATGACTTTCATCACAAATACATTTTTATATAGCGACTAGGAAGAGCTTGTTTTATCCCGTTACCGCTTGAGTCGTTCCCACATTTCGAAATGGGGTGGTAGTCCCTCTAAAGGTACAAAAAAGCAAGGGAGTACATTTGTAGTTTGACCTCCCAAATTGCGTAAAGTGCAAGGAGGGAACACACACAACATCTTTTCCTCACACTAGCATGGGGTTCATTTTAATCCAAATCAAAATATGTGGGTGATTAGACAACAAATGTCAAAGGAATGCTTTTGATTCTCAAGATCGTTGAGTGGCGTGAGAGAAGTGCATATGCATTCAAATGACAAGAATTGCAAACCACAAAACAAAGAAGACAAGTTCTTTTTAATCCCTAAAGCAAAGGTGAGTTCATTTTAAGCACCAAAAATTGAGTGTGAGTTTTCCTTGTTCAGTTTTATCCCACATAGCAATGTCTAGTAAATTTCTAAGTTCAATTTTAACCAACTTGAAAATATCAAATCAATGGTTAATTTTAAACCCAAAATAAAGTTAGTTGGTTTAAAATAGAAAACAAAAGCAACAAATGGATGCCTTAAGCTATTACAATAAGCATTTAAAAATATTTTTCAAGTTCAATGCCCATTTGTTTCGACTCAAATCTTTCTAGATTTATCCACCTTGATGCAAAATAGTTGTGAAAAAAAAAAATGAGTAAAACACTAGAAATTAGATTTTAGGAAACCCCAAGAAACCACATGATCAAAGATAATTAGAGAGCGGGATTAAATAGGACAACACGTTTTATACATCAATTCATTTTTAAGCATGAAGAACTAATACACAAGATTAAATCTATAAGTATGAAGAACTGATCAAATTTAATCAACAGACTCTCACCCTTCTTTACTAAGCCACAACAAATTTGAATTTTGTATAGTGACCCTAAAAAAAATGATGTTAGTTCAAAATCTCTGCACCAAATCCATTGAGAATGTAATCAGACATACATTGGTTGATAATATTATTTTAGCACAAAAATCTTTTTGAAATAATTGACAATAAATGACAGATGTTTCCAAGCAATTTTCCAAAGAACAATTAATCTCCAACCTAGGAAATTAATTGATAGGGACCTACAATCATGATAGTGAAGGAAAATCTAACATGATCAAATCATATCCAAGGCACACTAATGATAGGATAGTGAGCAACCTAGTCAAATTTTCTATCATATTATTTTTAGAGACTTCCACAGATTGCACAATGAATATACAATGCCAAAATTGGCAATGAGGCTAGTGGATGAGCGTTGTTATTCTGCAAAATCCATAGTTAATGAAACCCAACACCAATGCTTGTGGGTTTGTATCATTATAATCAAGTCAAACCACTAGATTTATGAGTTAGCTACTAAATCAGAGCAGCCACTGTCAGATTGTGTATATTTATTATAGATAATTTGAATGGTCAGATTTAGACGCTATGCGTAGTAACACAAAAGTTCAGAAAACTAATAGTTATTTTGAGAAAATAGGATTGATTATAATACGTGAACTATCATAAAGTCACATTGACTTATGCACTAGAAGCACATATTAAGAGAATATGATTTGGGAATTTTTGATCATGGAAATCCAATAAAACTAATATATTTTCTCTGCATCAAAGATTTCCACCGTGAAAGACAAACATAATGATCTCTTGGAATGAGCCAGGCCTAGATTGACGCGAGCAAACTCCCAGTGTACTCATGATAGGCCGATAAGACAAAAAATAGAAGTCTCACCAAGGACAAAAGACAAAATATTAAGGTAGGCAACATGTGATGGCAAGGAAAGTTATTTTAGAAGTACAACTATGAGTGCACCCAAAGATTGAAGTCTATTTTGAACAGAAACAAAAAAAATTTGCATCCCATTGAATGCATGAATCGATGATAAAAAAAAACCCACCTCAAGAAGATCATACGAAATGCATGAAACAAATTTATTGAAAAGGCTTTAAAAACATCCTACAATAAGTAATGCCTATCATGGAATGAAATTTATTTTAGATTGGCATGATTCATTAGATGCAATAGTTAATGGACCATCAATCACAAATTCAACACTTTAGACGCTTTCTTTTGGTGAGGCATTAAATTCACATTTAAGGAGAGTAGGTGAAGAGAGTGTCTATTGATACGCCTCTTCTCCCCTACTAATCATGCTAATCAAGAAGCTAAGTGAATCAGGGAAATGGGAAAAAAAGATGAATAACAAGATAATGTAGGATTCACGTCTGGGTGCAGATATGGCAAGAAAAAAGTGCTTTAGTAGTTGTAACTCCCAAAGATAAGAAACAATACCAAAGCAAGCAAGGCCACAAAAAATGACAAGGAGATAACACTGAGGACTTCTCCTAGACTTAAATATTTTTCCCCAACGACTTACTCTTCGAATGCTAAAGATAAGGACAATGACAACAATGCGAGTGAGGTTATTAAAAGTATAAGACGAAGAGATGAGTACTTGGAATTATGTTGTGATGGTTCATAAGTCCACCACAGTGACATATTCATGAATCGACGACTTCACCAAACCCACTAACATAAATCAAAAGATATCAAAGCACAAACTTGAGTAGAAGCAAGCACAATACAAGGACATTGACAAACGATATTGTGATTAGCTTATCAAGTTAAAAAAGAGATCAATCAAATTTAAAATTTAAATTTGCTTGCAAAGAAGATATCGACCAGATTCGCTAGAACACTAAACAAACTTTGTAACTTTCCAGAAAATAGAAGAACAGAACCCAATTTTATATCGTACTAGACAGTAACAAGCATAGTATGTAAAGTCACTCTTTCTATGCAGAATATAGAAGCACATGCTATCAAAATGCATATATAAAAAAAATTAAGCACTTCAGAGACAATCTTCGCCCCATGGTGGGTACCAAAATGTGAATGCTAAACCTGCATTTTGTTCAAACAATGACAAATATTAGCATTATTAGTCAATTTAAACAAAGAAAATAAAGCACTCCTATGAAATACTTGATCATGCTAGATATGCAAACAAGATGAAAATAACCAAAGAAACTAAATGAAAGCATATAAAAGTATCAATCAAACTCTATCCCATAGTGGGAGTGGTGCTCCTTTGATGTGGAAAGAACTCCCTTTCTCACCCCCTTTGATAAAGCTTCCAAGATGTGATGAAGTCCAATTTCCCTCAAAAATAGTGATAGCAATTGGAGGATAATGACTTTGCATAAAGAAGTGGATATGATTGTGGATCCTTTCTTTATAGAGAAACCCTCTATAAATAGGGTTGAAGGATTGAAGAATGAAGAGATTGGAGGAATGTGGGACTAAAGCAGAGTCAATAAGATTGTGACACTTGTCACAAGGCTAATGAATGAAGGTGGAGCACATTTTGGAGAATGTGCATAGTGAAGAGGATGTAAGAGAGATTAATACATATGGTTGAGAGTGTAAGAGAATGTGGGTGAGGATGTAAGAGAGATTAATGCCTATGTAAGAGGCATTAATATTCGGGTAAGAAAGTCAAATAAGTGGAGTTATTGAAGGAATATTCTCAAAGAATATGCCTTTGTGAGAGAAAAATAGGTTAATTAGATAATTAAAAATATATATTTTCATGTGCAAGTTGGTTAGTTGATCAGGGGCTTAGTTTGACCAAGGTTGAGTCAAAAGCTAGAGAATGGGTAATGAAGATTAAGAGTTAATTAATTCAAAATTAATCAACT
Source organism: Sequoia sempervirens (assembly GCA_007258455.2). Lineage (NCBI taxonomy): Eukaryota > Viridiplantae > Streptophyta > Pinopsida > Cupressales > Cupressaceae > Sequoia > Sequoia sempervirens. The sequence goes on along the minus strand of VDFB02353493.1, from coordinate 240,873,024 downwards.
TGAAGGGATTAGGGGATTGTGACATTTGATTTGAACAATTAGTTTTATTTAAACAAATGAGAGGACATAGGGGACTTAATTAAATAATTTGATTTATTTAATTAAATTAGATGAACATTAGTGAATTAATCTAATAAATTATTTTATTTGATTAATAGAATAAATTGATAATTTGAGTGTCTACATATTTTAACTCACTCGGTTGGTTAGTGTTGGGCAAACAACTCTAGGAAAAATAGCGGAATAATCCAATATGGCAATTCCTTATTTTGGGGGAGTTGAGGTTATTTACAATGTAAATTTGATTTAAAGCATGTTATTTTTGGGAGTTGTTTTTTGCATGTTATGTTATTGCATGGATAGGGTGATGTAGGAGCATCTGGCCATATTGGCAATTCGACATTTCCCAAAAACAATTTATTTTATTTTGTCTCATTTTTTGTGTGTTGTGGTGGTTTTTGGTGTCTCTTTGAATCTTGTGAGCTCCTTGATTTGATGGTGAATATTTCATGAGAATATATTTCATAGTTTGGAAGAATTAATAGTTTTGTGACTTCGGCAGACAATTTGGCAAAAGTTTAAAATTTGAAAAATCATAAAGGTTTGGGGAAATTCTTTTGCAAGGGTCCATGGGGTACCATTCCAAGCTTGCACACCAATTTTCGTGTGAAACAAAGAACTTTGATTTTTCACTTTTCTACACCCGAGTCCACTTTGGACATTGTTTTGCATTTACATAATTAATTGTCTCTTAATTCCCATTGCAGGTCCAAGGTGTTATTTCTAAATATTAAGTTGGGATAATTGATGCTTACAGGCTAAAATTTTTGAATTATGTTTTCCCAAAAAGTTATATTCATTTGAAAATGCCTATTTAGAGGCAAATTGATGACATTCCCATGTGGCAGATTTTAATTTTAAAAGAAATGCAAATTGAAAATTTTGATGGTAGGTTTCAATGCCTTATTAAAGGCAACAATATAACATTTTGAAAAGGCCTATTAAGGAAGAATATGTCACGCCTAATCTTGGCTTTTGTGGGGTGGTGTGGAAGTAAGAGTTGGCCACCCATTTTCAATCTTTTGAAATACATTAAAATCAACACTTAGGGTAGGTCCCCATGCGGTTGCTTAGCTTATCTTGGTTAGTAGCCATTGCTCAACATTTTAAGGAACATATTGTGGAGCTAGTGGCCCCATGATTGTATTTTTTTCTGCTTATTTTAAGCAATCAATTTAAAATTATTATTTTTAACTGTATAATGAAATGAATAGTGCTAATAATAATTTGTGCAAGTAAAAAATGGAGGGAAAAATTGGAGGAAAATATAAAAAGGGAGGAAAAGAGATTTGTGGAGCCACATGTCATTTTTTTAATATGCATAACTACTTATTTTCAATTTTTAAGTAGTTGATGCTTCACAAAAATAGGAAAGATTCTAAATTATACTATTCCCGTAAATAAAATTTTGCATGGGGACATCTAACTGCTTAGTTTTAAACAAAAAATAGATTTAAGTAGTAGCATGGGGATAGGGGGTTGATGGGGTGTGGGAATGGAGTGAGAGGTTGGGAATTGATTGTTGAAGATGCTATGTGGAATTCCTAAGAGTTGGGAAGAAAATTCTAAGAAAGTTGGAATGAAATGGCAACAAGGAAATTAAAGAATGTGGCTAGAAAATACAATTGCAGAATAGTAGCATGGGAAGGAGGAGGTTGTCCACTATTTGGGCTTTAATTTTAGTCATTAAAATGATTAGCAGAGGTTGCATGGGAGGTGAGGAAAAATTGGGTGAAAATCTATGAAAAGTGGATATGAAGAGGCATGTAAAAACAAGGGAGAAGGTGGCATGAATAAAAGGTGAAGTTGGAAGTCCCTTTTGGAGACATTCTTTGTCACATTAATAGCAAGCAAGCAGCAACATAGAGGGGAGAAAGAGCTGGGGTAAAAGTTCAAAGAGAAACATGGAATTGAGGGGAGTGGCATAGAAAATTTTGGAGTTGTATGAAGAGTTTTGAGGCAGTGAAGGAAGCTACAGGAAGAGCATGTTGTGCATATTTGAATCTTATGATGTATTGAACAAAGTTTGTATTTTTTTTTATGAGAATGAAAGAAGTTTTAATTTTGAATTATAATGGTTTCTCTCTTTGTTTAATCTTTATTGTTTGTGAGTTTGTGGAATGAGGTTGTGTTGTCACTGCATCAAATGGTATCTGAGCCACTGATCTTGAGTGTGAACATGAGGCAATCTACACTAGGACCTACAAGTAGAGAAGAGGAAGCAATTGTGAAAAGCTCAAATGGATTGTTGCGGGTAGGAGAGAAGCCTTGTGCGATTGAGATCTAGGAAGCCACGAAGGAATTTTTTTTGCAGATTGCAAAGATTGACAAGTGATAGTGAAAGATTGTAGCAGATAAGATGGGGATATTTGTGAGGAAACTTGTGATACGGGTAACAATGAGATAGTTTGCAAAAACAAAGTTAGCAAATGAACGTGTTCGTGACAAGCTAAGAAAGATCAAGGAAAGATTAGAAGTCTTGGAAAGACATTACTTTCCTGATAAATTTGTGATTACAAAAAAGAGGAGAAAAGTTGTTGCAATAATTGAAGAGGTTGAAGAAGTAAAGAATGAGAGTATACAGATTTGTGGAGGTCCTTTGTTTGAAAAAGGGCTTGATGAGGAAAGTTCAGTGCTTGCAAAAGAGATTGTGAGAATAAAAGCAATCTTCGGCTTAAGGGAGTATCATGAAAGAGAAAATGCAGATCTGGTGAAGAAGGTTGCAATAGATGGAGAAGTTGAGATGATAGAGTTAGAAGGCCCTAAATTTGACAAGCAAATGGGTGAAGATTAGGATGATCTCCTATTAAAAGAGATGGAAAGGATTAGTATATTGTTTGCAGAACTTGTTGGTGGAGGTGAGGAGACGAATAGTGCAATGAAGAATGAAGAGTTAACTTTTTTTTTTTTTTGAATTTTATGATAAAAAAGTTGATGTCGATTACATGTTTCTAAGGTGAATAATGATTTACAACAAGAGGAAATAAAGAGAGATTATGTAGTTGCAAATGGGTATACAAATGTTGCATGTTTGTGTATAGAGGTTGTAGATGATGGTGCACAAGGAACTTGGTGGAGGTGATTGGTTTGTAGTGGGTTAGATCCCATGAAGAAGGAAGGGAGAAAAGAAGAGATATGGTGAAGGAGGATGGTTTATGGTGGATGTGAGTTCACAAGAGGAAGGATGAATAGGGTGCACATTTGGTGGAGGAGGACAACAAGTGTCTTGATTAAGTGTTGGAACTAGAGGTGGAGGAAGATATTATTTTTGTCTAAATTAGTGATGGAATTCACTACAAGTTGTCCACAACCTAAAAGAGTGGTTCTGCTACTCCACTCCACTCCATTTTATGAGTTCTACTCACAAAAATTTTCCTACCTGGTGTGTCTGATGTAGGAGCATCTGGACAGATTGGCAATCTTCCATCACCCAAAAATAAATAAAGAATTATTTTTTCTCATTTTTGGTGTGTTTTGGTATCTTTTTGAATCTTGCGAGCTCCTTGATTTGATGGTGAAGGTTTTATGAGCACATCTTTCACAATTTGGAAAAATTAATTGTTGTGCGACTTCGATGGGCAATTTAACAAAAGTTTAAAATTTGAAAATCCATGAAGGCTTGGGTGAAATCCTTTTGTAGGGGTCCATGGGGTATGATTCCAAGCTTGCATGCCAATTTTCGTGCAAAACATAGAACTTTTATTTTTTGCTTGTTTGCACCCAAGTCCACTCTTGATGACATTTTGCATTTACATAATTAATTGTCTCCTAATTCCCATTACAGGTCCAAGGTATTATTTCTAAATATTAAGTTGGGATAATTGATGCTCACAAACTAAAATTTCTGAATTTAGTTTTCCCAAAAAAGTTATATTCATTTGAAAATGTTTGTTGAGAGGCAAATTGACAACATTTCCATGTGGCAGATTTCAATTTTAAAAGAAATGCAAATTTGAAAATCTTGATGGTAGGTTTAAATTCCTTATTAAAGGTAGCAATATAATATTTTGAAAAGGCCTATTAAGGAAGAATATTCCATGCCTAATATTGGCTTGGGGTGGAGGGCGAGGGCGAACCACGTGGGAGTAAGAGTTGGCCGCCCATTTTCAGTCTTTGAAAATACATTAAAATCAACACTTAAAGGGGGCATGGAAATGGAGTGGGAGGCTGGGAATTGACTATTGAAGATGCTACATGGAATTGTGATGCAAAGCATGGGTGGAGTTTGTTAACACTATCACAATTGAACAAGTTCTTCAATCTTGAAACCCTAACTTGGTGTTTTGTTCACAATTTCTTCAATCTTGCGTGTAGCATTCCAAACAGTGAATTTTCATCATATCCTTTAGAGAAGGCCTACCTAAGAATTGCATATCATTTAGGATAAACTTTATGCCACTTAGGAACATATCAGATTTTCATATGTGGTTTTTTTCTAACAACACCTTATTTTGACTGCTACGCTACCCTTAAGCCCAATTGGGCCCGTTTTACAAGGCAACTATGTAATTTTCCCTCTCCAAACTACAAAACTTCATTCCAAGGCTCTCCTTATGTCACATGGGGTCTGAGAAATAATTCACCAACTAGAACAATCACCATAGCACCTTACAACAAAACCCTATGTCTAACTACTTACCTAAGCCTAATATATAGAGATATTAGGTTAAGGCTTAATAAAATCCTACACTATCTCCATCCCCTGCATCTAAAAACTTTACCAACATAAAAAGAAACCTAATTCCATTCAACTGATTTGAAACTTTTTCCACCAGTGGAATGGTTCAATATTCCATTTTTTCACTCAAACCCTCTTAAAACTTAGGGTTTTCTGACCACTTACAGAAATTTGCTTCAAACTCGCTAAAAACTCAATGAAAAACACTCAAACCAAAACCAAAAGATAATTAACTCATCCCTACACTAGTTCCAATGAGAATTAACACATTTTCAATTTGTACAAAGCTGTACAAAGGTCTATAGTAGCAAAAATCAAGGTAAACACACAAAAAGAAGAGTTATTCTTATTGCTTGATCACCAAAAATGTCACCAAAAGAATGCCTCGAACATCCCAAGGCATATTTAAATGCCAACCAAAACCAACAGTTCAAACTACTTTTTGAATGACTTGACCATTCACCTTCCAATACAAGCCAAAAAATGCAAACTTGCATTGCAAATTTTGCAATATTTGCAAAAACTTGACAACTTTATGTAAACCTGACCCCACATGACTAACAACATTAGAGATGGTCTAAATAGACCTTATTACATAAAAAACATGACTGAAAACACAAAACCCAACATTGGACCCTATTTACATGATGAAAACTAGGTGCCCTTGCACATACACATGGGGAGAACAAAATCTCAAGTTCCACTTGAGATCAGATCTTGCACTGTGGTACCATGTTTATTGATGTCTTCCTTTGTCATCTAGGTGGCATCCTCCATTGGAAGTCCTTTCCACTTCACTAGGTACTCATTATACACTTTATGCCTTGTCCTTTTTGCTTCCTTTGTGTCCAAAATGCATTCAAGCTTCAATTGCCGACTTGGTGGTAAGTCCTTGACCCAATATTCATCTGGAACTCTTGATGTATCTACATCTTCAACTGCAATCATAGATCCTTTAAAAGGATATAGGTCAGAAACATTGAAAATTGGAGAGATAGCCACTCCAGGAGGGAGTTCTATCTCAGGCATTTGCTCCAAATTTGTGGACCACCCTACATGGCCCGATATTCTTCATTTGTAGCTTTGAATACTTCCCCTTTGGTAGCCTTTCCTTCCTTAAATGAGACAATACCAAGTCTCCCACTTTGAACTGAACATCTCTCTTCTTCAAATCTGTATGTTGCTTGTACTTTTCCACACTCTTTGTAAGGTTTTCCTTAACTTTCCAATGTATGTCCTTCATGGCCACTGCAAATTCTTCTCCTTTAGCACTCCTTGTCTCCATACCACTCAAATCTCTAAGCTCAAACACTCCCCTAGGCTACAATCCATACACAATCTCAAATGGGCTCTTTCCAACACTTCTATTGATAGAGTCATTATATGCAAACTTAGCTTGGGGAAGAATGGAATACCATAGTTGTGAATGCTCTTTTGTCAAACATCTGAGAAGATTACCAAGACTCCTATTGACAACTTCAATCTTCCCATCTGTTTGTGGATGATAGGCAGAGCTAAAGGTCAAGTTTGTTCCCTGCTTCTTCCAAAAGGTTCTCCAAAAGTGACCCATAGACTTACTGTCCTTGTCAAAAATAATTGTCAATGGTGACCCATGAATCCTAACCACCTCCTTGAAAAACAACCCAGCAATGTATGAGGCATCATTTGTGCATTTACAAGGTATAAAATGAGCCATTTTGCTAAACCGGTCTACAACAACAAACACACTATCAAAGCCTCTCTAAGTTTTGGGCAACCCCAACACAAAGTCCATGTTGATGGACTCCCACGGCCTATTTGGAATTGGAAAAGGCTAGTAAATACCTGCATTTGTACTACAACCCTTGGCCCTTTGACAAACAACACAATTTTCCACAAACTTTATGATATCACTTTGCATTTTTTGCCAATTATAATACCTTCTTACCTATTCCAAGGTTTTTTCCACACCAAAATGACCCCCTAAGCTACCACAATGCTTCTCTTTAATAATATTAGCCCTTGTAGATCATTTTGGAATACATAATTGAGCACTGTTAAACAATAATCCATCTTGTATCAATAAATCATAATATTCTTCATGGAAAGTGCCATTGAACTGATTACAAACATCATAAACATCCTTGAAATCATCACCTCCTTCATACATACCTTTCAAAGCATCAATACCTACACTTTGGAGTTGAATTTTTTGAACCAACATTTGTCTTCTACTCAAAGCATCCACCACCTTTTTTGACTACCCCTTTTTGTGTTTGATGGTAAAAGTGAAGCTTTGGAGGTACTCCAACCAATTCACATGTTTGTGGCTGAGTTTTTCTTGGCTATTTAAGAAACTCAAAGCACGATTGTCAATAAAAACAATAAACTCTTTAGGAAGGAGATAGTGTCCACTTTTTCAATGATTGAACCATGGCATACATTCCAAGTCATAATATGAATACTTTTTCTTTTCCTCATTAAGCTTCTCACTGAAAAATGTTATAGGTTTTCCCTCTTGATTCAATACTACTCTAATTGCATACCCACTTGCATCAAATTCAATTGTGAAAACCTTGTTAAAATCAAGCAAGGCTAGGATTGGTTATTGTGCTACCCTGTTTTTCATATATTGCAAACTCTTGTCTGCCTCATCAAACCATATAAATCTTTTCCTTTAATCCCCTTTGATTGTGTCAATGATTGGAGAGTTCTAGATATGACTTAAATTCTTCACAAATTTTCTATAAAAGCTAGCTAGGTCATGGAAACGTCTTACCTCACTCACTGAAGTTGGAGAAGGCCAATTCAAAATTGCTTCTACCTTGTTGGGGTCCATCTTCAAAGTACCTTTTGAGATCACAAAGCCAATATAGACTATCTCTTCCTTCATGAATTCACTCTTCTTCAAATTGATCATCAACTTTTCTTAATTCAACCTCTTCAACACCATGTCCAAATGCTGCAATTGCTCCTCTTTAGTCTTGCTAAACACAAGAATGTCATCCAAATATACAACTACAAACTTACCTATGAAGGGTTTCAAAACTTCATTCATTAGTCTCATAAAAGTGTTTGGCGCATTTGAAATTCCAAATGGCATTACCATCCATTCATACAACCCCTCATTAGTTTTGAAGGAAGTTTTCCACTCATCCCCTTCTCTTATCTTGATTTGGTGGTAGCCACTTTTTAGGTCAATCTTTGAAAAGTAACAAACCCCTCCTAAACAATCCATCAAATCCTCCATTCTTGGTATGGGAAACCTATACCTTATGGTGATCTTGTTAATTTCCCTTGAATTAGTGCACATTCTCCAATCTCCCCCTTTCTTAGGTGCCAAAACAGTAGGGACAACACATGGACTTAAGCTTTCCCTTATGAGGCCTTTGTCAAGCAATTCTTGAATTTGTTTCCTAATCTCTTCATTTTGTTGAGGAGTCATTTTGTATGCAGCCTTATTGGGTAGGTTTTCCCCTGGTATAGAGTCTATATGGTGGCTCACATCCCTTATTGGCGGAAAAGAACTAGGGAGCTCATCTACAACAATATCTTGGTACTTGTTCAACAAGGCTTGGACTTCTTTAGGCACATCTTCAAGCTTTGTTGTTGTCATAACATATTTAGGTCTGATTATAATTGCATACCCTTGTCCACCTTCTTTCATGGTTTTCAAGAGTTCTTTTTCCCCAACCAACATGACACTTGACCCAACTTGTGTTTCTACATTCTCATCTTACAAAGGAGTAAGTGTAAATGAAACCCCATCTTTTTCTATCACATAGGTATTTTTTTGTCCATCATGTTTTGCTTTTTTGTCATACTGCTAGGGTCTCCCTAACAACAAATGACAAACATCCATTGGGATGATGTCACACAATATCTTGTCTTTATACCCTCCACTATTGAATTCAACCCAAGTTTGCTCATTGACTAGGACTTGTTGACCCTTATTCAACTAGGAGACTTTGTACGGAGTGGGGTTTGGGATTCTTTTCATCTTTAACTTTTCAACCATCTCTAAAGAAACCAAATTATCTGTGGAACCATAATCAACAAATTTACACACCTTACCTTGAGATTTGTAGGTGCTTCTAAACAAAGATTTCCTTTGTGGAGGCTCCTTCACCACAGGAACTTTGAGCAATGTTCTTCTCGACATCATATTTTCTCCAACTTTTAGAGCAACATGCTAAGAAGGAGAGTTGACACTCTCATGATCTTCCTCTTGCATCAATTGTGTCCTCCTTTCACCACCATGTGAATTAGAAGGTTGTTTATCAGCCAAATTGATTACATTGATAGCATCTTCCAGAGAATGAATTTGATCCTCTAACTTGTCCCCCAATTCTTCCTCTACTATTTGATCTCCTACCTTTGAAACCACCTCTTGATTTTGAGCCTTGATCTTGGTTACCACTTGACTCACCTTGTGATTTTTGAGATTGTCCTCTTCCTCCAAAGGATCATCTACCCCTGAAGTTCTTTCCTCCACCTCTTCCTTGATTTTCTTGTCTTCTTTTTATCTTTTCCTTTGCCCTAATAGCCAATTGGAAACACTCTTCCACCATTCTAGGGGTAGTAAGACTCATTTCATCTTGTATTTGGAACCTCAATCCATTTAGGTACCTTGCTACCTTTTCAACCTCATCCTCAACATGACCTGCTCTAAGGCTTAACTTATGAAACTCCTTTTTGTAATTCATGAAATCCATCTCCTTTTGTTTGAAATTTTGAAGCTTCCTAAATGTATGAATTGCATAGTCACTGGGAAAAAATTGACCCTTGATCTTAGACACCATTCTATTTGATGATCTGATTTTTTATTTTCCCTTCTTAACTCTCTCTTCTTGCACATAATTCCACCAAGTTAGGGCAGGGCATTTCAACTTTGTTTTATCAAATTTCACCTTTTGTTCTTCTGCTACCTCCTTGTATTCAAAATAATTATTTAGTGCATCAACCCAATCTAGCACCTCTTCACTATCCATCTTCCCACCATACATGGGCAATTTCATGTTCACCTCAAGAGTATCTCCCTTGATAGCCCTTATCAACTCAGTCATTCTCAATTCATTAGGTTCCAATTCATCATCACCTTGGACTCCTCCTTGAGGGTTTTCATTCTCACCCTCTTCCTCTTCCTCTTCCTCTTCCTCTTCCTCTTCATCACTTTGGTCTCTAATGACCACACCTCTCTTTTGATTTGACTCCAGTGCTGCAAGTTTGGCTAGGAAAACATCTTAATACTCCATCTGTCTCAACTCCATGGAATGCTTCTCTTTCAATTCTCTAACTTCTTTGGTCGTTGGGTTCTTTCTATGAGACATCTTTCCTTCTTCAAACTTCAACCTTTTTCCTTCAAATGATCAAAACCTATGCTCTAATACCAATTGATACAAAGCAAGGGTGGAGTTTGTCAACACTATCACAATTGAACAAGTTCTTCAATCTTGAAACCCTAACTTGGTGTTTTGTTCACAATTTTCTCAATCTTGCTTGTAGCATTCCAAATAGTGAATTTTCATCATATCTTTTAGAGAAGGCCTCAAACCCAAGAACTGCATATCATTTAGGATACACTTTTGTAAGAGAGTGGGACCACCGCGTGCAAGACCCCAGGTCATGGAGGGTCAAAATGTGAGAGGCTGCCCTAACTTACCTTAGCTAAGTGTAATGTTTGGAAATGTGAGGCGAGAGTAATGAGGACCTCTAGGCCTCTCAATTACTCTGCAGACCCGAAACACAAGAAAGGGCTAGGCGAGTCAGTTTTTAAGTCTAACACTATGCCCCAAGAAGCTCTATGTCTGAGGAAAAAAGCATGATCTATGGACGTCAACACGACGCACTGACGTCTCAATAGTGAACTAGCATTTGTACGACCAAACAACAGTGAAGATGAGGTCAAACCAATAAAACTAGCTAACGACCCAGTTGATTAACTAAAGGGATAGAATGATGTGATTAAGTAAATGAAATACTCTCTAATATTATAAAGAAAATATGCAAGTGTGAAGAGAATAAGGAGAATCTCACCAAGGAATTCATTTTCCAGTGAATCCTCCGAGAAGCAAGTACTCCTACACAAAAAGAGAGGATAATGTTTGGTGTCTGTATAGGGGTCTGCCTTAGTTAGACCCTCGTTTAGGTGTTTACACCTCCACAAATAGCTAAGAAGACAAGATAAATGAAATAATGTAGTAAAGAGCAAAGAAGCACTACAAAACAGTGTTATGCTACTCAACCAAGTGATAGAGGAGAGAAGAGGGAAGCTTTCCACCTCCACCAAGAGCACTCAAGGTTGCTTGGGGGAGAATATGAGAATACTCAAGCCTCTACTACAATGGTGTGGTCCCAAAATTTCTCTACTAAAGTGATGGAGTGTTTCTTTGGCTGCAATGGAATGCTTGAAATGCTTGGAGTGAGTGAAAGTGAGCTTGAGAGTGAAGTGAAGAAGCTTGTGAATCTAGCTAAGAAGTTCAACTAAATGCTTAGAGTTTGAATTGCTTGTTGAAGGGATGAATTTGAAGGAAGAATGGAGAAAAATGACCATATTCAAGTCGATTAGCTGAAGGGGGTGTTACAATTTCACCTCCAATGAGAAGAATAACACCTCTGCAAGTTCAACCGCAAGAATCTACCAGGGATGTAAGCGCACCACACAGATGTCTACATGCCCTGTGGGAATCCTCAACAGAAACGCCTCCACCAATGCTAAAAACAATTGCCGAGTGAGATACAAGCAGTGGGCTTAGGTGGAATTATTGTAAGGTGGATAAAGGCAAAAAGGGGATTTGAACATGGGGTACAAATTCACTCTTATACATTTTACCCCCACTTAAGCGTGCACGAATACTGATGAGTGCTCAGTAAAGTAGATCAAGAAAGAGTAGGGTTAGAAACATATACCTGAACCATCGAGGAAGCAGACCATGATCTGGCGAACCTAAAGGTGCAGGGAAAGCAAAAGACTCCATAGCTGCTCAGAACTATGAAGTTGGGAAAAAAAACATGTCTTACAGGCCCGTGGACCTACAAGGAGGCAACCCCCAAGATCTCTCGCATGAAGGAAACCCCATTAAATAAGCGCCTTATAGGCCCTCAGACCTGAAAGGAAGGTATCCCAAAAAAACTCTAGCATGAAGGAAACCTAAAGGAAGCGGACTCCGCAGAGTCAAGAAGCAGCCAAATAGGCAAGTAGACAGTCTTGTAGACCATCAATGATTTCTAAGTCTTTCAAAGGGGTCCCTTAGGAACTCTTCAAAAGGAGAGGGGTCCAATCAAGGGACACACTCTTTGAAAGGTGAGATCTAGTCAGGCTGCCACCAAGCTAGACATGAAGGTATGAAATAGGTCTAGTCAAGCTACCCCCAAGCTAGACGTGAAAAATGGGGAATGGAATAAGTATAGTCAGGCTACCCCTAGGCTAGATGCAAAGGAATCCATTCAAGGTAAAGACTTTCAGAGAGGGGTCCACTCAAGGGACACACAATTGGAAAGCAGTTGTTCTTTTCTCAAAGTGATATGTCATCAAGGAATCCTTTTGAAAGATGTTCACTTCATCAAGGAATTTGAAAGGAAGGATATGCCCCCATGCAAGGGGAAGATCAAAGTTGTTCCCTCTTCGGAGGAAGGTCTTCGAGTCCTTACTTTACAAATCCATGATGAAGGAAACACATTCTGTTAGGATTCCAAGTTGAGAATGCGATTCCAAAGAAAAATTTGTGCAGATTTTCAAGAAAAGATTCATTGACAACGAATGCATTTTCTGAAAATTGAAATGTTAAAGAGGTGTTGTCACATATGAAAGGGACAACCCAAGCAGAGAAGAGAGAAAGATAAAGGGATAACAAAAGCAAGAGAAGGAAAAAAAATAGACAAAGGGCATAAGGGGATCTTGTTTACCGGGGTCAGATCTGTCTGAGCTCATAAAAATAGGTAATCACAATGCAAGGCGAAAGATTATCAATCCCCAACCAAATTAGGAAGAATGCACGAGAAGACAAAGTAAAAATTAAAAATTGGGTCAACATGGAAGGGAATCCTAAATACTCCCAATGCTTTGCATCATCCCCAATTTATCAAAAATCAAGCACAAACATGGAAGAATGATGATACAAATAGAAGAAGGTTTACGACACAAAAACTACATCTGTATCCAAGAACTAACGAGGGTGACGAGGGTCATCTAGGCACACATAGCACGAGCATGGGGGAACACATTACAAAACACACGCTCACACACATGAGATCAAGAAAAGGGGCCTCCTCTTAACATTGATCAGCCAAGAGGTAATCCACTTCCCAATCTAAATCCTCATAAGGGGAAGGAGGATGAGCCTGCAATGGTGGGATGTTAAGAGGAGGATCATCCGACCCTCCTGCAACAAGGGCCAAGGAAGAGGGCCCCTCGATTTCCTCTCCATCGGGCTCTCGTCGAGTCAAAGTCAGTGATTTTGCAAAGATCGCTAACAAGGCCGAAACTTCATCCACGGAGTTAAACATGCACCCCACAAGAGCGTTGTGTCTAACTTCAATGGACAGGGTAGACTAGGCCTTGGATTCACAACTAGGCTTGTCGAGTAACTTGGGAGTAGTGAAAAACTCAGGGGAAGTCGGGACTGGTTCCATCACTAGGACAAAACAAGTCATCACAGGACCAACTTGTGAAGGTGGGCTCCGTTTACGTCCTTCATTGCTAGAAGGACCATTCACCACCTCTTTCTTTGCCGGAGGAGACAAGCTCCCCATAGATGAGGCTAGCGGTACAGAGGAAGAGGAGGAAAGAATCATAGCGGATACGACCGAGGTATTAACCATATCCATGGGCTTTAGGAAAGGCTGGATATCCAAAATAGACATCAACAAAGGTAGCTCCACCGAAGGAGTGATGAACACCTATGCCCTTTTAGGGTTAGGCACATTCATATTCACAACAGAAGTCGAGAGAAGTATAGGACTAGACAGGAGAGAAGTAGGAGGAAGGGAGCAAGAAGATGCTGGAGGAAGCCCTAAAGTAGGGGCGATCGTTTCTTCCTCCTTCCTTTGTGAGGAAGCCTGCTCAACCAAGAGAGCCTTCGCTGGAACTTGCGTCCGCGCGCAAGGCAGTTTCTATGGCTCTTTGAGTTAGAGGTCAAGATTTGTGAAGGGACAAAAGGTTCCTGCTCAACCATGGGAACATCCACCTCGGTTGTTTCCGGTGGAGGGACAGGCTCCTGCATGGGAGTAGGAGGAATAGGCTGAGGAGCAACTGGAGGAGTCGACTCAAGAGCCTTGGTAGTGGGCCTCTTTCCGCTCACTACCTTAGGAGAAAGAGCAGTAGGAGGCCACAAAGGTCAAGACAAAGAGGAATCTCCTCGGGAGGCCTTTTTCTGGTTATACCGAATGGGTCTAGGTTCTGTTGGGAGAACAAGAAGTTCAAAAGCAGGACGCTTAGGCTTTCACCAAGCGGACACCATAGAGTTCTCTAGCAAATGAGGAGCAAAACCTTATGGTACCATAGTGGGGCAAGAAGAAGCACCGAACTGACTAGCGGAAGAGGAAGGAGGATCGCAAGACCGCTTCTCTTCTTCCTTCTTTTGTGCCTTAGCGGCATCGTTGTAACCTTTTAAGCAAGCCCTACGTGAAACAACATAAGGTGAAGGAGGGTATCTCACTTTCGGCCTTAGCCACCCTTTCTTATAGTTTTTATATGTTTGGTGCAAAAGGTCCATTCAAGGCGGGAGAGGACCAACGAGCGTAGGCCAAGAGTTGTCCAAGGAGTAGCTACCATGTGCAATCGACGATCTATAACTGGTGTTATGGATTACATGCACGGAGCCTCCGTGGATAAATTTTAGACATTTATGCTCGACGGAGGATACTGTGTTCATCGCCACTAACCAAGGGATACCCAATTTCACCCTAAAGAGCTCAGACCCAGGGATAATATCAAACAAGAGTTTCATGGACTTAGGTCCAACTAAAACCGACAGGACAATACTACCCAAAGGGGGTATGGAAAGCCCGTCATGTGTGTGGATGGTACTCACGGGAGCATCATACCCATCCTTGTGTAAGAAGTTTATTAGCATAATCCCCTATGTTATTATCTTCACTTGTGATGTCGGATCAACGAGAATACCTACTATGATGTTTCTATTGATCTGTGCAGGAATTCAAAGAGGAGATGGTTCCTTGTTAAAGCCCATCAACAGATTTTCTGAAGTGAAAGTTATACTAGTACCACTATCCATAGGCTGCGCAAAGGGGATAGGTTGGTGCAAGAAGGAAGCCATCACACACACTAGACAATTCTTTCATAGAGTCCCTAAATGCTAATGGATAAGACAGTGACCCAATTAAGGTTTCGTCATGCAATACCTTTGGAACCTTTCGACTACGACAACTAGGGGTCGTAGGTTGGGTTGTAAGGCAACAAAATCACAACACTCTCACCTACAACACTCCTAGAGTACGATGAAAGGAACTGTTAGGATCGTAAGAATAGAACCAAAATGGTTCATGTTGGGTTCACCAAAAATGTAAGAGAGGGGGACCACAGCGTGCAAGACCCCAGGTCACAAAGGGTCAAGATGTGAGAGGCTTCCCTAACTTACCTTAGCTAAGTGTAATGTTTGGAAATGCGAGGCGAGAGTAACGAGGACCTTGAGGCCTCTTAGTTACTCTGCAGACCCAAAACATAAGAAAGGGCTAGGCAAGATGATTTTTAGGTCTAACACTACGCTTTAGGAAGCTCTCTATTTGAGGACAAGAGCACAGTCTATGGATGTCAGTGCAACGTGTTGACGTCTCAAAAGTGTCTTGGCGTCTGTATGACCAGACAATAGTGAAGACAAGGTCAAACCAATAAAACTAGCTAATGGCCCACCTGATTAACTAAACTGCCAAAGTGATGTGATTAAGTAAATGAAATACTCTCTAATATTATAAAGCAAATATGCAAGAGTGAAGAGAATAAGGAGAATCTAACCAAGGAATTTTTTTTGCCATCGGATCCTTCGAGAAGCACGTACTACTACACATAGAAAGAGAGGAGAATGTTGGGTGGCTGTATAGGGGCCTACCTTAGTCAAAACCCCCATTTAGGTGTTTCCACCTCCACAGATAGCCAAGAAGACAAAATAAAGGAAATAATGCAATAAAGAGAAAAGAAGCACTACAAAACACTATTATACTACTCAACCAAGTGATAGAGGAGAGGAGAGGGAAGCTTACCACCTCCACCAAGAGCACTCAAGGCTGCTTGGGGGAGAATATGAGAGTACTTAAGCCTCTGCTGCAATGGTGTGGTCCCAAAATTTCTCTACCAAAGTGATGGAGTGTTGCTTTGGCTACAATGGAATGCTTGAAATGCTTGGAGTGAGTGAAAGTGAGCTTGAGAGTGACATGAAGAAACTTGTGAATCTAGCCAAGAAGTTCAATTGAATGCTTAGAGTCTGAAATGCTTGTTGAAGGGATGAATTTGAAGGAGGAATGGAGAAAAATGACCATATTTGGGTCGGTCAGCCGAAGGGGTGTTACAACTTCACCTCCAATGAGAAGAGTAATGCCTCTGTAGGTTCAGCCATAGGAATCTACCAAAGACGTAAGCACACTGAGCGAACGTGTACACACCACACGGGCGTCCCCAATAGAAACGCCTCCACCGATGCTCAAAATAGGTGCCAAGTGGGATGCAAGCAATGGGCTTAGGTGGAATTAAGCCTCCAAACTTGGTTTTGTAAGGTGGATAAAGGAAAAAAAGGGATTTGCACATGGGGTACAAATCCATTCTTATACATTTTTCCCCCACTTTAGCAAGCATGAATACTGATGAGTGCTCGGTAATGTAGATCAAGAAAGATTAGGGTTAGAAACGTATACCTAAATCGTCGAGGAAGTAGACCATGATCTGGCGAACCTAAAGGTGTAGGGAAAGGCAAGGACTCCATAGCTGCTCAGAACTATGAAGTTGTGAAAAAAAAACATCTTACAGGCTCACGGACCTACAAGGAGGCAACCTCCAAGATCTCTCACATGAAGGAAGCCTAGTGAAGTAAGCGCCTTCCAGGCCCGCATACCTACAAGGAAGGTATCCCTCAAAAAATATAGCATGAAGGAAACCCAAAGGAAGTAGACTCCACAGAGTCAAGAAGGGGCCAAATAGGCAAGTAAGTGGATAGTCTTGCAGACTATCAATGATTCGTAAATATTTCAAAGGGGTCCCTTGGGAACCCTTCAAAAGGAGAGGGGTCCACTCAAGGGATGCGTTGTTTGAAAGGTGAGATCTAGTCAAGCTGCCCTTAAGCTAGACACGAGATATGAAACAAGTCTAGTCAGATTTCCCCCAAGCTAGACATAAAAAAGGGGAATGGAATAAGTCTAGTCGGGCTGCCCCTAGGCTAGACGCAAAGGAATCCATTCGAGGTAAAGACTTTCAGAGAGGGGTCCCTTGGGAACCCGTCATGAAAATGGGTCAACTCAAGGGACACACAATTTGAAAGTAGTTGTTCTTCTTTTCTCAAAGGGATCTGTCATCAAGGAATCTTTCAAAATATGCTCACTTCATCAAGGAATTTGAAAGGAAGGATATGCCCCCATGCAAGGGAAAGATCAAAGTTGTTCCCTCTTCGGAGGAAGGTCTTTGAGTCGTTACTTTAAAAACCCATGATGAAGGAAACACATTCTATTATGGTTCCAAGTTGAAAATGCAATTCCAAAGAAAAATTTGTGCAGATTTTTGAAAAAAGATTCATTGACAACGAATGCATTTTCTAAAAATCGAAATGTTAAAGAGGTGTTGTCACACATGAAAGGGACAACTCAAGTAAAGAAGAGAGAAAGATAAATGAATTCTTCCAAGCTCGTAATAATAGGTAATTGCAATGCAAGGCGAAAGATCATCAATCCCCAACCATATCAGGAAGAATGCACGAGAAGACAAAGTAAAAATAAAAAATTGGGTCAATATGGAAGGGAATCCTAAATGCTCCCAATGCTTTACATCGTCCCCAATATATAAAAAATCAAGCACAAACATGGACGAATGATGATACAAATAGAAGAAGGTTTGTGACACAAAAACCATGCCTATACCCAAGCACTAACGGGGGTGACGAGGGTCATCCAGGCACACATAGCATGAGTATCGGGGAACACATTACAAAACACACACACACACGAGACCAAGAAAAGGGCCCTCCTTTTAACATTGATTAGCCAAGAGGTCGTTCGCTTCCCAATCTAAATCCTTATAAGGGGAAGGAGGATGAGCCTGCAATGGTGGGATGTTAAGAAGAAGTGTATCCAACCCTCTCGCAACAAGGGCCAAGGAAGAGGGCCCCTCGAGGTCCTCTCCATCGAGCTCCTTTGGAGTCAAAGTCAGTGATTTTGCGAAGATCACTGACAAGGTCAGAAATTCATCCACAAACTTAAACATGCACCCCACAAGAGCGTTGTGTCTAACTTCAACGGACGGGGTAGGCTGAGCCTAGGATTCACCGCTAGGCTCACCTAGTAAATAGGGAGTGGTGACAAACTTAGGGGAATCTAGGACTGGTTCCATCACTAGGATAGAACAAGTCATCATAGGACCACCTTGTGGAGAAGGTGGGCTCCTCTTACATCCTTCGTTGCTATAAGGACCACTCTCCACCTCTTTCTTCACTAGAGGAGACGAGCTCCCCATAGACGAGGCTAGAGGTGTGGAGGAAGAGGAGGAAAGAACCACAACAGATACGATCAAGATATTAACCATATCCATAGGCTTTGGGAAAGGTTGGATATCCAAAATGAACATCAGCAAAGGTGGATCCGCTGAAGGAGCGATGAACACCTATACTTGTTTAGGGTTAGGTGCATTTGTATTCGCAACAAAATTCGGGAGCAGTATAGGACCAAACTGGAGAGAAGTAGGAGGGAGGAAGAAGATGTTGTAGGAGGCCCTAAAGCAGGGGCGATCGTTTCTTCCTCCTTCCTTTACGAGGCGGCCTGCTCATCTAAGAGAGCCTTTCGTCAGCGCTTGTGTTCGCACGCAAGGTGGTTTCTACAAATCTTCAAGTTAGAGGTCAGGATTTGTGAAGGGACAAAAGGTTCCTGCTCAACCATGGGAACGTCCACCTCGGTTGTTTCCGGTGAAGGGATAGGTTCCTGCACGGGAGTAGGAGGAACAAGCTAAGGAGCGACTGGAAGAGTTGACTCTAGAACCTCGACAATGATCCTCTTTCCACTCACTGCCTTAGGAGCAAGAGCAGTAGGAGGCCCCAGAGGTCGAGACAAAGAGGACTCTCCTCGAGAGTCCTTTTTCCTATTATACCTAACGGGTCTAGCTTCTGTTGGTAGAACAAGAAGTTCAAAAGTAGGACACTTAGGCTTTTTCCAAGTGGGCATCATAGGGTTCTCCTACAAATGAGTAGAACCTGATGGTACCTCAACAGGGCGAGAAGAAGTTCCAGACTGACCAGCGGAAGAGGAAGGAGGATTGTGAGACTGCTTTTCTTCTTCCTTCTTTCATGCCTTAGCAGCATCGTTGTTAACTTTTAAGCAAGCCTTATGTGAAACGGCATAAGGTGAGGGAGGATATCTCACTTTTGGCCTTAGCCAACATTTCTTATAGTTTTGATATGTTTGGTGTAGAAGGTTTGTTCTAGGCGGGAGAGAGGACCAACGAGCACAGTCCAAGAGTGATCCAAGGAGTAGCTACCACGTGCAACCAGTGGTCTATAACTGGTATTGTGGATTACATGCATGGAGCCTCCATGGATAAATTTTATCCATTTATGCATGACGGAGGGTACTGCATTCATCGTAACTAACCAAGGGATACCCAATTTCACCCTAAAGAGTTCAGACCCAAGGATGATATCAAACATGAGTTGCACGGACTTAGGTCCAACTAAGACCAACTGGACAATACTACCCAAAGGGGGTATGGAAAGATCGTCATGTGTGTGGATGGTACTCACAGGAGCATTGTACCCATCCTTGTGTAAGAAGTTTATTAGCATAATCTCCCCTATTATTATGCTCACTTGTGATGTCAGATCAACGAGAACACTTGTTATGATGTTTCCATTGATCCATACAGGAATGTAAAGAGGAGACGGTTCCTTGTTAAATCTCATTAGTAGGTCTTGTGAAGTCAAATTTATACTGATACCACTATCCACAGGCTACATAGAGGGGATGGGTTTGTGCAAGAAGGAAGCCATCACACACACTAGACAACACTTTCATAGAGTCCCTAAAGGTTAACGGATAAGATGATAACCCAATTAAGGTTTCGTCATCCAATACCTTTGGAACCTTCTGACTATGCCAACTAGGGGTCATAGGCTGGGTTGTAAGGCAACAACCTCACAACACTCTCACCTATAACACTCCTAGAGTGTGAGAAAAGGAACTCTCAGGATCGCAAGAATGGAACCAAAATGGTTCACATTGAGTTCACTAAAAATGTAAGAGAGGGGGACCACTGCATGCAAGACCCCAAGTCATGTAGGGTCAAGATGCGAGAGGCTGCCCTAACTTACCTCAGCTAAGTGTAATGTTTGGAAATGCAAGGTGAGAGTAACGAGGACCTTGAGGCCTTCCAGTTACTCTGTAGACCTGAAACACAAGAAAGGGGTAGGTGAGCTAGTTTTTAGGTCTAACACTACGCCTTAGGAAGCTCTCTATCCAAGGAAAAAAGTGTGGTCTATGGACATTAGCACAGTGCGCTGATGTCTCAAAAGTGCATTGGCGTCTGCATAGCTACACAACAGTGAAGACGAGGTCAAACTAATAAAACTAGCTAACGGCCCAGCTGATTAACTAAAGGGCCAAAATGATATGATTAAGTAAATGAAATACTCTCTAATATTATAAAGCAAATATAAAAGAGTGAAGAGAATAAGGAGAATCTCACCAAGGAATTCGTTTTCCAGCAGATTCTCTAAGAAGCATGTACTCCTACACATAGAAAGAGAGGAGAATTTTGGATAGTTGTATAGGGGCTTGCCTCAGTTAGACCCCCATTTAGGTGTTTCCACCTCCACGGATAACCAAGAAGACGAGATAAAGGAAATAATGTAGTAAAGAGAAAAGAAGCACTATAAAACAATGTTATGCTACTCAACAAGTGATAGAGGAGAGGAGATGGTAGCTTACCACCTCCACCAAGAGCACTCAAGGCTTCTTGGGGGAGAATATGAGAGTACTTGACCCTCTGTTGCAATGGCGTGGTCCCAAACTTGCTCTATTGAAGTGATGGAGTGTTGCTTTGGTTGCAATGGAATGCTTGAAATGCTTGGAGTGAGTGAAAGTGAGCTTGAGAGTGAAGTGAAGAAGCTTGTGAATCTAGCCAAGAAGTTTGACTAAATGCTTAGAGTCTAAAATGCTTGTTGAAGGGATGAATTTGAAGGAGGAATGGAGAAAAACAGCCATATTCGGGTCGGTCGGTCGAAGGGGGCGTTACAACTTCACCTCCAATGAGAAGAGTAAAACCTCTGTAGGTTTAGCCACATGAATCTATCAGGGATGTAAGCGCAGTGTGCAAATGTTTGCGCGTTGGGTGGGTGTCCTTGATAGAAACACCTCCACCAATGCTCAAAACAGGGGCCAAGTGGGATGTAAGCAATGGGCTTAGGTGGAATTAAGCCTCTGAACTTGGTTTTCTGAGGTGGATAAAGGAAAAAAGGGGATTTGCACATGGGGTACAAATTCACTCTTATACACCTTTATGCCACTTAGGAACATATTAGATTTTCATATGTGGTTGTTTTGTAACAACACCTTATTTTGACTGCTACGCTACTCTTAAGCCCAATTAGGCCTGTTTTACAAGGAAACTATGTGATTTTCCCTCTCTAAACTACAAAACTTCATTCCAAGGCTCTCCTCATGTCACATGGGGTCTAAGAACATAGAATTCACCAACTAGAACAAGCACCATAACACCTTACAACAAAACCCTATGTCTAACTACTTACCTAAGCCTAATACATAGAGATATTAGGCTAGGGCTTGATCAAATCCTGCCCTATCTCCTTCCCCTGCATCTACAAACTCTACCAACATAAAATCAACCTAAAGAATGCCATTCCATCGATTTGCAACATTTTCCACCAATGGAATGGTTCAATATTCCATTTTTTCACTCAAACCCTCTTAACTTAGGGTTTATTGACCACTTATAGAAATTTGCTTCAAACTCACTCAAAACTCAATGAAAAACACTCAAACTAGAACTAAAAGATAGTTAACTCATCCCTACACTAGTTCCAATGAGAATTAGCACATTTGCAATCTGTACAAAGCCATACAAAGGTTTGTAGTAGCAAAAATCAATGTAAACACACAAAAAATGGAGTTATTCTTATTGCTTGATCACCAAAAATGTTACCAAAAGAATTCCTCGAACATCCCAAGGCATACTTAAATGTTTTCCAACCAAAACCAATGGTTCAAACTACTTTTTGAATGACTTGACCATTCACCTTCCAATACAAGCCAAAAAATGTAAAGTTGCATTGCAACTTTTGCAACATTTACAAAAACTTGACAACTTTATGTAAACCTAACCCCGCATGACTAACAACATTAGAGAAGGTTTGTTCTAGGCGGGAGAGGACCAATGAGTGTAGGCCAAGAGTGGTCCAAGGAGTAGCTACCACGTGCAACTGGTGGTCTATAACTGGTGTTGTGGATTACATGCACAGAGCCTCTGTGGATAAATTTCAGACATTTATGCATGATAGAGGGTACCGCATTCATCGCCACTAACCAAGGGATACCCAATTTCACCCTAAAGAGTTTAGACCCAAGGATGATATCAAACATGAGTTTTATAGACTTAGGTCCAACTAAGACCAACTGGACAATACTACCCAAAGGGGGTATGGAAATCCCATCATGTGTGTGGATGGTACTCACAGAAGCATCATACCCATCCTTGTGTAAGAAGTTTATTAGCATAATCTCCCCTATTATTATGCACACTTGTGATGTCGGATCAACGAGAACACCTATTATGATGTTTCCATTGATCCATACAGAAATGTAAAGAGGAGACGGTTCCTTGTTAAATCCCATCAGCAGGTCCTATGAATTCAAAGTTATATTGATACCACTATCCATAGGTTGCACAGAGGGGATGGGTTTGTGCAAGAAGGAAGCCATCACACACACTAGACAATGCTTTCACAGAGTCCCTAAAGGCTAATGGATAAGACGATAACCCAATTAAGGTTTTGTCTTGCAATACCTTTGGAACCTTCCGACTATGCCAACTAGGGGTCATAGGCTAGGTTGTAAGGCGACAACCTCACAATACTCTCACCTGTAACACTCCTAGAGTGTGAGGAAAGGAACTCTCAGGATCACAAGAATGGAACCAAAATGGTTCACATCAAGTTCACTAAAAATGTAAGAGAGGGGAACCACCGCATGCAAGACCCCAGGTCATGTAGGGTCAAGATGCGAGAGGCTGCCCTAACTTACCTCAGCTAAGTGTAATGTTTAGAAATGCAAGGTGAGAGTAACGAGGACCTCAAGGCCTTTCAGTTACTCTGTAGACCCGAAACACAAGAAAGGGGTAGGCAAGCTGGTTTTTAGGTCTAACACTACACCTTAGGAAGCTCTCTATCCAAGGACAAAAGTGTGGTATATGGATGTCAGCGCAGCACGTTGATGTCTCAAAAGTCCATTGGCATCCGCATGGCCAGACAACAGTGAAGATGAGGTCAAACTAATAAAACTAGCTAATGGCCCAGTTGATTAACTAAAGGGCCAGAATGATATAATTAAGTAAATGAAATACTCTCTAATATTATAAAGCAAATATAAAAGAGTGAAGAGAATAAGGAGAATCTCACCAAGGAATTCATTTGCCAGCATATCCTCTGAGAAGCATGTACTCCTACACATAGAAAGAGAGGAGAATTTTGGATAGCTATATAGGGGCCTGCCTCAGTTAGACCCCCATTTAGGTGTTTCCACCTCCACAGATAACCAAGAAGACAAGATAAAGGAAATAATGTAGTAAAGAGCAAAGAAGTACTATAAAACAGTGTTATGCTACTCAACCAAGTGATAGAGGAGAGGAGATGGTAGCTTACCACCTCCACCAAGAGCACTCAAGGCTGCTTGGAGGAGAATATGAGAGTACTTGAGCCTCTGCTACAATGGCGTGGTCGCAAACTTGCTCTACCGAAGTGATGGAGTGTTGCTTTGGTTGCAATGGAATGCTTGAAATGCTTGGAGTGAGTGAAAGTGAGCTTGAGAGTGAAGTGAAGAAGATTTTGAATCTAGCCAAGAAGTTTGATTGAATGCTTAGAGTCTAAAATGCTTATTGAAGGGATGAATTTGAAGGAGGAATGGAGAAAAACAGCCATATTCGGGTCGGTCGACTAAAGGGGGCGTTACAACTTTACCTCCAATGAGAAGAGTAAAACCTTTGTAGGTTTAGCCATAGGAATCTGTCAGGGATGTAAGCACATCATGCAAATGTTTGTGCATTGGGCGGGCATCCTCGACAAAAATGCCTCCACCAACACTCAAAACAGGTGCCAAGTGGGATGCAAGAAATGGGCTTAGGTGGAATTAAGCCTCTGAACTTGGTTTTCTAAGGTGGATAAAGGAAAAAAGGGGATTTGCACATGGGGTACAAATTCACTCTTATACACCTTTATGCAACTTAGGAACATATCAGATTTTCATATGAGGTTGTTTTGTAACAACACCTTATTTTGACTGCTACGCTACCCTTAAGCCCAATTAGGCCTATTTTACAAGGCAACTATGTGATTTTCCCTCTCTAAACTACAAAACTTCATTCCAAGGCTCTCCTCATGTCACATGGGGTTTGAGAACATAGAATTCACCAACTAGAACAATCACCATAACACCTTACAACAAAACCCTATGTCTAACTACTTACCTAAGCCTAATACATAGAGATATTAGGCTAGGACTTGATCAAATCCTGCCCTCTCTCCATCCCCTGCATCTACAAACTCTACCAACATAAAATCAACCTAAAGAATACCATTCCATCGATTTTCAACATTTTCCACCGATGGAATGGTTCAATATTCCATTTTTTCACTCAAACCCTCTTAACTTAGGGTTTATTGACCACTTACAAAAATTTGCTTCAAACTCACTCAAAACTCAATGAAAAACACTCAAACCAGAACCAAAAGATAGTTAACTCATCCCTAGACCAGTTCCAATGAGAATTAGCACATTTTCAATCTGTACAGAGCTGTACAAAGGTCTGTAGTAGCAAAAATCAAGGTTAACACATAAAAAATGGAGTTATTCTTATTGCTTGATCACCAAAAATGTTACCAAAAGAATTCCTCAAACATCCCAAGGCATATTTAAATGTTTTCCAACCAAAACCAATGGTTCAAACTACTTTTTGAATGACTTGACCATTCACCTTCCAATACAAGCCAAAAAATGTAAAGTTGCATTGCAACTTTTGCAACATTTACAAAAACTTGACAACTTTATGTAAACCTGACCCCACATCACTAACAACATTAGATATGGTCTAAATAGACCTTTACATAAAAAACATGACTGAAAAAAAAAACCCAACATTGGACCCTATTTACATGATGAAAACTAGGTGCCCTTGCACCAAATTGGTAAGAACTAGGAAGAAAAGTCTAAGAAAGTTGGAATGAAATGGCAGCAAGAAAATTCAAGAATGTGGCAGGAAAATACAATTCCAGGATAGCAATGTGGGAAGGAGGTTGCCCACTATTTGGGCTTTAATTTTAGTCATTAAAATGATTAGCAGAGGCTGCATGGGAGATGGGGAAAAGTTGGGTGAAAATCTATGAAAAGTTGATATGAAGAGGCATGTAAAAACAAGGGGGAAGGTAGCATGAAGAAAAGGTGAAGTTGGCAATCCCTTTTGGGGACATTCTTTGTCATATTAAGCAAGTATCAACATAGATAGGAGAAAGAGCTGGGGTAATAGTGCAAAGAGCAACATGGAGTTGAGGGGAGAGGCATAGAAGATTTGGAGGAGTTGTATGAAGAGTTTGAGGTAGCGAAGGAAGTTACAGGAAGAGCGAGCTATGCAGATTTGAATCCATGATGTATTGAACAAAGTTTGTAATCATTATTTGTTGGAAATTAGTGTTCACATAGGTAGTAATATTAAATTATTTGTTAAGTTTGTTAGTCATGTGTATAGGTTTGATGGTTAATCGTATATATTGTTAAAATAACAATATAGTTAGTGGTTAGTATTCTGGGATATTTGTTACAATACCTCCCTATTAAATAGGAGGTTGTTTGGGCTATTTCCTAGAAAATAGGATGTGAGAAATCCTATAAATATGTAATACGTATTGAATTAAAATCAATGAAGAAGCACAGTATTATTTATGTATGAAAATTATCAAGCTTCTATTTGGCTTTGCCCATATTTCTAATATATGTCCCCAATCACATTGTTTGGTTGTATGTGAATGGATGTGTTTGTCCCCATTCACAAGATGATGTAAGTTATTGGAAGTGTTTTTCCCCAATCATAGTTGTTGGTGATTATGATTAGATATGTGTGTCCCCAATCATAATTGTTGTGAATAGATGTGTTTGTCCCTGTTCATAACCTTGATATTGGATAGATGTGTTTGTCCCTATCCAAACTTGATGTAAGACCTTGGATAGATGTGTAAGTCCCTATTGTTGATTCCATGGGTAGATGTGTCTATCCCTATCCATGGATGGAAGTACTAAGTGTAGTGAAGCTAGTTCCACTATTGCTTCACATGAGTACATGTGTATGTCCCTACTCTTACCTTATATTTTTGGTGAGCTACTGAGTGTGGTCATCAAGTATTGTGATGTACTTTCTCCCCATGTTCACACTAAGGGGGGGTGTTGGAAATTAGTGTTCACATGGGTAGTAATATTAAATTATTTGTTAGGTTTGTTAGTCATGTGTATAGGCTTGATGGTTAGTCGTATATATTGTGAAAATAACAATATAGTTAGTGGTTAGTGTGTTATACCTATGAATGGTATTCCGGGATATTTGTTATAATATATCCCTATTAAATAGGAGGTTGTTTGGGTTGTTTCCTAGAAAATAGGATGTGAGAAATCCTATAAATATGCAATACGTATTAATTAAAATCAATGAAGAAGCACAGTATTATTTGTGTATGAAAGTTATCAAGCTTCTATTTGACTCTGCCCATATTTCTAATATGGTATCAGAGCATGCATTATTCCTAAAGTGCCTATTTTTTTGCCTCTTTTGAGTGCATGATGTATTTAAGTGAAGTCTTCTAGATTTGTGTCTCGTCATTCCAGCGATATGGAGGATATGTGTGATATGAGAAAGCTCTGGTGAAACATCTGCAAGTGTGTTAAGCTTGATCCAACTGCAGTAGCTCAATTTGTGTGTTCATCAAAGGTCGCACTAGCATTTATTTTCATATCAGAGCCTCTACACTATTACCTCCACTGCGGTGTTTAAGAAGACCAAGTTATTATTTGTTATACAACCTAGATTTTGAGCATCTTGATAAATGATGAAGATGTTGAGTAAAAATGAAAAGCTCAAGGGATTTAGAGAGACTACTCCTATAGTCTCATACAAGTGATAATGATGAATTGTTGTTGTTGCTCCACCATGTGGTCGTCCTTGGTCTTTGCCTAGAAGCGATAGAGGCTTATTTGTATTGATGTTGCCCATACTGGTTACAGTAAGTAGCATTGATGTTCTCTCAATCACATTTTTTTTGTTCACATCCAAAAAAAAAAGTGATTTCTAGAAGGAAAAGCCGCTAAATAAAGAGATTTTCCCTAAATTACGTCAATAAGCTAATTTTCCATCAAGGGTTCGACAAATTGGAGGTTCCACCGCAATTTGGTGCAAGCTCATATGTTTAGCATAATCTTTGTTGTACTGGCATGATCTTTGTTTCTTGTTGGTGTGATCTTTGTTTCAACCTGGAGGAAATCTCTTCATTACAGTTTTCACCGAAATATTTGTTGCAATTTTGCATTGGAGGGAGGTGTCGATTTGTTTTGTTGAGTATCAACGCTTAGAAACAAAGGCAAGAGACCAACATATCACCTAGACCTGTCACATCTCTTTTTGTGATTGAAAGAGGGAGTCAATTCATTTTTGTCTTTATTGGAGGCTACGATTCAGAATTGCCCATGTGACCCACAAAAACCCACGAATTTGGCGCAAGTCTTTGGCATTTTGCTCAAAGAGTTTGTAAGCTCTTTGAAAATCTCTTCAAAGAAAAACTCCAATGACTTCTTGCAGCTATAAAGTCTGTCATTTAGCTCCCCAATAGACGGCTTCCTCAATCCATTCGACAGTCCACACAAATTGTATGCTGAGATCTTTTGACTTGGCTTCGATCTTTCACCAAGCTGCCTATCAATTAGGAGGTGGCATTTTTATTAGTGGAAGGCATGATTTAAAGTGTGAAGAACCCGATTCATCCTGGAAAGGTTGTGATTGAAATTTGTTCAGCTCTCAACATTAGGAGTTTCAAAGGCCCGTGGAAGGTTGATTTATTGTCTATTAAGTGTATTTAAAATATATAATTTCATTATGCTTCATAATGTTTTCCCCCTTGGTATGCCTGAAGTGAAAGAGTTGAGTCATTTTAAATTAGTTGTTTTGTATTATTTAATTTAGGCGTCTTATAGAAATATTTTGTGTCAAGTCAAAGTCAAGTTGTGTCATTCTAGAATAGGATCCATTTTCTAGAGTTAGTAATTTTCATGTCATCAAAAGTATGTGTGAATGTAAAAATGTTAAAATATATAAATAAAAATTTGTGTCAATTGGAGTGCATGGTTGGTGGTACCCAACACTCCTTGTAAGAAGTTCAGATCAAGGGATCCATAATATATTATTTCATCACAATTGATGAAATGAGCCTCAAAGGACAAATTTGCTAAGTAGCAAACAAATTGGAGGATGGAGGCACCGAAGGCTAGAGGATACTCAACGACCTCTCGTCAGTCACTAGCGACGGGGTTGCGAATTGTATTAGTGACAAATCAACTTGTGCCAAAACAACTAAATCTAAGATCAGTTTCCAAGTGGCAACAACAACCATTTCATATCATTTGTGATCAGAGTGGCAATGATCTATAATGGTGGTTACATATGTGACAATGAGGGCTTGGTGTTCAAGCTTTTATGTTGTGGTTGGATGTGTATGTCCCCAATCACATTTTTTGGTTGTATGTGAATGGATGTGTTTATCCCCATTCACAAGATGATGTAAGTGATTGGAAGCATGTTTCTCCCCAGTCACAGTTGTTGGTGATTATGATTAGATGTGTGTGTCCCCAATCATAATTGTAGTGAGCAGATGTGTTTGTCCATGTTCATAACGTTAATGTTGGATAGATGTGTTTGTCCCTATCCAAACTTGATGTAAGACCTTGGATAGATGTGTTTGTCGCTATCCTCGATTCCATGGGTAGATGTGTCCATCCCTATCCTTGGATGAAAGTACTAAGCATAGTGAGGCTAGTTCCACTATTGTTTAACATGAGTAGGTGTGTATGTCCCTACTCTTACCTTGTATTTTTGGTGAGCTACTGAGTGTGGTCATCAAGTATTGTGATGTACTTTCTCCCCATGTTCACACTAAGGGGAGGTGTTGGAAATTAATGTTCACATAGGTAGTAATATTAAATTATTTGTTAGGTTTGTTATTCATGTATATAGGTTTGATGGTTAGTCGTATATATTGTTAAAATAACAATATAGTTAGTGGTTAGTGTGTTATACCCGTGAATGGTATTCTAGGATATTTGTTATAATACATCCCTATTAAATAGGAGGTTGTTTGGGTTGTTTCCTAGAAAATAGGCAGTGAGAAATCCTATAAATATGTAATACGTATTGAATCAAAATGAATGAAGAAGCACAATATTATTTGTGTATGAAAATTATCAAGCTTCTATTTGACTCTGCCCATATTTCTAATATTATTTTTGTGAGAATGAAAGAAGTTTTAATTTTGAATTAAAATGGTTTCTCTTTGTTTAATCTCTATAGTTTGTGAGTTTGAGTTTGTGGAATGAGGTTGTTGTGTTCTCACTGCATCATAGGGGCTTTTTAGTTTTTTGGGTTTTGGCTAATCCAGGGTTGGATTAGGAGATCGTATGATAATACTTTGGAAGCAAGTACATGCTATTGGATTTACTTAAAGATCTCATGAATAGCACATGCTAGATTCTTATTTAATTGTATTTTTTTATTGTGAATGGAATCTAAATAGTGTTATTGATTCTTGGATTCTTCAAAAGTGTTTCACAAATCTATCTTGTGTTATTTGTTTTTCTCCACTAAATGGGCTTTAGATTCTATAATTTTGTAGTAATTCTTATGTTTAAGCTAAGAGATTTCCCCTTCATTCATGCAAGCACACATAATAATCATGAAACTTGTGTGTGTATTCTTCAACTAATTTCTCATGTTGTAGTAACTATTAGAACTTCATGTACTCACCCTCACAATGTATGAGATAATAGGATTCCTCTTATAGAGCACTCATAAGGGAATTTCAAGTTTAAATAGGATCAAGATCCCTCTCACATTGTGCTTTGAGGTTTCCCACTAATGGCACATTGAAATTGATATTGTTAATGGCATGAAGGAAATCCTCTCTACATCACTAAAATGGTTAGTACAAAGTTGAGATATGTTATCCAACATTGTGGCATCATTATTGCCTTCAAATGCTAGAGCATCAAATTTAAATCGCACTCTAAAAGGTCTTTGATGTTGTGCAGGAATGTGTAATGTGGTGTGTTGCTTTGTTGGCCAAGTTGTATCATGAGTTCACAAAATTATCCAAAGAGTTCTTGGATTTGTTCGTCAAGAGCATCTCAAATCATCCTTTAGAAATCTAGGGGAAGTTTGAACAAGTGTTGTAGTTGATCAACATTGTTTCTCTTGCTACGATGTTTGACTAGATACTCTAAAGTTAAACTAGTCAACAAGTTGTATATATAGAAATATTCAAAACACCACTCTAATACCAATGATCTAGATCCAAAGAACTCTTCGGGTAATCCTATCTTTAGTGAAAGACAAGATCATAGAATATGCAAGGGGAAACTAGTTTTATAGTTGATCAATACACATTTGAATGCATAGAAGACTTTTAGCAAAGAGTGCTACTTCTATTCAAATGTATAAATGAATAAGTTATAATAGATATTATAGATAGAAAGGCTAAGAATGAGAGTTCTCGTTACTACAAACTCATCACTAAATTATTTATTTGTTCTTTGACCGCAATATGAATATTTACACATTTGAATGCACATAAGACTTTTAGCAAAGAGTGCTACTTCTATTCAAATGTATAAATGAATAAGTTATAATAGATATTATAGATAGAAAGGCTAATAATGAGAGTTCTCGTTACTACAAACTCATCACTAAATTATTTATTTGTTCTTTGACCGCAATAGTTAGAGCTACTCATAAATATAGATAAGTATAATAGTATAATAGTATAATAGTATATTTAGATGATTATAATAGTATAAGTTGTTCATATTTCATAACTATTGTCACTTGACCTTCTAATTGCTAACCATTAGGTTTATGTCATTTAGTGTCCCACTTATGTTGGTTGCAAGTGAATTAGTGAGAAATTGTCACATTAATGATGTTGTTGAGCACAAGAATGACCTGCAAGTGTCACATGAAAGTCTATTGAAACTTTTGCAATAGTGTGTAGTGTTATAAATGCTTATGCAATAATGCAAGAGAGTACAAACTCTTACACACTAGTGCAAAGCACTAGGAATATCTATACAAGGTTCCTTGAAAGATGTATGGTGTGTTCTCATCACATAATAAATGTACACTAAGATGTAATGTGATCAAATTTACACTAAGATGTAGTGTGATCAAATTTACACTAATAATGTAAGAGGATAACACACATACCCCCTTTTTCTTTCAACTACTCTCAACAAAATAAAATGCATTGGAAATGCAACAAATCAGATTTAAAAATCTACAACATGAATAGTAGTTTGTTCATTCAAAACCGACCGCAACAACTACAAAATCTTCTCCAAATTGATTTTACCAATATTACAGCCTCTTGAGCTGAGAAAATTAGTCTCAAAACTAATCTTCAAACCAATAATCAACCTTCACCAATCTGATTTATACATCATAAAATAGGATTAATCTAAACACCTAATTTATGCAAGCAAAATCATAGAAATTCTCATTGAAATTTAGAACAACATTACAGAACAACAAACCAAGCCTATTGGTTTCTCATTACAAAATCCCAATATGATTTAGGTCTGATCTTAGACCTACAACAATGGTGTAGTACAACAACATATGGCTTCCAAAAACCTTCATCAAACTCTCTTATCTTCATCTCACCAAAACCTCATCTTGTAGCTTCAAAAACAATCTTCCACTAAATCAATCTTCAAACATGGTCTCAAAAGACCTCTTTGTTGCTTCCTTCACTTTCTCACACTTGCAACAACACACCAAAAGCACCCTCACAGAGAATGCTATGCTATCCTGCTTACTCTTCCTAAAATTTCTCCTTTTAAAGTTTTTCAATGAAAACTAGGTTTTTCGTTGCTTAACTCCTCCTGTCATAGAATTAATTTCATATGCTTTATGTGGGCCTCTCCAATATGGCATGACCCTTAGTGTTACAAAATTAAAAAATGCACAACAATTTTATTTTATTTTTTATTGACATAGGATTGCTAATTTCCATGGATGCTCTTGCATCAGACACCCATGGTAGAAATGAAATATTTCATGAATTGCACTCAAAAATATTTATAAAACCCGTGTTTGTCCTGGATCCAACTCAATGCCTTGTCCATTGGGATCTTCCCATTCACCAAATTTTGCAACCTCACAATATTATATCCTTTCATCTTTACTCCTCTACCCTTCATGTATTTCAAATATTTTAATCTAACCTGCTACCAATATATTCCATCAAAATTAAAAATCAAACATATGCTTCCACTTCAACAAAACAAATGTACTTCATTACCTTTATTGCTATTTTACCTTTTTCCTCCTTTACTTGGTTTGCAATGTGGTTTGTCACTCCTATTATGCCTTCAAAAAGACATACTATTGTTGCAATTTGATTTTCAACACCCAATTCAACGTTAGTACCACAATCCATAGATTCATTCTCCACATTTTGTAATAAATAGTCAAGCTTTGTTATCAAGGAATCTTCATCTTCAATACTTTCAATCAAACAATCATAAGAAAACTTTATTTTCACCTTAGTCTATTTACCACTCTCATCTACTTCCAAAGGATTTATTGTTGCAACCTTTGACTCTACTTTTACATTCTCAATATCATCAAAACATGTACTAAAATCTAAAATTACCTCTTTAACTTTGGCTGCAACCTTTGCATTAGCTAAAATTTTCTCATTCCACTCTCTTTCAATTACTTCCAATCGTATTAGCAAATCATCTTTCTCTTCCTTGATGTCACATGCATGAGATTCTGTTGCACCCTCTTTCTTTCCTACAATCAAAATATCATTAGAAAGATAAAAAAAAACCTTCAACTCTTCTATTCTCCATTTTCAAGACCTCGCAATGCCTTAACAACACAAATTTTCAAAGCCTTAAGTTTTACTTATGCAAACAACCTCCTTTGGCAATTTGTTTACAAAACCCTCTTCCAATATTCACTAATATTATTGTAAACTGCCTCTTTCGACAATCTGTCTACAATCATGAGAACCTTAGTTCCTCAAATCCTCTGAAAATGTCTTCTTACTACTTGCTCATTCATCTGCAAGCAAAATCCACACATTCTCCACCCTCAGGTTCTGGTGCAAACTGCCTCACGTTCGGCGCTCTGCCTGCACACTCAAGAACTTCTACTTTGATACCACTAATGTAAGAGGATAACACACATACCCCCTTTTTCATACAACTACTCTCAACAAAACAAAATGCATTGGAAATGCAAAACATCAAGTTAAAAAATCTGCAATATGAACACTAGTTTGTTCATTCAAAACCGCCTGCAACAACTACAAAATCTTCTCCAAATTGATTTTACCAATATTGTAGCCTCTTGAGTTGAGAAAATTAGTCTCAACTAATATTCAAACCAATAATCAACCTTCACCAATCTAATTTATACATTATAAAATAGGATTGATCTGAACACCTAATTTATGCAAGCAAAATCATAGAAATTCTTATTGAAATTTAGAACAACATAGAACAACAAACCAAACCTATTGGTTCTCATTATAGAATCCCAATATGATTTAGGTCTAATCTTAGACCTGCAACAATGGTGTAGTACAACAACATATGGCTTCCACAAGTCTTCCTCAAACTCTCCTATCTTCATCTCACCAAAACCTCATCCTGTAGCTTCAAAAACAATCTTCCACTAAATTAATCTTCAAACATGGTCTCAAAGGACCTTTTTGCTGCCGCCTTCACTTTCTCACACCTACAACAACACACCAAAAGCACCCTCACAGAGAATGCTATGCCATTCTGCTTTCTCTTCCCGAAAATTCTCTTTTAAAACTTTTCAATAAAAATTGGGTTTTTCATTGCTTAACTCCTCCTATCATAGAATTAATTTCATATGCTTTATTTGGGCCTCTCCAATATGGCACAACCCTTGTTATTGCAAAATTAAAAAATGAGCAACAAAATTTAAATCTTTTTGATTGACACAGGATTGTCAATTTCCATGGATGCTTCTACATCAACTAAAATGTAATGAGATTATATTTATGAAGAACAAGCAATCACAAAAATAGCAACCCCCATTTACTTATTATATTGAGCAGACATACTAGAATTGTTAGTTGTATAAGGTTAGGGTGATTATCTGGGTACTATACCAATAAAGTTGTTGAGGGACACGACAACATGTTTCAATGCATCATGGATCTTAAAATCATTTATGGTGATCCTATAATTGCATTGCATTGTAAACCTTGAAGCCATTTATTCAATTGATTATGATGTATTGCACATTTAAGACCATGCATAGGTAACTAAGCTTAGACCATTGGATAACTAGTTCCTATAGGGATGTTTAATATCATAAAGCTAATTCTTAATGAATATTGTCCTAAGGTGCATTGATGTAGATGCAGATAAGAAGGTTGGTGAGTGTTGGTGGCCTTTATTCTATGTGTTCAAGGCATGATGGAAAAGGCAATGTGCAAGCAACTCTCAACCTAAGCATAAGTTGAACACATTGCACCAACGAATAGGACATTGCTTTAATGAGGTCCAACGAACTTATTAGTAGTCTTCATTCTCACTCTAATCTACATCTCAAGAACAACCATGATTAATGTCATTAATTGTATCAATCATGGAGGATGACCAATTCAATAATTGCCACCCTATCGTAGAGGTCCTTGGCAATGTGGACTATCTTGGTAAGGCCCACCATGAGGACCACTTAAAAATAAAAGGCTATAGATTGACAAATTTAATAATGGTAAGCAGTAAAAATGGTTGAAAATGGGCATTATTTCCAGGATTTTTTAGAGAGGAAGAATGTAGATTGTTCGCTTAAGGACAACTTCACAAGTGGTCTATTAAAAGTAGAAACAAATGAGTATTTAGGAGGATGGTTATTGACTTTGACATACACAAGTCCACTGACATCTCACCACTCTACGGATCTTGATGGAAAGACAATTATATAAAAAAAATATAACATCGCCTCCAATGCAATGAAAAGATAGTCTTGAAGATTTCCATAGACATGGGAAATTTTAACAACCAATGGAAGCAGTTTATCATTTCCAATTTAATGTCATGTCATGGGTCACATGGTTATGTCTGATTAATGCTAATTTCATAAACTAGATCATTTAGATTGAGTTAAGGAAGTTGAAGATTTGGCCAAAAACTTTACGGCCATCATATAGGTGGAAGCTCACATGTTAATAACCTGCACAATGCAATGACACAATGGCAAGGGATGACACTTCGAGGAATGCTACTAAGGCAGCACACTAACATCCCTGTCCTCCCTTAGTATGTGTGCATGAATGGCTCTCTCTTGTCAAATTGGTACACTAGAATCATGTTCAATTCATTGCATGAAACTCTTAGGCCCTTGGATTATATACCTTTTATATTATAATTTATATGGATAGGGCGATCACTCAAAGAATTTAGTGTTAGTTCTGAGATGAATCTAGACTGCATGTTGCATTTGCACGGGCATTAAGCAAAGCCTCTAATTTTAGTGCTTTTGGATCGATTTTTGTGGGTTCTGGAATGGTGTTATAGTTGGCAGGCTTATATCTACATCTACTTCAAATAGTTATCAACATAAAATCTATAAACATAGAAATGATCTTACAAACCCATTAACATATCTTTTATAATTAGTATATTTATTAATCAAAATGAAGCCATAGATGTAATCAACAAATAATACTTAGTCTGCGAATACATTTTTGCAGTTGGATCAAATTTTAGCTAATTGCCAAACAAAATCTTCCGAGTTATTTTGCATTAAAAAATAACAATTGGAATATTTTTACTGGTCTCTCAAAAATATATTACTTTGTATATCAACAACCCCATCGTATCCTAAAATTCAAAAATTTGCTTGGCTCATTATCAAAAAAATTCAAGACACCATATGACTCATTGAAAATTTAGATTAAAGGATCATTCGCAATAGAAGTTTGAAATATACCTTGAACCCCATAATCCATTTACACCATCATAGCTCCACACGGCAAGTCCCAAGTTACATGGCCATCAAAATATGCCTGTCTAGTGATTTACAAAAATGTACAGTCAACTCTGAAAAATGATCACAGACAAAAGAGCTACCCATGAGCTAACTGTTTCATATCCTCTTGTTTTGCACTTTCTGAATCCTGAGCCTCTTCTTCCCACTCTTCTTCTTTTTCAACTTTAACTTGATCATTGTATTCATCAGCCCCCTCCATATCTTCCTCATCACCCTGAAACTTTCCTTCTAATTTGCCTTCCACTTGATCATCATATTCTGCAATTCCATCCATATCTTCCTCATCGCCCTCAATTACTTCTTCCCATTCTTCTTCTAATTCATCTTCATTCATTTCCTCCTCATCACTAAAGGTGGAAATGCCCCTATATTCTGGAGGTGGTGGACAATCTTCGGTTATGGCTGCCTTTTGTTTTATTACCAAATGCCTGATGACTCTTTCATCCTTGTCTAGCAAATTCTTCAACTCATTAATATGTTCTGTTCCAATTTCAAAATTCATCAAGATATAGTTTGCTTTTTTGGCTTTTTTAATTTTATATGCTAACCTCCGCATGCCCCAGTCATTGAGCCTCCATATTTTGCCCTTTTTCTCCTCTATGAAACCTGAAACACATAGACATCAGTTAGATTCATATGGTATAACAAATATATGGAAAATATAACGATTGATAGTTGATGTAAAAATGTAGACTTAACCACTCAATAGGAATTTTAAGCTAGGAAAAATAAATTATATATCAAGACAACCCTATGCTGTGGAATCAATCTCGTGTTCAATGTTTGATTGCTGCATGCATATCAATACCATTTGCACCTGTGGCAAACCCAGATCCCAATTTTCTGTAAATGTTATGAGGATCATTCTTAATGATCTGTCTATAAAACCAAGATCATTCTTGTTATTTTTAATTTGTATGGCAGTGGGTAAAGCGTCTGAGGTAAAGAACTTTTGTAGTTTCCTTAGTAAGTTGTTTCCTAGAGTAACAAAAATCAGCAATTATATTTACCGTACAAAATCTTATGGTCATAAATCCCACAATGCAATATATTCTTCACGAAATGGCTACTTTGAGAAAATATGAGTGCA
Source organism: Sequoia sempervirens (assembly GCA_007258455.2). Taxonomy (NCBI): domain Eukaryota; kingdom Viridiplantae; phylum Streptophyta; class Pinopsida; order Cupressales; family Cupressaceae; genus Sequoia; species Sequoia sempervirens. The sequence continues at coordinate 240,835,446 of VDFB02353493.1, read as the reverse complement.
CTTGTCAGAAAACAAAGACCAATATTGGGGTGAAAATATTGAACTTGTGACAGCTGCACGCATTTACTTGGGGAGGAATGCATCTTTAGAACTTTGGACATGATGTGTTAAAATTTGAGATAACAGAGCAAGAAAGACTTCTTTAATGAACTGAACAAAATTTATAATTGGGAATGGTGCCAATGTGATGAGCTGTAGAAGAGAAAAACTGTGGATGTTTTTTACACCATGGTATATGGTCACTTGTTAAGGGTAATTAGTTACCATATAGGTTTAAATATTTATTTAGTCCTTGCTAGTGTAGGTTTTTCATTTTCCATATATTAGGGAATATTTATTTTTCCTATGCATATTATTAAATTTGCTTACGTTATATTAGAGATGGTTAATGTGAGGACATGTAACATAATCCATCAATTAAATGTGTCATTCTCACCCACCTTTGGGTAGTTGAGTTTCACACCCTCTTTTGGATTTATTTGCCACCTCTCATAACCATTTGTTTGTCTTTACCTAAATAGGTGCAACCATGTAATCTGACATTTACCAACTAGGTAAAACTTTCACCTATTTTGGGCAATTGGGAGGAATTATTTGCCCTTATCTTCCAATATAAACAACAGTCACCTCTTCCCTTGGTTAGTTCATTGGTGGTAGTTCAATGCTAAGGGAATGTTGACTTTATTTCATCTCTAGATTTTTGTCTTGCTTAGCCAAATCTAACATGGTAGCAGAGCTTATTGTGAGTTGTGGGTCAGCAGTTATTTAAAAAATCTGAAGTCAGTTTTTGTAAAGCAAAGTATGCTCCTCTCTTGCATCCGATTATGACCTTGAAAATCAATAAATCTTGAAAGAAATTTCAATTTTTAGGTTGGTTCGTTATCTAATTTTACCAATTGCAAGTATATTAGAGCTTCCTGGAGATATTCTAAGCTCACCATCTAGTTCAAAGCAGCTGAGAAAGTCAAAATCCCCTTTTGTTTCGTCCAAGTCAGACATTGGAGGTGAGATCTATGAAGGGTCAAGAATAGAGGTATTTTTGTAAAGATCTGGTGTGCTGCTGAAAATCAGAGCATTTTGAAGCCAAATGAGCTTTGCCATTTAGTCCAAAAGGCCCAAAAACCTTTATTTCCATATAAAATTTGTCAAATTTGAAGTTGATTTTGGGGCAAAAAAAAATTAGCAGGTAGAGTTGTATAGCCCTACCTAACATACGTTTGGATTTTCAAAATATATTTTTAAAATATTTTTTGCAATATTTTAAAAAAATTGAAAGTTTTTTTAAATAAAAAAAAAAAACAATTAAAATCATTTTTTTAGGGCAAGGTACTCAACCTGCAATTGGCCTACAGAGTAAACGGGATTAACAGAATTACAAAACTTGCTATAAAGTACTTGCAATAGTTCTTGAAAGATATAGCTTTATTCTCACTCATTCACAAATATGCAATAAGTACATAAAAGTCATAACAGCAGTCCTTGACTATGAACAAGTACATATATATAGGAGACCGATGTTGGTTAAGACCACCAACTCTCGGTAACTACTAACCAACTAAAACAACCGTCGGGGACTAACACACAATATCAAACATAATCATTTATTTATTTATTTATTACCTAGCTGACTAAAACATATTCACTTGACTTTCAACCGACTACATGCAAAAGCTAGCCCAGACCTTATTCACTAGTACTCTAAATTCCTCCTCAAGAACCTGAGTAAAATTCTCAGCTGCCAGTTCTTCATCCAATTCAACAAACAAAAAGCTGCAGTGAAAAAATAAAAGCTTTATGTCAAAGTTCAAACAGTTTCTAGGAAGATCTAGGTTGTCCATCTCTTTCAAATTGTGGGATATAAAAGCTTTCTCTGATCGCTTGACATGTTGAAAAGCTCATGGCTCACGTAGTGGACCTCCCATTAAATCACAGCTTAATCACAGCCTGCATTGCAACTCCACTTCTAAAGTCAGATATCCTCAATATGATTGAGTTTAATCCATCTAAGTGTTAACAGATATTTGATTGCAAGCTTAAACTGATGGCTTACAGTGCACCTTTCCCTTTGAAGATATTTGTTGATTAACCAAGGTGTGAACCATTAAACTTAGCAGTCAATCTTGGTCATCTGATCAAACTTCCAATGACGCAAACTGCAGTTCTGCTTTGAAAGTCAACCAAACTGATTTGACCAAATTTGACCTAGTTAAACTTTATCGATCATCAGTTCATAAGCTAAATCAGCAAGCCCACGATGTAGCTCACCCTTTCAAAAGCAAATGAACCTAGCAAGCAATCCTAGCCACGAATTACAAGGTCAAACACTGGTTCATAAATCTCCTCAGCCCTCAAAGCTTTTACAGCGCATTCTAAACAAGTTTGACCTCGCTGAATTTTTTATCTTTAGATTGTGAGCACAATCAATAGCCCTTGCTCATGCTCTCCCCTTTGCTATTCCAAAAAAGCTTTTCCATTATTGATTCAACTCAGAAGTCTTCTCAATTGGCAAACGCTAGTTTTATAAAAGCAACTAATGTTGCTTTAAAAACAAAGAAAAAAAACTCTTATTTGAGATATTTTATCATCAAATCTCCTATTTATGGGAATCCATATTTTTAAGGCTTCAGCTTAAAGAAAAAGACACGTGACACATCAGCAACATGTAGCCACTTTATTAGCTGCCCAAAAAGCTTATACAAGGAGCGTACAAGAAAGAAAAGGTCTTTTGGGAGTCTTTTATATAGTGGAATTTTGTGACTTAGAGACTGGTGTGCAACGCTTTTGGATTCTTTAATTGCTATTTTGTCCTGTCTTCCCCAGTAAACCTTATCTTATCCTATTTTGCATGCATAGTTCTGAAAGTATATTGTCAAAGCCATTGTTCTAAGCAAATCAAAGCTTGAAGACTGTAGATTTTGCTTCCTTCTATTTTATGATTTCTGAACCTTTTGGCTAGAGCTTCCAATGCTATAAAACTTGATGCCCATTAAAGCCTTTAGTGTGCTCGATTTCTTTTTCATGAGGTTTTGAATATAAATAAAGTCTCTATTGTCTCAATTTTTTGCAAAGTTTATCTCAATCTATTTTTACTCTCAACTACAATACTTGGTGTCTGAATTCCTTTTCTCAGCATTTGGACAAGTCTCTTTACAATAATTGTGGATTTAGTGTTCAATACTCTACAATTTATTTATTTATTTTGTCTTCATTTCTATTAACTTTTGATGAAAAATAATTCAGAAAGATTATGTTGCTTAATTGTGTGACCAAATCTAAGTCATAGATATATATTCACATTCATTTAGAAAACATTTTCAGAATTAAAAAGACAGAAAATAGAAATTTACAATTGAAATCAAAGCACTTCATAGATAAGGGGTATTATACCCTTAGGTGAAAGTCATTCACCTAAATCGATGAGAATTCATACTTCCATAGATTTCTTGGGGTACACTATACCTAGGTCTAACTTAAGAAACAACAAGATCATTCTTCACAAATGGTAGTGTATAATGAGTGAACTAGGTTGGGGTAGACCCAAACAAATGAGGATAAGAAAGTGAATTGGTTGGTACTCAATGATGATTTTTTGGATCATGTGAAGTAGATGGTGTCATGCACTTGTTAGAGTCACTCAAAATATTGACATGAACCCTCATAAACTTGGAGACATTATGATAAGTTTGGCAATATGCTTGGCCAGATGAAAAATACACCCACCTTAGCATTCTATGACTAGCATCTTTGGAACATTGTTCAATGTAAGTAGGAAAAGAATAACACCCCATTACATGTGGCAGCATATGCAGTTTAACCCAAAATGGTTTATGGCAAGGCCTAGGAGAATAACTACTGTCAATGACATGGAAGTCAAAGGGTTCATGGATACTTAAGAAAACGTGCACAAGATATAAGGCACAAAAAATTCAATCCAAGCGAGAACGATTCCCAAGTTTCAAGGGCTTCAAGCAAGAAGCTAAAAAGAAAAGGAGTGCCCTTGCCTAGAGTGAGATGATTGGATGGTGCATCCTACATGGCCATTTCACTTCACTACCACAAATGCTTGCAACTCAACTCTTCCTCTATGACATTCTTTAAAATCTAAAATTGAAAATTTGCATCCTTGCACTTGCACAGCAATAGGCTTTGTGACAATTAGGTCTTGCTAAGCATGTGAATAATATTAAATTATAGTTTGTGCCTAATCTCTATCCACCTATCCACGCTAATGGAGCACCCTACCCTCACATGTCTCATTTTTCTCCCCCATCAGCAAAATAATCTTTCGGAAGTTATTTCAATAACAAGTATTTGTGTTTGTGTTTTCATGATATTATTACACTGACACCGAGAGACGTAACCTGTAGTGGAGATAAGGGGAGAAGAATCTAATGTTGTGGTCATATAGAAAAAATGAAACAAATACTATTTAGAGCCAACATTTATTTTTGAACATAAAGACATCAAAAAAATTTAAATGTATTAATACCTACAAATGAAATTACTAAAAAGCAACATATAAGTATATAAGATTACTCCATTTTTCAAAGTGAAAACAAAACAAAAGAATTACTGAATAATGAATAGTGGCTTTTCAAAGTACAATTAAAAGATAAAATAAAATAATTCTTAAAAGTAAATAAAAATTTCCATGTCCATGTATATATGTAGTAAAACAAAAATAAAATAATTCTTAAGTAAAAATTAAAATTTACATGTTCATGTATGTATGTAGTAAATAAAATAGTTATCAAGTAAAATAAAGTAACTATCAAGTAAATAAAATACCTTTGTGTCTAAATAGGAAAAATGGAGCAAAAAAAATAAGAGTGAAAGGAGCGAAAAAGCAAAGTAAATGGAGATAAAGGAATAGAAGGTTGCAAAGAACAAAATTATGGAGGAAAGACTACAATAGAGGAACAAAGTCAAGGAAATACGAATGGGAATATAGACAACCAGCAAAAGGAATGTCATGAGGAAGAAGGGATTAATGAGGAGCAGAAGATAGAAAGAGTAGCAAATACCTAAAAGGTAGGGAGGCTTTTTGAAGATGCAAGCAAGAGGATGCCTAGGGCAAATGTTGGAAAAGGAGAGACGGACTTCAAGATCTTGATTTTCAATATTAATATCACTATAGATTTGAAACTTCTAATTGTTCAAATATTGGATTGCTTCCTAAATTCTAGAGTGGAAATCATGAAATGGATCACAATAATAACAACTATAGTGTAGGAAAAAGTATCCCTTTTTCGCACTTAATTTGGGAATGAATAATTAATAAATAAATGAGCTTAATGATCCCTTAATTTAGTCTTGTAATATGTATTTACATATTCACATTAAGTTTAGGGCCTTTTAATTAAAATGGACTTAATTGTGCCTTGTTTTTGTTGTAAGGTGTACCTTTACACTTTCACACTAATCTAGGGCTTTATTAATTAATTGAGGTTAATTTGCCTTAATTGGCCTCTTTGATTCAAATCCAAGCCTAATTAATTGCAATTTCCGAGGGATAAAATCTGACATTCATAAATGCCATAGCATAATGTTTAACATTGAACAATGTGTGCCCTAGGTAAGTGACCTAGGACCATAATTTAAACTATGTTTTTGGCGGTATTTTAATGATTTCAAATCCACAATTCAATGTCGGCTTGTGATATTTGAATTTCGGGAATTAATGATAGATATGTATAAATAAGAGGTCATTTCACCTTTTTTCACCTAGAATTTTCTAGAGAGCATTCCTATAGCAAGTTTATGAATTCAAGAGCATTTCAAGATTATTGTCAAGAGTATTCAAGAGCAGATTTCTTCATCATTTGTTGCAGCAATCAAGATCCAAGCATTATGTCAAAGTTATGTGGAGTCATGCATGTTTTTGGAGCTAATATGTTGATGTAAGTTTCATGATTCAATCAAGCATTCAAAGTATCATTTCAAGCAAAGATTCAAAGTCAAGATCCACATCCATTGAAGCCAATTCATGTTAGTTGCAGATCTACAATCCAAGGTTCAAATAAAATTTGGTGAGTTGTTACATAGAGTTGTTCATTCATCATTCCTTCATGCTTTTCTATTTCATTTCAAGGTTTAGTTACCAAAACGAGGTTTGACCAAGACAAACCCCCATTCACCTAACAAAACAACATTTTTCTCTCTTGATGTGTGTTTGCAGATTTTAGGTGGAAGATCTATTGAAGAACAAAAATTGCAAAGTTGTCAAAGTTGTCACCTTTCTTGCAAAATCACAGAAATTGACCTACAAAATTTATTTCCGGCTTTTTGAATGTGAGATTCAAGAATTTGGGAGTGTAGACACAAGAGCACAGAACCTAGAAACTGATTTTCAAGAGCCCTAGCCAGGACCCATTCGCCATAGGGCAAATGAGTCCTCAGTAAACCTTGAAAAAACACTTTTTGTGAGAGGTACACAAGATTTATCCCTTCCGAATTCTCCCTAAAATCTATAGGTTCCATTAGTTTTATGTTTAAGCTTCTAAATGCACTTTATAGATCACAATTTGGAGCTTATTTGCTATTTTTAATCTTTCTCCCCAAAGTGATGTTTGACGCATACCCCCATCCTTGCATAAAAAGGGAAATTTGTTGATTCGCATCTTGGGTTGACTCACCTATGGGTTGTTGGTCAATTCTTGGTGTGGATCTCATTTCCTAATGAAATTAGAGAAGTAGGACCCCTTTTCCCTCTTTGGATCCACTTTTCCATTTTGGGAAATTCATCTATCCTATTTTTCTATGTTTCAACAACATTTATAGGGATTTGGCTGACTGCTAACAAGATAAAATTAGGGATGGGGAAATCCTAGGGGGATTGTCCCCACCCTAATATTAGATTTTTGGTTTTGGGATTTTTGAAAATAACATTTCAGCTAGAGGGGGATCGGATAAAATCCTTAAAGGATGTTTGTGGTTCATGCAGAATTATGGGATGTACATGAGAGTATCGTCACCAAGGTTCAATCCAAGAGAGGAGTTGATAACAAAAACACCACTATGGATCAAAATGTACAAACTCCTAAATGAATAATGGTTGGAAGAAATATTTATATTAATTGGTAATTTGCTAGGGGAATATTTTTATAACTCAATAGCTATAGAGGAGGAGTTGGCTTCTAATGCAAGAATATGTATGAGAGTTGATCTCAACAAGCCAATTCAGCATTCGGTGGAAATTAGTTCCTCAATCAAGAGGTAGGTCCAAGAGTTGGACTACATATGCTTGCCCATCTGTTGTTTTAAGTGTTGGAGAGTGGGTCATGTGGCAAGAAATTGTAGTGAGAGAATCATGGATAAGAAATGGGAGCAAAAACGAGACGTAAAGTTTGGTAGGAAATACCAAAGGAGAAATAGTATTTGGATTTTAATTCAAATTTTAATCAACCCACAAAAAGGGATAAGGTGCCTTCAATGAATAGAGAGGAGGCAAATGTTCGAGTGGTAAAACAAGAGACTTGGGAGGAGATAGAATCAAGAGAGATACTTAGGGTAAAGAAGTGATGATCTTGAGAATAACAAGCTTAATATGATGGATAGTCTTTTGGAGGGAGAAGAAAGTGACAAGTGAGGAGTTGTTCAAAGATACTTATGAAGAAAAGGCAAGGGTGAAAGATTGGAAGTTAGTTTCTAGAAAGATTACCACACAAATTGCAAGAAATCAATAAGCATTAGGGATTCCAATGCCTATGGATTTAGGGTTGGGAAGGACAAGTAGGAAGAAAATAGTTATTAAGCAAAGGTTGCAGCAACGGAGGAGCTGCAAAAAGGTACCTAGGCTTCAATCAAGAAATTATGCAATAATGGAGGCAAGCACCTCCATCACTCTAAGAATAAATGAAGGTGTTAAGTTGAAATATACATGGGATTGGTGCCCCCAAGAAGTGTTGTTTGGTTAAATGGCTAGTGGAGCTTCAAAGTCCAAATATTGTTTTTTTGCAAGAAACCAAGGTGAGTAAAGAGAATTTGGTGGATTTAATGAGAAGCGTTTGGTATTTAGGTGAAAGTGTTGCTATAAGTGCAAATGAAACAACATGAGAGGTTGTGTTATTTTGGGAAAAATATGGTTTTCAGCTGCTCTACTTGGTAAGTGTCATTTTGTATTGGATGTGAGTTTCATACAAGTTCAACAAGGGAGTAAGTTTAGTTGTTTTAATCTTTATGACCTATGTATTGATGATGCAAGGGGAAGATTGTAGGGGGGGTTGAGAGATATTAGGATGTATTGTTCAATGCTGAATTGGATAACTAGATGTGATCCAAATATCACATTGGGCCCAAAGGATAAGGAAGGTGGTATTCCCATGCTAACTAATAGTTCAATTTCTTTTAGATTGGTGTGTTCAAATTTATCTCTATAGGATATCAAGCCTTGAGAAGGATGGTTCACAAGGAGCAATAAAAAATGGGTGAAGATAGTATCAAGTGCAGGTTGGATTGGTTCTTGATCAACTCGAATTGGGCCCTTGAGGTAATGGACATATAATTCAAGGTATTGCACCGAGCGAGATCCAATTTGTAATGTCCCCTTCTCGAGCATGATCTTTCCAGTGACCGTTGGCCTATTCTGGAGACCCGTAGGCTACTCGGAAGGTAAAATTAGGGTTTCTTGTTTTGAGGGATGCTCTTGCTCGAGATTGGTTGATTTAATGGCGGATTCTTTCTGGGTTTTCAGAGAGCTTTGCAGTGAGATGTTCTTCTTGGCATTCTGAGCATCTTCAGGAATTTAATATTTTTAGTAAATTCTATTTCTGGCAGTGGTCCTCTTGGTATCAGCACAGTTGACTTTTCTCTTCAGTTGGCTCAATTGGTTTATTCAGTTTCGGGCTTCGGAATGCAGTTTCAAAGAGATAAGTTCATTTCACTTAAATGACATTATATTTTAATGTTATATTACCCCTTGGCCTAGTCTATTGACTTCATGTTGTTTTGAAAAGTGGTCTTTTGAGGGTGGCGCCTTCATTGAAGATTATTTTATAATTATTAAGGTCAAATTAAGCCTTAAGTGGGACGCCGTTATTTAAGTGATGAATTTAATTAAAAAGAAGTCAAATTGAAGCTTTGAAGAAAGGGACGCCATCTTTTGGGGATTAGGGTTTGACTCTGAAAAGAAGGTTAGGGTTTCGAGAAGGTCAACGGCAAATTATAAAAGGAAGCCTTTGGTACTCATTTGAGGATCTTTCGTCTACAGGAATGTTATGCTGCCGGTTTGGCTCTAGGATTGCTTCGAGGAATGTACGCCTCCTAGCTTGGCATTGCTTCTCGCTTGAAAGATAGCGACTAGTGGTGAGTTAGTGTAGTTTGTGAGATTTGCATTGGGTTTTGTGCCTTGTAGTCATTGTGTGGTTTGTAGATCAGCTTATTTGCATATTAGTGATATTTCTGGAGGTTGCATTTCATTCAGCAGATTGTCATTTTTATTCGTATATCAGAAAAATACAAAAAGATCATTCTGGGTACTGTCTTATTCTCTCTGTTTGTAAGGGGCGACTCTTTCCCCCAAGTTCTAGATTTTATTTTGAAGGCTGTGATTTTTAAAGTAAAATCGCCCCTCTTGCTGGGCCGTACATTTCAGTTTGTCTTGGGATTTGTGCAAGAAATTAATGTCAGCATTTTAGGTCTGTTTCTTGCTGTCATATTGGGCGCATTCATTCTAGAAGTGTTTTGCATCTGAGATCAGGCCATTTGAGTGAGAAAGGAAAGAGTTATGAGTTAATCATTGAATTTATGAGTTGCTGGTCAGAGTTTTAAAAGTGCAGGTCTGTCATAACAGATTTGATAAAATCTGTATCTTCTTTTATTGGATTGTGTTAAGAGATCACTAATGGCTATGAGGAAGATTCTTGATTGTTGCAACATCTTTTGAAGAGCTTTGATATTTGATCTTGCAGGGGATTCATAATCATTGTAAGCTGGCAGTAGTACTGACAGCCGTCCTTAATCTTGCCTATTCATGAATTGTAATACTCATGCTTTACATTCTGTATTTACTTTGTAATAACTGACATCTCCGCCCTATGGTAGCTCCTCTCCCATTCTGGGGTAGAAAACACATTCTGGGTGTCGAGTTACTTTCAGCTTACTAGTTTATTTCCTTTCAAGCATTGTAATTTGTAGTACTCCGCCATATGGTCGCCTCAACTCCATACTGGATTGGGTAGCAAATACTTGGTGTTGAGTTCCTTTTCAGTACTCGTAGTGTAGAAGATCCTCTGACCATATGCTCGCCATCATCGGCGCCATTCTTGGTTAGAGTTCCTTCATGTTCTGTTTCTGCATTCAGATCCTCTGACCAATGCTCACACCCTGCCCTCATCGGGATCCTGGTGTACATTCTGGTTAGAGTTGCTTCAGCATCGTTTTGGTTTAGCTGCTAACCTTAACGGGTGCATTGGTTTGTAATTTGCAATTTGAAAAAGTAAAAAAATTTGGCTCGGAATATTTCAATGGTATCAGAACCAAGATCTTGCCATCCTGTGAACATGCCATCTATGAGTGACAGAGAAAAGAGATACATTGCAAGGGAAGACAAGAAAGTTGGAAAACAGTTCCAGCCCTATCAGGCTCCAGAAGGTCAGACAGCTTCAGAGGTTTTGAGGGCTCATTGGGAGTCTTCTCAAGAATCAGATATGGCAGAAGGTGAGAGATCAGTTGGGGGTAACGAGAGGTTTACCAACAACAGAGATGACAGCGGAAAGGGAAGAGAAAGATCGATAAGTCCCGGAAAGAGATTTGAAAAGAAGATGGATGCCTTGATGGACATGGTATCTTTCATGATGGGGAAAGTGGGCCAGAACACAACGCCACAGAACAACTCAGGGCATAGAGGAGAGCATAGCGCCTCCAACCAGCATGATGGACATGCAGCTCAACATGTTTCAAACAACACTTACATCTCAGCCAGGCCTTTTAAACCCACCTTCTTGGCACCAGTAAACATTCAGCCAGATCCTGAAGAGAATGCTTCATTCGTGGAGCAATTGAGACTTGGCCGTGCGGAGTATGATTCTCTCCCTGTTGACATCAAGATGGACATGTCCTATAATGACTTCATGGATCACAAAAGAAAGAATAAGGGACAAGGGAGACATCATGAGCAAAGAAGAACAACAGTTCAAGGGGACTTGTATCAAGCTGTCAACAAGGTTATACTTCCACACTATGACAAGAGTGATAACAGCTCAGCTCGAGCTTGGATACAGAAGCTGGATAACTATCTAGCTCTTAGACCCATGGGAGAAGAGGAGGCGATTAAGTTCGCTACGCTACACCTTGATGGGGTGGCGCACGAGTGGTGGTACCATGGCCTAGTCACCTTGGGTCATCGATCTATCACAACCTATGATGAGTTCACCAATAGGCTCATCGAGAGATTTGAGAAAAAAAATCCTGAAATTCATTTCAGAGAATTGGCACAGTTGAGGCAGTATAGCACAGTTGATGCCTACATAGCTCAGTTCCAGAGACTCTCAGTAATGGTCACTGGAATCATGGAGAGGCGATTGGTGATCCTTTTCAGTGAAGGTTTGATGGAACCACTCAAGGGTTGGATTAAAGCCTTTGATCCACCAACCCTACAGGAGGCCATGAAGAAGGCAAGAAACATGGAGTGGGCTGCTCCTAAGGCAAAGTTTCAATCCAATCCATCCTTTCACAAAAGGGATAAGGGGAAACGACCTCATCATAGACCTCCTTTGAGACCTCAGCATAAGGAGTTCAAACAGCAAAATCCTCATGTCACCAGATTGGATCCAGAGACCCTGAACGAACTCAGAAGAAAGGGGTTATGTTTCCGGTGTAGGGAAAAATGGTCTCAAGATCATGTTTGCCCAAAGGGAGTTAAATTTAATCAGATTGAGTACTATTCAGCTGGTGAAAGTAATTCTGATTTTTCAGACCAGCAGTCTGATTTTGAGGATAGTGAAGTGGAAAGAGCTCCAGAAGAGTCCGAAGATGAAAAGGAAAGTGGAGGAATCTTGGCTCAACTTTCGAGCTTCCAAAGAAACGAATCCTTCAAGGTTCGAGGGATGATTAAAGGGCAGCGAATCGTTGCTTTGATCGACACAGGAGCAACACATAACTTCATTGATGAAGTTGTGGTGGCAAAGAAGGGGCTGCAAACAGAAGAGTTTGAAGGCTTCAAGGTCATGGTTGCTGATGGATTCCACATCTCATGCACCAAGAAGATCTCCAACATGACTATGCAATTGGGGAACTTATGAAGTCAAGGATGATTTCTATGTGGTCAACATTGGAGATACGGATGCCGTTCTAGGCATTCAATGGCTGCGTTCACTTGGAGAGATCTCCTTGAATCTGCAAACTATGGAGCTCAAGTTTCAATCCGATGGGAAGAGGATAGTACTAAGAGGAATGTCCAATGGGGGTCCTCGGGTTGTGTCATTCAAAAGAATGGCAAGGTTGATCCGTCATGATCAAGCTGAGTGGGTTGCAGAATGTATGATCCTTCCTGCTAGTCCGGTTGAGACTAAAAGAGACTATCCTCCTGATGTTCAGTCTCTACTCACAAAGAAGAGCAAGGTCTTTGTTGATTTGCCTCCTGGACCACCACCTGAACGGGGTTCGGAACATATCATAGAGCTCAAGGAAGGAGCTAAACCAGTAATTACAACTCCATATCGGTACCCCAAGAAGCAGAAGGATGAGATTGAGAGGAACATTCAGGAACTCTTGGAGATGGGCTTCATTCGCCCAAGCAAGAGCCCCTTTGCTTCAGCAGTGGTTCTTGTGAAGAAGAAGGATGGTACCATGCGCATGTGTGTGGACTATCGTGCTTTGAATCAAAGCACCATCAAAAACCGATACCCCATTCCAAGGATAGATGAGCTCATTGATGAGCTACATGGAGCCAAGTTCTTTTCGAAGATCGATTTGAGATCGGGCTACCACCAGATTAGGATGAGGGGATCTGATGTTGAGAAGACAGCTTTCAGATGTCACTATGGCCACTTCGAGTTTCTAGTCATGCCATTTGGGTTGACTAATGCTCCTGCTACCTTCCAGTCTTGTATGAACAGAGTTTTTCAGAAGCAGTTGAGAAGGTTTGTGTTGATATTCTTCGATGACATTTTGATTTTTAGTAAGACCTGGGAGGATCATCTCAAGCACTTGGAAGAAGTGCTTAGCATCCTAGAATCTGAGAGCTTGTTCGCCAAAGCATCCAAATGTGAATTTGGAATGGAGGAGTTACTATACCTTGGCCACATAATCAGTGCTAAGGGAGTGAAGGTGGATCCTGAAAAGATCAAGGCAGTAGTTGATTGGCCAGCTCCTAAGAACTTGACTCAGTTGAAAGGTTTTTTGGGTCTTTGTGGATTTTATCGGAGATTTGTAAAAGGCTACTCACAGAATGCTGCTCCTCTTACTGATCTCACCAAAAAGGGAGCTTTTTGTTGGTCAGAAAAGGCTCAAACTGTTTTTGACAAGTTTAAGAGGATCATGAGCTCTTGTCCGGTTCTGGCCATCCCGGATTTTTCCAAGCCTTTCGAGCTACAGTGTGATGCATCCGGTGAAGGAGTTGGGGCTGTCTTGATGCAAGACAAACATCCTATTGTGTTTGAGAGCAGAAAACTGAGGGGTGTTGAAAGAACATACCCTATCTATGACAAGGAAATGCTTGCCATTATGCATGCATTAGCCAAGTTCAGGCAGTACTTGGTGGGAAACAAGTTCGTGGTCAAGACTGATCACAATAGCCTCAAACACTTCATGCATCAGAAGGACTTGAACGAGAGGCAACAAAAGTGGGTGAGTAAGCTTCAAGCTTACGACTTTGACATTGAGTATGTCAAAGGGAAAAGTAATGTAGTGGCTAATGCTCTGTCAAGGAGATCCCATTTAAGCTCATTGTGTGAGCTTACTGTGGATTGGAAAGACATGTTGCTTGCTGATTATGCCAAAATCAGTTTGCAACCAGTACGCTGAGGGTACTTTTAATGATCTAAAGGTACAAAGGCATTGAGGGGTAATGATATACTATATAGAGAATCTTTCCGCATGATTCTGGGTCAGAAGAAAAGATTTTATTTTGACATTTCATGACATTCCTTGCTGGTCGTCAAAGGATCTTTTAAGATATATAGGCAGATCCAGAAATATTTTCTTGAAGAATTGGAGAGGTTCAACGCCATTCGTGGAGGTCCGCTTTAAATGAACAAGAATGAGACATACCATGTAAGCTATTTGCTAAACCACTCATTCCCAATCAAAAAAGGGAAAGCATATCGATGGACTTCATCACGGGGTTGCCCAAGGTCCAAGGGAAGGATTGTATCTATGTTGTAGTGGATAGACTCACAAAATTTGCTCACTTCTTCGCTATTACCAGCTCTTTTTCAGCAGCCCAAGTTGCAGATCTGTTTTTTCATGAGGTGTTTAGGTTACATGGGCTGCCAAAAAACATTGTTAGTGATAGGGATAGCAAGTTCCTAAGCACTTTTTGGCAAGAGGTCTTCGGAATGAGTGGTACTGTGCTTACTCCAAGCACTAGTTATCACCCCCAAACAGATGGACAAACTGAAATAGTGAACAAGTGGTTGGAAGGCTACTTGAGAAACTATGTTTCGGAGCAGCAAAGATGGGTTAAGTACACATAGGAGGCACCGCTGTACTCTTCGTGTCATCAAGACGTGTCTCCTTTCTATTCTCTATGGCATGAAGCACTAGCTTTTATTAGATTTCCAGGTTTCGGCGACAGCAAAGCCCTGCCAAGGACTTCATCACATGAACATCATGAAATCATTGAAGAACAATCTGCAGATTGCACAGAATCAGCAGAAGATGTACGCTGATCAAAGGCGTGTTGAGCGTTCTTTCGAGGTTGGGGATATGGTTTATCTCCGATTACAGCCTTACAGACAGTCTACTCTCAGGAAGAGTGGAGCTGAGAAGCTCAAACCTTGCTTCTATGGGCCATTCAGGGTTATCAGGAAAGTTGGAGCAGTAGCTTATGAGTTGGAGCTACCTTCTGATAGCAGAGTACACAATGTCTTCCACATGTCTCGCCTCAAGAAGGCACTTGGACATAATGTGGTTGCTTCATCACAGTTGCCACCTTTGGATGAAGAAGGACAGTTGGTTCTAATTCCAGAGGAGATACTTGATTTCAGAGAACGTTCTTTGAGGAAAAGAACAATCAGAGAATACTTGGTGAAGTGGAAAAATTTGCCTACGGAGGATGCAACTTGGGAGAATGATGAGATTCTACAGCACCCAGGTTTGCAATTGCTTGAGGACAAGCAATCTTGGGGAGGGCGGACTGTAATGTCCCCTTCTCGAGCATGATCTTTCCAGTGACCGTTGGCCTATTCCGGAGACCCGTAGGCTACTCGGAAGGTAAAATTAGGGTTTCTTGTTTTGAGGGATGCTCTTGCTCGAGATTGGTTGATTCAATGGCAGATTCTTTCTGGGTTTTCAGAGAGCTTCGCAGTGAGATGTTCTTCTTGGCATTCTGAGCATCTTCAGGAATTTAATATTTTTAGTAAATTCTATTTCTGGCAGTGGTCCTCTTGGTATCGGCATAGTTGACTTTCTCTTCAGTTGGCTCAATTGGTTTATTCAGTTTTGGGCTTCGGAATGCAGTTTCAGAGAGATAAGTTCATTTCACTTAAATGACATTATATTTTAATGTTATATTACCCCTTGGCCTAGTCTATTGACTTCATGTTGTTTTGAAAAGTGGTCTTTTGAGGGTGGCGCCTTCATTGAAGATTATTTTATAATTATTAAGGTCAAATTAAGCCTTAAGTGGGACGACGTTATTTAAGTGATGAATTTAATTAAAAAGAAGTCAAATTGAAGTTTTGAAGAAAGGGACGCCATCTTTTGGGGATTAGGGTTTGACTCTAAAAAGAAGGTTAGGGTTTCGAGAAGGTCAACGGCAAATTATAAAAGGAAGCCTTTGGTTCTCATTTGAGGATCTTTCGTCTACAGGAATGTTATGCTGCCGGTTTGGCTCTAGGATTGCTTCGAGGAATGTACACCTCCTAGCTTGGCATTGCTTCTCACTTGAAAGATAGCGACTAGTGGTGAGTTAGTGTAGTTTGTGAGATTTGCATTGGGTTTTGTGCCTTGTAGTCATTGTGTGGTTTGTAGATCAGCTTATTTGCATATTAGTGATATTTCTGGAGGTTGCATTTCATTCAGCAGATTGTCATTTTTATTCGTATATCAAAAAATACAAAAAGATCATTCTGGGTACTGTCTTATTCTCTCTGT
This sequence comes from Sequoia sempervirens, assembly GCA_007258455.2. Classification (NCBI taxonomy): domain Eukaryota; kingdom Viridiplantae; phylum Streptophyta; class Pinopsida; order Cupressales; family Cupressaceae; genus Sequoia; species Sequoia sempervirens. The sequence goes on along the minus strand of VDFB02353493.1, from coordinate 240,819,192 downwards.
TTGTAAGGGGCGACTCTTTCCCCCAAGTTCTAGATTTTATTTTGAAGGCTGTGATTTTTAAAGTAAAATCGCCCCTCTTGCTGGGCCGTACATTTCAGTTTGTCTTGGGATTTGTGCAAGAAATTAATGTCAGCATTTTAGGTCTGTTTCTTGCTGTCATATTGGGCGCATTCATTCTAGAAGTGTTTTGCATCTGAGATCAGGCCATTTGAGTGAGAAAGGAAAGAGTTATGAGTTAATCATTGAATTTATGAGTTGCTGGTCAGAGTTTTAAAAGTGCAGGTCTGTCATAACAGATTTGATAAAATCTGTATCTTCTTTATTGGATTGTGTTAAGAGATCACTAACGGCTATGAGGAAGATTCTTGATTGTTGCAACATCTTTTGAAGAGCTTTGATATTTGATCTTGCAGGGGATTCATAATCATTGTAAGCTGGCAGTAGTACTGACAGCCGTCCTTAATCCTGCCTATTCATGAATTGTAATACTCATGCTTTACATTTTGTATTTACTTTGTAATAACTGACATCTCCGCCCTATGGTAGCTCCTCTCTCATTCCGGGGTAGAAAGCACATTCTGGGTGTCGAGTTACTTTCAGCTTACTAGTTTATTTCCTTTCAAGCATTGTAATTTGTAGTACTCCGCCATATGGTCGCCTCAACTCCATACTGGATTGGGTAGCACATACTTGGTGTTGAGTTCCTTTTCAGTACTCGTAGTGTAGAAGATCCTCTGACCATATGCTCGCCATCATCGGCGCCATTCTTGGTTAGAGTTCCTTCCTGTTCTGTTTTTGCATTCAGATCCTCTGACCAATGCTCACACCCTGCCCTCATCGGGATCCTGGTGTACATTCTGGTTAGAGTTGCTTCAGCATCGTTTTGGTTTAGCTGCTAACCTTAACGGGTGCATTAATTTGTAATTTGCAATTTGAAAAAGTAAAAAAATTTGGCTCGGAATATTTCACAATTGTTGGTTGCTAACTCTAGAGATGTGGACAACAATAGGCTTGTGAGATGTCCATTTAAGATGGAATTTATGTGTTTGAAAACTTGAAATTAAAAGACCTCTTGAGGGGGTGGTGGGGATGCGAAGTTAAGGGGTGCAAGAGATATATCCTTCAAAAAAAGTTAGAATGTAATGTCCCCCTCGTGAATTAGCCAATTGTCGAGTATTAGCCTATCTATCGGTGTAATGTCCCCTATCTTGATTTTCCCTAGAATTCACCTATTGATCACAAGTTGCAAGAAATTAGGGTTAGGGTTTCACCTTATAAAAATAAATCTCTTTAATGATGTAACTTGGATTGGAATCCTGCATTCACCACATGAATAATATATGCAAATATGTATATATGATTGTTAGGGTTAGGCCATTGCAACACATCTAAAGGTTATCAACAATGCAAGCATATTAAGAAATTGGGAGAAGGGACATGATGGGTTCGCCTGAAGCCATATGCCAAGCCTAAGAGGGTGTATACCACAGCTCTCCCCCTTGGCAACTTGTACCTTTTTTTCCCATCAATGTCACAACCCCTATAGACACTTACCATCTTGTGGGATTGGGCAGAGGTCGCAAGTGGGCTCTCTTGGCTCCTACCACTACACCTCAGGGCCTACCCTCGTGAGGAGTTTGTGCGTTGGTCGTAAGTGGGCTTCTAGCCCCTACCACTGAACCTTAGGCCCTTCCATGGGATGGGTTTAAACAGTTAACATAATTTTGTATTCAATCATAGAGATTCTTCTTTATTATCTTATAAATAATATGCATACATATGTTGATGTTATTAAGCAGTGTCGGGCTGCTACTTCCAAACCAGCACGACTTGTTGAAGGCAATTCAAATTATAGCCTAACGGCTATTTGAATTGTAAACATCTTATTTAATGAAGAGGTGCTTCATTTCATGCATTGCTATTTTGGCCGACATGAGAAGGTGCGACTTCATCTTGGAGTCACGTCTTTTATTAAAGACATTTAATAATTGTTTATTATGCTGGAGGCTGACTTCCTTATCTATCGACAACTTTGTGAAGGTTCATGTCTTCTCATTGGTGGCTGACCTTGTGCATTTGAAGAGACGCCACTCTTGAGATCTCATCATTGAGTTGTATATATTGAAGGTACCATTCGATCATTCACTTATGTAGATTCAACTGTTCATCACAGTTTGAGTTCACATAAGGTCGAAGTTCTTCAAGTGCAGTTCGATATATTGAAGGAGGCTTATTACAGTATTGTAGAAGGCTGTGTTTATCATCAGCAAGTTGCTTTATATTGTATCTGCGTTAGCATCAGTTTGTGATACCATTCTTGGGCTCATGATTAGCCTCATTGTAAAGGAGACTCTTGATTATCATTCAATATATAAGTGATATATTGTTGCTGGGTTTTTCTCCCTCAAGAGGAGGGTTTTCCCAGGGTATATGCTGTGTCTTTGTGTCTGATTTGAATTAAATTTCTGAGTTTTACATCTGATCATAAAACCTAACATGGTATCGGAGTGGGTTTGAAGAAGATCTTGATCAGATTTGTCAAGCAGCCTAAAGGATTTCGCATTAAAGTATATGAGCAAGCATCAACACATGACACAATGGATGCCAAAAAAAAATGTTGCATGACAGCGCAAATTCAAATTGGATCTGTGTGATTGACATCTCTGTCAAAGGCATGATTGTCAGCTATAGTTTCAAATTCATTGTGTCCACATACATTTTAGTCAGGAGAGATAGGGATGCTTGAGTTTGGATATAGGGGCTGATATTTATTGCTAGCTACTTCATTTTCTTTGCCGATCGATTTCGCATTGAAGTTGGGCAAAATACATTAATGGCTGGGCACATTGTTTGGGATTGATGGAGGTTGGAGTGAAGGTGTTGGTTTGATACTTGGCTGGGCATATATCTCTGCGGTTTGACATATATCTAGGTTGCATATCTTAAGGTGGGTGACATGCATAAGGGTGAGCAGTGGTTTGTTTGGAGTTGGCCCTATCAAGATTGCTGAGTCATGACCCTTGTACCAAGCCGTGGAAACTACAGAAGGTTGTGGGCTTTTCACAGGTCATATTGTCCCTTTCATATTGGCTGCTAACTATTGTGGACAGTTGTGTGGAGGTCTGAGTATAGTCATTTGCAGGCAATCTGTTATCAAACTCCTAATGCCATTTTTTTATCTTTAGCTGTGCAAGCAAGGTGGCATTAGTTCCGTGGTCGTTGTTCTTTCTATAGTGTGAACTGCAGTACGATAAAGTGGAGTGCGCATCTAAGTCTGTAAAATCCCATCGGAGATCAAGATTCTGAAAGGCTAAAATAAAGGAGTGGACCTTATGAAGAATGAGCTAACTCCATAAGGAGACAGGTTGTTCTGTGTGGTTCGATGTTATGAGGCCCTCATTTGCATAATCCTCAAAATCACTACTCTATGTACAGATTGGAGTTATTGGAGTTCGTAAAAGCCATGAAGGTTGTGGACTGATCTAAGCGCAAGAGCAGCGTATCATACTGTGTCTGGTAATTGCATACATTAGAATATTTAAAGAGAGAAGTATTCTTTGTTTTGTTTGAAATCACCTTTCTAGGCTGAATTTCAGTTACTTCATTTATTTGGATCATGTGTGTTTAGTAAAGAGAGATCATGGTTTCTCTTGAATTGTGTTCACTGACATAAGATCCTTTGAAGATTCAAAATTATTCGTTGCAAGTTATTTTTTCATGCTAGTTGTGAAGATTTCTGAGTGTGACTCTGAAATAAAAAGAGAACTGCAATTTCAATGGTGATTAGTTAGTCACATCGATATCATTCTCTAATGCATGAACTGTTATAGAGCCTTGACTCTTGGAGAGGGTTGGTTCTACATGCTAACTGCATAATGCATTCAAGAAATTTGTAGTTGTGCAGATTGTCTTTTGTTGTGTTGAGTCTAGCACTCTTGCGAAGAGTAAAAGATGGAAGAAAGAGTTATATTAGAATTCAATAAAGATAAGTTATTTATCCCTTCATTCTGATCTTTTGATATATTTCACTTATAGGTTGATTTATTTATTCATGTTTTTAATATTGTTCATAAATTCTTATGTACTCATGCTATAACTTGAGATAGTAAACCTTGCATGATTCTAGCCTTGATATTTCTTTGGATAGTTATAAACTGTTAGTAATCTCTATCTAAAATACTTCTAGGAAAGATCAAGGAGCAAGAAGGTGATGAGAGATTGCTTAGTGAGGAAAAGCTTGAGGCATCCTGTGAGGAAGTCATGCTGATTGGAGACATGATCAAGCTCGGAGTCATAGCTTATAGCCATGAGACTGAGTTGATGGCTGGGGACATCTATTGAAGAGGAAGAACCTATTCAGATTGCCATTGTGATCAGTTACTTCGAAGAGGGAGTTAAAATCCGAGGATTCAAGGCTCGAGTTGAGAGCATGTTCAGGAAAATGCTTGAAATTTTGAGATCTATCAATAACAGGAGTTCACTTCCAGAAGTCTTCTTTGCAATCTCTGAGGCAGGGATCAAGAGGGAGTTTTGTGACCCACTGAGAAGAAGTGAAGGTTGCAGCATTGCAAAGCCAATGCTAAAGTCCTTGGAAGACCTCTTCAACTGCTGAGATCAGAATTGCACAAAATAATCTTCTAGATTTGACATTGGTAGCTTCGCAAACCTATTTAGAATAGAGTGATCTAGGATGAGGTCGAGGATGAGGTTGAGGAGGACAATCCTAAACTCTCTTTTGTACCGGAGGTGTGCACTGGAAAACATTTCTCTAAGGCAAGTGTTGCAGACAATCTTGGACGAAGAGTTTAGAAGGTTGATGCAAGTACTTGAAGATTCAGAGGGAGCCTACTGAACTTGAAGAAGATGGTGAGCTAGTTGATCTTGGTTCCTTATGTTGTTTTATTTCTTACTGAGAAGATCATCTCTTTTCAATGCAAGAAGGAGGTAGCTTCTGAATTTGAAATGAAGGATCTTGGTTACATGCATTACTTCCTTGGTTTAGAAGTATGTCAAAGGCTTATTGAGTTCATTCTAAGTCAAGGGAAGTATACCATTGATATTCTGAAGAGATTTGGTATGATGGATTGCAAATCCATGTCTACGCCTATGGAGTCCAACTTGCAGAAGCTTAAGGAGGTTGCAGCTAGTTCAGATCTGGTGGATCCCACGATGTACAGGCAGTTGATTGGATCATTGATGTATCTAGTCAATACTAGACCAGATATTTTCTATGCAGTGAGTGCATTCAGTTAGTTCATGTGTGAACCAAGGAAAATACATCTAGTTGCAGCAAAGCATATCCTGAGATACTTGCGTGGCACAATTGTATATGACTTGAGATATTCTTATGGTGTGGACTTGAAGCTGCATGGATATACTGATTCCGATTGGGCAAGGTGTGTCACTAATCGGAAGAGTACCTCTAGATGTTGTTTCAGTTTGGGGTTTGCGATGATATCCTGGTGTAGCAGGAAGCAGTCTTCAGTAGCACTGAGCCCCGCAGAGACCGAGTATATTGCAGCTTGAGTAGCAGCTCGAGAAGCAATGTGGCTTTGGAAACTCCCTGCAGGATTGGCTAGACAATCATTGGAGTTGACTATCATTATTTGTGATAATCAAAGCTATGTGAAGCTTTCTGTCAATCTTGTGTTTCATGACAGAACTAAACATGTTGAGATCAAATACCACTATATCAGAGATATGGTATTGAGGAAAGCAATCCAGTTACTAATAAGCGGACGACAGACATTCTCACCAAGTCTCTTGCTAGAGTAAAGTTGTGTACTTTCGAGACAAGCTTGGTATTGTGGAGAATGAAGCCCTAATTGAGAAGGAGTCTCAGTATCAATGATCTTCTTTAATGCAGTTCTCTTTGAGAGAGATTTGAGGTGCAAGCCCTTGCTTCCACCCTCTGGGAGAGCCATGGTGGATGTCATGTGTGTGACTCCACGACAGCATCACGTGAGAGAGTCCGTGATGATTTTCTTGTACTTGTGTTTTCACCCTCTGGGAGTAGCCATGGTGAATGTCACAGTGAGGTGACGACATCATGTTAAGTGATGAGCACTTGTACACATTCACCATACATGGGAGTAGCCATGATGGTTGATATCACGATGAGGTGATATCTCTATTTTCCACGTATGGGTGTAGCCATTGTGGTTGACATCACGATGAGGTGATATGTCTTATACAGCTGGAAGTATCCTCCCTAGCTGAGAGGGAGTGTTGATGTTATTAAGCAGCGTCGAGCTGCTACTTCCAGACCAACACCACTTGTTGAAGGCAATTCAAATTATAGCCTAACGGCTATTTGAATTGTAAACATCTTATTTAATGAAGAGGTGCTTCATTTTATGCATTGTTATTTTGGCCGACATGAGAAGATTCGACTTCATCTTAGAGTCATGTCTTTCATTAAAGACATTTAATAATTGTTTATTATGCTAGAGGCTAACTTCCTTATCTATCGGCAACTTTGTGAAGGTTCATGTCTTCTCATTGGTGGCCGACCTTGTGCATTTGAAGAGACGCCACTCTTGAGATCTCATCATTGAGTTGTATTTATTGAAGGTACCTGTTGATGCGTGTTTCATGACACAACAAACATTCTAGAATAAAGTGTCTAAGACACTCTATTCCCTCTTGAAAAACTACCTCGTATGCTAAGATTGCAAGTAAGATCATACGGTAATTCCAATGTTTAAGATGAGTGCGGATAAGCTCTGTGGTTTGATGTGATTATGCTGGTAACACAAAGGGACCTACGCTAGGCTTGTTCAATTCACAATGAAGATCTATGGTTTGGGTCATGGATCAAACAAACTGAAAAAGGAGATAATGGTTCAGAAGTTCTAGTCTACTCCTAAGAATTCAAGAGACGGTATTGACTTGGTGGAACCAATAACCACGCTTCGCTTCGCCACGCTCAACGACAACTACACAAAGGGGGTGCGATCTTCAAGGGAATGTGCTTATGATTTTCACGTCATGAATAACTACCATCAAATCGAACAATAATTATCCAGATAGAAGTTAAGCATCCACAAAATAAGCTCAGGCTAACTTTACGCATTGAATGAAAATCATCCATTCAAAGAAAGTATGAGCAAAAAGTTTCACCATAAATCAATACTTATCAAATCTTGCATTCATCTAACATACATGAAATAAAATCTAAACTATGATGAGGGATAAGAACCATAACAACTCCAAAATAAGAGAAGTAATCACCATCAGAACAATGCATGCATTACTTATTACTTTGGCAGTCTTACAACAATTGCTTATCTCAACATGTTTTGCAACATGCTCCCATGCTTTACAAATGAGGGGGTGAGCTCAATTTATAGGCTCCCCAATTACAATTCAATGGCCAAGATTGATTTAGGATCAACGGCCAAGATTACAAATACAACCCTAATTAGGGTTTGCTACCCCTCGACCAATGAGAAAATTACATTCGAGGACACTTGTCCTTTTTACTAAATATGAACCAACAAATAAAATAGAAAGTTGTTGCATGTTGATTTGGAATGATTTGATTGGTTGGAAGATGACGAGGCGCCACCTCAATGTGCTGGATGTCTTCCTTGATCACTTTGGTCTTGTTCCTTAGAATATTTTCCTTGCCGATGACTTTATCCTTTGTGCTTTGATCTTGGATGACTTTGGCTTCTTCTTCTCACCTCGCCTTGGAGCACCTGTTTAGACTTGAAGTTATTAAGTCTTTCTTTCCGGATTGCTTTGGAATTTCTTCAAGTGCCTTGAATTTGGAGAGGAACTCCCCTGTGCCTTCGCCACAATGGAGGAAATTGGCACTTTCTCTGTGGAGAATTTCCATACTTAGCCAAATTTTGGCTACTTTGTAATACCTTCAAGATTTTGGCCATTTTTGTGCTCAAATAAACTTCGCCGGTCAATTTGTCTTCAATTTTGAATTTGGCTTGCGTAAGTTGGATGTACTTGACGATGTGCCTGCCGTTGTCTTCATGATGCCAAATTCTTGGCGGACTTCCCGTTGGTCTTGCGATGTGCAAGGGTGGACTCCCCAAGTTTTCTTTCATCTCCCTTCAAGTCGGACTTTACACTTTCTTTGCCATTTTCCTCTTTGAAGATTCGCCTTGTGTAGTCATCCACCTACAGTAAAATAAAACAAATTTATTTCAGATTTTCTCTCTCCTGAAATCTGGCCTCATGCTGAAATTTTTAACACTCCCTCTCCTGATATCAAAGTGAATTTTGCTTCGAATTTAAAGCAAACTTCATACTTCTCTTCGTCATTTTCATCTTGGCACGAGTATATTCCATATTTAACTCTTCATTTCTATCTCCCGAAATCAGACTTCTCATTGTTTGCCATACTCTCTCTCTACAAGTTGGACTTGGTGAACATTTTTCGATGGCGGACTTCAAATGTTGGAGGACTTCATGTCAAATTCTCCCTGTCTCTCTCTCGAGGTTGGACCTCTTACCAAGTCTTCCATATTCCCTCTCTACTCATGGCAAACTTTCTGAGACCTGTTCCATTTATTTTCCATTCAAGTGTCATGACTCATGGCGCACTTTCAAGGTGATTTTCTTTTGGTTATCTCTTTGGGGTGTTGAAAAATAAATAATTAAAATAATTAAAATAATTATTTTATGTGTTGTTTTCAACCCCTTCATTTTATGGCATTTATTTTCTTTTATCTAAGGCAAATTTGATTTTCCAAAAATTTTCTTGCCAATGCCTTAGGCAAAAAAATTTCTTTCCAATTTCACTTTGCCATAATTTTCCTTCCGTCCATTTTATTTCGCCATAATTTTCTTTCCGTCCATTTTATTTCGCCATAATTTTCTTTCCGTCCATTTTATTTCGCCATAATTTTTCTTTCCGTCCATTTTCATTTTGCCATAATTTTTTGTCTTAAGTCTAGCAAAATTTTCTTTCCATCTTCCTAAATCATTTGGCAAAATTTATGAAGCTCATTGATGCTAGACTTAGAAAAATATTTTAAATATGGCGAATTTCTCTAGTGCCAAGCATATTTTGAACATTTCCAAAGTCCATACTTAGGCAAAATTTTGACTTTTCTCCCTCCTTGGCATGGCGGACTTGCCTTAGTTTCTTTCCAACTCTACATAGGGCGGACTTCATCTATGTTCAAGCCATTTATTTTTTTACTGGGCTTGCTAACTTCTCATGCCATTGCTTTTTAAGTGGCTGGGCGGACTTGCCACTTGTTTGAGCCATTCCATTCTTTACTTCCAAGGCGGACTTGTCTTAATTTCTTCCCACATAGTTAGGGGCGGACTTTGTACTATAGTTTATGCCATTTTACATGGGGCGGACTTGGCTCTATTCCTTGCCATCTTGGAGCAGACTTCATCTTATGGCTTGCCATCTTGGAGCGGACTTCACCTTATGGCTTGCCATCTTGGAGCGGACTTTGCATTCATCCTTGCCATTGCTAGGCGGAGTTGGCTTATATCCTTGCCATCTTTTTCTGGCTGAAGCTTTTTGACACTAACTTCTCCTTTCTCCATGCTGGTTGAACTCCATACTTAGGCAAATTCATCATGAATTTAAGTCTCCTCCATGAATTTCTCAGATTTCTCACTATTCTCTTTGATTTCTCGACTGATTTTTCAGATTATTCACCATTTTTCTGTGATTTTTCCAATGATTTTTCCAGATTTTCAACATTTTTCAGAATTTTACCATGAATTCATAAAATTTTCAAATCGATTTTCTGAGAGTTTTGTTGAGTTTTTAGAACTTCTGAGTGGATTTTCGAAATTCGGGCCCCTTCTAAATATAGAAACTTTCTAAAAATAGAATTTTTTCCAAAAATAGCAACTTTCTAAAAATAGCCCCTAAAAAATAGGGATCTCATAATTGCTCAAAAGTGCCAAAAAAGTAGGTCCTAAAAAATAGGGGGCCAAAGTGAAAACCCTAAAAAGTAGGAGGTGTCAGAATTGACTGAAACGACAGTCAATCTTCGTCTCCTAGGCCTCGTAAGCACAATGATGACACTTGCATGATGATCCAGGCTCAAATTCTTTTACTCGACTCGAGTGACCATTCCAAAACTTAAACTCCTCATTGCAAAAAAGATTGGTGATAAGCAATTGCGATGCCAAGGCAAAACCCAAAAGCAAAAAAAAACGAAGGGTACCCATTTGCAATGGGGCGATGTGTGAAAAGGTCACAACAGTACCATTCGATCATTCACTTATGTAGATTCAATTGTTCATCATAGTTTGAGTTCACATAAGGTCGAAGTTCTTCAAGTGCAGTTTGATATATTGAAGGAGGCTTATTACAGTATTGTAGAAGGCTGGGTTTATCATCAGCAAGTTGCTTTATATTGTATCTGTGTTAGCATCAGTTTGTGATGCCACTCTTGGGCTCATGATTAGCCTCATTGTAAAGGAGACTCTTGATTATCATTCAATATATAAGTGATATATTGTAGCTGGGTTTTTCTCCCTCAAGAGGAGAGTTTTCCCAGGGTATATGCTGTGTCTTTGTGTCTGATTTGAATTAAATTTCTGATTTTTACATCTGATCATAAAAACTAACAAACATAGGTTAATGATTGTTTGCAGAAATAAATTTATTATTCCTTCCTTATGCAAGACTATACTTATATAGATGTAAGACAATAAGTGGCAGAAATACGCCTGATTTTATTGATATATTTGATAATAGCAACCTGCAGTGATACATGGGTTTGATTCTCTCTTTCTTTCCAATCTGTATGTTTCTTATCTTTGATCGATCTGTCCTTAATGCTCAGAGGATATTGTTAGTGTAAATCAACACATAGGAATCAATTAGCCATATTTATATATACTAACATGACAACTTGCAAGGCTTAATAATTGCTGCAAGCATCATTATGGCATAATCGCATATAATCTACGTATTCATTTTTTATATGAGTATATATAAATATATCTATGATTATGTTTAAACTTACTGTCTACATATATTCTGCAGTACTATACTTATTTTATTTGCTGCTGATTCCATTATATTTGATCTACATATTCCTTGCTTTTACAAATACATATATTTGAATGCATCCCCATCTGATCAACTACTGCTACCATCAGACTCATTCCCCGTTCCCTAATGATTCAATTCCTCTTATATCTCTTCCCCAATCTGTATCTTCTAAGATCTGTATAATTCTCTTGGTCTGCTTTAACTCAGAAAACATATATTCCAGATTCATATTCTATTTTCTGTTATGTTACCCCTTTAAATATTCTCCATCATAAACTTCTTTATATCCACATACACTGTTCTCTTAATTTTCTGTTTATCTATTATATATCCCTATGTATCTCCCATTTCTGTCCTCTATAAACCTGATAATCCATCTCTCCTAATACCTTTCGTAACTTTATTCGATGCCCCCACTCTTTAGAATATGATTTCCCTTTATTCGGTGGGGACAAGACATGACTCTTCATCACAATCGATGTCTTTCTTGATAATTATTGGTTATCTTGAGCGCTGCCTCTAATTGTTTACCATTACCTATATGAATCGCTGGCTTTCTTTTTCTTTTTATTTCTATATAATCGCTGCTGTCTTTTCTTGAATAGAATCACTAGCCCTTATTTTGTCTTATTCACACATCAGCACCCCTTTTTGTCTTATTCATTATTTTTGGCTGCTTCAATGTAATCGCTGCCATTTATACAATTATATCAATGTTTATTATTTTTATATTAGTTTTCTTTATATATTTATAATATTTATATTATTATAATAATTACAATTATAATATTAAATTATATTATATTGTTATTTATTTTATTTTTTATTTGCATTTATATCTTACCATTTTGGGAACAAGACAGTCCACCCCGCCCAAGATTGCTTGTCCTCAAGCAATCACAACCAAGATTTGTAATTTTTTAAACATTGCTCCTTTTGTGATGTAATTAGCTTTGGTTGTGATATTTGAGGAATTGAAAATGTATGACTCTAAACTACACGATGTCTTTGAAGAGTAGTTGATGGTGTACTTGCCTTGACTTGACTATCGATAAGCTTAATACCACCCCCTAAAGTATGAGGACAATTTGTTCGTTCAATATTCTTCTGACTTATTCACTATTACTTCCCAATTGATAAAGCCACGAGTTGGAATTTGGCAAGACTTGTTACGTAAGACAAGTTTCCTTTCATTTCATCACTGCAAGGATCCTAGGCAATGATACAAACTCTTCATTACCCTTGTTGAAATCTAAAATCATGATGGATTGCAGGAATGTTGTGAATATCAAGACAACTTAGCATAGGCTCATGTAGCTTGTATGTGAAAGACACATAAATACATATAAGATATGAAGTCCGCATGTAAATACACGTAAGTCATGAAGTATATGCCGGAAAACATGTAAGTCACAAAGTATACCCATAAATACACATAAGTCGCAAAGTATACACATGGATGCACATAACTCACAAGGTATACACATGAATACAAGTCACAAAGTATGAATATACGTAAGTCACAAGGTATTCACATGAATACACGTACGTTGCAAAGTGTGCACTTGTATACATTTAAGTCACAAAGCATACACTTGCATACATTTGAATACATGTAAGTCACAGTATACACTTGAATGCAAGGTATACGCTTGAATCAATGTAAGTCGCAAAGTATACTCTTGAATACACTTGAATACACATAAGTCACAAGGTAGACACTTGAATATACATAAGTCACAAAGTCTACACTTGAATACACATAAGTCACAAGATATAGACTTGAATACACTTGAATATATGTAAGTCACAAAGTATACACTTAAATACATATAAGTCACAAGGTATACACACTTGAATACACATAAGGCACAAGGTATGCACGTCGCAAAGTATTTGCATGAATGCATGCAATACATAAAGTATACACAGGAAGCATGAGGCATACACATGAATACATGCAATACATATACATAGGAAGCATGAAGCATACACATGAGTACACGCAATACAAGTATACGTAGGAAGCATGAAACATACATGTGAATACATGTAATACATGAAGTAGAAGCATACACGTGAATGCACATAATACATGAAGTATACGCAGAAAGCATATGTGAATATACGTAATATATGAAGTGTACACAGGATGGCAAGAAAGATGCTCCGATACCACTATAATGTCCCCTATCCTAATTTTGTAATGTCCCTCATTTCTTATGACTTCTGGCTGACATGGTGAACAGTGTTTTTAAAAACTAAGTTAATAAATTAGGATCTCTTGTTGGCCAACCTCATTTGAAGCACCTAAGTTCTAGTTTGAATTTTAAATTTTGTTTCTTTTGGTGGCCGACATCATTGGTGTCGTGTTTAGTCTCTAGTTTAAATATGTTTGCATTGTCTTGTTCGAGTATCATGAATATTGGACGCATTGTCTTGGCAAGTTAGAGAGCGTAGCTACTCTACTTGATATCTCAGGTGAGTGCGTAGTCTCACACCTAAGAGTATTCGTGTTTTCTCTTCCTTTCAGTTCATCGCTTGATCTTCTCTCCATCTGCTGCTCACCCAGATCCTATACGATTTACAGAATGGAGTTCGTGTCTTACCAACAGTTCTAAGACCTTGAGAGTACGCTTCAAAATAAGGGCAATTACAAAGAACGAACAGGCCGAGCCTCACGACTCAGAAGCGACAATCAACATCATTTACAGGACATGCACTTCCTCTGACGAATCTCAAATCTAGAGGCATTAACATTGCTTGAAGACCACTACGAAGCCCGCACTTGTGAAGAACACTCGGCGCCAAAGAATTCAAGAGAATTAGCGTGCACAAGGATTCCCGTAATATCGTATTTACCACCTATGCGATTGGCACAAGCCAGTGCTACATTGCGGAGTAATAAGCTCTCAACTGGTGTATAGCGCATATCAATTGAAAGGTCGACGTGTCACTCACTCTCAAAACGGGCCTCATACGGGAGCTTGCACGGATCATTGGGATCGATCATCACCAACAATCGGCATCACCAAACAAACGGGACTTGCTAACATACCGACGGATTCATAGTGGCACACTAGAAACTCACACATTGTTCAGTGACGAGATTCAAGCTAGATCATTGATATATATCAAGCGACGCCATCTGGGCGGAGCTCCCTTTTGCCTCTTGAATCTAACGCCTAGTGTATGTACTATTCTAAATCTTAAATCTGGTATACATTATATTTTGTAGAGTGCGAATCTGGGATCAGTGTTTGTTGCAAATTTGTCTGATTATTGTGAATCTGTGGCTGCATCTTTGCATTTAAAATCATCAGAGTCTATGATTATTTGTATTGAGCTTATTATTGTTTTAATTTGGGGAAATGCTTGTAAGCTCAATCTGAGCAGGATCATTATTATATCCAGATTTGTGTGGCCTGATCAGAAATTAGGGTTGGAAGTTAACTGTTTCTAGTCATATAAATAATACTCCCACTTGGGAACTTTACATTGGTATCAGAGCCTTAAGGCCCTGCTAACCTATGGTTGTGTGCTTATGAGCCAAAGAGATATTCGGGCCCAGGAGAGAGAAAGAAAAAAGTCTGAAACTGCTTAGGGTATAGGAGGCAGAGGTAAGGAAACAATGGGAGATTAGGATCAGAACAGCAAGCTGGACAACTTCATGAAGCAACAAGATCAAACCAACCAGGCTCTTCTGCAAGGGATACAATCACTCACTGTTGCGGTCAATAACATCAAATTAGGATCAAGCAGTGACGAAGGAGGACATTCTGAATGATCCAATGGGGATCACAGCAGATCCTCAAATGGACACACCTATAAACAACCCCAGCCGAGATTTTTGCCTAAAGTTGATGATCGGCAAGAAGGAGAAGAACAACGCAGTTACGCAAGCATTGTACGTGAATCCCTGGATTTGGATGAGAACGCACAAGCTGCCATCTCCTTCGATCAGTTTTACAGTGCTAGACGAAGCGATGAGAAGCAGCATCGTGGAAACAGAGATCTCCAGCATAAGATCAGCAAGCTCTCATTGCCAACTTTTGACGGGTCAAGGAAAATGACAGCACAATCATGGATACAGAAGTTGGACACATACTTCGCCCTCAGTCCTATGACCGAAGAGGAAGCTATCAAATTCACCATCCTACATTTGGAGGATTTAGCACACGAATGGTGGCATCATGGTATTGTGACCCAAGGATTCGGACAAGTCAGTTTGTATGCAGACTTCACACAAAAGTTAGTGGAGAGGTGTTGTGACCTTTTCACACATCGCCCCATTCAAGATGGGGACCCCTAATTTTTGCTCCATTCTGGTCTTTTGGCTTTGGTTTTTGTCTTTCTCTCTCTCTCTCTGTCTCTTTTCTGATGTCTTCCTTTTGGGGACGTTCCCATCTGCAAGCTTAAACGTAAAGTTCGGCCAAGTCTGAAAATTAGGGTTTGTGCTTTCTTGGTCAACCGTGGTCAAACAAAGTGAATAAATTGAAAATAAAGACTGTTGTCAGTGTGCTTCTAGCAGGCTTCCACAAAATTTCATCAGATTCCGGCTACTTACTATTTTTAGTAAGTGTGAAATTTGGAACATTTTCTCGACACCTTCGAAGTTTTAACAGTCACACTGCATTCAGAGCACATCAAGCTGCTTACGTGCAAAATTTGAGCTGAAATCGACCACTTACTATTTTTAGCAGTTCAGCCTCCAAAGCAGATTTCAGGGCTTGGATGCAGAGTTTTTCAACGCATGTTTAGAGATTCCTTCTGGGATTTCAGAGAACTTCGCGATAGTATAACATGCAAAATGGGATGATAACTTTCAGAGTTTAGCCTTTCGATGCTAATTTTAGGGTTTGCATGTCAGAGTTTCCTTTGCATGTCTGCATATTCTTTATGGGTTTTTCGAAAGCTACGCAGTGATGTGACATGCAAACGGAGATGGTCACTCATTTGGGAACATACTATTTTTAGCAGGTGCATCCCGGCAGCCGCCTCCCAACACTTCAAAATCACGAGCTGATCACAATGCAACAAAAACGAGAATAAACGGAGATCATTTGATATGCATGCAGAACAAATTAGGGTTTCCATCTTCGAGACCCAAAAAGAGGGTAAAAAGTGAATTTTCGAACCGATGTAAACCACCGCGATCAGCATCCTTCAAGCTATCTCTGGTAAAATTTGAAGGCGGAGCACTTACTATTTATAGTAAGTCATTTTGGAAACAGGCTAAAAATAGAAAGTCAGCAATAGGTAGCCGATGTCAGCCAGTCATGTGGTGAGGCGCATCATTAATTTCAAATCAAGCGGAGTTGTGGAGGTATCGAAGCGAGTTACTATAAATAGCAAACCACCTTGAAATGGGCTAAAATAGCAGGCCAACCGAAATAGCAGTGTCAACAGGCTCACGAGGTCGTGAAGATGCAGTGTTTAAAATTTCAAAACAATCTGAGCCTCTTAAGTGTGAAAATCAAGAGACTTACTATTCATAGTAAGGCATGGAGGAACTGGCAAAGACGGAAAAAAAAAAAACGGCTAAGTCTGAGTTTCATCCTGCAGCCACCTCCAAATGCGCCATGCTTGCCTTCAAGGTGATAGAAAATATTCTATGAAATGAGTTCATCCTCTTGCCACCTCCAAATGCGCCCAAGTTGGTGGAGTAGAAGCACAAAAAAAAAATTCTAAGTGTTGAACTTCATCCTGCTCCCTAGGCAAAATGCGCCCTCATCTCCAGCATGTGATGAAAAAATTACTAAGTCTGAGAAAAATCCACCAGCTACCTCAAAATGCGCCCACTCCAGCAGGTCTCATGTTTGAAAATTTTTCTAAGTATGAAAGTTCATCCTCCTCCTAGGCCAAAATGCGCCCATGCAACAAGAAGGATAGCAAGTCAAAGAAAGTCAAAGTTCTTCATCCTCCTCACCCATCAAAATGCGCCCACATTGAGATAGTTGATAGCAAAAATTTCTAAGGCATGGAAATACCCTCCACCACCCCCTAAATGCACCTATCCTTCATGCATGTTCAAATGCGCCCAAAATGAAAAAGGTCAAAGGAGTCAACAAAGTTTATCCTTCCCCCATGGCAAAATGCGCCCAAATGGGGCCATGTAAGGACAAAAGAAAGGAAGTTGAAAGGTCACAGGAAAGCGTGGTAAAAGTTATATCCTTCATACATGGAAAGTCAACAAGTCAAAACAAGGTGGCGTTTGAAAAGTTCTCCATGCATGCTCAAATGCGCCCAAGAGAAAGCACATGAAGACAAAATAGTTAAGGCGTTGGAAGATGCTTATCCTCCTCACATACTAAAATGCGCCCATCCACTTCAAGGGGTAAAATGCACCCAAATAGAGATGAAGACAAGTGAAGGTTGTTGGGCGTTGTGCAAGATGGAATTATTCTAGTGTTGACTTTCCTCTCTAGCCTTTGAATGCGCCAAGTAAAGAGTGGATTTGAGTGGAAAAGTGGTTAAGTATAGGTGAGGTTGATAAAATATGCTAGGCATGGATGTGAGATATCCTCTTCTAAGTGCTAAATGCGCCAAGTGCAAGGTGGTAGGAATAAAATAAAATGACTTAGGCGTGGAAATTTAATATTCCTTCCTCAAGTGTGAGCTGCGCCTAAGGCGAAGATGGGAAATATGCTAGGCGTTGGTTTTAAAAATATTCTCCATGACATACAAGTATGATCAAGGCAATAAAATTTTCCAAGTGAATTGATGAAAAAATTTCTCACTTCAAGCAGGGTGGATGAAGTTGAGTAAAATCTCTAAGGAAAAATTTCAAAATGCAAAGTGATTCAAAAAATTTCTTAAGGCACGAACAAAATTGCCAAGGATGAAGTCAGAAGATGCCAGCTGCACAGGTTGATAAAAAAATTTCAAGTCAAAGCAACAAGAAATCTTCACAGATATGAAGAACGGAATCAAATTTGTTAAAAAAAATAAAAATAAAAAAATTCCAAGGTGCAAAATTCAAGAAAATTAAATGAACCCGTTTGTTGTGCACCCATGAGTTCGACAAATTCTAAAGAGAATTTTCTTCTGGGTATTGAAGATTATCGATGAGAAGTTGATTTCAAAGTCTTCCACGCTTCGCCAAGGCCTTCGGGATGGAGATTTTTGATGGACACAGGATTGATGAGTTTTCCTAAAGGAAATTTTGAAAATTTTCTAAGGCAAAGTGAAGAAAATGTGTTTTCAAGGTGAAATCCTCCAAACGATGAATTTGAAAGGAACTGCCTAGGTGAATTTGCTCAAATTCTTCGTGAAGATAATCTTCTTGAGCCGGAGATGAATAAAATCAAAATCGTCAATGACCCAGCTAATGAAATGAGTTTCTCAAAGATGATACGCCCTTGAGGAAGATGGGTTGAAAATTTGGCTAAGGCATGAAAAATTTGAGGATGAAGTTGGCTGGAGAAGGCAATGAACGCTTGGAAGTTAGAGCGTAAAAATCCAGGTAAGTAAGTTGAGTTTATTATGAAGTGTTCTAATACTCTTCTCCTTGCTTGTTTTGCAAGAGAAACGTCGAGACCAAACGATGATGACTTGGGAAGATGAAGCAAGTACTCCACGAATACATTCCAACCTCGAAGGAAGAAAAGTTGTGAAAAATGGCTAAGTGTTGAGACTTAGTATAACTCAAGTGACAAAGAAGAAGTTGAAGAACAACGTCAAGAAGAAGATCGAGAACAATGTGAACGCATTTCAAAACAGGAATCTTCTAGAAGGATGATGGGCATTAATTGCTCATTTATTGCCCCATTCTCCATTATGGCGGTTTTTAGGGCAAATCTTGTTTAGGGGGCCGAGGTGGAACAATCTGGGCCATCCAGCCGATTGTAATCTGAGCCGTCCGTTGGACTTGGCCAACTATAAAAGGGGGAGTCCCCCTCATTTGTAATTCATTAGATAGACATTTTGATCAGAGTAGACAGTAGAGCTTAGAGATCAGACTAGAGAGTAGAGTTTAGCATAGCGTAGTTTGAGGGAGAAGGAAAGTTTTCCTTTGAAAACTTTGTAAGAGATTGTTGCGAAAAACTATTGTAATAAAAGATCTTTCATTGAATGGTGAATTCGTCTTTGTTATAAGCAGTTAGCAAGGTTTCTTCATCCTTTCTGCTTCACGTAGCGTAAAGTAGAGTAGTTTTCATTTTCATGCAAGTACTTAGTAATTGTGGAATGTGGTGCTCGATTTGAACAATACTCCGCTTGTCCATACCACTAGCGGGCTCGCTGACGATGGGTTCGCCTTGCGTGGTCAACTGGAACTTTGTGAAACTTAACTTCAATTATGGTTTATATGTTGGCATGCGTCGTTGTGATGGTGTCTTCATGCTAGATCGTGATCTGAACATCTTGAGTCATTCCTCTGAAGATTGCACCAGTTCCGCGGAAGCTGTCAGAAGTGAGGCAAAACGGAGCTTGGTTGAAGTCTGTGAGAATTGATCGTCATGTCCCACGCTTTAGAATAGAACATAAACTTCTTAGGCCCTATACTCATTTAATTTCAGTCCACTTCTGGTTAGATTAGGAAACTTGTGCTCACTTGCCAAATCATCTAGATTACATGAAATCCCTTAATCCACTATCTGTTGTCAGCTGTCGAACAATTGTGTAAGTCCCCTTGAAATACCAGCAAAATCACATCGAGCCAACTGGGGGTATTCTATTGCATGAAAGAACCTTGGAGTTAAATGTATGATCTATCTCGCAATCTTAGCATGCAGGAAACTTTGTTCAAGAGAGGATAGAGTAGCCGTTGGCGACTTTATTCTGTGTTGGTGTAGTCGCAAAAACCACGTCAACAAGAGGTTCGACAAGGAGGACCCAAAGGCATATTTTTAGGAGCTAACTAGGCTAAAACAGACAGGCACTATGGATGAATATGTTTCAGAGTTTCAGAGGCTTGCTATCATGGTGTCTGACATCTTAGACAAGCGGCGCACATTTTTCTTCATCGAAGGCCTATTTGATTCTTTTCGTGGTTTGGTGAGGGCTTTGGAGCCAACAACCTTGGAAGATGCTATTCAGAAAGCCTTAAATCTTGAAGACTCTGCGAAGAAAGGGAAAACCACTAGCAAAAATGCCCCAGTAGGGCAGCCCAAGAAGCCCTTCGTCAAGACGAACCCACCCCCTAAGGTCCCTCCAGGACCACATGGTATGTCAAGGAATGAATTACGTAAGAAAGGCTTGTGTTATTACTGCAATGAAAAGTAGAGCAAACAACACAGATGAAGGAAGAGGACAAGTTTATTACATTGAGGTGATATCCGATGATGAATCAGATAAGGAAGAAGGAATCAATGAAGAAGACACATCTGAGGGGCAACCAGAGCTTGAAATGGAAGAAAAACCAGCAAGAAGTACCTTGGCAACATTATCCGGAACACCTCGATACCATTCATTACGGGTGAGGGGAGCCCTTCGAGGGAAGAAAGTGAAAGTACTTATTGATAGCGGAGCCACGCATAACTTCATCGACAAGAGGACGGTGGCAAAATTGCATTTGGCAACTAAGGACTTTGAAGGATTTGATGTTCTAGCAGCCGGAGGAAACATCCTTCCTTGCACAAAACGAATTCATCAAATGGAGCTGATTTTGGGTGGACACAAGATGAAGGACTTCTACATTGTTGATGTTGGCGATATAGACATGGTCCTTGGGGTGCAATGGCTTCATTCACTGGGGGAATATACGACCAACTACCAAACTATGGAGCTGAAATTCAAACATGAAAGCAAGGAGGTTGTGCTAAGAGGCCTCTCCGGAAATGGACCCATGGTAGTTTCAGCTAGAACAATGGAGAGATCATTCCGTCGAGATCAAGTGGCGTGGGCAGCAGAGTGTTTCATTGCAGATACAAGCATGCCAAAGGAGGAAAGAGTGTTCCCTAGCGATATACAAGCTATCTTGGATAAGAAGTACAAGTTTTTCAAAGATATACCAGTGGGTTTGCCACCAAATCGTGGATTTCAACATGTGATAGAGTTGGAGGAAGGAGCTAAACCAGTGATTACCACTCCTTATCGTCATCCCTGACTATACAAAGAAGAAATTGAGAAGGCAATCAAAGAGCTGTTGGATATGGGGTTCATACGGCCAAGCTCAAGTCCCTTTGCTTCATCGGTGGTATTGGTAAAAAAGAAGGATGGGAGACTCAGGATGTGCATTGACTATCGAGCCCTCAACAAGAAGACGATTAAGAATTGTTACCCCATTCCCAGGATCGATGAATTGATAGATGAGCTACATGGGGCAATTTACTTCTCCAAGATAGATTTGTGATCCAGTTACCATCAGATTCGAGTTAGAGAAGATGTTCAGAAAACAACTTTCCAGTGCCACTATGGGCATTATGAATTCTTAGTGATGCCGTTTGGATTAACCAATGCCCCAGCCACCTTTCAATCTTGTATGAACCAGGTATTCATTTTACAATTAAGGAAATTCGTGTTGGTTTTCTTTGATGACATCTTGATCTACAGTAAAACTTGGGAAGAGCATTTGAAGCACATAGAGGAGGTGCTTGCCATTCTTGAGGAGAACTCATTTTACGCCAAAATGTCAAAATGTGAGTTTGGATTGACTGAGATCTTATATTTGGGCCACAAGATCAGCGCTCGAGGGGTTAGTGTGGATGAAGAAAAGATCAAGGAAATACAAGAATGGGCTACCCCCAGAAATCTGACACAACTAAGAGGTTTTTGGGGCTTATGTAGCTATTACAGAAGGTTTGTGAAGGGTTTCTCCCAACTTGCAGCCCCATTGACCAACTTGACGAAGAAGGGGGCTTTCACATGGAGTTCCACGGCCCAACAGGCATTCAACAAGCTTAAGGAGGTAATGAGTTGATGTCTTGTTTTAGCTATCCCTAATTTCTCATCTCCTTTTGTGCTTGAGTGCGATGCTTTAGGCGAAGTTATAGGAGTTGTCCTCATGCAAAACAGACACCCTATTGCTAATGAGAGTAGGAAGCTCACCAAATCCGAAAGGGCTTTCTCAATTTACGACAAAGAGATGTTGGCAATCATGCATGCGCTTGCTAAATTCAAACAATACCTAGTTTGCAGGAAGTTCGTGGTCAAAATGGATCATAACAGCTTGAGGTATTTCCTAAGTCAGTGAGATCTGAATGATAGACAGCAGAAATGGGTAAGCAAACTCCAAACTTATGATTTCGATATTGAGTATGTGAAGGGTAAGAATAATGTGGTAGTAGATGCTCTTTCTAGGAAGCCCTATCTTGGTGCTATGACCAATATAGCAGCTGGCTGGAAGGTTGATATTACAGCTGAGTACATCAGGGATTCATTTGCTAATGACATCTTAGAAGGAAGAATAATTGATCACAAGTACAAGGTGGTTGAGGAGCTTATTCTTTACAAAGACCAGGTCTACCTTACACCACAATCGAAGGTCAAAAATAAGATTATCAAAGCTTGTCATGATACTCCGCTTGTAGGTCATCCAGGATTTTTCATAACATACAAGCAAGTAAGAGAACATTTCACATGGAAGGGATTAAAAAAAGATGTATTGCAGCATGTAAGGGAGTGCTTAGTATGTCAATAGAACAAAACTGAACAGGTATTACCAACTGGATTATTGCAGCCCCTACCCATCCCCAATCAAAAATGGGAGAGCATCTCGATGGACTTCATCACCGGGCTGCCAAGAGCACAAGGTAAAGATTGCATTTATGTTGTGGTGGATAGGCTCACTAAGTATGCGCACTTCTTTGCCATTACTTCAGAATTTAAGGCACCACAAGTTGCTGATTTATTTTTCAAAGAACTATTTAGATTACATGGGCTGCCAAGAAACATTGTGAATGACCGAGATAGTAGATTTATCAGTTTGTTCTAGCAAGAGCTTTTCCATTTAGCGCATACAGAGTTAACACCCAGCTCTAGCTACCATCCCCAAACGGATGGACAAACCGAGATAGTGAACAAGTGGATTGAAGGATACTTGAGGAACTATGTGACAGGACAGCAATCAGCTTGGGTGAAGTGGCTGCACCTTGAAGAATATTGTTACAATACCACCTACCACATGTCCATTAAAATGATCCCTTTCAAAGCTCTGTACGGCTACGAAGCCACGTCCTTCATGGATTTCCTTCTAACAGACAGTCGGGTACCAAGTGCAAAGGACATGATGCAGCAAAATGTGGATATCATGAACTCGTTAAAAGAAAATTTGCAGCATGTCCAAAATCAACAGAAATTGTATGTAGATCAGAGGCGAACTGAGAGGGTCTTCGAGGTCAATGACATGGTGTATCTAAGGTTGCAGCCCTACAGGCAATCAACCCTCAAAGGAAACAGAGTTGAGAAGCTAAAACCGAGGTTTTATGGGCCCTTCAAGATCACAAGGAGAATAGGTGAGGTTGCGTATGAGTTGGGGTTACCCCCAGGGAGCAGGATTCACAACGTTTTTCATGTTTCATGCTTGAAGAAAGCGCTAGGACATCAGATCACTTCGTCGATAGAATTGCCACCTCTTGATGACGAAGGCAAGCTCATTCTTGAACCCGAAACGGTGTTGGATGTAAAAGAGAAGCGCCTAAGGAACAAGATTATTCCGCAGTACTTGGTAAAGTGGAAGAATCTACCCCTCGACGACGCCACCTGGGAAGGTGTGGAGATTTACGAGCATCCAAACTTGAGGTTGTTGGAGGACCAGCAACGATCTGAGGGAGGGGACTGTAATGTCCCTCATTTCTTATGACTTCTGGCCGACATGATGAACAGTGTTTTTAAACACTAAGTTAATAACATTAGGATCTCTTGTGGGCCAACCTCATTTGAGGCGCCGAAGTTCTAGTTTGAATTTTAAATTTTGTTTCTTTTGGTGGCCGACATCATTGGTGTCATGTTTAGTCTCTAGTTTAAATATGTTTGCATTGTCTTGTTTGAGTATCATGAATATTGGACGCATTGTCTTAGCAAGTTAGAGAGCGTAGCTACTCTGCTTGATCACTCAGGTGAGTGCGTAGTCTCGCCCCTAAGAGTATTCGTGTTTTCTCTTCCTTTCAGTTCATCGCTTGATCTTCTCTTCATCTGGTGCTCACCCAGATCCTATACGATTTACATAATGGAGTTCGTGTCTTACCAACGGTTCTGAGTCCTTGAGAGTACGCTTCAGAATAAGGGCGATTACAAAGAACGAACAGGCTGAGCCTCACGGCTCGGAAGCAGCAATCAACATCATTTACAGGACATGCACTTCCTCTGACGAATCTCAAATCTGGAGGCATTAACATTGCTTGAAGACCACTACAGAGCCCGCACTTGTGAAGAACACTCGGCGCCAGAGAATTCAAGAGAATTAGCGCGCACAAGGATTCCCGTAATATCGTATTTACCACCTATGCGATTGGCACAAGCCAGTGCTGCATTGCAGAGTAATAAGCTCTCAATTGGTGTATAGCGCATATCAATTGCAAGGCCGACGCGTCACTCACTCTCAAAACGGGCCTCATACAGGAGCTTGCATGGATCATTGGGATCGATCATCACCAACAATCGGCATCACTAGACAGACGAGACTTGCTGACATACCGACGGATTCATAGTGGCGCACTAGAAACTCACACATCGTTCAGTGACGAGATTCAAGCTAGATCATTGATATATATCGAGCAACGCCATCTGGGCGGAGCTCCCTTTCACCTCTTGAATCTGACGCCTCGCATATGTATTGTTCTGAATCTTAAATCTGGTATACATTATATTTTGTAGAGTTTGAATCTAGGATCAGTGTTTGTTGCAAATTTGTCTGATTACTGTGAATCTGTGGCTGCATCTTTGCATTTAAAATCATCGGAGTTTATGATTATTTGTATTGAGCTTATTATTGTTTTAATTTGGGGAAATGCTCGTAAGCTCAATCTGAGCAGGATCATTATTATATCCAGATTTGTGTGGCATGATCAGAAATTAGGGTTGGAAGTTAATTGTTTCTAGTCATATAAATAATACTCCGACTTGGGAACTTTACAGATTTACCCTAGAATTCGCCTATTGATCACAAGTTGCAAGAAATTAGGGTTACGGTTTCACCTTATTAAATAAATCTCTTTAATAATGTAATCTTGGATTGGAATCCTGCATTCACCACATGAATAACATATGCAAATATGTATATATACTTGTTAGGGTTAGACCATTGCGGCACATCTAAAGGTTATCAACAATGCAAGCATATTAAGAAATTGGGAGAAGGGACAAGATGCGTTCACCTCAAGCCATATGCCAAGCCTAAGAGGGTGTATACCACAGTCCTCCCCCTTGACAACTTGTACCTGTTTTCCCCATCACTGTCACAACCCCTACAGACACTTACCATCTTGTGGGATTGGGCGGAGATCGCAAGTGGGCTCTCTTGGCTCTTCCCA
Source organism: Sequoia sempervirens (assembly GCA_007258455.2). Lineage (NCBI taxonomy): Eukaryota > Viridiplantae > Streptophyta > Pinopsida > Cupressales > Cupressaceae > Sequoia > Sequoia sempervirens. The sequence goes on along the minus strand of VDFB02353493.1, from coordinate 240,793,785 downwards.
CTACACCTCTAGCCCTACCCTCATGAGGAGTTTGGGCGGAGGTCATAAGTGGGCTTTTGGCCCCTACCACTACACCTCAGGCCCTTCCACAGGATGGGTTTCAAACAATTAGCATAATTCTATTTCAATCATAGAGATTCTTCTTTATTATTTTATAAATAATATGCATACATAGGTTAATGATTGTTTGCAAAAATACATTTATTATTCCTTCTCGTTGTGCCTACAAGAGACACACGTCCCAATAAGAGCCAATATTGGGAATCAATCTAACATTGCCAAAATTTGTTTGAATTCCAACTCCTTTGTGCATTTAGGCCTTATTTTTCCCATCACATATAACCTATTTGAGACATTTTTATATGGGTCTCCATTTGTCAATCTTGCCTAAGTGTTGCTCTCCTTCATCCCCCATGTGCCTATCATATGTTGGGAGTTGCCAAAATCCAAAAAAATCTAAGTCTAAGGTGTTTTTGGTCATTTTCTTGTGTTTTTGCAAAGTTGCAAACTTTTAGTGGACAACCAAACATTCTTGCCCATCCATATCCAATTCCACTATCTAATCTTGTTTAAAAGTTCTGCAAAGTTCTTTACACCCTTCCATCCCTTTGGTTCCCTTCGCTTCACCATTTTTATGGGATCTCGAAGTGGATCCAAACATTTCTCTCACCTTCAATCCTCCCCTTCATTCCTGCATAGAATCCTTGCAAGTTCTATGGAGCCCCTTCCCTTCTCCATTTCCTTTGTTATGTTTCTTTTGCAGAATTCCACTGAGCATCCAAACCTTTTCCTTCTTCCCCTCACATCCACTTCTTATATCTACTTTTGCAAGCTTTCCTCGCATCACTTCATTTCTTCCTTGTAGAACTCTTACCCACTTTTGAATATCCATAACCTCCAAATCCCCTCTCTTTTCCCAAAAATTCTACCTCATGCCTTTCTTGCAAACTTTCCTTGGACATCTAGACTTTCACTCTAATGTCAAGACAATGTCCACATCCACATTGAATTCTCACAAGGGACTTCTATGTCTTTTTCCATTCACTTCTCCCTATACAAGACTAACCTAACTTCTGGACCTGCTCCATTTAATCTTATTCCAACATCCACTACCATATCAAAATCCTACAAAAGTTCCACATGCCTTTTGTCACTCATTTCTTCCTTTTGCGGAGTTTCATTGAACTTTAGGACTTCTATTCCCCCATCCAATTCCAATCTCCAATCCTAACCTGAAATCTCACAATAACTGTTCACATTATGTTCCGCTATGAACAAAAATGGATGATAGAATGAATGAACCTCGTCGAATATATATACAAGTGTGGAGGGAGAGACGTATCCTTTGAAAAACATCAAGTCGGCCTCCAAACAAGAGAGATGACTCTTAGATAATCGCATCCCATCATGAGGTCAGCCTCAAATAACAATAACTAATGAATTCGCATTCATAAAGCATATAATGTCAACCCTTTTTAGAGATCGCTTATTTTCTTAATAATCGTGCCTCTTCACATTGATGTCTCTATAAATTAAATAGCCTTAGGCTATTATTTAATTTATCATCATGAGTAAAAAACATCGGCTGGAAGAATATGACCGACATTGCCATTAACATCAACACTCCCTCTCAGCTAGGGAGAATACTTCCAACTGCACAAGACATATCACCTCATCGTGATGTCTACCACAATGGCTACACCCATATGTGGAAAGGAGAGATATCACCTCATCGTGATATCAACCATCATGGCTATACCCATAGATGGTATGTACAAGTGCCCATCACTCAACGTGATGTTGTCACCTCATCGTGACGTTCACCATGGCTCCCCCAGAGGGTGAAACACAAGTATAAGAAAAATCATCACGGACTCTCTCACGTGATGCTGTCATGGAGTCACACACATGACATCCACCATGGCTCTCCCAAAGGGCAGAACAAGGGATTTCACCTCGAACTTCTCTTTATAGAGAAGAACTCATTAATCAAGGGATTTCACCTTGAACTTCTCTCACAGAGAAGAACTCATTAATCAAGGGACTTCACCTCAAACTTCTCTCACAAAGAAGAACTCATTAATCAAGGGATTTCACCTCGAACTTCTCTCACAGAGAAGAACTCATTAATGAGGATCACTAATACTAATACTCCTCAGTTAGGGTTGTATTCTCCACCATACCAAGCTTATCTCAAAAGTACTCAAACTTTATCCTAGAGAGAGACTTGGTGAGAATGTTTGTCGTCTGCTCATCACTGTTGATATACCTCAACTGTATAGCTTTCCTCAATACCATATCTCTAATATAGTGGGCATTTGATCTCAACATGCTTGGTTCTGTCATGAAACACAGGATTGACAGAAAGCTTCACACAACTCTGGTTGTCACAATGAATGATAGTAGGCTCCATTGATTGCCCAAACAACCCTGCAAGGAGTTTTCGAAGCCACACTACTTCTCGAGCTGCCACACAAGCTGCAATATACTTTGCCTCTGTTGTACTCAATGCTACAGATGACTGCTTCCTACTACACCAGGATACCATCGTAGATCCCAAATTGAAGCAACACCCAGAGGTACTCTTCCGATCACTAACACGTGACACATCCTGCCCAATCAGAATCAATATAACCATGCAACTTTAAATCTGCATCTAAAGTATATCTCAGCCCGTATCCAACTATGCCATGCAAGTATATCAGGATATGTTCAGCTGCAACAAGATGTATCTGTCTTGGTTCACACATGAACTAACTAAGTGCACTCACAGCATAACATATATCTGGTCTAGTGTTAACTAGATACATCAAGGATCCAATCAACTGCCTGTACAATGTGGGATCCACCAAATCTGAACTAGTTGCAGCCTCTTTCAACTTGTGCAAGTTGGTCTCCATAGGCGTAGACATAGATTTGCAATCCATCATGCCGAACCTCTTCAGAATATCAATAGTGTACTTCCATTGACTTAGAATCATCTCATCTAGTTCCTGCCAAACTTCTAAGCCAAGGAAGTAATGCATGAGCCCAAGGTCCTTCATTTCAAACTCAGAAGCCAACTCCTTACATTTGATAATGAGGTGCTCTTCACCAATGAGAATCAAATCATCAACATACAGGACCAAAATCAAAGCTTCACCATTAATTACCTTAAAGTACAGGTTTGAGTCAACATCGTTCTTGAGGAAGCCCAAGGTTGATAGATAACAATCAATCCTTTCGTACCATGCACGAGGTGCCTGCTTAAGACCATACAAGGCCTTCTTCAACCTGCAAACATGAGACTCCTTCCCATGTACCTCGAAACCATCAAGTTGCTTGGTATAAACTTCTTCCTCAATCACACCATTTAGAAAGGTTGTCTTCACATCCATCTGATGAATCTTCCATCCTCTAGATGCAACAATGGCAATAATGGTTCGTATAGCGAGCAACTGGAGCAAATGTTTCTTCATAGTCAACTCCCTCTTTTTGTGAGAACCCCCTAGCCATGAATCTTGCATTGTATTTCTCAATGCTCCCATCAACCGCATGTTTGATCTTGAAGAGCCATTTTGAAGATACCACAGATTTTCCTTCGGGTCTAGGAACGATGTCCCAAACATCATTCTTGAGAATTGACTGATACTCCTTTGTCATAGCATCTTTCCAAACTTGTTGACTAGAAGCTTCCTCAACATTGGAAGGCTCAGACTCAATAATCTGACTCATCAAAGCAACATAACTAGAGAACTTGTGAGGTCTCTTGCTTTCTCTGAAGGTTCCCCTAGCTGCAAACCTTTCTGCCTCCTGCATTGTTTGCCTAGCCCAAAGAGGTCTTTTTCTCCCAATCACAATATTAGTAAGCCCATCAGTAGGTTCCAAGGGCTCAACAGGATCATTATCTTCTTTTGGTTCAGGAGCCTCCTTCTGAATCTTAGGAGAGTGGTCAACTTCCATATCCTGTGAAGGCTCTTCATGATAATCTCCATTTGAGTGCCCTTGGATCTTTTGAATGCAACATCTTCCTCAAATGTGACATCTCTACTGATCTCAATTAGCTTCTGACCTGGAATGTAGATTTTGTAAGCTTTAGCTGACCCAATGTAACCTACAAATATCCCCTTCTTGCCAGAAGGCTCCAACTTTGTTCTCTTTTCCTTCGGTACACAAACATAAACTAGACATCCAAAGATCCTCAAATGACTCACTTTTGGCTTCTTCCTAGTAAAGGCTTCTTCAGGAGTCATGTTCTCCAAGATTCAAAGAGGACTTATGTTCTAAACATAGACTGTTGTCCTAGATCCTTCTGCCCAAAGGAATGTTGGAAGATCTTGGTCATGGATCATAGCTTTCGCTGCTTCCACAATAGTCTTGTTCTTCCATTCAGCAACACCATTCTGTTGAGGATTGTAAGGGACACTGAACTCCCTCTTAATCCTAGCTTCAATGTAGTAATTTTGAAAGCTGTCGGGAGTGTACTCTCCTCCATTGTCGGATCTCAGAACTTTAATTTTCTTCCCTGAAAGATTCTCCACCTGAGCTTTGAACTCCTTGAACCTTTCTAATACTTCCTCAGATTCCTTAGATTTCAAAAAGTAAATCCAAGTCTTTCTAGAGTAGTCATCAATAAAAGGAATACAATACAAGAAGCCACTCAAAGAAGCAACAGACATTGGACCACACAAATCAAAGTGAATGAGATCTAGAATACTTTTGGATCTACTTTCTCTACTAAGAAATGGACCTTTAGCATTCTTACCCAAAGCGCAGCCCTTGCAAGTACCTTCGTGCTCCCGGTTGAACTTTGGAAGACCTGTGACCATCTTCTCCATGATAGGTAGGGCTCGAAAGTGAAGGTGAGCCAATCTTTGATGCCAAAGATCACACAAACTTGAGGAATCATGCACCAACGCCTGAAGTGGTTGAGTGCATAGCCTGTAGAGGCACTCATGTTGAACCCCGATTACACGAGCAATCTTCATACTTGAGTTCTCTATCCACACAAGAACTTTACCCTTTGAAAATGCAACTTGGTATCCCTTGTCTTCCAAGGCTGAAATGGAAACTGTTGATGTTATTGCAGCTTTGAGCTTCATACTTATTTATTTGTGATTATTTAATGGCAACATATCTCTAAGATGGTCGACCTCCTTTGTAATTATTATTTATTATTTGTAATTATTTTTATGGTGGCCGACCTTGTCCTTGAAAAGGTGCAACCCCTCTACCAACATGTATATAAAGAAGGTCACTTTCTCTCATTTGTGAATCAACCAAGTTCGATCTCCTCCATTAAGTGCAAGCTCTTCAAGAAGAATAGTGTGAATTTATAGAGGAATAGATTGTGTGTTTATTCAAGTGTGAATTGAAAGTCAGACTACTAGTTTGTGTTACAGCCATTGCTGATGCTGATCTTTGGCCTTGTGTGTGGCCTCTTTGTAATGTAACTTGTTGCCATTGCTCATATATATAAGAGACATAATTGTTGCTGGGTTTTTCTCCCTCAAGAGGAGGGTTTTCCCAGGGTATATGCTGTGTTATTGTGTCTGATTTTGAATTAAATTTCTGTGCATTAAATCTGATCATAAAAACAACATGGTATTAGAGCGGGTTTGAAGAAGATCTTGATCAGATTTAGTCTTACAGCGATACTCTTTATTCTTCTTCTCATCTTGGTTCACTTCTATCTCTTCGTCAAGATGGCGAACGATCTCAAGATCGAGGACAGACTTGAAGGAGCATCTAATTTCACATCTTGGAGATTCAAAATTATGCTCACCTTGGAGGGAAACGAATTGGCAGAGTTCGTGGAGAGCAAAGTCCCTAAGCCTGCGGATGAAGAAGAGAAGGTTCAATGGAAGAAGAAAGATACTAAGGCAAAGAAGATGCTAATTGATTCCATGAAGGATCATATTGTTCCCATCATCTCTAAGATGAAGACGGCAAGGGAGATGTTTAAGTCTCTAGAGGAGATGTATGAGATCAACAACACAAGTCGTGCACTTGCATTAAAGCAACATCTTCTTCATGTTAAGATGGCGGAAGGAGAATCTGTCATTGCTTACTTCATGAAGATTTCTGAATTGAGAGATCAGCTCTCTACCATTTGACATATTGTTGATATCAAGGATTTGACCATGTTGGCTCTTAATGGTCTTCCTTCATCTTGGGAGTCTTACATTCAAGGAATCAGCACGAGATCGAAACTTCCCAAATTCGATCGTTTGAGGGCAGACTGTATTCAAGAAGAGTCTAGGTTGGCTGCAAGAGGTATTGGTCGAAGCTCTACAAATGAAGACATTCATGTTCTTTCCGCTCAATCCTCGAAGAAGAAAGGAAAAGAAGGAAAGAAAGGATACTTTAAGAGGAAGAGCTTCAGGCCGACCAAAGAAATGATCAAGCATGGAGTCACAACTTGCAGCCATGGGACTGAGTTGGTGGCTAGAAGTTCACTTCCAGAAGTCATCTTTGCAATCTCTGAGGCAAGGATCAAGAGGGAGTTCTGTGACCCACTGAGAAGAAGTGCAGGTTGCAGCATTATAAGGCCAAAGCTAAAGTCCTTGGAAGACCTCTTCAGCTGCTGAGATCAGAATTGCACAAAACTGTCATTTGGATTTGTCATTGGTAGCTCCAAAAACCTATTCAAAATAGAATGATCTGCAATGAGGTCGAGGAGGTCAACCCTAAACTCTCTACAGTACCAAAGGTGTGCACTGGAAAACATTTATCTAAGGCAAGCGTTGCAGGCAATCTTGGATGATGAGGTCAGAAGGTTGATGCAAGAACTTAAAGATTCAAAGGGAGCCTACTATTGATATTTTGAAGAGATTTGGTATGATGGATTGCAAATCCATGTCTACAACTATGGAAACCAACTTGCACAAGTTGAAGGAGGTTGCAGCTAGTTCAGACTTGGTGGATCCCACGATGTACAGGCAATTGATTGGATCCTTGATGTATCTAGTTAACACTAGACCTGAAATCTGCTATGCAGTAAGTGCACTTAGTCAGTTCATGTGTGAACCGAGGCAGGTACATCTTGTTGCAACGAAACATGTCCTGAGATACTTGTGTGGGATAGGCGGATATGGGCTAAGATATTCTTCAGGTGTGATCTTGGAGCTACATGGTTATACAGATTTTGTTTTGGCAGGTTGTGTTGTTGATCAGAAGAGCACCTCTGGATGTTATTTCAGTTTGGGGCTTGCGATGATCTCCTAATGTAGCAAGAAGCAGTCTTCAGTGGCATTGAGTATCGCAGAGGTCATGTACATTGCAGCATGTGTGGCAGTTTGAGAAACAGTGTGGCTTCGAAAGCTCCTTGCAGGATTGGTTGGACAATCGTTGGAGTCGACTGTCATCCATTGTGTTAATTAAGCTATGTGGAGCCTTTTGTTAATACAGTGTTTCATGACAGAACTAAACATGTTATTGAGGAATGCATTTCAATTGAGGTATATCAGCACTGATGAGTAGACGACAGACATTCTCACCAAGCCTCTCTCCAGGATAAAGTTTGTGTACTTTCGAGATAAGCTTGGTATGGTGGAGAATACAGCCTTAACTAAGAAGGAGTCTCAGTATCAGTGATCCTCTTTAATGAGTTCTTCTCTGTGAGAGAAGTTCGAGGTGAAATCCCTTGATTCCACCCTCTGGGAGAGCCATGGTGGATGTCATGTGTGTGACTCCATGACAGCATCACCTGAGGGAGTCCATGATGATTCCCCTTGTACTTGTGTTTTCACCCTTTGGGAGAGCCATGGTGAAAGTCATGTTGAGGTGACAACATCACGCAAGTGATGAACACTTGTACATACCATACATGGTTGTAGCCAATATGGTTGATATCACGATAAGGTGATATCTGATATCACGATGAGGTGATATCGTTTCTTTTCCACATATGGTTGTAGCCATTGTGGTTGGCATCACGATTAGGTGATGTGTCTTGTGCAATAGGAAGTATTCCTCCCGAGCTGAGAGGGAGTGTTGATGTTATTGCAGCTTTGGGATTCATCCTTCCTTATTTATTTGTGATTATTTAATGGCAACATGTCTCTAAGATGGCCAACCTCCTTTGTATTTATTATTTATTATTCGTAATTATTTTTATGGTGGCCGACCTTGTCCTTGAAAAGGTGCGACCCCTCTAAGCAACATGTATATATAGAAGGTCACTTTCTCTCATTTGTGAATCAAGCAAATTCGATCTCCTTCTCCATTAAGTGTGAGCTCTTCAAGAAGAATAGTGTGAATTCATAGAGGAACAAATTGTGTGTTTATTCAAGTGTGAATTGAAGGTCAGACTGCTAGTTTGTGTTACAGCCATTGCTGATGCTGATCTTTGGCCTTGTGTGTGGCCTCTTTGTAATGTAACTTGTTTCCATTGCTCATATATATAAGAGACATAATTGTTGTTGGGTTTTTCTCCCTCAAGAGGAGGGTTTTCCCAAGGTATATGTTGTGTTATTGTGTCTGATTTTGAATTAAATTTTTGTGCATTAAATCTGATCATAGAAACAACAGAAACAAGGTTTCTCTTGATGCCTGGAACGAATAGCACATCATTCAGTTGTAGGGTAATGTCGGAATCCAAGTGAAAAGTAGAGGTCCCGACATCTTTCACTATGTAACTTGCATCATCTCCAATAATAACTTGTTCACTAGAATCTCTCTCTACCAAGTTAGATAGATGTGCTCAGAATCCAGTGATGTGGCGAGAGGCACCACTATCAATCAACCAAGTGTTGGTGTCGGTAGGTACGCTGCTTGACAAGGCCGAATAAAATAAGTAATCACAAGAATCCTTCTGTGGAGAAACTTCACCAATATCTGCTATGGTAGCCTGCTGCTTAGGCCTAGAGGGACACTCTTTAGCAAAGTGACCATACTTGTCAAATCTAAAGCATTGAATCTTGGAAAGGTCTCTCTTCTTCTTGAATGCGGGGGCACCATCGGATTCCTTATCTCTATTTCTCTTGAAGTATCCTTTCTTTCCACCTTTCCCTTTCTTCTTCGATGAATGGGTGGCAAGAACATGAATCTCCTCATTAGTGGAGCTTTGACCAATTCCTCTTGCAGCTAATCTAGACTCCTCCTGAATGCAATCCGCTCTCAACCGATCAAACTTAGGAAGTTTTGATCTTGCATTGATCCCTTGAATATAAGACTCCCGTGATGAAGGATTAAGAGCAAGCATGGTCAAGTCCTTGTCATCTACCACATGACCAATTGTTGAGAGCTGATCTCTCAACTCCGAAATCTTCATGAAGTAAGCAATAACCGATTCTCCTTTCGCCATCTTCACATGATGGAGTTGTTACTTTAGTGCAAGAGCCCGACTCGTGTTGTTGATTTCGTACATCTCCTCCAAAGACTTGAACATCTCCCTCGCCGTCTTCATCTTAGAGATGATAGGAACAATATGATCCTTTACGGAATCAACCAGCATCTTCTTTGCCTTGATATCTTTCTTCCTCCATTGCAACTTCTCTTCTTCCTCCTCTGGTTCGGGAACTTTGGTCTCCACAAACTCAGCCAAATCATTCTCTTCCAAGGTGAGCATGATTCTAAACCTCCATGAAGTGAAATTTGATGCTCCCTCAAGCCTATCCTCAATCTTCAACCCGTTCACCATCTTGACGAAGAGATAGAATTACTCAACAATGAGAGAGAGAAAAGAGGGTATCGCTATAATGCACAATCTGATCAAGATCTTACTTCACACCTGCTCTAATGCCATGTTAATTTTAATATCAGATTTAAGTGCACAGAAATTAATTCAAAAATAAACACACAACACAGCAGATACCCTAAAAAAACCCTCCTCCTGAGGGATAAAAAACCCAGCAACAATATATCACTTATATATTGAGTCTCAAAACAAAGTCTCCTTTACAATGAAGGCCAATAAGAGGGCCAAGAGATAACACCACAATCTGATGAAATTACAGAAATACAGTGATGTAATCTGCTAACAAAATACTCAGCCTTCTACAGATTTCGATCTGCTCTTGAAACAATTCACACTTGAGTGAAGGATGGAATGAACTTGCTTGATGCACCACAAACAGATGCGACCACAGTAAAAATGTAGTAAAATCTGCTGATAATATATTCAGCCTTCTATAGAATTCACACTATCTATGATGACTTATGATAAACAACAAAAATGGATGATAGAATGAATGAACCTCATCAAATATATATACAAGTGTGGAGGGAGAGACGCATCCTTTGAAAGACATCAAGTCGGCCTCCAAACAAGAGAGATGACTCTTAGATAATCGTGTCCCATCATGAGGTCGGCCTCAAATAACAATAACTAATGAATTCGCATTCATAAAGCATATAATGTCGGCCCTTTTTAGAGATCGCTTCTTTTCTTAATAATCGTGCCTCTTCACATTGATGTCTCTATAAATTAAATAGCCTTAGGCTATTATTTAATTTATCATCATGAGTAAAGCAGATCGGCTGGAAGAATATGACCGATGCTGCCATTAACATCAACAATGGTCAGTCATTTCTTCATTTCCATACAACTACAATGTCGAGCAAAGTCTAGGGTTTCAACTCTTGCAAGTCTAGTCACCTATTGAGTAATATTTTGCAAGTCATAGAGAGGTAGCTAGTTTGTAGCAAATATCTATAACTAAATGTCTCCTTGGTCATTTGTGGATCTTCAAGGAAACTCCTAAGGGATGAATTGTGTCAAGTTTTTCAAGCTTAGGGTTTCCTCTTGCCATATTTGTTGGTATGAATGTAATAACCATTTGATAGATGTTGCAGCATTCTAATTCATTCTTTGTAACGGTCATTTTTTATTGGGTATGAATTTCTAGTGTTTGGAGAGGGATTATTAAGTATGTTCAATTGTCTAATATCATATCTCTTTTGTTATTTCTATGTGCTGTTTCTTCTAGTAAACTGCAAATTTGTAACCCAATACAAGGAACTAGTCCTAGAAACCTTTGACTCGCCCTTCACACAAAACAAAAATATCTTTCACTAGTAGTTTAGGAGTAGGAGTTAGTTTGTGTGCATTTCCTGATTCACTATTATTCCTAGGGAAACATCTTTAGCAAGCTTAAAAGTTTTTATCCTTAGAGAATCATGTCTCGCATGTTTTCATCAGCTTGATCGAGGTTACATATGTAATAGGCTAGTCCTCGATCTAGTCACAACTTTTGGGATTAGGTTACACTAGATACTACTACTATGTCTACAATTTATCTATTTTAGTTGTGCTTAATCCTATTAAGGATACCTCTAGGAAAACCCTCTTGAGTCTACCTGCGTTTGAAGTGAAGGAGAAATTACCCACTCTCAGCAATTGGCTTGTCATCACTCATTCTTTGTTGATGAGTTAATCTATCCACCCTTCAAGAATGACATTTCCCTAGCCTTGAAGTGGATTGATCCCTCTAGAAGTGTGAACAACGATTTTAAGACCCAACACTAGGCAACAAAGAATATGTAGATAACGATTGACTATAAGTAGTTTAAATTATTGTATTGTGTGTTCAGTATATGTATTCTCAAAAAAGATCTTACTAGCACATACATACTATTGGTAAATAGATTTGTCAATACTTTCACTATATTGTTTTCCTTTAAAATTCTTGACTCACCCAAAGAGCAATGGCAAATATACCAATAGTTAAATAAGTTGTTATGAATGAACAACTTTCCTTTGCTCCAAATAAGGATAGCTCCCTCGTATGGTAAATTTTAAAGATTTTTTTGGGTACGCTTTTGACCAGAAAGCAGGAAAGGTGAACTATCTAAACTAATAAAAAGAATGGAAATATACAAAGTATGAGCACAAAGTCTCACAGCTGAATAGCTCCACATGAAAGAAGGAATAATCATAGAAAGATAATCACCAAATATTACTTGAGACATAAGAATACCTAAATGAAAACTATTTATACCCCACATAGCATTCATGAAAAAAAAACTCCAAAATGTGTTGTAACTTAACATTAGAAAAATTTACAACTGCAAAATCACAAACCTAAAGTTCTTTGAGATTTCTATATTCAAAATTTGTAGAGTCCAAAGTCTCTTTTTCAAGTCTTTACAAATGTTCAAGTAGATATTTCACAATGAACGGAAAAAAATAAAGGGATAACTCTTGAAGAAGAATAGAAAACTAGTAGAAATGCCTAATAAAATCCCTTCTCTTTCTCTCGTCTACCTTATATAGCTTTACAATAGAAAAAGTTTCTTGATTTGTAACTGCCTCTTGAAAAGACATATGTTAAAAAAATCTTTATTCATATTTTTCTTTTCTTTGAATAAAGTCCATTTTTAATTTATTACAAAATAATAACAAAAGTTACTTTACAATGTAAAGGCAAAAAGTAATAAAAAATTATGATATTGTGCCTTTGTCTTTATTCTAGTTGGGGGCATTGTCTTTGTCCTTTTCCTGAACATTAGCCTGGGTAGCAACAAGTCTTGCTTTGTATTCTTTGAATTTTGCCAAAATTGGGTGTAAAGCTTTGCCATTTGGAATAGATGCCCTACTTAACCTTGATTTCCATGTCAAACATGTTTTCATTTATTTCTTCCAATTTCTTATGCAGGCTGGAAATTTCTTTCCTAAAGGTGATCAAATGTATTGACATATGTCCCAATTTTTCTATTGCATTGCAATAAAAAGTATCTTTGTTGCATATTTCTTTAGATATCATATCTTTGAGGAATTTCTTAACAGCAATAGCCTCTAACAAACTAGCCTCATCATCTTTTAGGATATCGGAATCAAAAGATAAGCAATTGATCCTAATGTCAATCAGTACAGAATCACAAGCCTTCAATGTAATGTCCCCATTTTTAGCACTACACTTTCCAATGACTGTTAACCTATTCCGGGATGTCCATAGGCTAGTCAAAGGCAGAATTAGGGTTTCCAACTACTTGGAGGTTTTTGTTGAGGATCTAGGGGTTTTCATGTTGGAGTTTTGCAGATTGGTTGTTGGTTTCTTTCTAGGTTTTCAAAAAGCTTCAGAGAGATGTGACATGCATTTAATGATAGTGACATGCATTTCAATTAGGGGTTTGCATGTAGGATTGGTTTTTGGATTATTTATGGATTTTCAGAGAGCTTTGCAGAGGTATAACATGCATCTACATCTGACAACCTTTTTTGGACTTACTATTTTTAGTAAGTTGTGACGGTTGCCCAGTTTGTGCTCAAAATGCATTTGGAGTCACTTACTATTTTTAGCAATATGCTATTTATAGTAAGTACTATTTTTAGCAAGGTTTCAACAGTCCAATTCAAAGGCTATTTCTAGTAGGTCAGTTTGAGCAATTTGATATCCCAAACTCTTGGAGCTCATTTTGGTAAATTCAGTATTTTGGTTGAACTTTTATATTTTTGGCTAAGGCTTGGAGGACGCCTAGTTTGATGAAAAAATGTTCAAGTGAAAAATATTTCAAATGCTAAAGTGGACGACTTCTTGAGGGGAAATATTTAAGTCACTATTAATGTATTTTTCAATTATATCTTTGGAGACGCCAAACTAATGTTTTATTTGCATTTTTGATAAAGTATCTCTCCCTCATGTGTGGACACCAAAGACAAGGAGATTAATGAAATTAAAATGAAATGCAAATACAAGTTTGGATGGTGAATTTGAATGTCATGTGGGTGCCCTGATTGGAGGGAAATAGGATTTGAATTGGAGAAGCTTATAAATAAGAGTGTTGGGCTTCATTCTTGGCATCCAATGAAAATAACAACGAAGTGCTGCCGAAATGGTTACTCACTCACTTTGAGGAATGCATACCTCCTAGCAAACTTAGTTTCTTGCTTGAAAGATAGCAACTAGCTAAGATATTGACTGTTCTTTACCCTAAAGAGCAGATTGGGCTTATTAAGATGATGTTATTTGAAGTTTTCTGAAGTTTTGTATTGCTGGTCCATAAATGGCTGTAGGTTGTTTTCAATCATAACTCATTGGAGGAATTTTTGCTGGTTCTGGGCATTGTTCCTATGCATTTGTCTACCTTGGGCGCCTCCTTTTGCTAAGTTATAGAATTTTTAGAAAAGTCTTTGAATTTATCTTGCTGGGCGCCCCTCCTTGATGGTTGTATCTTGCCTACCAGTACCTTGGAATGCATGCATAAAATAATGGTAGGTGTTTGATACTATTTCAATGTCTAGACTTGGGCGCCTACTTCCTAGGCTTCATTTGCTTTCAGTTTCATGTCATTAGAAGGTGTATTGATGAAGTTATGAGCATTTTGGAGTGTTCTAGTCTTGTTGGTTTGAGTTTTCTGTGTGCTGGTTTTTCATATCAGATTGTAGAAGTTCTGATTTTTGGCTTGTTTTTCATATTTGGGAGGCTTGTGAAGTTTGGGGAAATATCTAATAACATTTGCAGAGGATTGGACAGCCATATCATTTGTAATTTGCAGATTACCTACATTGTAAGGCTGAAATCAGTAGTACTGATTCAGTCATTTATTATTTCTGCACTTTATCTTGTAATTCCCACTATTAGTGGAAGGGACTGGCCTCGCCGTCCGTTACTTTCAGCATTTCATTTCTGTACTGCCCGCTAAACAAGTGGAAGGGGTCGGCAAGCCGCCCAACTCTTTACTTTCAGTACTTTGTAATCCTCATTATGCTGATCGATTGAGCCATAAATGTAATGTCCCCTTCCTAGGCAATACAGTTATTTCAGGGGTTAGCCTATCATTCAGATCCTCGTAGGCTGGCAAATATGTTTAGAGGATCACTTGAGGCAGTTGTCTAGCGTTTGGGAACATTACTCCAGCAGTTGATTCAGGTTTGGGCCTTAGCGGACACTTTCAGAGTGATTTATAGATACTTACTATTTATAGTAAGTCAAGCAGGCGGGAGTTGCTATTTTTTGCAGGGCACCTGATTCAGTTGGTCAGCTCAGTTTCGACCCAGTTTGATGATTTGATGAGCAAACAGGGACTATTAGAGCATTTAATAATAATTAAAGAGATTATTAATTTGACTTTATAATATAGTCACTTTAATGAAATATTAAAGTTATTATTAAATGGCGAATTATAAAGTATTTAATACTTTATAATGAAAGGGGAAAATTTAATATTTAATGAGTTTTAATACTCATTAAATAAAAGGACGCCATTTATTAATAATTGGCCTAAGTATTTTAAAGGGGCAAATTATTATATTATTAAATGCAATTAAGCTGATATTTGTGAAAGGGACGAACTTTTGAGGAAATGATATATATTTCTCTTCAAGGAAAATCGAACTCATTATTGATGATTATTTGAATTTGTCTATTTTTCTCTCTAAGAGCATTGGGTTTTGTGAAACAAGGGTTTCTGCAAATCATCGGGTTTTGGAGAACGTTCCCTCTTCAGAATCAGACAAACTGAGACTGTGCAATACCAGTTTAAGCTTGTCAACAAAGTGGCTTCACACAGGAGTCATATTTGGGCATATTTTGGAGTTTATAATCAAAGCTTTGGATCGATCCTTCTTCCAGAAGGAGAATATTGCATTGGTCGTGTTTCATGTGGCATCTGGCACATTCTTCTAGATTGTACGGATTTCTTAGCTACTCGTACAGGTCGTACTTTTGTTGCAGCAAAGGTCATACTTCTTCTCTAGTCAAAAATGCCTGAGCTTTTGGTCTTCTGGTTTCATCACTTTGGACACCTAGGGTTTCTAGAGCATATGCATTGATTTCTGGGTCAAAGGATTGCTTATTTCATTCAGCTGTACCATTTCAGGCTCCTTCACAGGTGACTACAAGCTTATTCAGGTTCCTTAATAAATAGCTTTCCTTTTTATTGTATGTTTGAATCTCGCAGTTGTAATTGTCCTGGAAGATTAATAAATCATCTAGCATCGAAATATGAGCTGTATTCTGTAGTTTTTAATCACCTGGTATTTTATTTTATTTTTTTCAAGCATTTCCTTGCAAAATCGCAATTTGTCTTTTATTGCAAAAAAACCACCAAAAAAATCAAAAATTACAAAACAAACAAAAAATCGCATTCACAGTCAGAAGATTTGGGTTGAGAGACACCTGGTCTCTTACAGTGGTATCAGAGCACAGTTTCCTTACCATCTTGTGCTTTTTCAGTTGCTTTTTTAGTCAGATGTGTGCTTTTTCGATGCTTTTTCATGAGTAGAGATATTATTTTCTACAATAAGGGTAGAGGAACAGGCAAAATTGAGGATTGGATAGGTCCACCTATTCTTGAAGGTGAGACAGTATCAGGGGTTCTGGGTATTCACAGATCCAGTTCCAATAGCAGTGAGAACAGTGTCACTACACTGATGGCAGATCGTGAGATTCCTACAGAGACACATAGGGATCCAAGGAAAGAGCATGCCGAAGGTGATATTACTGATGAGGAATTCAGACGCAGGCATGATAATATGATGGACATGATGTCACAGTTGATGGGCACGATGAGGCAGTGTACTCAGCCTCAGCAGCACTATATTCAGATAGGACAGACGAGCGGGACTGCAGGCATAGACCAGCCACTGGTGTCAGCACAGCGGCAGTCGTCACCTATCTTTCATAAGTGTAGGCCTGGACAACCTACATTTATATCCAGAGAGGCAACTTCGACACCGGAGGCAAAGCAGCAGGGTCACCAACCTGAGTTTCATCCACATCACGGCATGTCGGTGGCAGATGTGACCAAATTCTTTGGAGAGTACTCGACATTGGCACCTGAGATCAGGCAGTTTTTGTCTTTTCATGAGTTTATGGATGTGCATAAGCCCAGAGGAGGAGGTAGATTTGACCGCAGAGCTCCTCAACACCAGCAGCCACAGCCACAGGTGAATAGGGATCTTCAGCATGCAGTCAACAAGATCATCTTGCCTTACTTTGATGACTTGGATAAGAGTTCAGTGAGGTCTTGGGTACAGAAGTTAGACAATTACCTATCATTAAGACCTATGCAGGAGGACGAGGCCATTAATTTTGCTACACTGCATCTTGATGGGTTGGCGCATGACTGGTGGCATCACAGCATGTACACACTTGGTCATCACGCAGTTACTACCTACCAGGAGTTCACTAGCAGGCTCATAAAGCGTTTTGACAAAAAGGATCCAAAACTTTATTTTAGGGAGCTAGCTCAGCTCAAACAGACAGGCAGTTTGGATTCTTACATTGGTGAATTTCAGAGGGTTGCAGTCATGGTGACAGGCATTTCAGAGAGGAGACTTGTCATTCTCTTCATCGAGGGATTGTTCGAGCCGATGAGAGGTTGGGTCAAGGCATTTGATCCTCCCACTCTTCAGGAGGCCATGAGGAAGGCACGCAGTATGGAGCTTGCAGCACCTCGCAACAAGTTCTCTTCAGGCTCAACACCTTATACGAGGCCTACTAGATCATTTGACAGGAATAGGCCATTTGACAGGAAGAGGGATCCACCTGATCCTAAGAAACGAAATGCACCACCATTTGACAGGGAAACATTAAATGATTTACGCAAGAAAAAGTTGTGTTTTTGGTGCAAGGCACCTTATGATGAGAAGCATGTATGCCCTCTTCGTCCCAAAGTGAAAAATAACCAGATGGAGTAGTTTTATGAGGGTGAAGAGCAAGCTAATTCAGAGCATTCAGATGATGAAAGGTTTGAAAATGATGGTGAAAATGAGGGAGGAAGAAAGTTACAGGAGGCACACTTGACTAGTCTTTAGAGAGATGGATCTTTTAAACTACATGGGCTCCTAGCAGGTCAGAAAGTGATCACTCTACTTGACACTGGTGCTACTCATAACTTTATTGATGCACGGTTCGTAGAGAGACAAGGTATACAAACAGAGGAGTTTGAGGGTATTCAAATTAAGGCGGTTGATGGGTACACCCTCAAATGTGATAGAAAGATAACAGATCTTCTGATGCGGCTAAACAACTATGAGTTCAAGATTGAATTCTACGTTGTTAATATGGGAGATACTGATGTGGTACTTGGGATGGCATGGCTTCACGATTTGGGTGAGTTCACACTCAATCTTCGGGACATGGAGATGAAGTTCAAGGTAAACGGGAAACCTCATGTCATCAAAGCCATCAAAGAGAGTAATTTGAGGATGGTATCTTACAAATGGATGGAGAGGCTCATTCGTCATGATATGGTAGATTGGGCTGCAGAGTGTATGTTGTTACCAGCACAGCAGGAGCAGCAAAAGGTTGAGTACCATCCTGACATTCAGATATTGAGGACTAAACACTCTAAAGTGTTTAGTGATATTCCACCTGGCAGACCTCCAGACAAAGGCACCGAGCATATTATCAAGTTGGAGGAGGGTGCAAAGCCCATTATGATTACACCATACAGACATCCGAAATGGCTCAAGGATGAGCTAGAGAAAACAATCAGTGAGTTGTTGGCTATGGGGCATATCAGACCTAGCAAGTCACCTTTTGCTTCATCAGTGGTATTGGTGAAGAAAAAGGATGGATCACTTCGGATGTGTATAGATTACCGCCAACTCAATAAGAAAACAATTAAGAACAAGTACCGAATACCCCGCATCGATGAGTTGATTGATGAGTTGCACGGTGCTATCTTCTTCATGAAGATTGACTTGAGATACAGGTACCATCAGATTCGGATGAGGGAGAAAGACATAGAGAAAACCGCTTTTAGGTGCCATTGCGGTCACTTCGAGTTCTTCGTTATGCCTTTCGGTCTAACCAATGCACCTGCTACCTTTCAGGCTACAATGAATAGGGTCTTCAGTTCTCAGCTGCGGAGATTTGTGTTAGTCTTCTTCGATGACATCCTGGTGTACAGTAGGTCATGGGAGGAGCATTTAGCTCACTTGGATACAATTCTGGGCATTTTGGCTGAGGAGTCCTTGTATGCCAAGGAGTTCAAGTGTGAGCTAGGTATGGCTGAGTTGTTGTATCTTGGGCACATCATCAATGCCAAGGGAGTTAGTATGGACCCTCAGAAGGTCCGAGCTATAGTTGAGTGGCCAATACCAAAGAACCTGAAATATTCCGAGCCAAATTTTTTTTTGATTTTCACAAATTATCAGATTACAACATTACAACAGTGCACCGGTTAAGGTTAGATGGATAAACCTAAACGTGCAAGAAAGCAACCCTAACCAGAATGGCGCCGATGATGGCGAGCATTGGTCAGAGGATCTGAAAGAAACTGCTTATGCTGTAACTCTAACCAGAATGGCACCGATGATGGTGAGCATTGGTCAGAGGATCTTCTACACTATTACAGAAAGGAACTCAACGTCAAGTATGTGCTACCCAATCCAATACGGAGTGAGGGGCGACCATATGACGGAGTGAATACAGAAGCAAATGCTTGAAATAAAATGCTGAAGCTGAAACTGCTCAACACCCAGAATGTGCTTGCTCACCCAGAATGGGAAGTAGCGACCATAGGGCGGAGTTTACTATTTCAAACTATTACTGAAAGCAAGAGCGAGAATTACAAATAATGACAAAGCAATATTACGAACACTGGTCAGTACTACTGCCAGTTTACAAATATAATGATTGCCTGCAATGTCAAGATATCAGATGCTTCTCAAATGAAATGTTCAACAATGAATCTGCTACAATTTTTAAGTACTTTCACAGTGTCATTACAATCATATAATGCAGATTTCTGTATGCTGTTCTGACAGATCTGTACTTTAAAAATGAATAACCAGCAACTTACAAGACCAAGATAATGTTCACAACTTGCTCCAGAGTCATCCGATTAACACGAAACCTGATGCAAAATGTCCTAATAGTGATGGCGACCAAACAGAGACTCTACAACTGATCACAAAGTTCCAAATTTATTTTTCACGGTTCCCAAGACAAAACAAAAGGTACGGCCCAGCTGAAAGGTACGGCCTTCTCTTAAAATTTCAATTCTTAACAATAAAATCTGAAAACCTAGGAATTGGGGCGCCTACCCTAGACAATGAGAAATAGATGATACCCAGAACTCTTTTTTTTGTATTTTTTGATTTACAATCGAAAACGTGAATCTGCTGTAGTAAAAGATGCTAAAAGCTGAAACAATAAATACCAACTAATGATCTAACAATGCAATGCGGAACACAAACTGGATGAACTAAGATGTACTCACAAAAGACTGAATTTCACCACTTGATGTTGTCTCTCAAACACGAAGTGATGCCCGATGCTAGGAGGCCTTCATTCCTCGAAGCGATTCCAGAGCCAATCCGGCAGCATAACAATGTATTTTTCCAAGATGCCCAAAATGATGCACAAGCCTCCATTTTATAATTTTTCGTTTGACTTTCACGAAACCCTAAAATCAGATTTTAGGTCAAACTCTAATCTTCTCATGAGGGCGTACTTTCTCTTCAAGTCTCCCAATTTGATATTTTAATTCAGTATTAAACTTTGGAATATGCGCCCCATTAAAATCATGCTTTTGACTTAAGAAATAATTAAAATCATTTCTTAATGAGGGCGCCACCCATAAAACCCACTTTTTAAAACAACATTAAGTCATTAAGCCTAAGCCACAAGGTCAACGTTAAAATATAACATTTAAACGTGACTTTTAATTTAAATGACTTAGCTCAATTCTCCGAAAGCGCCCTGAAGCCAAAACTGAAGAAGTCAACTGATCATTCTGAAACCGGAAGTCAACCAACCTGAACTCATCTGGAAACTGCCAAAAATAGAATTTACTAAAAATAGTAAATTCCAAAAAGTACTCTGAATGCTGAGACGAACATACCACCGCGAAGCCCTCTGAAAACCCAGAAGGAATCCGCCATTAAACTATCCTCTTCGAGCAATAACCTCCTTAAAATTAGGAAACCCTAATTTTAACTTCCGACTAGCCTCCGGGTTCCCAAGGAAAGGCTAACGGTCACTGAAAATGTCAGGCTTGGAAAGGGGACATTACAGTCCGCCCTCCCCAAGATTGCTTGTCCTCAAGCAATCGCAAACTAGGATGCTGCAATATCTCATCACTTTCCCAAGTTGCATCCTCTATAGGCAGGTTCTTCCACTTTACCAAACATTCTCTGATAGTTCTATTCCTCAAGGAACGCTCTCTGACATCAAGTATCTCCTCAGGAACCAGAACCAACTGTCCTTCTTCATCCAACGGTGGCAACTGGGAAGAAGCAATTACATTGTGTCCAAGTGCCTTCTTGAGGCGAGACACGTGGAAGACGTTATGCACTCTGCTATCAGAAGGTAGCTCTAATTCATAAGCTACTGCCCCAACCTTTCTGATGACCCTAAAAGGCCCATAAAAGCGAGGTTTGAGCTTCTCAGCTCCACTCTTCTTGAGAGTTGATTGTCTATAAGGTTGTAAGCGGAGATAGACCAAATCCCCAACCTCAAAAGAACGCTCTACACGCTTCTGATCAGCATACAACTTCTGCTGATTTTGTGCAATCTGCAAATTATCCTTCAAGGATCTCATTATGTCCTGACTATGCTGCAACAAATCCTTGGCTAATGGTGCTTTGCTGTCACCAAACACCAAATCTGCAAAGCTGGGTGCTTCATACCCATAAAGTGCCAAGAAAGGAGACATTTTGATTGACATATGGAAGGTAGAGTTGTAGCAGTACTCGCCTATATGCAGCCACTTAACCCAAGCTTTCTGCTGTTCGGACACATAATTTCTCAAGTAGCCTTCCAACCACTTGTTCACCACTTCTGTTTGCCCATCAGTTTGAGGGTGATAACTCGTGCTTGGAGTGAGCACAGTACCACTCATTCTGAACACTTCCTGCCAAAAGGTACTTAGGAACTTACTGTCCCTATCACTTACAATATTCTTTGGCAAACCATGAAGTCTAAACACTTCTCGAAAAAACAAATCTGCAACTTGGGCTGCAGTAAAAGTGCTGGTAATGGCAAAGAAATGAGCAAACTTGGTTAATCTATCAACTACCACGTAAATGCAATCCTTCCCTTGGGCCTTGGGCAACCCAGTGATGAAATCCATTGAAATGCTTTCCCATTTTTGATTGGGAATTGGAAGTGGTTGCAGCAAACCGGCTGGCAATGTATGCTCATTTTTATTTGCTTGACAAACAGGACATTCCTGAATGTAGCGTTGAACCTCCCTCTTCAAACCTTTCCAAGAAAACCTTTCTCGGATCTGCCTATAGGTCTTGAAAAAACCTTGGTGACCAGCAACTGGAATATCATGAAAATTCAAAAGAATCTTCTTCTTAAGCTTAGACTCAGCCACCAGAAAGATTCTTCCCTTATACTGAATCAATCCCTCAACCACCTGGTATTTTTCATCATGGAAAGTACCTTCCAGGATGCTGGTTGCAAACTGATTTTTTGCATAATCAACAAGCAACATGTCTCTCCAATCTGCAGTAAGCTCACACAATGAGCTAAGATGAGGTCTCCTTGACAGTGCATCAGCCACAATATTATTTTTTCCTTTGACATACTCAATGTCAAAGTCGTAAGCTTGCAGCTTACTCACCCATTTCTGTTGCCTCTCATTCAGATCCTTTTGGTGCATAAAATGCTTGAGGCTGTTGTGGTCAGTCTTAACCACGAATTTGTTCCCCACCAAGTACTGTCGGAACTTAGCTAATGCATGCATTATGGCAAGCATTTCTTTGTCATAAATTGAATATGACCTTTCCACACCCCTTAATTTTCGGCTTTCAAACACAATAGGGTGTTTGTCTTGCATCAGGACAGCACCAACTCCTTCACCCGATGCATCACATTGCAGCTCGAATGGCTTGGAGAAATCAGGGATAGCCAAAACTGGACACGAGCTCATGATCTTTTTAAACTTATCAAAAACCACTTGAGCCCTTTCTGACCAAACAAAGGCTCCCTTTTTGGTGAGATCAGTAAGGGGAGCAGCATTCTGTGAATACCCCTTAACGAACCTCCGATAGAAACCACAAAGACCCAGGAAACCCTTCAACTGAGTCAAATTTTCAGGTGGTGGCCAATCAACCACTGCTTTGATCTTCTCCGGATCCACCTTCACTCCCTCAGCACTGATTATGTGGCCAAGGTACAATAACTCCACCATTCCAAATTCACATTTGGAAGCTTTTGCGAACAAACTCTCAGATTCCATGATACTAAGCACTTCCTCCAAGTGCTTGAGGTGATCTTCCCAAGTCTTGCTGTAGATCAGAATATCATCAAAAATATCAGCACAAACCTTCGTAACTGTTTCTGAAAGACCCGGTTCATGCAGACTGAAAGGTTGTCGGAGCTAGTCAGTCAACCCAAATGGCATGACTAAGAATTCAAAATGGCCATAGTGACATCTGAAGGCTGTTTTTTCCACATCTGATCCCCTCATTCGGATCTGATGGTAACCCGATCTCAAATCTATCTTCGAAAAGAACTTAGCCCCATGTAGCTCATCAATGAGCTCATCTATTCCTGGGAATGGGGTATCTATTTTGATGGTGCTTTGGTTCAAAGCACGATAGTCCACGCACATGCGCATGGTACCATCCTTCTTTTTCACAAGAACCACTGCAGAAGCAAATGGGCTCTTGCTTGGGCGTATGAAACCCATCTCCAAAAGTTCCCGAATATTCTTCTCAATCTCATCCTTTTGTCTCTTCGGATACCGATATGGAGTTGTGATTACCGGTTTGGCTCCTTCTTTGAGCTCTATGATGTGTTCTGAACCCCGTTCAGGAGGTGGTCCAGGAGGCAAATCTGCGAAGACTTTGCTCTTCCTCGTGAGTAGTGACTGGATATCAGGAGGTTGGTCATGCTTAGTCTCAACAGGACTAGCAGGAAGTATCATGCATTCGGCAACCCACTCAGCTTGATCGTGACGGATCAGCCTTGCCATTCTTTTGAATGACACTACTCGAGGACCCCCATTGGACATGCCTCTCAAAATTATCTTCTTCCCATCTGATTGGAACTTCAACTCCATCGTCTGCAGATTCAAAGAGATCTCTCCAAGAGATCGCAGCCATTGAATGCCTAGAACGGCATCAGTATCCCCAATATGAACTACATAGAAGTCATCCTTGACTTCGTAGTTGCCCAACTGCATGGTCATGTTAGATATTTTCTTGGTGCAAGTAATATGAAATCCATCGGCAACCATGACCTTGAATCCTTCGAATTCCTCTGTTTGCAGCCCCTTCTTGGCTACCACAACTTCATCAATGAAGTTATGAGTTGCTCCAGTATCGATCAAAGCAACGATTCGCTGCCCTTTGACCATCCCACGAACCTTAAAAGATTCATTTCTTTGAAAACTGGAGAGTTGAGCTAAAACTCCACCACTTCCCTTCTCATCTCCGGATTCTTCTGGAGCTCTATCTACTTCATTTCCTTCAAAATCAGATTGCTGGTCGGAAAAATCAGAACTACTTTCCCCAGCAGAATAGTACTCAATCTGATTGAACTTGACCCCTTTAGGGCAAACATGGTCTTGAGACCATTTTTCCTGACACCGAAAACACAACCCCTTTCTTCTGAGTTCATTCAGGGTTTCTTGGTCCAACCTGGTAACATGGGGATTGCGATTCTTGAACTCCTTGTTCTGAGGTCTCAAATTATTTTTATACTGAGGCCTTTTCCCTTTATCCCTTTTCTGAAAAGGGGAATTTGACTGAAATTTCGCCTTAGGAGCAGCCCACTCCATGTTTCTTGCTTTTTTCATGGCCTCTTGCAGTGTAGGAGGATCAAAGGCTTTAATCCAGCCTTTGAGGGGTTCTGTCAACCCTTCGCTAAAAAGAATCACCAATCTCCTTTCTGTGATTCCAGTCACCATGACTGAGAGTCTCTGAAACTCCGCGATGTAAGCTTCAACTGTGCCATACTGTCTCAACTGAGCAAGCTCTCTGAAATGGATCTCAGGATCTTTTTTCTCAAATCTTTCGATGAGCCTAGTGGTGAACTCATCATATGTTGTGATAGACCGATGGCCTAGAGTGACGAGGCCATGGTACCACCACTCGTGCGCCACCCCATCAAGGTGTAGCGTAGCGAACTTGATCGCTTCTTCTTCCGCCATTGGTCTAAGAGCTAGATAATTATCCAGCTTTTGAATCCAAGCTCGGGCTGAACTTGTGTCACTTCCGTCAAAGTGTGGAAGCGTAACTTTGTTGACAGCTTGGTACAAATCCCCTTGATTTGATGGTCTCCGTTGATCAAAGTTTCTCCCTTGGCCTTTGTTTTTCCTCTTATGATCCATAAAATCATTGAAGGACATGTCCATCCTAATGTCGGCGGGTAAAGAGTCATACTCTGTACGGCCTTGCTTCAACTGCTCCACAAATGAAGCATTCTCTTCAGGATCTGGCTGAGTGACTACAGGAGCCACAAAAGTGGGTTTGAAAGGTCGGGACGTGATGTAAGTGTTGTTGGACACCGTCCGGGCTGCATGCTCATCATGCTGATTGGAAGCACTATGCTCCCCTCTATGGCTTGAGTTGTTTTGCGGAGTGGTATTGTTGCCCACTCTTCCCAACATGAGCGAAACCATATCCATTAAAGCATCCATCTTCTTCTCAAATCTCTGTCCTGGACTGATGGATCTCTCTCTGCCCTTACCACTGTCATCTCTACTGTTGGTAACCCTCTCGTTACCACCTACTGATCTTTCACCTTCTGCCATAGCTGATTCCTGAGAAGACTCCCAATGAGCCCTCAAGACTTCTGAAGCTGTCTGACCCTCTGGAGGCTGATGAAGCTGGAACTGTTTTCCAACTTTCTTGTCTTCCCTTGCAAAGTACCTCTTTTCTCTGTCACTCATAGACAGACTGATCACAGGCTGGCAGGATCTTGGCTCTGATACCACTGAAATATTCCGAGCCAATTTTTTTTTGATTTTCACAAATTATCAGATTACAACATTACAACAGTGCACCGGTTAAGGTTAGATGGATAAACCTAAACGTGCAAGAAAGCAACCCTAACCAGAATGGCGCCGATGATGGCGAGCATTGGTCAGAGGATCTGAAAGAAACTGCTTATGCTGTAACTCTAACCAGAATGGCACCGATGATGGTGAGCATTGGTCAGAGGATCTTCTACACTATTACAGAAAGGAACTCAACGTCAAGTATGTGCTACCCAATCCAATACGGAGTGAGGGGCGACCATATGACGGAGTGAATACAGAAGCAAATGCTTGAAATAAAATGCTGAAGCTGAAACTGCTCAACACCCAGAATGTGCTTGCTCACCCAGAATGGGAAGTAGCGACCATAGGGCGGAGTTTACTATTTCAAACTATTACTGAAAGCAAGAGCGAGAATTACAAATAATGACAAAGCAATATTACGAACACTGGTCAGTACTACTGCCAGTTTACAAATATAATGATTGCCTGCAATGTCAAGATATCAGATGCTTCTCAAATGAAATGTTCAACAATGAATCTGCTACAATTTTTAAGTACTTTCACAGTGTCATTACAATCATATAATGCAGATTTCTGTATGCTGTTCTGACAGATCTGTACTTTAAAAATGAATAACCAGCAACTTACAAGACCAAGATAATGTTCACAACTTGCTCCAGAGTCATCCGATTAACACGAAACCTGATGCAAAATGTCCTAATAATGATGGCGACCAAACAGAGACTCTACAACTGATCACAAAGTTCCAGATTTATTTTTCACGGTTCCCAAGACAAAACAAAAGGTACGGCCCAGCTGAAAGGTACGGCCTTCTCTTAAAATTTCAATTCTTAACAATAAAATCTGAAAACCTAGGAATTGGGGCGCCTACCCTAGACAATGAGAAATAGATGATACCCAGAACTCTTTTTTTTGTATTTTTTGATTTACAATCGAAAACGTGAATCTGCTGTAGTAAAAGATGCTAAAAGCTGAAACAATAAATACCAACTAATGATCTAACAATGCAATGCGGAACACAAACTGGATGAACTAAGATGTACTCACAAAAGACTGAATTTCACCACTTGATGTTGTCTCTCAAACACGAAGTGATGCCCGATGCTAGGAGGCCTTCATTCCTCGAAGCGATTCCAGAGCCAATCCGGCAGCATAACAATGTATTTTCCAAGATGCCCAAAATGATGCACAAGCCTCCATTTTATAATTTTTCGTTTGACTTTCACGAAACCCTAAAATCAGATTTTAGGTCAAACTCTAATCTTCTCATGAGGGCGTACTTTCTCTTCAAGTCTCCCAATTTGATATTTTAATTCAGTATTAAACTTTGGAATATGCGCCCCATTAAAATCATGCTTTTGACTTAAGAAATAATTAAAATCATTTCTTAATGAGGGCGCCACCCATAAAACCCACTTTTTAAAACAACATTAAGTCATTAAGCCTAAGCCACAAGGTCAACGTTAAAATATAACATTTAAACGTGACTTTTAATTTAAATGACTTAGCTCAATTCTCCGAAAGCGCCCTGAAGCCAAAACTGAAGAAGTCAACTGATCATTCTGAAACCGGAAGTCAACCAACCTGAACTCATCT
Organism: Sequoia sempervirens; assembly: GCA_007258455.2. Taxonomy (NCBI): domain Eukaryota; kingdom Viridiplantae; phylum Streptophyta; class Pinopsida; order Cupressales; family Cupressaceae; genus Sequoia; species Sequoia sempervirens. The sequence continues at coordinate 240,766,356 of VDFB02353493.1, read as the reverse complement.
GGAAACTGCCAAAAATAGAATTTACTAAAAATAGTAAATTCCAAAAAGTACTCTGAATGCTGAGACGAACATACCACCGCGAAGCCCTCTGAAAACCCAGAAGGAATCCGCCATTAAACTATCCTCTTCGAGCAATAACCTCCTTAAAATTAGGAAACCCTAATTTTAACTTCCGACTAGCCTCCGGGTTCCCAAGGAAAGGCTAACGGTCACTGAAAATGTCAGGCTTGGAAAGGGGACATTACAGTAACCTTACATAGCTCGAGGGATTCATTGGGTGTGTGCTTTTAGGAGATTTGTTAGCGGTTCTCACGCATGCCACACCCCTTACTGATTTGACAAAAAAGGGGCTTTTGCTTGGTCACCACAGGCTCAGGAGTGCTTTGACAGGTTTAAGGTGATTATGACTTCATGTCCAGTGTTAGCATTACCAGACTTTACGAAGTCATTTGATTTGTACTGTGATGCTTCAGGAGAGGGCATTGGTGTCGTTTTGATGCAGGAGAGACACCCTATTGCTTTTGAGAGTAGGAAGCTTAGGGGTCTTGAGAGATTTTATAGCATTTATGACAAGGAAATGTTAGCCATTATGCACGCTTTGGCTAAGTTCAGGCAATACTTGGTGGGCAGTAAATTCAGTGTGCGTACAGATCACAATAGCTTGAAACACTTCCTTGGACAGCAGGACTTAAATGAAAGACAGCAAAAATGGGTCAGCAAACTGCAATCGTATGATTTTGACATCACCTTTATTAAGGGGAAGCAAAATGTTGTAGCTGACGCCTTGTCTTGCAGACCTCAGTTGAATGCTATGGCACAGAACTCTGAGGATTAGAGGCATCGGATTATTACAGAGTATGCTAAGAACCCATGGGCTTCTAGCATTGTTGATGGGACAGAGCAAGATAGTAGGTATACCGTTGTGAATGACTTGATCATTTACAAGGGGCGGATTTTTTTGGTTCCTGATTCAGAGTTGAAGGATACAGTTCTAAGAGCCTTTCATGATCTTCCTATGGCGGGCCATCCCAGTTATTTCAAAACATATAAGCTTGTACGGGAACGGTTTACTTGGAAAGGGCTAAAGACGGATGTTCTTCAATATGTACGAGAGTGTTTTGTTTGTCAGCAGAACAAACAAGAACACACATATCCTGCTGGATTGCTTCAGCCACTTCCAATACCTGATAGGAAGTGGGAATGCTTATCAATGGACTTTATCACGGGTTTGCCGAAAGGCCAAGGTAAAGATTACATTTACGTAGTTGTTGATCGGCTGACAAAATATGCACACTTCTTTCCGATCACCACTACATTCACAACATCGCAAACTGCAAAGCTTTTCTACAGAGAGGTATTCAAGTTACATGGCTTGCCTTGGACTATAGTCGACGATAGAGACAGTCGGTTCATGAGCAACTTTTGGCAGGAGTTGTTCAGACTTTGTGGGACTGAACTAACACCTAGTACCAGCTACCATCCACAGACAAATGGGCAGACGGAAATTGTCAATAAGTGGGTGGAAGGATATCTACGCAATTATATAGCTGGACAGCAGAGAGCTTGGGTGAGGTGGATATACCTCTGTGAGTATTGTTATAACTCTACTCACCACATGACCATATAGATGACGTCCTTCATGGCATTGTACGGGTATGAGGCGCCCAACCTTTTGGATTTGGTGTTGAGTGCTAGCTGAGTGCCTAGCGCAGGTGATATGATGCAAGATGAACAGGACATTCTGAGGTCTCTCAGAGACAATATCCAGCGGGCATAGAATCAGCAAAAGTAGTATGCTAATCAGAAAAGGGTTGAGCGTTCTTTTGTAGTGGGTTACATGGTGTATCTCATGTTACAGCCGTACCGTCAATCCACTCTGCGGAAGAGTGGTGCAGAGAAGTTGAAACCTCGTTACTATGGTCCATTTCGAGTTATCAGACGAGTGGGCGAGGTTGCATATGAGTTGGATCTACCGGTGGATAGCGGGGTTCATAACGTGTTTCACGCCTGAAAAAGGCGTTGGGTCAGCATGTGATTCCCTCTCCAGTACTGTCACCCCTTGATGACGAGGGGAAGGTGATACTAGTGCCTGATGCCATCCTTGATGTTAGAGAGAGACATCTTCAGAGGTGGGTTATCAAAGAGTATTTGATCAAATGGAGAGACTTGCCAGTTGAGGATGCTACATGGGAGTCAGAGGAGATTTTACAGCATCCAGAACTGAGATTGCTTGAGGACAAGCAATTTCAGGGAGGGCGGACTGTAATGTCCCCTTCCTAGGCAGTACAGTTATTTCAGAGGTTAGCCTATCATTCAGATCCTCATAGGCTGGCAGATATGTTTAGAGGATCACTTGAGGCAGTTATCTAGCGTTCGGGAACATTACTCCAACAGTTGATTCAGGTTTGGGCCTTAGCAAACACTTTCAGAGTGACTTATAGATACTTACTATTTATAGTAAGTCAGGCAGGCAGGAGTTGCTATTTTTGGCAGGGCACCTGATTCAGTTGGTCAGCTCAGTTTCGACCCGGTTTGATGATTTGATGAGCAAACAGTGACTATTAGAGCATTTAATAATAATTAAAGAGATTATTAATTTGACTTTATAATATAAAGTCACTTTATAATGAAAGGGGAAAATTTAATATTTAATGAGTTTTAAATTTTTAATACTCATTAAATAAAAGGACGCCATTTATTAATAATTGGCCTAAGTATTTTAAAGGGGCGAATTATTATATTATTAAATGTAATTAAGCTGATTTTTGTGAAAGGGTCTAACTTTTGAGGAAATGATATATATTTCTCTTCAAGGCAAATCGAACTCATTATTGATGATTATTTGAATTTGTCTATTTTTCTCTCTAAGAGCATTGGGGTTTGTGAAACAAGGGTTTCTGCAAATCATCGGGTTTTGGAGAACGTTCCCTCTTCAGAATCAGACAAACTGAGACTGTGCAATACCAATTTAAGCTTGTCAATAGAGTGGCTTCACACAGGAGTCATATTTAGGCATATTTTGGAGTTTATAATCAGAGCTTTGGATCGATCCTTCTTCCAGAAGGAGAATATTGCATTGGCCGTGTTTCATGTGGCATCTGGCACATTCTTCTAGATTGTATGGATTTCTTAGCTGTTGGTATAGGCCGTACTTTTGCTGCAGCAAAGGCCGTACTTCTCCAGTCAAAAACACCTAAGCGTTTGGTCTTCTAGTTTCATCACTTTGGACGCCTAGGGTTTCTGGAGCATATGCATTGATTTTTGGGTCAGAGGATTGCTTATTTCATTCAGTCGTACCATTTCAGGCTCCTTCACAGGCGACTACAAGCTTATTCAAGTTCCTTAATAAATAGCTTGCCTTTTTTATTGTATGTTTGAATCTCGCAGTTGTAATTGTCCTGGAAGATCAATAAATCATCTAGCATTGAAATCTGAGCTGTATTCTGTAGTTTTTAATCATCCGGTATTTTATTTTATATTTTTCAAGCATTTCCTTGCAAAATCGCAATTTGTCTTTTATTGCAAAAAAAACACCAAAAAAATCAAAAATTACAAAACAAACAAAAAATCGCATTCACAGTCAGAAGATTTGGGTTGAGAGACACCTAGTCTCTTACAGTCAAACTACTCCCGCTGAATAAGTGGTTGAGTTGCATAAGCATTGTAATTTCCAGCACTTTCAGTTTATTTGCTAACGATCGCTGGCACCATATGCTATCACCTTGCCCGTAATTGGGATCTTGGTGAACATTCTTGGTGTAGGGTTACTTTCTCAACTAGTTTTGGTTTTGCTAATGCTAACGGGTAAAGTGTTATGGCTAAAATTGAAAAAAAAAATGTGAAGGGGTTATTTCATTCAACAATTGTTTAAATTCTACAATGGATTGCCTCAAAACCATTATTTTCTATTCAATGCTCTTTGACCAACTACGGGAATCATTCTCTTTTGGGTCACTAAAAACCTGTTTGTTGATCAGAATATTCATATTTACTTTCATCATTTCTTGAACTTCTTTCAACAGCAAGGAATAGACACCATCTTCCTTCTTTGTAGCTTGATATTCAACATCAAAATCTACCTTTTAATTTTGAATCTGCTGATACAACTTTATAACTTCAACATATAAAAAGGCATTAAGAGTAACCTTTTCTGCACAGGTTTTTGTTACTTTTCTATAAGTCTGTACTTATTTATCTTATCTATGATATGAGTTTATCCCATCAAGAGGCAGATTGGATGAGGTTGATGATAAAGTATCAAGTGGCTATGCAGAGGTGTAAATAATAGATTTGATATATGAAGTAAGAGAATTTACCTATTCTAATTTCTCTTTGGCTTCTCTTTCCTTCTCTAAACTTTCAATTAACTTTGCACCTAATATATGGGCATTATAAATATCTCTATGTGTAGATGGGCCTAGTTCTACCCTGGTAATATTAAAATCATTTTCTGCAATGTCTTCTTCACTTTTCTCCATTGTAGGCTCAACAATTTCCACAACTTGGTTACCAAAGAAGTCGAACATCAACCAAGAGGTTGTATGAACTTTCTTTGATTGAGAGGTAGCTCTTAGCAACTTAGCTACTGCATCAAAACTTGGATCTTCTACTTGAGAACGCTTCCTTTTCTTTACTACAACTTCTTTAAGCCATGGGGAAGGTGATGATATTGTTTGATTTTTCAAGTTTAAAGGAGGCAAAATAGTCACCAAATAAATATTGGTGTTTGCTAGTGGGGTAAATGGAGGAGGATTAGGTGTATGCAGAGGGGCTGTGCATGGAGAATGATGTTGTGAAGGAGGATTAGAAGAGGGAATATGAACTACCTATGGTTGTTCTCCAATTTGGGCTTGAGAAGCATCTACTTCTTTCTGAGGAGAAGGCCTCCTAATTTCCAGTTTCTTTCTTGAAAGTTGGCTCTTTTCTTCACATGCTTTTTACAAATCATACATACATAGAGAGACCAAAATTTGACAAGACATATACAACTATTGAAATAGTTTGTTTTCGTTAAACTTTGGCACTATTGATATAGTTATGTATTTAAGATATGGAGTAATTAATATATTAAAATTGTAGATAAATTAGTATAGAAATCTTAAATACATCTATTGAAAAAATGTCGAGAGATATCAATCCTGAAATGCCTGCCTATGTTATGTCAATGTGGAAATGCCCGCCTAACATATGTCATAAATTTAATATAGGCACCTCAAGGCTGATATTTCTTGGCTTCTTTTAGATAGATGTATTTAAGATATCTATGCTGGTATACAAGGGAACTTCAACACATCTTTTTGAATTCTACCTTATAATAAGGGAACCAAAAAATATGGAATGAACTGCCATTGGCAAACAATTATTTTCCAATTGCCTCATCAGCCTCCTCAATGTTATGCATTCTTCAATTGTGCTTGTGACCTTCCTTTTAGCTTCAAAAGCCCCATCTCTCTTCTTCATGTTAGCCCTACCATCCTTAGAGGCACCCCAATAGTAGCAAGAGAAGGGGATGGCAATACTAATGAATTTGCAGTCAAAGAGTCTTCTTTTGTTGCATAAAACCTTTTCCTTTCACCCCTCTTCAAGAGTAAGATAAACCCTCATCCATTCTCTAGACACATGTTATGAGCATTAACATTAGTGTTGCCGCCCTTCAAGTCAAGTTTGTAAACATGGCATAAGTAATTGTGTTTTCCCCTTGTATTTCTTGTCATGTTTGTAACAAGATTGAGGACAAATTGAGATAGTTGTCTGGGCAGTCTGAATAGGGGCACTCAAAGGAGAAGGCCCTACAAACTGAACTTCCTCCATCCATCCCAATTCCACTACCCATTTCTTCCTTATGGCTGAATAGCACAATGTGCTACATGCATGTCGACCTCAGTCTTTCACACAAAAGTGCACAATCCCATGTGCAATTCCTTGCACCATGCCCATGCATGTAATGCCAAGAATCATGTCGTGCAATCATGCACAACTCCCTACATCATGTGCCACTTGCATAAAGCCAAGAATCATGTTCCACCCCAACATACAACTCCTTGTTGCATGTGCCACTCACGGAATGCTCCAAACCATGTCATGTAACTCAAAAGCCATACAGCATGGCACATAGCTTCACAATCAATTCCATTTGAGTTCAACACCACATTTACACCTACATACATTAGTGCATATAGTCCAAAACTCAATGCAAAACATCACACATCTCAAAACACCACACAACAATCTATTGCACCTTCTAGAACCATTCCATGACACACCAATTGGCAGCACAATGAGTGACCATAATTCTAACCATCAAGAGATAAGGTGTCACATGGAAGCTCAATTGTTTCAACTTCCATAATGACCATTTGTCTTCAGGAACATGCAATCCATAAGTGTACATCTGTAACATACATGGAGAAAGAGATATAGGATGGATAGGAAAAAATACACATCCATACATCTCCCTAAAAAATGTCATGTATAGAATGAACAAATTAATAAAAAACATTTTGTTCTAGTTCTCAATTTTTTCTCTATCTAAATCCGCATCTCCATATTGCTTCTGCACGCATGCAACACACAGAGCTCCTCATCCAAAGCATTGTCCCCTGGACCACCTAGGATCTAAATCACTCATCATTGCTATCTTGCTCAAAGAATGTACTACATCCCAAGAAGCATAGCAAGAAATTTAAAAAATCAAAACTCTCTCCAAATTTGCTTCAATGCCTAGTTTTTCTCTCGTTCGTTGCAATTTCTCTCTTTTCTCTTAAAAAACGAATTTATTTTCAGATTTTAATATTTTTGAGGGAGGTAATAGGCCAAGAGGAGTTAGAGGACGCCTCAGCCTATGTTTTTCTTTTTTGTATTGTTTAAGGGGTGTTGAGGATGGTTGGCATCCCCTAATAGTTTTTGCAACTTTTTGGATGTCTAGTTGACCTCAACACAACTCAAGGGTTGCCAACCTGAGATGGTTCTATGGATTCCAAGGAGTCACTGGGCCATCCACAAAATATGCTAAAATGCAGCATGTTTGCAGGGATAAAGTCCAAGGTCAGAATATATCTTGATTAAGAAAAGAATTGGGGGGCTCTAGAAGAAGGGGTCGGGTTAAAAAAATAAGGAATGTTGGGAACATTTCCTATACATACCCAATACGTGAAATATATGGGGATGACCATTAAAACATAGGGAACGTGTCCCCATGTTTCAGTAATCATTTCTCTCTTTCTCTTTCTTAAAAGGGAACCGTGAAACACAAAGACACGAGAATCAATGATTGAGATTGACACCTTTGGAAAGGCATCATTGATGTATTTTGATCAAGAGAATGACCACAAAAAGGAAGGAGACTTAAAATCTATTTGCCCCCATTTAACACATATCCATGTATAACTTCTTTAGTTGCTTTGAAAGATCAAAGCTGTCTGAAGTAATCCACATGGAAGATACAAAGTTATCACTGAGGTTAATGGATCAACCAAGAGTATAGTGTCATTGATGCACACCTACTAGTAATACCCTATCTTGAATGTCACATAGCACAAGTGCAATTTAGAGACCAGATAGCCTATGCATAAGCTCCATACGTTAGGGGACCTCTTCTCCAAAAAGCAAGTTATGGTCTTCCCAAATTTTGTGTAAAATGCTCTTCAATCTATGTTTTGACATATATTTACAATGTTGGTGAATGGCTGGCTTCTCAGAGAACATTCTATAATGTTTTACTTCATCAAAAAGTCACTCTTTGAGAGAGTTCTCTCAAAAAACTCATCTGTATTGTCAGAAGGAAGTTAATGCTAAATTTATGGAATTACATGTTTCTTCTCTTTGCAATATTCAGTCTTTACTTAACTTCATAATTGCATCATTGACTTCATTCTTAAATTTGTAATTGCATACTTATCTAAGAAAAGAAAGATTGAAGAAGCCAACACACCTTTAACCTTTGAAACAACTTCTTTAACTTCATTTGCATTATCTTCATGGATTAAATACATAATCTCATAGTGACGAGCTGCACAGCCATGGCAATATACACCAGTCACAAAAGATAAGTGACAGTTTGGAAAAATCCATATTGAAAAACAAAATATACATTAGCAAGTGCAATGTAATGTAGATTTTTCTACTCAAACATTGCAAATAGCAAATGAAAATGACTTACATATTAATTTCAAAACAGTTAAATAGTCTGAAACATGAGAAACCATTATAGAGTTAGAATTTACAATTAGAATGAATTAATGATTATACCTGCCAATCTCAAAATCTTATCTTTTGAGACAAATAGCACACATATAAATAAACCAAAAACAAACCCACTGATGAATGAGCCAGATAATTTGTGACAAAAGCATCTTCCTGACAAAAAGAAAAGGATTCTTCACACTCTTTCTCATAATTTCAATATCTATCTTTTGGAATTCTGTAACCACTTTTTCTAGTAGTTCCATGTGGAGTAAATGACAAATGAGTGTATGATCAAAGTATGAATTTTGAGAAGGATGATATCAAAATAAAGTCACTTTGATAGCAATTCCTCTAATTGCATATTGAAAGAGCATCTTTTCCATTTACAATTATCCAATAAGAATGCTAAACTGCCTATTCTAACCAGCCCTGTCTCAATACAGTTTGGATTTTACATGTAACAAGCTTTTGGAAGAAAACTGTAATAGAATATTTTTTGCATTAAAAAATTTCTACAGAGGTTACTTCCAAAAGCTTGTTCCATATTTCATGGACTGTGAAAACCTTATGTCTATAATTCAGATCTTTGTTTTTTTCTAGATGCATTGCTTTACATCTTCTACTGAGGTTGGTTTTGTTTTAGGAATCACATTCAGTCTTATATAAGGTCATGGATGAGAAAAAGCCTGGCAGGTAAAATTAGATTCTTTTCAAAAAATGATAGGTATAATGATGTTCCTTAAAGGCAAATTTAAAAGGAATTCTGACTCTGTGATATGGCAGGAACAGTGATGTTTGTGCGGTAGAACCACAACCCATGGCTCATATGATGGAAGCAAGCTTTGCACTCTAAATGTTTTATGTGGCCAAATTGATAATAACAGGAAGGAACCACTCTGTTCCATTGAAAGTAACCCAAAGTTTCAATGCTTTTTGTATTTTGTATTTGAGAAAAAGCAAGGAACAGAACCCCAATGCAACTTCACAATCAAATGAAAGATCCAAAACCTGGAGAGAAGACCTAAGATAAGAATGCCCCCAAGGTTTACTTGGGAGGGGCAGCATTTTCTCCCTGAGAAGGTCAGTGCAGTCCATATCATCCAAATGATAGAGAAGAATGAAACCAAAAACTAAGAATTAACTTCTGCAAAAACTGAAGAATCCTGCATATGTCATTCAAATTTAACATCTAGCAACTAGTAGGATGTGGAGCATTGCCCAAGCATTAGAGAAGCCGAAGTCGTTGATAAGAAAGCATGAGTTTTAGATGTTTCCTTTGTTATGAGCTATTTTTTGTTTATGTTAATAATAAATATACCTGTTCTACGTAAAGAGTCAGACCATTTTTTGAGGTTGATGGGCCAACCCTTATTTTTATATAGCGGGTCCTCTAACCTACCTTTTTTTTTTACTTAAGTAGTTGCTCAACCAATGCACATTTTGATAGATGTATCTAGGTTGATAGGATTTCATGTATGTATACAAAGTAATTGACCCATGTGCAAAAGACATGCCATAAGGGGAAAGTAGTCATAAATAGGCCATCAAGCCTTAAAAATAGTCTATCATTTTCCATCTTTGGAACAATTTCATAACCTCAAACATTGAATAGTTTTACATGCATGCATGTGTGTGCATACATGTCTATTGGAAATGGAAGAGCATAGAAAATGTTGAAAAATTAAACCATGATTACACAATACTAACACCAAATAATAACTATAATATTAAGTTATTCGGGATGGTTACCCATACATCACAATACGGCTTTTATAAAACCTTTTCAAAACATAACTAGCCAAACCACTGACAGCTAACATGACACTAACTAAACATTTTTACTAACATCACTAAGTACTAAGGTGACTTTATTACAAAATTTATACCTTATTTCCCAACACCTCTTAAGTTTTAAAGTACAAAAAACATGCAAACCAATGATAACTTTGTATTCTTCAAAAGTTTGTTTCTTTTTGAAAATAGTTTTTGGACTGAGTAGAACTCCATCAAGCTGCCCCATAACCCTTGTAAAGGTGTAGCTCCTAAGCAAAATTCCCAAGTTCTTGAATTCCACCTCCCCAAACTCCCAAATTATTGGATAACCATCCATGCCAAGCTACATTCATAGTGCTCCATCAAGTTGTCGCATGACCCTCATAAAGGTATAATTTCCAAGATCTACAAACTCCCGAACTATCAAGGCAGTCATCTCTACTAAGCTTCATCGACACAAGATCTTTGCTTGTCTTTAAAGTGTGGACTTTTGCACTCAACTATCCATAGTTACAAAACTGCTAAGCACCCCCCACCCCCTTGCTCCAAGAAGGGACTCAAATGTGTGATGAAACACACACTTCTACTAAGAGGGGCGTGTGCGCGAGAGGCGGAGGAGGTGGTGAATCAGTATAGGTCAATTTTCTCTTTTTCACAACTTAATAAATCACAGCAGTATTACTTCAAAACTTAATCATCCATAGCAATAACATACATGCAAGATCTAGCAATTAAGAACACAGGAAGAACACACGATTTTACATGGAAACCTTTAAAGGAGAAAACCACGGAAATATATCGCTTGTATAAACCTTCTTGCAGATTTTGTAGGTACCAACCCACTAGAGACACCAATCCCCACCACTGAGCACCAACCCAACAAGAGACGCCAATCTCTTCTAATAAGAGGCACCAACCTCTTGATCTCCTCAATTACAAGGCTCCAACCTCCAATGAATGTAGTGGAATGAGTATTTTTGCTTCAATATGCTTTACAAATCTGCCTTAATGTCTTTTCACATCTGCTCATAACAACATTGAAATCTGCTGAAAATTCTTTCAAAAATCGGCCATAAGTTTGCTCCAATGTCTTCCACAAAAAGGGCTCAAATCGCTCTTATAAATCTGCTCAAATACTTTCTACAAATCTTCTTGAATAACCTCTTATTTTTGCTCTTCATATGAATAATATTCCTTGAAAATTGTTTGCTTTTACCTCTCTCTCAACCCTCTATTTATACTTGCTAAAAATGCCTCTTCATCCAAGGGAGGCGACTCCTCCAAGGGGGTTGGCCAAAACAACAATAAATTATTTTTATTTATTTTATTTTTTCTTGCCCAAGATGGGCGCACTTCTCAAGGGAGTCATCGCTCTTTTTAATATTTTTATTTTTAATTTTAAACCCACTAAAGCGGACGCCACAAAAGGGGAGGTTGGCCCAAATTAAATATTATTTTTATTTTTATTTTTATCTTCACAAGATGGGCGCCAAACTTGGATCCATAGGTCAGCCAGCATAAATCACCTTTGACATCAATGATCACAATTTTCCATTTTGACATCAATGACAATAATTTTTCCAACAATGAGGTGGTGCTTCTCAAACAAAGTACCATCTTTGAGCAAGAAGCTAGCTCAAGAAGGAGAAATTCCTCCAACCTCCAATGTCTGCCAACCTTCTCTTTGACCCCTCTTAAGCTTTAGCGGCAAAGGCTATACAATGGCCCTACCATACACCAAGATCCTTTGTTGTTTCACTTCAAATGGTGCTGATAATCCCTTGCTTTCTGAAAGGTTTCAACCATCATGAAGTGGAATGGAAGCATTGAATAAAACAATAAAGCCTCCGTTAATGATAGCCTATACAAGTAAATTAGCATCTTACTCCAACAAGAATCAGCAGCATGATTACCTCTGCACTTCCCTGACCACTCTCCACACAGTCACAATCAACAATGTTGAAAAAATATCAAAATTATAAACTAAATTGCATGCCCAGCCACCAAGCACAGTCAATTTCAAAACAGTCAGCAACTCCTTACAAAAGGCTACCACCTCCAAAGATATTCATAACTGTTTAAAACTGGACAAAGAGCCACCACATGCCCTAAAATGCGCTCAATGCCACCCACATTTTTTTGTTGCATGAAGTCTGCAAATCACAGCCTTAAAATCTTCAAAATGTGACCTTCAAACTTACCAGTAATTCATGATTTTCTACCAGTCTTAAGAGCCCGCAATTTATCAGATGTTCTTCCTTCTTCCATATGCAAAGTAATATCAATTATCTTAGAAGCACCATTTTGGAATCTTCAGATATGCTTATAAATAGAAAAGATTGTTGATATAATTGCATTTGTAGATCTTGCTAATAGCTCTTCAAATATATAATTACCAAAACAAAAATGATAACTCTCAATGAAAAAAAAATATAAAAGTAAATTTGATGCTGCAGACTGAAAGAAAAATCCAGTGACATTCATCCTTCCTCAAAGACTATTTCTCCTGCTTTCTCAACCTTCTCACAAGCCAACCATTGTCGTTATATGCTCTGCCGTCCACACCCAAATTTGAAAGGGTTTCCACAGTAAAAAAAAGAAAAGAGATTTCTCAAAACAAGAATGCAATGTGGATCTTTTAATTCAAAGCTTAATAACTCTACAGTGACAGGATCAACAACTGCCCTCATACCATATTGGAAATGGAAGAGCTTACATAAAACTAAAAAACTAAAACATGATTGCACAATAATAACACCAAATAATAATTATAGTATTAAGTTATTCAGGATGGTTTTCAAAACATAACTACCCAAACCACCTGACAACTCACATGACACTAACTAAAAATTTTAATTGCTAATATCACTAAATCATTAAGGTGACTTTATTGCAAAATATAAACCTTATTTTCCAACAGTCTGTGGGTGTGGGTGTGCATGTTTATGTGCATGTGTATTTGTGTGTCTACAGTATCAATTAACTACTATGTTCCACCAAGTTTCCGGGACGGCGGGACGCGTTTCGGGGACGGCAAATTTTTTAGGGATTTTAGGGGACGAGGGGACGGCTGTATAGTATATATATATATAGGGAGAGAGAGATAAATTTTAAAAATATAGGGAAATTTCAAATTTAAGATATTCATATGAGTAATGATAATCATAACAATCACCAATCATATTGACATATGCATCATAGAATCGAATTATCAAACAAATTAATACTACAGCTACCTAATTGCATCCATGGACCATAATTCAAATTCATGTCAAATAGTCAATGTGCATATGAATAATAAAATGCCCAAAAGGCTACAAGTTTGTACTACAAATGTCAAAATGACAAAGTCACAAGTGTCCAAAGGCAAAACATAGAAATAGAAAGTATGATGATTGCCACTACTCGGCATCTGCCAACACTGCATCAAAATCAGACTCATAGTCTGAGTCACTGTCACTGTGAGGGGTTAGCTCATCTAATGGAACTCCAACCAATCCCTCCTGTCTCTCCTCCTCATCAATTTGTGTGACATCCTCTGGATCAACATCCCATCGTAATGCTGGAGTCTGTCTATACTCAGGAGTCTGACGATCCTGGAGTCGCAAAGCACTATGCACAGCCACTAATTTTTCTGCCCGTCTAGAGGTCAGCCTATTCCTCTTGATAGAGTGAATAAAGCCGTATGTTGACCAATTCCTCTCTGCAGCAGAGGAACTAGCAACCTGTGAGAGGAGACAAAATTTAAAAACTAAATTAGTAATTTAAATTTACTAATTAGGACATTCAATTTAAATTATGATTATATAAATGTTCAAACTTCAACACTATCACTCATCTAAATCAAATTATGTTAATGATAATCTAAAGTATTACCTGTGAAAGGAGGCGAACAGCAAGCGTCCTCAATTGTGGTGCATCCTTCCCATGCCATGACCACCATCCAATAGGATCCCTTTGAGCTACTGTAGTTCTATCTACCCTGGCCTCTGGTTTGCCGAATGTTGGACCACGGAGATTAACAAAATCAGTGAACTGTGTACGAACTAGACTGACCTCCTCAATTGAATATATTTTTGCAAGGGCCTTCATAAACCCTTCTTTCACCTCATCATCATCACAAGGAGGCATCCTACCAAGTCTAGGTACATACCATTTGGGATTAAGAGCAAAGGCTGCCATATGAAGCGGGGTATTCATAGTGTTCCACCGCCTTGTCACAATGGGCCTAATTTTTTGCTCATATAATCCCGAATTAGGATCCTTATCAGAAATTGCTTTCTTCATTTTTCCAAGCATGGAGTCAAAAGTTTCATAAATCTCTCCAAGACTTGGAGAGTCTGTATCAGCATATCTAATGACATCCACAATAGGTGAAATGATGGAGCAAACAAATCTGCAAACAAAAATTTGAAAAAAGACAAGTTAGAACTTAGAAAATAAAAAAATATTAATAATAAAATCATATATATATATTTTTATAAAATCAGCAATCAATAACAAATTATTAATTAACAATTTTTTTACCTCACATTGGACCACCAATTATCATCAAGAATTTTTTGTTTGATGCTTCTCCCTTCTGCAGTGCTTGCCATAGCCCATCTATTCCACTCTGAATTAACCATCATCAACTGTAGAGCCTCCTGTACCTCAAGCATCCTCTCTAACAAAATAAAGTAGCTGGCATACCTTGTTGCTACAGGCTTGAGAAATTCCTTCCTTGAAAATGTCCTAAAGAGGGCAAGTGAGGTGTGATGGTTGCAAATAAACATCTGAATGTCTCTAGCATCTACAACCACCTGGTGCACCCAATCCATCTTCCCTATGTCTTTCAATGCGTTGTTCAACGCATGAACACAACAAGGAGTCCAAAAGATGTGCTTGTAAGCACTCTCAACCATCAAACCTGCTAATCTGCACACACGTGCTGAATCAGTAACCACCTGCACAACATTGGTTGCCCCAACCTCCTCTATAGCCTCTTTCAAAATATTAAATTGGAATTCTGCATCCTTGCGCTTTCCAGAACAATCAATGGCTCTAAGGAAATATGGACCAGCTGAACATGTGACTATGATGTTTATAAGTGGCCGTTGTCTAATATCGGTCCACCCATCCATGATAATAGAGCAACCTGTTCTAATCCAACACTGTCTCATGTCCTCCATCACCACACTCACCTTAGAATATTCTTTTCAAGGAGTGAAGTACGTAATTTATGTTCTCCAGGGGGAATGTATGAGGTACCAACATTTGCCACATCTCTAAACATTTGTTTGAAGTAGGGAGAACGTGCTACATGGAATGGGATAGCATGGGCATAGAAAAATTTGGCAATGGAAGAATCTGCCACATCTCGTGCTTGCACATTGAACATATTTTCAACTGTATTTTGCTGCTCACTAGAAGTAGCAGCCTTCCTCTTCCCTCTTGTGGAAATATGAACACCACCCGCACCACTACTACCACTACCAACACTAGGACTACCAAGCATAGAGGGCATAGGTGAGGTTGAATGTGCGGATTGAGTTTGCATAAGCTGATCCATAGGCCTTCCTCCGGCCTCCAAGTGCAATCTATAACACTCCATCCTCTCAAAATCTTTTATATCTTTACAACCCTTGACCCCATGGCCTCCAAAACCCAATAGATGAGAATAGACTCTTGTATAGCTCCCATTATATTTTTCTTTGCAAATGTGACATAGCCACAATCTACTACCCCCAGTGTTTTTCCCTTTGCCTTTGTCTATACGTGATGCTAGTTGAAGAAGAGGTTTTTTAGAATTAAAAGGGCCTTTTGCATATTTTTTCAAGTCTTCAGAAGGGATATCAAATGGGTTTGTTTGAGGCTGCCCCATATGAATTGATTGGTTTTCTTCCCCCCTCTCAACATCCCCACTATCTTCACTATTGCTGCTCATTTTGTTTTCTTTTGGTTTTTGCAAACTGAAAATTAAAAAAAAAAACAAAAAATCATACATTTTATCATTTTAACTTAGAAAAAAATGAAAAAAAATGAAAGATAATGAGAGATTAACTTACCTCTTTCACTTCTTTTGTTGGTTGCTTGCTTAATGCTCTCCTTTCTTCCTCCTAAGTGCTGGTTTTTCTTCTCCAACAACTCCTTCAAACCCTTCTCTTTCTCTTCTCACTTTTGCTCTTGGCTGCAATTTTATCTTGGCAAGTTAAAATGAGATCAAATGAAGGTAAAAACATGTTTTAAGTGGCCATATTAGGGTTGGGAAGGCGTGGGGCCCACAAAGCAATGTTTTAGAAAAGAAAAAATTTTAAAAAAACTTTATTTTTATGTGTTTTTTTGCTGCTGTGCGATAGGGGACGGCCGGCCGTCCCCGGGACGGTCGAGGGACGGCTAGGCGTCCCCTATCCGTCCAGGGGACGGCCTGGCAGTCCCCTGTCCACTCGGGGACGTTTCTCTCAATCGGGGACGTCCCCGAATTTCGGGGACTTCTGGGGGACGGCTGACAGCCATCCCCTACGCGTTTCCTGTCCCCGAAACGGCACCGGGACGGGGACGGGGGGCAAATACCCAGGGGACGCGTCCCCGTGTTTCCTTGATTAACTACTAAGTTTATGATTGCTCACCAAATTTCTTTTCCCTCAACATGAATGAAACAGATGGCTCAAAACATTTAGCAAAAGCTTCAAGGGCTTCTACAGAGTTTCTCCAGAAAAGCTATGGCAAAGTGTCATAGTATTAAAATGTCTTTGGACGGACCACAGACAGCAGTCATAGTGCCTTGGATATTTGGACCTGAATTGGCATCCATGCGTTCTCAGGAAGTACTCTTCTCTCTAATATGATGTTCAAATATTTTCAGCTGTATTTTCTGTTTTGTGGTCCAATTTTCCTAAGGAGAAGCAGTTCTGTTCATATCTTTCATCAGTTACAGATTTCTGCTTTTTGGCATTTATGGATTTCATTTCTTTGGAAGGAGAAATTTCAGTCTTTTCCAGATATAATACAGATTTCTCAAAACAAATTTGTACAACTATTCAGATTTTCTTTCTAATTTTAAAATTTTATTTCAATTTCACCTTCATCATGAGATTTGAAGCAGCTGGAGAGTTTAAGTTTCAATCATAACATCTTCAGGAGTATTGAGAAACAAAAACAAAAACAAACATCAGTGAAAACGATTATTAAGATAAAAGCTGGAAGGAAAATTGCTGTTGACAACAAAAACAATGATTATATATAACAGTTGAAATTATGTCCTGTAGTCTAATGGAATTAGGGCCAGGACTCGGAAGTAAAGTAGTTTCCATTGCATTCTAAAAACTAAATAAAATGGTTGGCTCATTTCTTTCTTGTTCAATATGGAAAAGACATATATTCGGAATATCTTTTTGTATCAGTTGAATCTGGCAATTGAGCAATATCTGTTCACCTATTTGCTGAATGTTTAGGTTCCCATGCAAAGTGTCTTATCATAAAATTATATCCTCTCTCCATCTTATAGAGGGGCATATCAAAATTCACTTAGAATAAGGGAACTCATCAATCTAACAGCCAAAAAGTGCACAATGAGTTTATGTAAGTTACCAGTCACTACAAACCAGACTCATAAAACTTAAAAGTGTAGTTCACATTCACCGTTACTATGCCAAATCAAATATTGTATTTGTCTCAAGTTAAGAAGTACAATATTCTGTGAAACTAAAAAATATTTTCAGCCTGCAGAAAGGAACTTACTTATTTCGAAATCCATGTCACTCTCGAATTGAAGTTCTAAAGATTCTACCAGCTCTTCTGCACACAATTAGAAAGAATAAAGTTAATGCCTGCCAGATAAATTGTGGCAAATATTATTTTAGATTGCATCAACATGCCATGAATAAAATTTGAAGACAATAAGCAATCGCAAATGCATTTTTAATTGCCCAGAATTAAGCAGCAAATGGTTTTAAAGTCAGAAAAGATGTTGCATGCAATAACTGGTGTAATTAAGCACTCAAGAGAAATGGAATGCCATTGAGGGTTCTCCTCAAACTAGCCACCGATCAGAAGGTATGACTCGTGACTTGAGAATAAGTTTCAAATTAATTTATTTCACCAAAGACAAGCAGGCCTTGTGCTGATCTAGTAAAAGACTAGCAGTATCCCACACCACTACAAATATTGACCTAAAAAGTCCATAGTAAAAGAAACGTGAAGGGAATTCAAGCCACCATCTGCTAACTATCATAGCTAAAAGATAGATGGAAACAAAAAATATGAATTTACCTTCATCTGCAAAGTCAGGAACTTGTGATTTCTTATTAGCAGCTTTCCTCGATTTCTACAACAGAAAAAATCGTTTTCAAGCACTGACCACATTAATAAAGAAGGAAAAGCACTCATGCATCATTCATGGAAGTCTGAACCATGTAACACAAACATATATATTGTGACAAGCACAGCTGTTATTCTGCCATTAACAAAAGCCATGCAATATATTATGTTACCTTATTAGAGTAAATTTGAATTTCGAGTAACATGCAGGAAAGGACACTAGTGATTGTCTCAATATGATATGACCACTTTCCACAACACTGCAAGTAATTTGTAAAGGAAGCTTGCAAGTATCTAGATAAGAAATGGAAGAATATATCAGGGCAAATCATGAGAAACTCCAAGTAATTACATAAGTACGAAAATAGGAAGGAACATTGGAGAAACAGGAAGAGAAATTTAAATAGAGTTAAGAAACACTTTTCGGACATTCATCATTGTAGGGTAAAAAGTTCAGCAGTGGCAAAACATTCTTGCAGAATAACATAGAATTCATATAGAGGACATAGAACACTTGATGGAAAAGGATCATTTTATAAAAGAAAACTAAAGAAGCAATAGAAGTTGGGTAGCAAGTGGTCAATCTATTCACAGACCAAAGCTTGGATCTAAATAAAACCCCCTGGAGACCCTTACTTACAAGCTTAGAAGACCAAATGATCCTCAATAAAAATAGCTGTTGCTTTTGTAATTAATTCTTATAATTTTAAAAGCATTAAATAAACTGTAAAGCTTCTGGTAGAAAACTGTCTATAGCTTTATTTGCATCAACATTTTGGATCATATATGATTCACGGAGTGTGATTCGAAAGGTCAATGCAAATAGAGCTGCACACAGTTTTCTACCAAAAGCTTTACGATCGATGTCATGGAGTGTGGATATATCAGGTTTTTAAGCATTAAACAATTTCAAATTTTTATTAAAGAAGACCCTATCAACATTTGTAAGTTTTCCCTACGTCCAAGTGTAAATGGAGTTATTACATAATCCTGATCTGTGTTTTGAGTCAATAATCCTAATGATGGTTCACAAAATATGCCCAAAACATCATGTAAAATTCTTTGTACTCAATTTATTCCTGAAGCTTATTTCACAAATGATGAATTAGTTTGTCTAATTAACAACTTGAATGAACAAATAATGATGCCTTGGACTTACATGACAAAGTTGTAAGAAATGATGTGAAGAATAATTTAGAGATTACTAGGGCCCTAAGGAAAGACAGCAATTGCAAGACATCACTCAAGGCATCAAATCGATTGAATCATATCACTGAGCAGGAAGACTACAGATTTTGGATATAAATGGGAAAAGAATTAAAAACTTTATGGAAAGATGATATGTACAAACTGCCTACAATGAAGGTTTGCGAATAGATCTAGCTTCAAAGTTAAAATATTTAGAGATGAAGCTAAAAGAATTTTGTCAATATTATGCCAAATGGAAACTATGGTATTTACAACACTGCCTTGTGGCCTTTAAGGCTTGTACAAGGTGATTGTTTATTATAACATTTCTCTTCTTATTAAAATAACTTCGTTTTTAACAAATAAAATATGGAAAAGAATTTTTAAACTCTGTTTTTGATGTTATGTCCTCCTAGAGATTGTTAGCAAGAGTGACCTGCCTTTGACAACATGCATGTGTAAACAATTATGTATAATTTCAACTAGTATAATAATAAGTTATCATAAATATAAACAATGTGGACTCTAGAACTGATGAATGACAATGATAAATCCATGGTCGGAATGCCCTATGTATACAATCCTTTTTCTAATGGAAAATAAACTTCATCTTTCGTGTTGAGAATTACATTTTACACCCCACAATAACTTGTACTTTTAGTGTGGGTGGACACGTGGAGAACATTGACACTAAACATCTATATAAACACATTACTATAAAATAATTAAATGAAGAAGAGTCCAACGGGTGAAAAACTAAGTGGCAATGATGGGGTATTATCACAATGACAAGTTTGATTCTGTTATCAAAATAAATGCACAAATATTGAAAGAATCGTATGGTGCACACTCAATGTATATATGCTTGTATTTATTATTTCACAGGGAAGTTATATTGGTGATTGTAACTTACAATATGTAAGTTACCCTTCAGATATGCGTAATGTGTTGTTAAATCATAAAATAAAGCAATAAATGCTTATGTCAAAACTAAAAAGTATAGTGGTAGTGTAACATCATATAATATCTCTGCCCCTACTAGCATTGTGTAAGTTTATCCTCTAGACATAGTTGATGTGGTGTCATTATGACATTAGCATAAGTAATAAATGATTATGTGTACAATGTATACTCTAGTATAATATTATATCTACTACCCCCCTCGGTATCTAAAACCAGAGAACTCCAATTTTGTCCCAAATTTTTACAAGATAAATAGAACCAAGATGTTTAGTCATTCCGTATCTAAAACCAGAGAACTCCAATCTTGTCCCAAATTTTTACAAGATATATAGAACCAAGATGTTTAGTCATTAGATTAGCAGACTACTCGTAAGATGTTTGATAGAAGAGAGAAATATCTCCAATATCAACCACTTGTCAAATGTAGTGATGATGAATCTCAATGTGCCTTGAGTAGGCAATATAAATTGGATTCTTTACCAACTCCAAAACACCCTAATTGTCACAAAAGAGCAGAGTTGTTATAGTATATGGAAGTTGGTGATCACACAAAATTCAACGCAGTCATATTGCTTCACAACTAGCACTGAAATATCTGTGCTCATTTTTGTGAAGTTGGAATTTCAAAGAGGAGTGCTGCTATTCCAACAGCAATAAAAGCAATCACAGAGATTTTAGACATTCTCAATTTTAGTTAGGCAATATGAGTTCTCAAAGGCATTTTATATATCTTTGATACCTTTCTCATAAACACACAAGATATTCTACCCTACAGTATGCCAAAGGGCAAATTGCAGTGATTTGCAAGCCTGCAAAAAAAACACCTGTGAACAATTCAAACCCACGTTGTACAGGTCATGCAACTTTTGAAGTTCCAAATTTTCATCTAAAGGATAGAAGATGGTATGCACTTAGATGATACAAGATGGTATGCAGCAAACACAGGTAATGAATTTAATTTGACAAAGTCTTAAGATGCCCACATGACATAGCCTAATGCTAAGAGCCTGTTGTACATTGGTAGAAAAACCAGGGTTTCGCACTTCTAAGGTAACTTATTTCTCATGATTTCCTTTAAGTCTCTACCGTACTAAGAGATTAAATTTTAATGGAAGGAAAAATAAAGTTTCACAAGTATAGAGTAGTTCACGAAGCTATTTCATTTCAGAAAATAACAAATATATGCAAAACAGGATAATATATGAGAAAAAACAAAAGGTTTACCATTCGTACTCATAAAATTTGGCAAGATCTAGCAACTTTCTGCACATTTTATCCAAATTTTTCAAGTTTGTTTTGTTGGATAAGTTGACAATTAGAGGTTCGTTCTTTTTTATTTTCTTTTATTAAGTTTAAATGTAATACAGCTTATTGAGGAACCTTTTCTTTCTTTTAATTATGTAATAAAAAGGCAATTGAGAAAAAAATAGCCAGTGCGAACACCGTAAGCATGTTATACTTCACTGCAAACAAAAAGAAAACGCATGGTTCCATAACATTTTTTTACCAAGACAGCCTAATGTCTACCTTCAACAACAAGGCTTCAGGAAATGCTTCATAAAGCTCCTTATACGCAGGTGTGTCACTGTGTTTATTCTTCCCAGACTTGGTTGCCATCAATATAACTGACGTTCTCCTGAGTTTAACATTATGATAAATCTGGGAAGCGGCAGCTGGCTTTGCAGCACAAGACCCAAAAGCCAATGCAGAGACAGGGCATTGCTTTTGCCTGTACCCTTCATTCCTCCTGAATCCCACTGCCTTCAAGTTTGCTCTTATACTAGTCTGCCTCAAAGTCTCCATCTAACAAACAAATAAAAATTAAACATTAGAAAAATTAAATAAAAAGTTCAAAAGATATTCAATATCCAAGTCCAAAGGGTTGTGATGTAATGGAAAAAAAAGATTGCTAGAGAAATTCTGAGACCAAAAACTATGTAGACAACCCCAAGAATACAAAGCATCATTGAATAAACGAGAAACGGCTATAAGACGTCATTGGCGAAGCTCCGTTTGTGTCCGAGTATCTGCTACTGCTTTTTCTGAAGGCTAATCCACCTAATGTTAATTTTGATGGACAATTCTCCAGTTGGGATGTGCTAGCAAGAACTGTGGTTCAAATCCCTCCACATCAGCTGGCATGATGGAGATTGTGTTGAACGATTACGGTAATAAAAGTACAACTCATGTTCAAATATTAAAGAATTTGGCCTAAGCTTACCCCACACACTTGAAGGTGTTCCATAACTTCATCCAAAATTCAAAACCAAAACTAACATTTAAACAGAAAATCGAGCATTCGGCATACAGTAAACATCTTTCCAAACATAAAAATAACAAGGCACATTACTATTAATAAAAATATTAAAAAATAAATGAACCCTTTAACCCAAAATCTTCCTGGGTTTCTAAGTGTTTCTGAATTTGGATGATATGAGATGCATATACACACTTTGTACATATTCAATGGATATACAGTGTTATACATAGCTCGCATATTCTAGTCTGAGAACAATAAGCAAAGCCTTTCGTTGAATTTCCAGGGAGATAAAAGAGCCTATACAACCATAGGAAGATTTAACTGCGGACAGGCTACCAAGGGGAAAACCAGAAATTTACATACCTGTTCGCAGCTTCTTATTCCTGTTGTTCAGGGTGACCAATGGGACGAATTTAACGAAATGATGCTTGAAAATGGTGAAGCAATTTCTCTTTCGGATTCAGAGGAATCGAATACTCTGGATAAATCTTAAAAAATATTTATCGTTAATTAAAATGTAATTGTTTTTAGTATTGCCATTTGTAATAGCAGGAGATCTGATCTGGAGAAGAGTATGGAGACAAACTAAGTTGTTGAGTGTCTCGGTCCCATAGGCTGTTTAGTCTCGTGGACGTCATTAAAATCTTTCATTCATTCATTCAATGACTTTTGGTTTTTTTTTTTAGTGAACTATAATAGTTTAGTTTTCTACCAATCAAAAACAATATTTAAACAAAAATTAAAATAAAATTCAATTTTGTAAAGTCAATTTATAAAATTATTATTTTTGCATATGATTGGTTAAAAAAGTTTTGTGTGCTATTGGTCAATAAGGTAAATTAAACATTTTTTAAGGAATGATTTTTTATTTTTTGTTTTATAAAATTATTTCATTAAATCTTTCTAAAATAAATAAATGTGATTTATTTTGACATTTTTTTAAGAATGATTATTTTATGTATGTAATTGTTATTTTTTTGATTAAAGAAAATTTTAAAAAAATCAATTAACTATTTTATAGAGATTTGGATTCACACTATTAATTTTTTTTATTTTTTTTTTAGACTTGCAGGAATATTATTTAATATAATAGTAAATCACTACATTAATAATTATAACAATATTTTAAAATATATTAATATTACAATATTATCTATTTATTTAGTTTATATAATATAATTTATAAATAATTAATATTAAATTAGAATATAATATATTTATTATATTAGTAGTATATTTAACTTCAACTATAATATCTATCAAATTCAAAATCAACTAGAATCAATCTAAGAATTATTTTTAATAATAAATCATTTTATTATTTAATGTTTAACAAATATATATTTAAAGAACAAACTTAACTTCAAATAACAATAAACATTTATTCCAATTTATTTTAATTTCAAATATTTAGCATCAAACAAAACAAACAAAATATTTACATTACATCAAACAAATCAAACAAGATATTTACATTACATAACCAAAACATATAAAAAATCCAAGGCTATTAATCAAACAAAACTCAAAATACAAAAGTCAAAACTAAAATACAACAATTAAAAAAATATATATATTGAATTCTAAGAATTATTTTAATAATAAATCATTTGATTATTTAATGTTTAGCAAATATGTATTCTAAAGAACAAAATCAACTTCAAATAACAATAAACATTTATTCCAATTTATTTTATTTTCAAATATTTAACATCAAACAAATCAAACAAGATATTTATATTACATAATCAAAACATATAAAAAATTCAACACTACTAATCAAACAAAACTCAAAATACAAAAGTCAAAACTAAAATACAACAATTAAAATATATATATATTGAATTGTATTCACAATAATTAAACTAGTACATTTATTTTTATTCCAACTCTAAAAATCTCTAATTAGAATACTACAAAGGCAAGTACTGGCCACTAGTGGCACTTGTTTTATTATGAAAACATCTTCTATGAAAATTAAAGGTATCAACACTAATGAATACACATAATGGAGTGTACCATAAATTCTAAGTGACCAAATTTGTAGATCACTATAATTTGAAAAATATTTTTATTTTGATGATTTTTTAATTGTAATTTATTGTTTTTTTTTATTTGTTAATTTTACAAATAATCATCGCAAAAATTATTTTTTTATTTTTTTATTAGATTTTTTAAAATTTTGGGAGAGTATTATATGAAAAGTATTTTTATTAGTTATTATCATAATATATTTGGTGGCAATTAAAATTATTAATGTTTTTAATGACATTAAGTGAGTTGGCAATTAATTTAAAGTCAATTGAACATGGTCAAGGACTATTTATTAATATTTGGAGCATATAGTGAAATGTACTTATTTATATATGTTGGTAATAGAATTTGATTTTTTTTTAATATGATATTTTTTAAGAAGAATTTAGATGTGGCAAAAATATTTATGTGCATGTGAGTGGCAATTATTTCTTTTGTTTTGGTTTTCCTTGCATAATTGAGGTGGTAGAGAATTATTGTATGTGTCAATATTTGCAGCACATCAAGCATTATCATTTCTGAAAAAAGTATGTTTGAGTCAAAATATTATGTCTTGTTTGGTCAAATTTGTTCAGTGTGAAAAAGTTTTTTTAATTTTTTGTCAATTTATTGCAAGGAGTGGAGGTACAAGAACTTTGTTGAAAAAAAGTTCAAAATCATATCGAGCAAGGTGATTTGGTTTATGGTTTTTTCTATTATACATTTTGTATTTTGTGTTGCTTCATAAAAGAAGAAATATTAGGCAATATAGACAGTTTGAATTGTCACTGTGGTAAACAAAAGAGAGAAATTTTGTATGCTAGTGCATTTTTGAAAGTCTATATTAGTTTCAATGTTGCCGCTATTTTTTGGTAAAGTGTTCTTGGCAAGTTAACTAGAGTTCTAATATTTAGTTTTGAACAAAGTCTTTGTTAATTAATATTTTTCTTGGGGTTTAGAGTCTTGTTAAGAACTAAAGTCTTCTGTTGCAATGTTATTGCTATTTTTGGGTAGAGATAAGAGCTTGTGTGTTATTTGTGTTGATATTAGTTGTGTTAATGGCTATAATAAATTGGAAGCAGTGGCATGACTATACAAAATTTATATATAGTGTCATGTTTAGAAATAGTTGATCAAAATTTTCACAATTTATTATATAAATTGAAAGTGTTGCCCAAAATTAATATGAGTGTGGTAAATTTTGAAAGTTTGGAATATGCTATAGCAAAAAGTGAAAAGAATATGGAAATTTGAGGTATCTAATTGTTAATACATTTTTCATCCCAGTAGTTTTATTGAAGTTTTGTTTGCTTATTGTTTATCCATTAATTTCCCTTTAAATGAAGTATATGTTTATTGGTACATTTGTCAAATTTTTGAATCCTGTGGAGAACTAGAGGTTTCTTGGCAAATAGTCAAGAGTTTATTGTTTGGTAGAACCTATAGTCCTTGGGAACTGTCTGTTGATAGTCTTTTATTTTGATACTAGTTTTATTAATACACTTGTTGGAGCTTTGAGCAATGTTGGGAACTACACCATTTGTGAGAACTAGAGCATTTTGAGATAGGTTTCATTAATAAATTTTTTAGACCTTTGAGCCTTGTCAGGTACTAGAGCCTTTATGAGAACTAATCTAAAGTTTTGAATATTTCTACAACCAATTTTGAAACATCTACACAAAATTAAATTTGAGTAGAAGCAAATTCGAATCATGGTTTGTAGTTGCACAAAATTTATATATTAGAGGGTAGAAGCAAATTCTAATCATGGTTAGTAGTTGTGCAAAATTTATATATGTAATATATGATCATTAATATGTTTGTTAGAGTTTCCAGATCTGTCAAGAACCAAATTCTTTTAGGGAACTTATCAGGAATTATGGATGTTGCCCTTTGAACTAAGTATCTACTCAATGGAAGTTTTTTTAATTCGTCTTTATCCAATAATTATGCTTTAGACTAAGTATATTTTGATTACTACCTTTGTTGGATTTATGAATGTTGTTGAGAACTAAACCCTTGTTTGTAAGAGGTTGAGAGTTCTACTATTTGGTAGAACTTGTGGTCCTTGGGAATTGTCAGTTGATAGCATTTTATTTTGATATAGGCTACATTAATGTGTTTGCAAGAGCTTTGAGTGATGTCAGAAACTACTCATAGTTTTGATTGTTGTAGGGAACTAAACCCTTTTAGGGAACTTATGAGGAATTTTGGTGGTTGTGCTTTGAATGAAGTATCTGCTAGTAAGTCCTCTTGGGAACTAAAGCCTTCTTTCCAAGGTTGTAAAAAGTTATGGTATTTTGTAGAACCTATGCTCATTGCCACTTTTTTGTTGGGTTCCTTTTTATCCGACAATTGTCCTTTGAACAAAGTATTTGTTCATCAGTACCTTTGTTAGGCTCTTGAATCCTATGAGGGACTAAAGCCTTTTACGCAACTAGTTGAGAGTTTTGATGTTCAAGGTGGAACCTATAGTGCTTGGGATTTGTCTACTAATAGCCTTTTATTTTGATATAGGTTTCATTAATACCTTTGTAGGAGCTTTGAGCCATGTTAGGAACTAGAGTCTTTGTGGGAAGTAACTTGTTTTGAGATATGTCTCATTAATACCTTTTTCAAACATTTGAGTGTTGTCGAGAACAAGGGCCTTAGAGAGAACTAATCTAAAGTTCTTTACAATTACTGATTTTTCTTGAGAAAAAGTGTTCTATATGTGTTGACTCTTGTGGGGAATTAAAGCCTTCTTTCCAAGTTGTTAGGAGTTTTAGTATTTCATAGAGGCTATGTTGCTTGTGGCTTTTTGTTGGGTTCATATTTATCTAATAATTGCTCTTTCAACAAAGTATTTTTTCATTGTTAACCTTGTTATATTTTTAAATGTTGGACAAAAACTAAAGCCTTTATGTCAACCAGTTAGGAGTTATATTTTTTAATAGAACGTATAATCCTTGGGATTTGTTGATTAATAGCCTTTTATTTTGATACATATTTCATTAAGTTTTTATAGTGTATGACTCTACTAATTGTAAGAGAGGGGGACCACCATGTGCAAGACCCCAGGTCATGAAGGGTCAAGATGCGAGAGGTTTCCCTAACTTACCTCAGCTAAGTGTATTGTTTAGGATTATGAGGGTGAGAATGATGAGGATTGTCAAATCCTACAACCACTCTACAATCTCAAGTTGCAAGGTGGGGCTAGGCGGGTCAATTTTTAGGTCCAACTCTATGCCTCAGGAAGTTCTCTGCCTGAGGACGTCAGCGCGGTGCACTAGCGTCTCAAAAATGTGTTGTAGTCCGTACAATCATATTATAATAGAGACAAGGTCAGACTCGCTAAAATGACTAGTAGCCTAGCTTAACAACTTATAAGAGTACAAAAAAACACTATAAAATATTAGAAGTATAAATGAAGGTGATAAAGTAGAAATACCAAAGTTAAGGTGACAAAGATGATCTTGTAGAAGAGCCTATTCACCAACTAGCTCCACAAAGTGCGTCCACCTACACACAACAAGAGAGAAAATGTTGGGTGGTTGTATAGGGGCTTGCCTCAGTCAGACCCCCGTTTAGGTGTTTCCACCTCCACAGACAACCAAGGAATGAAATAAAGAAGCAATGTAATGAAAACCCAAACACTACAATGCAATACTATGCTACTCAACCAAGTGATAGAGGAGAGGAGAGGGAAGCTTACCACCTCCACCAAGAGCACTCAAGGTTGCTTGGGGGAGAAATGAGAGGAACTCAAGCCTCTGTTGCAATGGTGTGGTCTGAAACGTGCTCTACCGAAGTGATGGAGTGGAGCTTTTGCTACAATGGAATGATTGGATGCTTGGAGTGAGTGAAAGTGAGCTTGTGGGAATTGTAGAATGAAGGCCTGATCTACTGAAGATTTCTTCCAAAAAAAAACCCCTCAATGCAAGTTTAAGGACTGACTCTTAAGGAATGAGGAATAAAATAGTCATATTAGGGTCGATTAGCTGAAGGAGGCGTTACTACTTCACTGCTAATGAGAAGAGTAATGCCTCTATTGGCTTAGCTACAGGAATCTACCAGGGGCATAAGTGTGTCACGCGGGTGTCCCCGATAAAAATGCCTCCACCGACACGTGAAAAATAGGCTCGACATGGACCACCAACAGCGAGCTTAAGTAAATTTAAGCATCTAACTTTGGTCTTCTAAAGTATATAAAGGAAAAAAGGGGAATTGCGCCTAGGGTGAAAATTCACTCTTATACATTTTTCCCCCACTTTAGCGAACACAAGTACTAATGAGTGCTCGAGAAAGTAGATCAAGAAGAGAGTAGGGTTAGAAAAGTATACTTGAACCGTCGAGGAACCAGTACTTAGTTTGGTGTACCCAAAGGTGTAGGAGAAACGAAGGACTTCATAGTTGCTCAGAACAATGAAGTTGGAACAAAGCGCCTTATGGGCCCACAAACCTGCAAGGAGGCAACCCCCAAGATCTCTCGCATGGAGGAAGCCCCAAGAAAGCGCCCTACAGGTAATCAGTCCTATAGGGAAGGTATTCTCCACGAACTCAAGCATGAAGAATACTGAAAGAAGTGCCCTATAGGTACTCAATCCTACAAGGAAGGTATCCTCCACGAACTCAAGCATGAAGAATACCAAAAGAAGCACCCTATAGGTACTCAGTCCTGCAGGGAAGGTATTCTCCAAGAACTCAAGCATGAAGAATACCAAAAGAAGCACCCTACAGGTACTCGGTCCTGCAAGGGAGCCACCCCCAAGATCTCTCGCATGGAGGAAGCTCAAAGGAAAGCACCCTACAAGTTCTCGGTCTCACAAAGAGGTATCTCCCAAGATCTCTCTCATGGAGGAACCTAAGAAAGCACACTCTACATAGTCAAGAAGCAACGACACATCTACCCGCAGATAGAGCATGTCTAAAAGAGGTCGGTCATGCAAACTGTAAAAATTTCAAAGGGGTCCCTCAGGAACCCTTCAAAAGGAGAGGGGTCCATTCAAGGGACACACTATTTGAAAGGTAAGGTCTAGTCAGGCTTCCCACAAGCTAGACGCGAAATGGTGAATGGAATGAGCCTAGTCGGGTTGCCCCCAGGGCAGACGTGAAAAAGTCCATCCGTTACAAAGGCTTTTGAAGAAAGGGTCCGTAGGGAACCCATCGTGAAGTAGAAGGGGGATCCACTCAAGGGATACACAATTCAAAAGCAACCGTTCATCTTAGAATGATTCATCATCAAGGAATCCTTTTGAAATATGTTCACTTCATCAAGGAATTTGAAAGGAAGGTCATGCCCCCACGCGAGGGGAAGTCAAAGCAGTTCCCACTTCAAAGGAAGGTCTTCAAGTCCTTTATTTACAAACTTGTGGTGAAGGAAACACATTCCATTAGGGTTCCAAGTTGAGAATGCAATTCTAAGGAAGAGTTTGTGAATACTTTCAAGAAAAGATTCATTAGCAACAATTTTTTTTTTTCTGAAAATCAAGGTGTTAATGTAAGAGATTTTTCACGCATAAGAGGGAAAACTCAAGCAAAGAAGAGAGAAAGATAAAGAGAAAGCAAAAGAGAAAAGAAAAATACAAACAAAGGACATAGGGGGATCTAGTTTAGTGGGGTTAGATATTTCTGAGCTCATATAATAATAGGTAACTGCAATGCAAGGCAAAAGATCATCAATCCCCAACCAAATCAGGAAGAATGCACAGAAAATAAAGCAAAAATAAAAAAATTGGGTCAACATGGAAGGGAAGCCTAAAAGCCCCCAACACTTTGCATCGTCCCCAATTTATCAAAAATCAAGCACAAACATGGAAGAATGATGGTACAAATAGAACAAGGTTTACAACACAAAAACCACACCTATTTCCAAGCACCAATAGGGGTGACCAGGGTCATCTAGGCACACATAGTATGAGTACGGGGGAACATATCATAAAACACACACACACACAAGATCAAGAAAATGGGCCTCCTCCTAACATTGATCTGCCAAGAGGTCATTCGCTTCCCAATCTAAATCCTCATAAGGGGAAAGAGGACAAGCTTGCAATGGTAAGATGTTAAGAGGAGGAGCATCCGACCCTCTCGCAATAAGGGCTAAGGAAGAGGGCCCCTTGAGGTCCTCTTCACCGAGCTTTTGTGGAGTCAAGGTCAACAATTTTTCAAAGATCACCGATAGGGCCAGAACTTCGTCCACAAAATAAAACATGCATCCCGCGGGAGCACTGTGCTTATTCTTAGTGGATGGTGTGGGCTATGCCTGGGGTTCACCGGTAAGCTCGCTGAATGACTTGGGAGCGGTGACAAACTCAGGGGAATCCAAGACTGGTTTTGTCACAAGGACATAATAGGTCATCATAGGGCCACCTTGCAAAGAAGGTGGGCTCCTCCTACATCCTTCCTTACCAGGGAGGACCAACCTCTACCTCTTTTTTCGTTGAAGGAGATGAACTCCCCACAGACGAAGCTGAAGGTGCAGAGGAGGAGGAGGAAAGAACCACAACAAATACAATTGAAGTGTTCACCATATCCATAGTTTTTGGGAAGGCTTGGATATCTGAAATGAACATTAACAAAGGCAGCTCCGCCAAAGGAGCAATCAACACTTGTACCTACTTAGGGTTAGGTGCATTTGTGCTCACAACGAAAGCCTAGAGCAGATCAACCTAAAAAGAAACAAAATGAAGGGAGAAAGGAGGAACTGTAGGAAATCTTGAAATAGGAGTGGTTGTTCCTTCCTCCTTCTGTTGCGAGGCGGTCTGCTCGGCTAGGAGAGCCTTTCGACGGTGCCTGCACTCACTTGAAGGTAGTTTCTACGGCTCTTGGAGTTAGAAGTCAAAGCTTGTAAAGGGATGGGAGGTTCCTACTCAACCATAGGAACATCTACTACAGCCATTTTTGGTGGAGGAACAGGTTCCTGTACAGGAGTAGGGGGAGCAAGCTAAGGAGCAATAGGAGGAGTCAACTTGAGAGTCTCAGCAACGGGCCTCTTTTCGCTCACTATCTTAGGGGCAGGAGTAGTAGGGGGCCGCAAAGGTCGAGATAGGGAGGACCCTCCTTGGGAGACCTTCCTATCATACTGAGCAGGTCTGGGTTTTGTCAATAGAACAAGAAGCTCGAATGTGAGAAGCTTAGACTTTCGCTAAGAGGGCACTGAGGGTTTCTCTTGCAAACGAGGAGCAAAACTTGTCAGTACCACAATTGAGTGAGGAGAAGCATCAAAATAGGTGGCAGAAGAGGAAGGAGGATCACAAGACCGCTTCTCTTCTTTCCTATTTTGAGCCTTAGCGACATCGCTATCAGCCTTCAAGCAAGCCCTATGTGAGATAGCATAAGGCGAGGGAGGGTACCTTACTTTGAGCCTCATACGTCCTTTCTCATAGTTCTAATGTCTTATGCAAAAGGTTTGTCCTAGGTGGAATGGGACCCATAGGTGCAGGCCATAGGTAATCCAAGGAGTAGCTACCACATGCAACCGACAGTTGATAACCGGTGTCGTGGATCATGTGCACAGAACCTCCGTGGATAAATTTTAGACATTTATGCACAACAAAGGGTACCATATTCATCACCACCAACCAAGGGATACCCAACTCTACATGGAAGACTTTAGATCTAGGAATGATATCAAATAGGAGATTCACGAACCTAGGTCCAACTAAGACCGATAGGACAATACTACCCAAAGGGGGTATGGAAAGCATGTCATGTGTGCGAATGAAACTCACAAGAGCATCATATCCATCCTTATGTAAAAAAATTATAAGCATAATTTCCTTTATTATTATGTTCACTTGCAAAGTCGGGTCAACGAGAACACTAGCTACAATGTTCCCATTGATGCATGCAGGAATGTAAAGAGGAGATGGTTCTTTGTTAAAGCCCATTGGTAGGTCTTGTGAAGTAAAGGTTATGCCCACACTATTAACCACAAGATGCATAGGGGGGATGGGCTAATGCAGGAAGGAGGCCATTACACACACTAAACAGTGCTTTCATAGAGTCCCTAAAGGTTAACAGATAAGACGGTGACCCAATTAAGGTTTCACCATGCAATATCTTTGGAACCTTCCAACTATGCCACCTAGGGGTCACAAGTCAGGTTGCAAGGTGACAACCTTACAACACTCACACCTAGAACACTCCTAGAGTACAAGGAAAGGGACTGTCAGTATCGCAAGAATGAAACCAAAATGGTTCACATCAAGTTCATCAAAAATGTAAGAGAGGGGGACCATCGCATGCAAGACCCTACGTCATGGAGGGTCAAGATGCGAGAGGCTACCCTAACTTACCTCAACTAAGTGTATTATTTAGGATTATGAGGGTGAGAATGATGAGGATTGTGAAATCCTACCACTTTGCAATCCTGAGTTGCAAGGTGGGGCTAGGTGAGTCAATTTTTAGGTCCAACTTTGTGCAGGTTAGGAAGCTCTCTACTCGAGGACTTCAACACGAACTTCAAATGACAACACGACATGTTGGTGTCTCATAAATGTGTTGCAGTTCATACGGTCAGATTACAACAGAGACAAGGTTGGACTTACTAAAACAACTAACAACCTAACTTAACAACTTCTAAGAGAACAAAACAACACTATAAAATATGAGAAGTATAAACAGAGGTGATAAAGTAGATATACCAAAGTTAAGGTGATGAAGATGATCTCATAGAAGAGCCTATTCGCCAGCTAGCTCCAAAAAGTGTGTCCACCTACACATAGCAAGAGAGAAAGTGTTGGGTGGCTGTATAGGGGCCTACCTCAGGTAGACCCCCATTTAGGTGTTTCCACCTCCACGGACAACCAAAGGAACGAGATAAAGAAGCAATGTAATGAAAACACAAACACGACAATGTAGTACTATGCTACTCAACCAAGTGATAGAGGAGAGGAGAGGGAAGCTTACCACCTCCACCAAGAGCACTCAAGGCTAGTTGGGGGAGAAATGAGAGGAACTCAAGCCTCTGCTGCAATGGTGTGGTCCCAAATGTGCTCTATCGAAGTGACAGAGTGGAGCTTTTGTTGCAATGGAATGCTTGGACGCTTGGAGGGAGTGAAAGTGAGCTTGTGGGAATGCTAGAATGAAGGCCTAATCTACTAAAGAGTTCTTTCGAAAAAACCCCCTCAATGCAAGTTCAAGGACTGAATCTTAAGGAATGAGGAAGAAAACGGCCATATTTGAGTTGGTTGGCCAAAGGAGGCATTACTACTTCACTGCCAATGAGAAGAGTAATGCCTCTACTGGCTCAGCCACAAGAATCTTCCAGGGATGTAAGCGTGCCACACAGGCATCCTTGACAGAAACGCCTCCACCAAAACACAAAATAGGCTCCACGTGGACCACCAACAATAGTTTTAAGTAAATTTAAGCCTCTGGCTTTGGTCTTCTAAAGTGTATAAAGGAAAAAAGTGGAATTGCGCCTAGGGTGCAAATTCACTCTTATACACTAATATTTTGTAAGTAGAGCATTTTTATTTCCTTTATAGCTAGCAATTTTATTGAAAAATAGGGGTTTGTATGTCTATGTCTAGCTATATATATATCAAGGGAAAATTTGTGAAACCAAAACAAATTAGCTATATTTAACAATTTCAAAATATCTAGATAAAATTAAATTTGGGTAGAAGAAAATTACATGCATGGTTAGTAGGGATTAAACCTAGTAAGAATATTATAGGTGGCGAAAGGAAGTTGATGAAGACATAGTAAATTACTGATCTCAAGATTAGACAAATAATCTATAGAATTTGGAGGAAGAATATTATGAAACCCTATCAAAACATAAAAATTCCAGTAGTAAGACAATTCAAAACTAATACTATTATATTTGTTGCTTGAATTTGTTAACAAGAACTAAATTAAATAATGGAAGTGTTTCAAAGCCGGAGATAAGATTTTTGTCTCCTTTTAAGCAAGAGCATATCTTTTTTCAGTATTAGATATGGTTGTGTTTCAAGTGGTTGTATCATAGTGGTGTGTGTTATAGTTGTACTTGAATCTATTAGTGATGAACAAAACATAGTGGACATGCAAATTTTAATGTTATAAATTTGATTACATATAGAAGAAACTAATTTGAACATTGAATAGTAAGATTGATTAAATATTTAATATATATCAATATTGAATCTATTTAGCATATTAAATAATTTGACAAAACAATGTTGTAAGATCAGTATGATCTTGAAAAATATTATTTGCAATTGTAGAACATGCATAGAATATAAAACTAGATACATGATGGAACAAAAACTTGTATAATTTCAAAGTTGATGGTATTGTCATAAAAATAGCTTTTTTGTATTACAGTAAATGAGGAACTAGGGACCAAAAAAGATAGATTTGTACAAATGGTACAACCAATGTGAAAAAGTGATTTAGTAAGCCTTGTTTCACACATTTTCCATAGTTGCATTATATGTTATGGGTTTTAGTGTTAGTAAAATTGTTTTGGTGTGGAAGAAATGGAAAAGTCAAGAGCAAAAGTAGACGAACAAAAAATACAAATCATAGATGTAGATAAGTATCAATTTAAAAGGTAAAGTCAACTTTGGAGCATTAATAACGCATTAAAGAATGAAGGAATTTTTAGAACCAACACATTCAAATACAATGTTGGTGATTTCTTATTTAACTCATTATAACTATTACTCCAACATTGTTAAACGTCAATTCAATTACAGAGTGGAACAATTGATTATTTCTTAATTTGCCTTGTAAAAGGTGAACTAGATGCAATTAATTCATATAACCATGTGTAGTGTCAAAAAAAGTGACCTTTTTTTTACACTTAATTTGGGAATAATTGATATTGAATTAACCTAATAATGCCTTGATTCAGTGTTGTAACGTGTTGTACACATTCACATTGAATCTAGGGCCCCTTTTAGCAAAATGTACTCAAATTGTACCTTATTTATGGTGTTGTAAAGTGTTGTATTACCCTTTCACACTTATCTAGGGTTTCATTAATTAATTGTGGTTAATTGAGCTTAATTACCCCCTTTAATTCAAACTTAAGCTTTATTAATGACACTTCCCGAAAGATCTATCCCAACGTGCCCAATAATCAAATTGCATGACATTTAATTTGGAAAATTCAAGGTCCTAGAAAATGGTGCTAGGAATCATTTTCCTTCAGTGGCGAATGGGTCCTCTCCACATAGGACACCCCTTTCTTTACATTTTTGAGGTGGGTTTTTGATGTTCTTTCATCCCCCGAAGCATGGTCCTAGAAAGTTGTGCTAGGACCCATTCGCCTTTAGTGGTGAATGGGTCCTCCTCACATAAGACACCCTCTTTTCATTTAATTTTGGTGGGATCATAATGATTTTTAATTCTAGATTTGGCATTGCCTTTGATTATTTGAATTTCAAGGTTAATCTCTAGATTTAGTATAAATATGGGGTTAATTTACATAGTTTTAGCTAGGAACTTTGATTATTCATGCATTATAGCAAGTTTGAGTTTACAAGAGCATTTCAAAGGAATTCAAGGGCAGATTAGTGAAGTTATTGTAGCAATTCAAGATCATTTCATCATGACATAGGCATAGTGCATTCAAGCATGTTGTTGAGCTAAGATTGTGGATGTAGCATTGGAGATCTACTTGCAAGCATTGTTTCACATCTTATTTAAGATCAAGATCTACATTCTTCATGGTCACTACATGTTAGTTTGTAGATTTACATTCCAGACAACTTCCAAGGTATCAACATTTCATTATTTCATGTTCATGCTTCAATTTTATTATTTCATCATTTGGTTTAATTACCTACAAGGGGTTTGACTTAGGAAAACCCCTATTCACTAACAATCAACAAGTTTTTCTCCTCTTAGATGTGTATTTGCAGATTTATAGGTTGAAGATCAAGTGGAGAACCAGTTTGAAGCAAAATTTGTCAAAGTTGTCAAGTTA
The DNA here is from genome assembly GCA_007258455.2 of Sequoia sempervirens. NCBI lineage: Eukaryota > Viridiplantae > Streptophyta > Pinopsida > Cupressales > Cupressaceae > Sequoia > Sequoia sempervirens. The sequence continues at coordinate 240,729,772 of VDFB02353493.1, read as the reverse complement.
CAAAATTTTCATTCATAGTGCAAGAACACAGAAAGAAGGCTACATAATTTGTTACAAGTTTTCAGGAGCTGACAACCGAGGATCTGAGAGTGTAGGCATCAAGGAACAGAACCCAACTAGATTAGTTTCAAAAACCCTAACAAGGACCCATTCACCACTAAAGGCGAATGAGTCCTTTGTGACCTAAAACCAGGCTTCTTGTAGCAAGGTACACATCATTCTAGCCTCTCAAAACTTCCCTCATAGTTGCTATAACAGTTAGGGTTAGTTTCTAATTGTTATTTGCATCATATCACACACAAAATCACATGTTTCAGTGTGATAATTAGTGGTATATCATTTGGATTTTGGTAAACCCTATTTTCCCCCTAAACATTAATGGTGAACTAGACCTATTGGATATTGTAATTTTCTGATTTTGGAAGTCTATTCTTACATCCTATGTTAGATCTTGCATTTATTTGCATCTCACTTGTATTGAATTAGATCTCATTTAGGGTTTCTTACTTTGCATTCAAATTTGCATCTCATTTAGGGTTTAGAATTACATTATTTTGCATTTCTTAAATCTAAAAAATACAAAAACAAATAAGTCATTTTGCATATCTCAAAACAACATTGCATTTCAAATTAAGTCTTTGCAATCATTATTTAATTGCATTTCTAGAGAATCTGAAACTGAAAGTTACTGTCTCAAACCTAGAACTGAAAGACATTACAAAAACCTTGAAAATTATTCAAAAATAGTTAAAAACCCCTAATCAAGGACCCATTCTCCTTTACTAGCAAATGAGTCCCTAATCATGCTTGACTTGAACTTTCTAGCATCTAAAAAGCATTGAAAATCACTCTAAAATCAACAAAAACTTTTCAAAAATACTTAATTAGGACCCATTCACCCTTATTGGCGAATGAGTCCCTAATAGATCCAAATCTATATTTTCTAGAAATTGAAATCTCAATTTTAGGCTTCTGTTTATTATTGTTACTTTCTTGTTTTAGTTTTCTAATTTATTGTTTCATCAAATTTAGTGAATCTAGCTTAATTTGCTTCATTTTAGTGCATTGTCAAAATTCAAATTTTGCATTTACAACATTTCATTTTCAATTTATTTCATTGTGTAATTAGTAAATTATATTATGTAGAATATGAAAATTGCATTTCATTCTAGGTCATTGCATTGCCCCTTTCCATTTTGGGTTTGCACACTAGTTTTGTAAAACTTGTACGAGCTTTACAACTTGGTTTCATATTAGCAATACTATTATAAGATGTAGTTTGAGGCTCATGTCATCCCACAATATCTCACTCACCGTGGATCTTGGGTTTTCTAGCTCTCTTTCTAATAGTGTTGATAATCAACCCTCTATGGCTCATAGTTTACATAATTCATTTCCCATGACTTCACCTCCTACAACCAATGTGCTTAATGTCAACAACAACATCCCTACCATCACCACTTGTACTCAACCTTTGGGGTCTACTCAAAGCCAAGGTGGAATTACAATTGCATCTTCTATGACACCGATGTCCATTCCTACATACACTAGTACTCAACCTACAACAACCCTTCAACCTACCACAACCTTTCAGCCTACCACAACCTTTCAACCTACCACAACTTTTCAACCTTCTAGCACTGTGTACACTTCCTTAGGTATTCCTACAAGAATTCCTTCTACCTTTGTGCATTCAAATACAATATCCCCTCAACCATCCAACTTCACCAACTTACAATTCACTAGCCCTCCGCATACATACACTACTCCACCTTATTTCCCTCGACCTTACAATCACAATGATCCTCTCCTTAACTCACTTTTGCAAACCATGACATCCCTTCAACAACAATTTGCAACTTTACAACAAAACAACAACAGTCAACCTTTGCAATACATCAAATCCAATCCACTATCTTTGGACATATTAAGAGCACAAATGCCACAAGGCATAAAAGTCCCTTGATTTGAGAAATATGGTGGGAAAGGAGATCCTGTTAGCCATGTTTATGCTTTTACAACCTTGTGTAGTGATTTCATCTTTGAAGATACACTTTTGGCTAAGCTCTTTCCTAGGTCCTTGAAGGATACTACTTTAGAGTGGTTCTCTTCTTTACTAAATAATTCAATTGGTTCATTCAATGAACTTGTTGATGCCTTTAACAAACACTTCCATATCCATATGGGTCCTAAGATGACCCTTGATGATTTAATCACATGCAAACAAAAAGAGGATGAGAAAGTGACTGATTTCATAGCAAGATACCAAACACTTTATTCACAAGTAAAAATTAAGATTCCTGATGCCGACCTTCAATGAATGTTTATTTCCAACTTACAAAACAAACTCCAAAGCAAACTTGAAATGTTGATATTTTATTCCTTTACACCAGTTATGTACATCCCTTCGTGATTATCAAAATTTGACTTGCGGTCGTGATGTGAAAAATCCCCCTAGTCATTCTGAAAAGTCTGAATCTACAACTCAAAATAGTTATCAACCTTTGAAGAAACAAACTAAAGGATTTTTACAACAAAATTCCCCTAAAATAGGTCAAAAAATTAATAACTAAGTGGCTACTATAAAGATGACAAATTATTTTGGGCATAGGGATAGAGAGTTCACTCCTTTACTTGATACCTTTCATAATATCATGTTGCAACTTATCGAAAAGAACATTCTCATGTTACCTCTTATTAGAGAGTGTGTTCCTAATATACCATTTCCTAAAGGTTTTCTATGAAATTCTTATTTCCATTATCACCAACAAAATGGACATGCTATAGAATACTAGAAGCATCTTAAATATCTTGTGCAAGACCTTATTGACAATAATCAATTTCAAATTGGAGGTGTGAATGATCAAGGTAATAAGTTTGTAGCCCCTCCCAACCAAAATTTACAAATATTTACCAATACCATGCTTAAGCACACTATTTCATTTGTCAAAGATAGTGAAACGAAGAATGATGTGATGAGTATTGACACGAATGATGATAACAGGGATACTATTGAACAACATCCTACAAATACTGTGGTAGAATTTATTGAAGCCAGACATCATAAGGGCTCAACTAAAAAGCCTCTTGATATTGATTTATGACAAAATGACATACTTAAACGTGCACCTAATGGTCCTCTTTACATAGTTGGTTGAATCAATAATAAGCCCACTAATGGGATATTAATCAATCCTGTCTGTGGAGAGAATAATAGTTTTTCTTGTCTTACGATGGGCTTGATGGATCTCCTTTTAAAATTTGGACCGAAAACATTAAATATCTCATTCATCATCATTCTGCAATTAGACCAATTTTGTGTGAAGTTAGGCTATCCATGGCTTCGCTCCATGAATGTCATCCCTTTGGTTGTGCATAAATTTCTAAATTTTCCAATTGGAAATGATATCTTTATTGTGCACCATAGTGGATTTAATCATGCATTTCCCTGAGGGAAATTTTCATTAGATTTTTTTTGGCCTAAACCTATGGAACCTATTACACCTCGTGAGGACTTCTTTTTCAAATCATATCAAAAGTTCAAGGAAAAGAAAATAGTTGAATTATCCCTTCAAAACATGCCTCAACCTATGTCGGAACCACCTATCCTTGAAAAAGAAATGATTTAATGGAAATCCCTTTCGAACATCCAAGAACAACCTATAGAAAAACCTCCTACCATTTCCTATAAGAGATTACGAGATAACCAAAACAATCTCATTGTCCCTCCTAGAGTCAAACAAGTTTACAAAGATAAAGAGAGAGTGGTTGAACAACCTCCTATTGTTTCTTCTATTCCTCCCAAGGAAGAGAAGGAACCTATGATTGAAAATCCCGCTCTTACACAAACACAAATTGACAATAGATTGAAACAAAATCAAAGTGCTAGAGAGCATAGGCATAGACGTTGTGTTATTGCTCATAGGTTACAAACTCAAGAAGACAACAATAACATAGAAAATAAAAATTTGAACTTACTTGAAGCAATGCATGATGAACCTATACCCTTTGCGCAACATAAACAAGAACATTCCATGGGCATTATCATTCAACCTCCTGTTGTGATTAATCTAGATGATGACATTGATATTGTAAAGATTGATGAAGAAGTGCATGATGAATTGAACACATTGTTTTTTTCGATGAACTTAAATGAAAAATATCCTAAAAAGAGTGTTGAAACTAGTGCTTCCCCTAGTTCAACACTTGTTCTTGTCCCTTTGGCTATTTGTTTTCCTTCCATTTATATAGACCAAGATTGGGATGCAGATGACCTGCTTTAGGTTGACTCGCATGTGCCTTACTAGTATTTTTCTCTTTCACGTTTCTTTATGTGATTGCATGTGCATAATGTGATTCCCTGTGATGTTCTGTTTGATGTATCTCTCTCTCTTTATGACATTCCTCTATATGTACCTACATTCTTCTCTATGTCGTAAGAATTTTTTGTTTGTCTTGTGTTTTCCTTTTAGGGATGAAAGCGTCGAGACATTTAGGTCTCTTCCATGTTGACCCAAAATCTTTTCCTTTCTCTCTTTCATTTGTCTTGTGTTTTCCATTTGGGGATGATGTAAGGCATCGAGACATTTAGGTCTCTTCCATGTTGACTCGAAAGGATTTTTCTTTGTTTTTTCTCTCTTTGTGTCATTCTTCCAGTTCCATGAGTATTTGGGGAATGATGATAGTTCTAAGCTCTAAAACAACATTGTAGCAAAGACATATTGACCCCGAATCCATAGATCCCTTATGTATTTTTGGGGGAAATCCTTCCTTCCTATTTCATGGCGTGGCTTTATTTAAAAAACATATGACTTGGCATATGGTTTTTCAAGGAAAGCTCTCATGTCTTAAGAGAAGACATCAGCTACTTTAAAGCAATTGCTCAAAGTATTGGTGTTAGCAACTTCTTTTAAGTGGGGGCATACATCGATGATATCTTTCGGCATATTTCATGGTGTAATTTTCTTTTTTCTTGTGACATGTCCTTTTTCTTGGTGGTGTCATTGGGTTTGATGTCTTCCAAGAGTGTGATATTTCTAAGCATATGATCTCCCTTCATGGCATGATGCGAAACAAGAGGCATCCCATAAGTGGTGATTTGATACTCTTTGAATTGTCCTCTCTTGGAGACATTAGGCATGATGTTCCCTAAGAAGAAGACCTTACATGAACAAAGCAAAATTCCCTTTAACAAAAACTTATAGACATGACATTCAAAAGCATTGCATTGCATGGTGCCTTATTGGAGTTGTCAGGAGGATAACTTCGGTATGGTATGGGAGGCTAATATGATTCTCTCATTTGCCACCTCATTGGGATGGCTCACCTAGTGGACAGACTGAGGTTCCACTACCCAAGAGTGAGCTTGTTGGGATAACTCACCTAGTGGACATACTGAGGTTCCACTACCCCAGAGTGAGCAACATATGTTATGGACAAACAACCTAGTTCCACATTATGTTGGATGGTTGTGCTTGATCCTTTGTTTTTATTTATTTTTCTTGGCCTTTGATAGGGTATGAATATGTATCTTTTTTATTGTTGCATACTAAAGTGTCTTGAATGTCTAATTTAGTGTGAGTTTGTCATGGGGGAAAACTCTCACTAAAGTGGGAGAGAAATGTAGTGTCAAAAAAAGTAACCCTTTTTCACACTTAATTTGGGAATAATTTATATTGAATTAACCTAATAATGCCTTGGTTTAGTATTGTAATGTGTTGTACACATTCAAATTGAATCTAGGGCCCCTTTTAGCAAAATGTACTTAAATTGTACCTTATTTATGGTGTTGTAAAGTGTTGTATTACACTTTCACACGTATCCTAGGGTTTCATTAAATAATTGTGGTTAATTGAGCTTAATTAGCCCCTTTAATGAAAATATAAGCCTTATTAATGACACTTTTCGAAAGATCTATCTTGACACCCAATAATCAAATTGCATGACATTTAATTTGGAAAATTCAAGGTCCTAGAAAATGGTGCTAGGACCCATTCCCCTTTAGTGGTGAATGGGTCCTCTCCACATAGGACACCCCTTTCTTTGTATTTTTGAGGTGGGTTTTAATGTTCTTTCATCCCCTCGAAGCATGGTCCTAGAAAGTTGTGCTAGGACCCATTCACCTTTAGTGGTGAATGGGTCCCCCTCACATAGGACACCCTTTTTTGCATTTAATTTTGGTGGGATCATACCGATTTTCAATTATAGATCTTATGTTGGTTTGGATTATTTGAATTTTGAGGTTAATCTCTAGAATTACTATAAATATGGGGTTAATTCACATAGTTTCAGCTAGCAACTTTGGGTATTCATGCATTATAGTAAGTTTGAGTTTACAAGAGCATTTCAAAGGCATTCAAGGATCGATTAGTGAAGTTATTACAATAATTCAAGATCATTTCATCATGTCAAAGGCATAGCGCATTCAAGCATGTTGTTGAGCTAAGATTGTGGATGTAGCATTGGAGATCTACTTGCAAGCATTATTTCACATATTATTTAAGATCAAGATCTACATTCTTCATGGCCACTACATGTTAGTCTGCAAATTTACATTCCAAGACAACTTCCAAGGTATCAACATTTCATTATTTCATGTTCATGCTTCAATTTCATTATTTCATCATTTGGTTTAATTACCTACAAGGGGTTTGACTTAGGCAAACCCCTATTCACTAAAAATCAACAAGTTTTTTTCCTCTTGAATGTGTATTTGTAGATTTATAGATTGAAGATCAAGTTGAGAACAAGTTTGAAGAAAAATTGTCAAAGTTGTCAAGTTGCAAAATTGTCATTCATAATGTAAGAACATGGATTTAAGAAGGCTACATAATTTGTTATAGGTTTTTGGGAGCTGAAAAATGAGGATCTAAGAGTGCAGGAATCAAGGAATAAAACCCAAATATTAGTTTCAAAAACCCTAATATGGACCCATTCATAACTAAAGGGGAATGAGTCCTTTGTGACCTAAAAACAAGCTTCTTGCAGTAAGGTACACATCATTCTAGCCTCTCAATTTAACTTCCCTCATAGTTTCTATAATAGTTAGGGTTAGTTTCTAATTGTTATTTGCATCATATCACACACAAAATCACATGCTTTAGGGTGAGAATTAGTGGTCTATCATTTGGATTATGGTAAATCCTATTTTCCCCCTAAACACCATGTATTGGACCCTCTTACTCTATATGAATTGCATAAGGTACATGATGTTGAAACATGTTTATATAGAAATCAAATATTTACAATGTTGAGTATAAATAACAAAGAAATTGGACTATGGGGAGATTTATTTTGTATTTTTTGGATATTCTAATGGTTGAACATATAAATATGTGTTTAGTCAACGACAATAGGGAAAAAGTAATTGCACTTCAATAAATCATTACATGGCTTGGAATCACACTCAATTCTTTTTCATGATGCAAATCCTCTTCATGGACACTTTTAACCACTTCTAAGGTGTCAAGTACAAAGTGTGAATCCTAATAAATGTTATCAAACATAAAAGTAGGAATAATAAATAAAACCTAATTCAATAACAAATAACTTTACATCAATGTGAGTGTGAGCATAAAACATAAAGGAAATAATTGAATTAGCATTATCTCCACAAAAACATGTCTAACCTTACTCCATTGTACGTGATGATAATGTTGATATAATGATATGTAGATTTCTCTTAGCTTAGCATAACCTTAATTAGTAAAATGGATGCAAAGATGGCTTGATTTCTCAAAATTCATGGAGGGATTGAATGGCTAAATGATGGGTGTTTATAGCTTTCACAGATACTTGGTCAACGGTGTAGGATGATTGGAGAGATCAACAACGGTTGAGAGATCATGATGAGTGTGCAAGTGAATATGTCAAGATGAGAGACTAAGATGTATATTTAAGTGGTTTCATGGATTAGATGATTTGTTGCATGGGTGAGTGAAGTGAGAGTGAGTGAAAGTGATCTGAGGTTGCTTTTTAGTCAATTCACTAAATTAGGAGATGGAAGAATATAAATAGAATTAAATAAATAAACTTATTTAATTATTGCACATGAGATGAAGATATATTTAGGAAATAAATAAAATATTGTTTTTATTTATTTCTAGAAGAATTTATAGATAGAAAAGTCAAATTAAATAATATATTTACTTTTAAAGGAAATATTAGATACTTAAATACTTAAAATTATTTAATTATGGTGAATGAGAAGAATGCTTGAATTAATTAAATATTTGTTGGAGTTGATAGTTGAACCCCATAGATCCCAAAAATCACCTGCAACCAAAACACCTATCACAAACAAGAGATCAACGCATGTGCAACAAAAAGAAAAGATTGATCCATACAAGCATCTGATATAATTTTTATATTGAATAATGAATTTCTAGATTACATGGATTATTAATTACAATGAATGATCAATCCTTATAAAAGGAAAAAAACAATCCCTAGATGAGGATTTGATTAGATTGTGACATTTGTCTTAGTCTCATGCAATGAGACAACTTGACCTATATTTAGCCCAATCTAATAATAAAAAAACACCCCTAAGTTTAGCTTAAATGAATAAAGTAATAAGGGACTTAATAATTAATTAATGATTAATTAATTACAAGTGATGTCCTAATTACTCCAACAATAAAAAAATATTTAATTAATGTGGATAGAAGAAATTAAGAATTTAATTAAATAATTAAAAATTGAAGAAATAATCAAATAATTAAAAATTTATTTAATTATAGTGGTTGTAAGAAAATGATAAACTAATTAAATAATTAAAAATTATTTAATTAACTATGTGGATAAGAGGGAATGCTAATTTAATTTAAATAATTATAAATATTTCTATGTTTTCAGTTATTTATTGTAATTTAAAGTCTCCCATTCTAGAATGGGTGTGGCCTCTCTCTCCTTGAAAGTAACGACCTTTCATTTTTTTCCTTTTCATTGCCTCATCCCTCCTTTTCCCAACCATCCCTTCTAGTACCACTGCTATTTATTAGGCAACCAATATTTTTACCTTCCACCGTTTACATTTTTTCACATGTCGTTTTCTTTTAAAATTAATGCCAACTTCTCCCTCATAGCTACCCACCCTCCTACAATGTCACATTCTGAAAAAATTATGTTATAAATTAATAGTTGTGGTATTTATTTGGGGTGTGCGACCTATTTTATCTCCCTCAATTTTCCAATATTCAAACATTTTTTAAAGTTAATCATGCATAGTAGTCTAAGTGTGTAAACATGATATCGCATTGTCGGAATTGTCTTCATAAAATTTGTTACACAACCAAATACAAATGATTTTATGAAATTTTTCAATCAAACCCCGTTAAATCGATCATTAAAACTAAAAATGATTTGAATTCCAAAATCAACCACACCAAGTGCTACCAATGTTGTGAGAGGTGAGAACAAAACCAAAACAAACCAAAACTAAAATAAACAATTACAAATATTTTTGGGCGATACAAATCACTCTTCGCCCAAGATGCTCCTACATATGTCATCACTTAGGAATTTGTAGGTCAAATTGGTGATGTAAAGCTTATTGCCATTTCCATGATCATTAATGTCATTTGGGGCTTCAAATTTGGTTTATTGGTAAGTCCTCTTCAGTAATATCACTCTACTATTATGCAATCTACCATTTTAATACTAGGACTAATACTAATAGCTTTGTTTGATTTCAAGTTTGAATATTCAGCACACCTTTTATTTGACCACCTTGTCGTGTAGTTGGGATTGGGAAGTTCCCTCCAAACTCTTTGCAGACAAGCTTTCAGAGCCCAACAATATAGCATGCTAAGAGTATACTTGCAATGCTCATGAATTGTTGTTACCAACTTTGAAGTGATATTTTTTCCCGTATATATATTTGCAAGTCCTATTCTCAAGTTGTTGGGCAAGTAGATGACATAGCTAAATTAATAGGCAAAGTGACCATCTAGTGCATCCCCATGCATTTCTCACTAGTTCTTTGGTGGAAAACTAGTTGATATCTCTAGGCCCAATTGAAGAACATGATCGTTGCCTACATAGCAAGTGTAGCTCTAATACTCCATATTTTGATGAGTTGGGTATTTAATGTAAATTCAAGGATTGGGGCCTTGGAAGTGTAGTTGCATTAATGAATTTAGTGTGGTGTTTCCTTCTTTCTCTATATTATCTATAGTGGTTGTCCCCTTACATGGAAAATATTATTAGTTTATGAAATTAATTATTTGTTTATAGGTAGTTGGAGGTTCAGATTATATTCTTCAATCTATATACCACAATGCATTTTGAGAATGATAATAATCAAATAATTAAATATTTTTTTATATATCTAGATTTTTCAGTTTCATTATTGTTTTCATATGCCTTCAATTAAAGCATCAGGAAAAGGAGGGGAAAATTAGAGTATTTGAGAGAGCAATTAGGAGGAAGCTATTGTGAATGATGAGTCAAAAAAATTACTCGTTTCCATCATAGATACACAAGGTAGTGATAAAATAGGTGAAAAATATGAAGGGGAGTTGAAGCCAAGGCCAATATCTATGGATAGAAAATTTTAGAAGTCACATTTGTTTTTGATTAAAAAAGTAGAGTTTAGGGATTTGATCCCATACATCGACATAAAATAGGCCACAGGCAAGTGGATCATACCCAGACAAAACAACAAATAAAAATAGGCCTTCCAATCAACAATTCAAACCAAAACTAGGCCAACGGGTCACCCACAAAGCACAAAAGACAAGGAAATTAGAGAGAAACAACTCAAGCACTAGATCTTGAACCCAAAAAATTTTCCCCCAAAGGCTTGTTAAGTGAAACAGTGACCTTCTTAGGAGTACACTTCTTCCTACGTTGCAAAATAGTCCAAGAAGAAGCGGAACCAAGGTTTGACTCTTTTAGGTAGGAAGGGGGAGAATCCCCTTTAGAATAACTAATAGGTGGAGCAATAGGAACATCAGGTGGAACATCCAAAAACAAGACTGGAGTATCCAGAACACTGGAAGAGACATCTTTGTCCAAAATAGGAGTAGCAGGGGTCTTAGGGGAGGTAACACATACATCACCAAGAGCAACTTTTTCCAAAGTCTTATCAGCAGGATCCACATAAGGGGAAATATTATCAACATCGATGACTTTTTTTTTAGCAGGAGGACATAAGTCACATTTGTTAAAATTGTTTGTTGGAGCCAATAAATATGTGTTGGTCACTATTAATCTATTGCTAAGAGTGCACAAAATGAGGAGAGGCTATTGTGTTTAGCATTGTACAAAGTAATTGATAGGATATAAAATTGGTATCATTCATTGAAAGTAGACATTTGTTGGTTGTGTGAAATTTTGAGAAAAGTGCAAATATTGAAAAGGGAATAAAATAAATTTTAATCACTATTTAAAGATAAAGATAAATTTACAATAGCTATCCAATTTTTGGAAAGGAGAGTGAAATACATAGCTAGTCAATTTAGTGAAAGATGGAGCCATTGGTCAATAAGCAGTCTCAATTTTTAGATAAGTGTATTTTTAAAGGTTTGGATGAAATTGTTAATTGTGATGATAGAGGGTTGACAGAAGTAAGTGAGAAATATATTGATGACAATTTGTTAAAGGAGATAATTGTTTGTAGTTATTTGTTTTGTGAGGCATTAAAATATTGGTGTGGCCCTATTGGTATTGATACAAACATCTACATTGAAATAAAGTGAACAAAGAGATACAGGTCAAATGATAAATGGAGTAATATAATAAGAGGAAAAGTAGAGGATTTTTTAATTCATTATCATTTTCAAATTATGCGATAAGGATAACTAGTGTTATAAGGTGATTAGATGTATTGAAGATCTAAATCTATCTTAAATTTATTTATAAGTAAATATTATTGGTTGAGACTAAATTAAACCATCATTGTATATCATGGGATCTACTTTGCATGAGGATAAAATTTTATGTTTACATATTAAAATTGACAACTCAAAATAAGCCAATCAAATAGCAAAATTTTGGAGGTTATTTGAGCCTACTTTTATGTAGTTTTGTGTTCAATATATTTTGCTACAAAAAGAGATATGCAGGTTGAAAGATCAAACACTTAATGCCTTAGCACAAAAGAATTATGTTGAAGTGCTAAAGCCCCTATTAGTGATGACAATGATGTTGATAATGTTGATAGTAATGACAAGGATGTTTTTAATTAAAAAAGAAGGGGTTAGGATCCTGATCTCAAACAAAGAAAAAAAATAGGCCATAAAGCCAAAATGTCCAACCACATCACAACAACAAAAAACACGCCAACAAGCTAACCAACCAACAAAATTTTAGTCTAGAAGTAACCAAGGAGCAACAAGGAAACATATATAACATCACATGAAACTAAAGAGAACTATAACTATTAGAAACCAAGATCAAATTTGCAAACCGAAAAGACCTTCCACAGAAGAGAAAATCAGAAAAGGCAGAGATATGCAAGAAGATGTGCAAATGATTATTATTCGAGAATTTAATAATTACAAGATATGATTTGCTTTATAAAAGAAAATATGCATAACCCTAATCTTATCTTGAGCAACAAGATAGCTCAAAAGATAAAGATGAGAATTAATTAACCTAGGAAATAAATAATGCCTAAGTAAAGTTATGCAAAGTGTAATTAAATATTAATTACACCAACACCCCCCATAAGTGCAACTTAGGGAGAAGTAGATTATTATGCAAATATGAGTCCCGACAACAAGGCCTGATTAGGTACTCATGTACAAATGCAAAGATGAGGTAGAGAAGGAAAACCCAGTTCTATAAAACCCCCTACAATGAGATGACTGCTGTAAAGAAGCATTGGAAGAACATTGGACCCGCAATCTGACAAGCAAAGAAAGATAATTTTGTCTACAACTGAAACCATAAACGGAATCATGATAATGTGACAGCAGAGCCGATGCCACGGAACACTCGAAAACTCACAAACTGGAACAACCCTAGAATCTGTAAAGCAAAAGTAGATGAGATGATGACAAAATCTGGAAGCCGTGTAACTCGATGCCGATGAAAAACTAAGACTAAAAATATTCCATGGGAAGGAGTACCATATAGAATCTAGAATATTAACCATAAAAACATGGTCCTCAAACTGAGATGGATCCAATGCGGATCATTAACCATAGGCTCTCAATATAAAGTGTGAACCGATGTGAATCAACAATGTGTCTAGCTAAGCAAAGATATGCCCAAAAGAAACTAAGAGACCATATAAACTCATGCGAGTTGCCATCATAACAAGATGGAGATAGAGATCAAAGTGAAAAGCTACACTCTAATCATATTTATTATACAAGAAACCCCCCTGAATGGAACTTTATCATAGTTCATTTATTACAATAACCCAACGATTGTAAAAGGAGAGCATACTGAAAGTGCATAAAAATAAAAAATAAAATAGACCTTATATTTGTGTAGAGGACTGAATTATATTTCCAACGCCGCAAGAACGACAAAAAATGGAGCACCGAGTCAAAAGATATGCCCTCTGGAGTGAAAATAACAAGATCTGAGTTCAAAGGCCTGCAAAATAAATCTAGAACAAAATCAAGTTAAAAAAAACTACACTACTAGATCGGCGTTGGAATCAGCTTTCCAATGGTATCTCGTTTGCAAAAAACGGAGATCATATGCAAAAGATACGCCCGATTTGGTGAAAACAGCTCCAAATGCCCAATAAGGGCTGCAGGGCGCCCAAGGGCTAAAAAAATAGGCCTCTGGTCCCATGCAGGACCAGGGGGCTGGTGGCTGGGGGCTAGGACGGAGCCCCTAGTTGCCCATATGACCGCCGCTAGTGCTGAGGGGACCGGTGGGGCTGGCGCATAGCGCTGGTCCTTAATAGGACCATTGCCAGTGCTTAGCACAGCCTGCGGGGCCTGGGCGGAAAGCCCCCGGTCCTCCATGTGACTAGGGCAGTCCGGAAAGGAGCCCGCGGGGGCTGCAAACTGGCCCGACGGTGCTGGCAGGAGGGAGCCACTGGTGGCTGCCTAGTGGCGGGCTTGATTTGCACTGGCCGCAATGGCGCAGTTTCCAAAAACACATTTTTTTTGCATTTTTCTTAATTTTTGAACCTCAGGGTGCATACTGGGGAGGCCGTACGGCCCCCCAGGCAATTTTGCCTTCGGACCAACTTCTTAGAAATCGATGAAACGAAGGGCGATCTTAGGGTTTTTGGCCGCTGCGAATGCATGACGATCTCTGTTTCTGCTCAAACTGCTCCAAAAATTCGGCTACCCCTAGATCTTGCAAAAAAACTCTCAAACATAAACCCTCATAGATCTGGCAAATGATGGCCAAAATCTGCAAAATAAAAGTCAATCCTGACTTTTTCCAGTGCTCTGAATCCAATGGTGAAGCCCGATCTGATCCAAAACGCCTCATGAATGAACTCAAGGCATGATATCCTCGAGGAATCCCGAATGAACCCTGCAATGATTTTCTCAAAAATCTGAGAAGGGGTTGCAAATCAAGGCTCTGTTACCATGTTAGAAACCAAGATCAGATTTGCAAACCGAAAAGACCTTCCACAGAAGAGAAAATCAGAAAAGGCAGAGATATGCAAGATGTGCAAATAATTATTATTCAAGAATTTAATAATTACAAGATATGATTTGCTTTATAAAAGCAAAGATGCATAACCCTAATCTTATCTTGAGCAACAAGATAGCTCAAAAGATAAAGATGAGAATTAATTAACCTAGGAAATAAATAATGCCTAAGTTATGCAAAGTGTAATTAAATATTAATTACACCACCAATAACAAGGTGGCACATAGGCCTAATTTAAAGAATTGTCACATAGGCCATTAAATAGGAAACAACAAAAAAACTAATCCTTCTAACTATTAATCATATCCCATTCTTTTTTTAGAATTTCCAGTTCCTTGATCCATGGGTCCTCTCCACTTTCAATCTCTTCATCCACCTTCCTGTCTCCTTCCTCAGAAGGTTCCAGTCTCCACTTACCAGGTCACATAGAGCAGGGAGTTTTTCTCTATTGTAGCCATTCTACAACCTTTTGAGCTTTTTTTCACCTTCTAGCAAATTGCCAATGAATCTCTGGTAGTTACCATTGCTAACCTTCAACACTTTAAGACGTCGAAATTCAAGCTTCGTGGCTTCAACTATAAGCTTGGGAGTAAAAGAAAAACTCACACTTCAAATTTTAACCTTGTTCTCCTGCCAAGAGTTGAAAAAATTTGATGTCAAGTTGTCATTGTAGCCTTTCATCACCAGAAAGAATGGGGCCATACCGGCTTCCTTGAATAGCTTGCATTGGTCCATGCTTGTCTTAGTGGGGTGCATGTAAGAGGCTCATAACATTTTCTTGGACCCCCCATATTCACTCTATAACTTTTTATCTAGAAATTAATGGCAACAACTCCAATCTCATTCTTACCAATACGGTTCCACCAGTAGCAAGAGTAGTGCACACTCTTTCCTAAAAGGGAATAGACAACACAAGCCCTTACTCCTAGATAAAAATAGAAACTAAAAAAAACCCTCATCTTTCATCTGGAAAGTTTGACCCTAATAATTTACATATCATACTAAAGATTGGCCGAGTCTTAGGCTAGTGCAAATTGATTTTGAGACATGACTTGTAGCTTGTGAGAGCAAGCATCCCTTCAAGCCAATTGAAAAGATGATTTAATTAGAGTTGTCGTAAAGGGCATCACAAAGGTGCCATCTATCAGTTTCCTTCATACGAGTGTTCTCATAATCATTCTACCTAGAGTCGATGAGGCCAAGGGTACCTTTTAGCTTATGATTATTTTTAATATTTATCAAATCATCACCCTTCCCATATTTAATATGCATAGGATTGATATAATTATTTCTAATTAAATAATTTTTTATAACCTTAGGCTTATTAGCTTGATCATTTTCATAATTAATCACCTCCTCCACATAATTATGAAATGAAGTTAGAATGTTTATTACTTTATTATCTCCATCCTTCACCAAATTTCAAAAAGAAAAACATGTGAGGAATAATAGGGCCATGTGGCCTATTATCTTATGCCAAAAAAATTGGGGGGGGGGCACACTCACAAAATTTATTAGTATTCTTTCTTTGACACACAATCATAAATTCAAAATTCGAAATAGGGTGCCAAGAGACAACCTTTCCAAAAAAAGCAACAAGAGCCCAAACTTTCCTATTCTGCTTAGTCATTACCATCATTATTCATTTGAAAGTGGAACTTAAAATTGCCAATCGGAAGTCTATCTTTAGAAAAATTGTCTTTGATTCTTTGTGGGAGGTTCTCGAAGCTCCAAATCATCCACTACGTGTAGGATAAACCAACATTGGAAGCAACATCTGCTGCTTTATTCCCTCTTTAAGGGTATGTTGCACTAGGGGGTTGTCTAGGGAATTAATTACTCTTTTAGAGTCCTTAATATAAATTTTAATCTTCCAAGGGGGATCAAAATTACCTTTAAGAGCTTCAGTAATTAACTTGGAGTTCCCTTCTATAATTAGTTTTCTATAACCACATTGTTTGGCCCTTTTCAAACCCCACCAAACAGCTGCTACTTTAGACTTGTTGCTAGTAGCAATGCCCAACCCTTTAGCATAGCCTTCAAAAACTCTACCTGTATCATCTTAGAATAAACCACCCGTAGTAGCCCTTCTAGGATTTCCCTTATAAAAACCATCAAAGCTCAACTTTATCCATCCCTTAGGGGGGTGTCCATATAGTCAAACTTCTACTCAAAATATTTTACCATTTAATCCTAGTAAGCTCTTGCTTAATTCCCTAAAGTTGTTTAATTCTCAAGTCTTTATAGGTTAGCATAACCTTAGAGGAACCAAAGCAAATTTAGTTAATGTTTTCTCGGATTTGTTGTTTCATATCATTGAAGACTTGCTTGCTACTATTTTTTTGTTCTATGTACACCGTATTGTTCCTTTCTTTCCAAAAGTTTCAAGCAATAAAGGGAGGTATTTGTTTCCATAACTCAACCACTATTAGGTGAGAAAAAGGTGTAGAAGTTGAGAAATCCAACTTCGTAGACCCCGAAGATCACCTGCATGCAAATAACCTGTCACATAAAGGAAGAGATGGAGACAAAAAAGCAAGGGTGCTCTGCAAGCTTCAAGAGAGATTGCATTGATTGAATTAAAAATAATTACAAAGATCAATCCTTAAAAGGAGATCATGCAAAACCTAAAAGTAACCATAATAGGTAGACATTTAATAATTAATATAATTATTAAATGTCACAATATGCAAACTAAAGTGAAATCTTAAGAGAGGAATAAAGGTAACTTAATTAACATAATTAAGTTAAAACCTTTACTCTAACACCCCCCTTAAGATGAGCAAGAGTGCTGCTACAAACATATGCAAGAAAGCAAAGGTAACTACAATGCATGAAAGCAAACAAGGGTCCCAACAACTGGGCCTGATGAGGTACCTGAATACAACCAAATCTTTGGAAAGTGGAGAAATAGAGAAAACCTCGTGGGAAAAACTCTACTCCAAAAAGAGATGATAGACATGAAGAACATCACTGAAGTAGAAAAAGTTGCAAACAACTGTCAAAAGATGACTGCTATGGTGCTGAAGAACCTCCTCTGAAGATAGAATGATTAGGATCAAGAAGACAATAATATGCATGAGTTCCCCCAATGACACTACTCGAATCAGATGTAAAACAAAGGAAAACACCTAGAACAAAGATATAGATGGCACAAGTACTAATAGTCTAAAAAACACTAATCAACTGAGAATGGAAGATTCCTTCCAAGGCAAAACCAAGGAAGCAATAGCATGAATAGTATAATACCCCCATAATGCTGACTGGGAGAGCCTGAAAAATCCACTGAAATGCTATGTAACACCCTATAGTGCATGAAAGAGAAGAAACAACATCTAAAAGTGCATAAGAAAGCACCTGCAACTAAAAAAGTGGTGTGCAAAACAAATCACACATGCATGAGGCTATAAACATATGGATCCACTATCATCATGGAGGGACACTCACCAGACAAAGGTGTGATGGAAAAACAAAGACACTACACAACCCCCCCCATGGCACTTTATAATACAGTGCGAGTACAAAATATGGCACAACCTTATGTGCAAAATCCACAAAATACATGTACAATGGTGTGGCACTTTATTTCAGTGCATTTACATATAATATTGCTTACAAATGATGCTCATAATACCCACAAAGGACAAAAGAAAGAAGTCCTTGGAGGTACGTACCTGCACAAGGTACTGTGTAGGTACTGACCTGCACAAACCTGTGCAGGAATACCTTCCCATGGTGCCTTTTTTTTATGAGATTGCTTGAGGACAAGCAATTTCAGGGAGGGCGGACTATAATGTCCCCTTCCTAGGCAGTACAACTGATTTAGGGGTTAGCCTATTAATCAGAACTTCGTAGGTTGATAGATGTGATTAGGGGGTTACTTGAGGTAGTTATCTAGCGTTTGGGAACATTACTCCAATAGTTGATTCAGGTTTGGGCCTTAGTAGACACTTCCAGAGTGATTTATAGCTACTTACTATTTATAGTAAGTTAGGCAAGCATGAGTTGCTATTTCTGGTAGGGCACTTGATTTAGTTGGTCAGCTCAGTTTCAACCTAGTTTGATGATTTGATGAGCAGATAGTGATTATTGAGGAATTTGATAATTATTAAAAGTTTATTAATTTGACTTTATAATATTAAGTCACTTTAATGGAAATAATTAAATGCAATTATTTAATGGAAAATTATAAAGTATTATTAATACTTTATAATAAGGAGATTAATTAATATTACATGAGTATTTTAATACTCATTTATAAAAAAAGACGCCATTATTTAATAATTTTCCTAAGTCACTAAAAGGGTCAAATTATTATATTATTAAATGCAATTAAGTTGTTTTTTGAGAAGGGGTCGAACTTTTGAGGAAAAGATATATATTTCTCTTCAAGGAAAATCAAACTTATTATTGACGATCATTTGAATTTGTCTATTTTTCTCTCTGATGATTATTGAGGACCTACAATTGAAAAAGTGGTGAGCAAAAAAAGTACACATGTATGAGGCTAGAATCATATGGATCCACTGTCATCGTGGAGGGACACTCACTGAACAAAGGTGTGATGGAAAAACAAAGGCACTACACAACCCCCCCATGGCACTTTATAATATAGTGCGAGTACAAAATATGGCACAACCTTATGTGCAAAATCCCCAAAATACATGTACAATAGTGTGGCACTTTATCTCAGTGCGTTTACATACAAGAGTTTGCTTACAATAGATGCTCAAAATGTCATAAAGAATACACAAGGCTAGAAATACATGAACAGCCAAAAACAAAGCATTCCATGCAAACGAGAAGTTTCCAAGAGCTAATATGTCAAGGTAATTCACCAGAGTGAGAAAAAAAGGAAAACTAAATAAATATACCTAGAGTGAGATCTAGAAAAATTGCATGGATGGAACTGAAGAGCTCTGAAATACGGTTCCAACGCTGCTGAGATCGCGAAAAATGGAGAAACTAGTCAAAAGTTATGAGCTCGGGACTGAAAATAGTTCATTTGACTTCAACTGGTTGTAGAATGTACCAACATAAAAATGAAGTGATGAGACCCACACCACTGGAAATTTGACAAAATTAGCTTTCCGACGATATCTCGTTTTCCAAAAAATGATATCGTATGCCCAAGTTATGGCCTCTGGAAGAAAATAGCTCCAAAGGGGGAAAAACACAGTGGTGGATTAAATTTGACTCTGTATGGACGTCGCAGCAAAAATCCAACCTAAATTTGATGGCCAAATGGTCATCGGCGGATTTGCACAATTGGGCTTATTTTGGAAAAAAATGTTTTAAAAAAAATAAAATAAAAAATTTACATGTTATATTTTTTTTGTTAAAAAAATATATAAAAAACATTGATTTTTTTTTTAAAATCATAAAAAAAAGGTGGCCATGGGAAGGTATGCCTACATAGGTTTGTGCAGGTCAGTACCTGCATAGTTCCCTGTGTAGGTACATACCTCCAAGGACTTCTTTCTTTTAAAAAAAAGGAAAACAAAACTTTTTTTGAAAAAAAGCTTTTAAAAAATTAAAGCTTTTAAATTTTTTTTACAATTTGAAAAAAACTACGAAATATTTTTATTGAAAAAAAAAAGAAAATTAAAAATATTTTTTACTTGTACTACAATTTTATTTTTTTTGACGAATTTTTTTACCTTGGACTGCATGCACGAACGGTACAAGGGTAGTACAACTAATTTTTTTTTGCCTCATAAATCAACTAAAGCAAATATAGGCGAGATTACAATCGATCTTTAGGTTTTGGGCTGCTCTGGACGCAACAGTGAGGTCTATTTGGGCTCAAAATGTTCCAAAGAAATTGAGCACCCTGGATCTAGCAAAAAACCCCCTTCTTTAAACCCTCACAGATCTGACAAATGAAAGCCAAATTCGACAAAACAAAAGTTGATCTTGACTATTATGACAGCTCTGGATTCAATGGAGAGATCTGATTTGACCTTGGATGCACTGAAAGCACCCACCTCTTGGATCAAAAAAGGAAAACCCCAAACCCTTGAAGCTCCAAAAAATCCTTCAAAACATGAACAGGAAGCAGCAGGTCTGGAGCTCTGATACCATGTAGAAGTTGAGAAATCCAACTTCACAAACCCCAAAGATCACCTACATGCAAATAACCTGTCACGGAAAGGAAGAGATGGAGACAAAAAAGAAAGGGTGCTCTACAGGCTTCAAGAGAGATTGCATTGACTGAATTAAAAATAATTACAAAGATCAATCCTTAAAAGGAGATCATGCAAAACCTAAAAGTAACCCTAATAGGTAGACATTTAATGATTAATATAATTATTAAATGTCACAATATGCAAACTAAAGTGAAATATTAAGAGAGGAATAAAGGTAACTTAATTAACATAATTAAATTAAAACCTTTACTCTAACAAAAGGGAAATAACTCCATTGATCAATAAAATCCTTTAAATTAGGGAGAAAGACCCAATTCATAAAGAGAATATCAAGGACACTTGACCACACCTCCCTCACAAAGGAGCATTGGAACATCAAATGGATTATGCTTTCAGATTCTTATGAGTGGAGAGGGAATCTATTAATAAAATAAAATCTCAACTTATTGAGAACATCAATAGTGAATTTTTTTTCCATAGGTAGCAGCCCACCAAAAGTAGTTGATCTTTGGAATTGAATTAGAATTCCACAATTTACACCAATTGAAGTTTTGGGGGTTAAGGATAGACTGTTTTGAATACCTATAAGTAGCTTTCACTAAAAAGACTCAAAGGGATTGCCACTCTAAACTAAAACATCTTTTGTTTCCCAATTAAGCAGCTGATAGTCACCAAGAAGTGAATCCAATAGGGAGAACAAGTTAGATGTCCCTAGTAGAGGATCTACCTTAGTGATCCACCAATCAAGAATTTACTATTTAAAATCTTTCTATTTTGATGTTTCACCACCCCAATCCACATAACCATTTAAGAAGGCCCCATTGAGCCTCATGAGATTTGGTTTGATTTGATTCAATTGATAAATTATTGAGAGAGCAAGGCTTGGTCCCCAAACTTCCTCCCAAAATCTAATATGTCTTTCATTCCCAACCCTTCTCCTAGTACCTTATTTCAAATTATTTCTTGATTTTACACTATTGTTCCAAACATCATAACCATTCAACCGCTCCTCCGAAACAAGGAAGCATCAGGGGTCCTCATTATCCATTTACTTGAATTTTAAGATGTTACCCCAATCCTTCAAGTTCCTTGAATAAATAACCAACCAATATTTGATAGGAGAGATTTGTTAAATAGATTTAACTTTCTTATCCCCATACCTCCAGTCTTATTATGGGGGCACACCTTTTCCCAACTAACCAAAGCTAATCTTTTTCTCTCTTCCATTCTGGTCCAAAGGAAAGTGCTTTGTATCTGCTCAATTTCATTAATAATAAAGGCTGACATCTTAAAAAGGGAGAAGAAGTAGACATGGATATTATGAAGATAATACTTCAGGAGCTATACCTTCCTAGCTTGACTTAACAGTTTTACCTTCCAACCAACTAAATTCTTTTGGATTCTCTCTATAATTTCATTCCAAAAGAATTTAGGTAGCCTTTTAGTACACAAAGGAAGCCCAAGATAAGTATTTGGGATAGTTGATTCTTGACATTCTAGAATTCTCAAGACTTTGTTTTTTAAAGGTTGACTAGAGTTAAAGAAGTGCAACTTAATTTTGGTGTAGTTTATATGTTGTCCTGAAGCTAACACATAGCTTTGAAGTATGGAATTCTAGTTGGATGCTTCAACCACCAAAGAAACTCCAAATAAAATGGAATCATCCACAAACTACTAATGTGACGTTGGAGGAAGGGATGAAGCAACTCTAATTCCATTCAACATTCCTCTATCCAGGTTCTTTTGTAGGTTACAACCTATAACTTCAACCACAATTATGAATAAATATGGGGAGGGGCTCACCTTTTCTTAGATGTTTTTGGTAACAAAAGTAGGGGAAAGGTCCCCTAAACCAAACTAGAGAGAAAAAAAAGTCCTAGAGGCCACAAAAATAACCAAACAAAACAATAGGTCTCATAGAACCAACAAACACTCTACAAAAAGTCTGACACCTAACGACACATAACAACATACACAATATACCAACACAAAACAACAATCTTAAAGATAAAACCAAAACTAACTTTATGAAGAGCACGTAGGCCCATAAAGAGTAAAAAGAAAAAAACCAAAAAACACCAACCACCAGTTCCAATTACTCCTTCAAAAAGAAAATAAGGTTCCATTCATTCTTGAGTTATTCCATAGCCTCACTATACTAATCCATTGATCCAACTGCACCACCATCGAGTTGCTCCTCCACATCCCAAGAGGCTTGTTTCTTACAAAGGCCTTTCCTAGCCTTAGTCACCCCACTCACCATCTTGAAGATGGCCTTACACATTATTCCCAAAGTAATTACCATTAACCTATTGAAGGTTTGTAATGACAAAAAATTTATACCCTTACATTTGCGCACTTGTTTAGGCCCTCCCTATTAAATTGAGCATAAAGTTGCCTTGATTTAGTGTTGTAATGTGTTTAACACATTCAAATTAGGTCTTGGGCCCTTGTAAACTAAATGAACCTAGTTGTGCCTTATTTAGGGTGTTGTAAAGTGTACCTTCACACTTTCACACTAATCTAAGGTTTCATTAATAAATTGGGCTTCTTTATGCCTTAATTTGCCTTTTTTTGTATCCACAAGCCTTAATTAACACATCTTTCCAAGGATAATCCTGAAATAAACCAACATATAACATAATTCATGTGATTTTGTATTGTATGGCCTAGATTTAGTGACCTAAGTTTCGAGGCCTTGATCTTGATTTCACATCAATCTAAGCATTTCTTGAAAAATGTGTCTGAAAGATTAGTTTAATATGGGACTCATATGCCACTTCTGGTGTATGAGTCCCATGTGGCTTAAGCCTAAATTAAATTCAAATTCTTGGTAGGATTTTATTCTCCTAGATTTGATGTTGGCTTGTAGTGTTGTAATTTCTAGAAATTTGGCATAAACAGGTATAAATACAAGGTTATTTCACATATTTTCTCCTAATCAAGTTAAAGTATTCACGCATTATAAAAATTTGAGTTCATGAGAGAAGTAAAGAGTTTACAAGAGCATCCAAGAGTTTACAAGAGCATTCAAGAGATAATTATCAAGTGTTTTAGAGCATTATTCAAGTATCAAGCATCATATCAAAGTCATCATGCATCATGTTTGTTTTTGAGCTAACATTTATGATGTAGGGTTTCATGATTCAAGTCAAGATTCACATTCAAGTTAGCCATCTCATACATGTTTTCAACACTTTATTTCTAGGGTTTGGTGAGTTGCAACATATCATTTTGTTCATTCATCATTCCCCCTTTCCATTTCACTTTATTTCAAGGTTTGATTACCTAAATGAGGTTTGACCAAGGAAAACCCCTTTCTACTAACAAATCAATATTTTTCCCTCTTTGGTGTGTGATTTATAGAACTAGGTTGAAGACACATTGAAGAGAAAGGTTGGAGAAAAGTTGTCACCTTGTTTACAAGATCACTAATAGACATCTACAAAGTAGAATTCAACATTTCAAATCTGGAAATCAGGTTGAGAAGACAAAGTAGAGATTGAAGAAGAGATTCAAATCTTGATCCTCTAAAAAAGCTAAGCAGGACTGATACGCCACTTTTGGTGCATGAGTCCCAGTATAGTCATTTTTCTAGATTTAAGGATTTCCAAACTTGTCACTGCCAAAATTTTGTTCTTGTCCAAAAACCCTAATTTGGGAATAAATCGCCCAGCCTAGCATATGAGTCCTAGTGTGCATTAAATTCAGTATTTTTGGCATTTTAGGTCTTCATTCAAGCTTCTACATTTTTCTAGGTGCCCCTCTATACTTTTCCAGTTTACTGTTTTGTTTTGCATTCATTTCTAGGTCATCTATTCAAATCTTGCTTATAATTAGGTTTTGCATGTTACTTGTCTTTCCAAGCCCTAGCTTGGTGGTGAACCCTCTTTTAGTCCTTAATCACACCCTAGGATACCTTATTGCAAGATCTCTTTCCCCCTTTCTATCTTTGGATTGAGATCTCGAAGGTTTCCTTGAATGAAACAATAGTGAAATAGGAACCCTATCCTCATGCTCCATCTCCTCAAAAGTGGGGCACCCTATTTCTATTGTTACAAGCCATGTCCATCTTGTCCAATTTTTGCTAAAGCTCACAAATTTATGAAGCATAGGGCTCTAGGGGTCCAAAAAAATCCTACATTACCCCATTCTTATCCTTTATAGATTGAACATTCACCCCCTCTGTGGCTTTCATAACCACCTCCTGAATTTCATGCTCAATATTTTGAAGCCCTTCCTCCTCCTTATCCTCTGAATCTTCAACCACCAATTGATCATCACCATCCATTTCTTCATCCTATTCCCTACTTGAAGAATCTTCTGAGAGATCTCCCAACACAACTGATAGGTCATTCTTACTTAGGTTAATAGGAGGTGGAGTTTCCTCTTCAGGGTCATCCCCAGGCTCTTCAAAAGAAATTTTGTTCCTTTTGGCAGACTGACCAACAAGCCTAGCCAATTGCCTCTCACCCCTCTTGCTGCTAGAATCCTCCAATTTTCCTTACTCCTCATCGTTTCTTATTTCAATGGTGACTTTCTTGGCGATTTTAGGATCAAGACTATCATAGGATTTCCTTTTGGTGCCAAAGTTACCCAGGGGGTAAACTCTAATTGCTTTGCCTTTTTGGTTTTCAGAAGGGTTACCCTTCGTAAGAAGGCCTTTTATTGAATATTGTTTAAAACTAGAAGGACCAACAAGGGGCTTTTTGGCGGGAGGCCTCATAGAGGAGGGACCCACACCAGAGGAAGTAGCCAGAGAGGGGTCAAGGAGGGGTTCCGCATGAGAAACAAGGGAAAAAAAACTAGTAGGGATACCGCCAGGAGGTCCCAATAGGGGGTAATAGTAACAACATAATTATAAAGGCATTATATCAAACCCTGGTGGAGAGGTGGCGAGGTACCCTTAGCTTTACATTTCTTTAAAGATGAAAATAGAAAGGAAGGAATGTTAATTCTTTCATTCCTACAAATATGACATAGAAAGGGGAAATGGTACCCGTGGGCAGTGGTGTAGCGCCCTTCTAGAGTGAAATACTTCATTATGTGAACACTAACAACCCCAAATGGAGTTGGGAGGCACTCTCTATCATAACCATTTTGGTTTCTCACCAGTTTCTCATCACCTTCAAGGAAGCTATCCATAAATCTTTGGTAATTTACATTATTGATTCTAGACACCCTTAGGCCATTGTACTGCAAACCTGTCACAACTGCAATCAACCTGGGAGACACTTCAAACCCTATATTGTGAATCTGAACTCTATCCTCTATCCAAGAATTATAAAAAATTAGCAGTAATGTTGTCATTGTAACCACACATCATCATAAAGAATGGTGTCATACTAGCCTCCTTGAATATTCTCCACAACTCGATTTTTTGTTGTAAAGGCGGACAAGATAATGACTTAGACCTTTTCTTGGGACCCCCCATTGAATTATAGTGACATTGGTGAAGGAAAGAAGAGTTTCCTTTCCCAATAGTGAAATTAACTTTCTCAATAGTAGAGTTTGTGGGAGAAGAAACAATAAAGCAAGTAGTAAAATAGTTGATGCCCCAATTTGGTAGAAAATAGTGGACAACTCCTTTTCCAACAAGGCACGAACATCACACAACTTCTAGAAATGTCTAGTAGGAGCCATGTGGAGTAGGTTAGAGGGGGATAAAAAACCACCCAAATTTAGTAGACTAAATCATGAACCCATAATCCATGTGAGAATAAACCCTACAAATAATAATGATGGTGAGCAAGAGCCAATAGAAGCCCAAACTCTAATTGAAAGGATGTCTGAAAGATTGTGGCATAGGAAACACATGAGGGCGTAATGAAGAGGAGACATTGTGGTGATCTACCATCATGGAAATATGCCTTGAATCCATGCATTCAAGGGAGAGAGGATCTACTGTCACATCATTCAAAATTTCCACAAAAAGCAAAATATTTGAAAAATAAACCATCTCAAGGAAGAAATAAATTAGAGAATAAGTCCATAAAGGACTTATCAAAACATGAAAGCTAGAAATATCCTGAAGCATGGGATACATTCCAATTAGATCACCCATCAACATCAAATCCTTGAAATGAAAATGAAAAGTCACAAAGGTGTATGGAGTAATGAAAACCACCATGAATGACATCACCCATCCTATGTCAAGGCCCTCTTTCCTACCCCAATAATTAGCCCACGCCATTTGAGATGGACACATAAAAGTGTGCCAAGTATAAAAACATACCTTAAACACCCAAACCACATGGAATTGATAGCTCCTAGTCACAAAAGAGTATGGGGAAATGAAATCCATTAAGGTTGAAATCATCCCCCCCATTAAAGTTGTTATTCTTGGTCTAGTAACTACACCTCACCCCCTCCACAAGATCCAAATAAGCATGCCACGTAAACAACCAAGCCTCCAACATCCAAATCACGTGGCTCGCTACCATGCCACCACCACAAATACCTTTAGCTTTCCAAATAGGGTCCAAAATTTTTCCCCACACCACAATATGAACATTGAGATTCAAATTTAAATTTGAAATGAGATGTCTCTATCTTTTACAACACATCATCCAATAGAAGTTATGAATCAAATTTGAAATCAAAATGGAATGGGAGACTGACACCTCGACTATAGTAGAAATGAGACACACATAAAGCAAGGTGGATAAAAACATCATTGAAGGTTGAAAGGAGCCACACCCATCCAATATTTAGCTAGCTAGTCTTTGATATGCGTCAACAAATCCTCAAATTTCCAAAATTGCCAATGAGGAAATTGAATTGAAAATTGAGGTGTTTATGTATCTTAATACTTTGTAAAACTATTATACTTGCTAATATAAATATGTATTCTTACAGATTCTTTGTGGGTGATTATTTGATTAATTCATTTTATCATTTGTAGAATGAAGACAAAAGGTTGTAGAAGAAATAGACAGAATATCAGAAGATACACATCATATATTGTGGAGAAAACCTTTTGGGAAAAAACTCCACCAAGAATCAATGCATTATTTAATCTTTGAAGTAGATTATGATAATTCCAATCCTTGCTTGAGATGCTTCTTTTTCCTTTAACAAATCTTCTTCACAACTTGCAATAAACTAATACAAACTCTCTTCAACTTGCTTGAGATATATAGGCGATAAACAACTTTGTAAACTCCAAAAGAGTTACAATTACAAATCTCAATCCCTATATCCTAAAAGGTATGCCTATCTCTTCCAAGTAGAGTTTAATCGTGAAGAAAAATGCCAAATCATCATCTTCATCCATTTGGGCATCCCAAACTGAAGTAGTAACTCAACCTTTATTGCTTAAATATCTTCAAGGCTTTATCCGCAAAGTAGGCGCCCAAGAGTGGGCCCACTTAACTCAACCTTTTGAAATATCTTAACATGCAAAGGAGTTAATTCCATGAAGCCAACTTGGGCACCCAAAGTGGATCCAAGTCATTTTCTGTTAACTGAAACATCTCTCTCCACCATTCATGCAAGAATGGTCATCCCCTGTTAACTGAAGGAAGTTACCTATTGTCTATCATGAAACTCAAGTCATTAGTCATGCATTCCAAGTTAACTAAAGTCAAATAACATTCAAATAAAACTAATTGAAGATAACTGAACCATAACTGAACTAAACTAAACTAAACTTCATGCATGTAAACATCAAACCCTAACTCCTAGGATCTTTACATGCATTACAAAAGTGTTATCTCTTACTCCAAATAGTTAACTGAACTCAAGGTGAGTTCCACCTTCCATGTGGGTGCCCCATGTGCTCCTATTATTTAGGAACTTATCTTGGATTCCCTCACATGCTCCTATTATTTATAATTAATTACAAATGTCAATTAACATGATTATTTCATCCAAAATGAATCTCTCTCCAATCCTAGTGTTTGAGAACACTTTCCAAGGACTTAGGAGACACATGAAATAAATAATGTTTAGGATTTCAATTAAATGACATCCGATTTCCAACAGAAATGAGAGCCTCAAGTTGGAGATTGCATCAATAGGGTTATTTCCTTCCCCATAGATATGGGAAACTAAAACACCCACCATAAAAGAGAGCACCTGTTTAGAGTCCAGAATAAAGCTATTGATATTCCAAGGGGGATCAAACAAGCTGTTTAGAAAATCCATAATCAGTTTCAAATCATCCTCAATCATGACACATGGTCAAAATCCATATCTTTTAGCCTCTTAATTCCTCACCTTGTCTTAGATGTTACTAATATTGTTGGTGATGAAAATGATTTTGAGACTACTATTGGTGATGATAAGATTTTTTGTCTTATCTTTAAAGTGCTATAGATTCCCATTATGTTAGAGATGTCTTTGATTTGAATTTTTATGATTTTTTTTGATGATATTGATGTAATTGTTATTGCAAAGGGGATGTTTATTGGCAAGTGTATAATAGATTGAAGTGGAAATTTCATAAAGATGAATGGTGTATTCTTCAGAGATTTTTTGCAATTTTTTTTTCTTTTGTGGCATTGTAAAAAGTTTTTTTAAGTTGTCGATGATAACTTTGGACATTGTTTGGTCCTAAAAATTATAGATTTTTGGTTGGTCTAGAAGACAAGTCCTAGGATTATTGATATCCATTTTGATCATGATTTTGATATTGCAAGTTCTAGAGTTTTGGACATTATAAATATAAAAGAGTTGACTATGTATGGTCATGATTTGGGGAGAACCTCAATGATGAGAGTGACTTAATTGTAGTTTGATCATCTTTGATTGGATTGATCACTAGAAGAGTGACTCATGATGGTCAACTATATTTTTACCATCTTTGATTGGAGTGAGAACCAACAGAGTGACTCACAATGGTGAATTGTAGTTTGATCATCTTTTATTGGAATGAACACCAAAATATTGACTCATGATGGTCACTTATAGGTTGGTCATCCTTGGTTTTAGAGTTACCACATCGATGATTGAAGAATTTGTAGATTCACTAATTTTGAGAGATGGCTAGGGAGAGGCCCTAAGTCAAGATGGTGTTGCAGTATATATTTTTGGAGATTTTCTTCAAAATGTTCATTATGGGGGAGAAATGATGGAACACTAACCATTTTTTTCTCAATGTTCATTGTGGGGGAGAGTGAAATATAATGAACAAATTAGTTTTTGAAACTAGTTATTTCTTTATAGATAGTTATAGGTTTCAACTATATTCTTAAATCTATATATACAAGAATGTAATTTGAAAACGTATTAGAAAATGAAAGCAATAGAATAATTATAAATATTATATATTCTCTATTGTGCATTATTTATATTTTTCAGTTTCATTATTATTTTCATATTCGTTCATTTCATTGGATGCATTCTCTTGACTTTGGTCCTGCCTAAAATTGAAAGTGGGTTTATGAGTTATGTTATGGTAACTGGAATCTTAACATTGTAAATTTTCATATTGTTTACTATGGTAAGATTGTTTTAGGCCTTCTACTTCTTAATTTTACCTACTTCTAACTAATTCCTTTTCTTTCTTGAGCAATGTTGAGATACAATATATGAGATTAATATTGCTACTCATAGGCAAACTTTGAAACCTTGGAGTAGCAAATGACACTTTCTATTTGGTATGAACTTAGAAAATGGTTTCAATGGTTTAGGACAATGTTGCATGGTCTATTCCACCATTATACTAACAAGATCAACTATTTGATTGGTGCAAAAGAAAATTATAATTTGAAACATTGCTAAAAAAATATACTTAATATAATTTATGTTTTTAGTATGACTATTAATGGATTGGAGTTTATGATACCCATTGCCTTGTTGGCACTAGGTGAGTTTAGACATAAAGCATATCTAAGCAATCTTAGTGGTCACACCTCATTTTTTGCTATTTTTGAAAAATATAAATTAGTCTCTCCACTAAGTGTTTCTAATCTTTCTTGTGAATATATAATGCAATTTGAGGTGTGTAAAATGAGCTCGAGTTGGAAATAGAAAAGCAACCAAATTTTTTGTAGTTGTCTTAGCAAAAAATTCTCTTGTGATAAGTATTGTAATTTTTGTCCTTATTGGGTATGTGCAGGATCATCATGGAAAAAATAGGTCCTTAAGTGGCAAAAAAAATAGAAAAACTAGAGTTAGGCAACTTGACAATTTTTTTTGAATAAGTTATCTATATTATTTCAAAAATATGTGCGAATAGAATCTGTAGAAAATAGAATATAGTTTCTAAACTACTAGGTTTGTTTTTAAAAAAAGAAATCTATTTGGTAAAAATTTGAAATTTCAAGGAAAAAATAAGAAGTAGGTGTTTGTTTGACCACCCTAACCATAATAAAATGATAATATTTTTTTATAAGATTTGAGATATATGTAGAGGACTCATATCCCTATGTGATGCATATTTTTTTGTAATTTGTTTCTAAGTAAATAATTAATTGTGATTTTTTTATTACAACTTTTAAAAAATATAAAAAACTCATATGTCTGACCACCTTAACTTGGTTAAAACTTCATGAAATTCAATTTGTCATTTTTTAATCCTATAGTGTGCAAAGCATATAATGTGACACATGTTTTGGATTAAAAAATTGTGATATCGTTTGAAAGCTATAGATGTTTTTCAATCAATCTATCAATTAAGACTTTAGTGGTAATTTGAATGGAAAATGAATAATAATGACTTATTAAATTCATAGTAAATTATAATTTATATTGGTGGAAAGCTAAGAATCTCCTTTAAAAACCTTTTTCATTTCATCAATTTTGGGTAAAAAAAGGTTATCAGGCACATATCATATTGCCACTTTTTGGCCCATCATGATCTTGCACATACCCTATTATCTTTTGTAATAGTTTTTCTTCTTTATTCACAAAAGTTCCACCATCCAACAAGTTGTCTTAGAATTGGCACTCTTATTACCATTCATAATTCTTCTCAATAGTGTGTAGCTAGTTCTCTTAGAAAAACAATCACAATACTTATGTTTAAGCTTTAATAACGAGTTAATATATTTATGTAAGAGTGTTTAATTCAATCAATAAATCCTCTATATTTTTATGTGGCAACATGAAAATAATATATCATTGCTTATGTGAATTTCATATCATATTTCATAATTGGAGTGCCACATGGATCTCTTCTTAGTTACACATTTCATTTGGATGTAATGGTGAGCTACAAAATTTTGAAATTTATATTATTATTTTGAAGCTTTTAGGGGAGAAGGGCCAGTAGTCATGCAAGATAACTTTGCAAGCATGTAGCGGTTGCATGGAATATAATTAGACCTTTATTTGTTTTAGAAATGTGAATTAATATTTTATCTATCCAAGTCATCCCACAATAATGGGTCCCAAACTTGTGACATCTTGATTTTTTCCTGAAAACACATTTTTTAGAAAATTTAATGATTTAATCATTGAGGGGTTCTATCTAAATGGTTTTAATTGAAGAGGGTTAGATAAAATAATCTTATATCAAACCCCCTTAGATATAACCACTCTAGTCTTAAATCATACCCATAATGGAGGCTCATTCACACCTATCAAAATATTGACAAAAAACCACATTTTCTTTATCTTTTGAGTGATCAAATAAAGTCATTTCGAAATTATGTTTTGTAAGTATGTAGCTATTATTATAATCTTTCCAACAAGTATAATTTTGAATATTTAAAAATTTATTATTATATTTATATTTCATTTCTTGTGAATGTAGGTTTTTCACCAAAAATCAAGGTATTTGTTTCACATACATGAAAAATAGAAAAATAGAGAAAAAAATCTAAAATTATGTGTTCCCTAAGAATTGATGTCCCTTTTTAAAAATAAATAAATAAAGGGGGTAAAAAATTTATTGAAATCAAGAAATTAAGAATACATGAGAATCAGGGAACCCTAGGCTCCCACAAAGGAAAACCCTAGAACATCCATAAAAAACAAGATCACCAACCAAAGAACCACCAACAAATCATCCCTCCATATCATCAACAATGACCCTCTCTAATTCTTGAACATACTTAGGGGATAACTGGCTCCACCCCTCAATCCTCCAATCATCCTCATGCTTTGAAGCCCACTTAGCCAAACAGTGAGCCACCCTATTCCATTCTCTTAGAATGTGGACAAAAAACACCATTTCTAATGTAGAGCATCTTTGCAGGATCTGTCGAACCACCAACACAATTTACCAATTAGACTCAACCACCCTTTGCTTGAGAAATTTTTTAGCAATAATATGTGAATTAGATTCATAGATAATCTTATGCCAAGAAAAGGTACAAGCACACTCAATAGCCCAAAGAATTGCCAGTCCTTCCATAGGGTTGTTAGAATACCACCCCTTATGAATGGAGAACAGGAAAATGGCTGAACCTGAACAATCTCTGCTAACTCCACCAATCCCTGCAGGTCTAGGGTTACCTCTAGAGGAACTGTCAGTATTAATCTTCATGAAATCTGTTGGAGGAGGCACCCATCAGCCAACCCTTTGAACCCTCTTTTTAGCTCTCCTTCCTCTTCTGACACACACAAAGACCAAATTCAACCCCTGCAAGCCCAATCTCTTCACAATCACATCATCACTTCTTTCCAATGGAAACACCACTTCACATTTGGCTTCCATTGTCTCATGGATCATACTCACAACTCTGTGCCAAACCTGTTGAGCCATCATACTATCTCCACAAAAATCCTACGATTCCTTTCCAACCAAATTTTCCAAAGGATGAACGTAGGACCAATGCTCCACATAATCTGGAGAAAGGAGGCTTGGGAAGGGGGTCTTCCTAAACTACCCCAAAACTCAACAAGGGAAGACACATGAACATAAGAATGTTTCCAAACACCCCACCACCAATGCCATAGCATCATAGAATAGGAACACCTAAAAAACAAATGGGAAGAATCCTCCTCACTGTAGCCACACATGACACACATAGAGGGACCTTGGGATCCCCTCCTACAAAGATTGTCCCATGTCAAACATCTATTTCAAGCTAAAGTCCACACAAAACAATTACACTTTGACCAGAAAACTTGTTCCACACATGTCTCCACTAGGGGACCTCCTCCCCCCAAAACTTATGAGACAAAAACTCCTAATAACCACTAGCCATAGTGAAAGCACCCTTAGGATTCAGGCTTCAAGCCAGAATATCTTTATCCCTAAGGGAAATGCATTGTCTACCAGCCAAAATATTATGCAGCACAACACAATCCTCATCCAGCCCACAAATAGGCCAATCATGTGGGTCCTTCCACCTAGCCACCTCCACTTGTCCACATGGATAAAAACTCTTAAAATCACTCACCTTTGACCTTGGAATCAACCTCCAAAAAGCAATGAGACAACGCCACCAAATTAGGGTATTAATGCACAATGGGGGAAAAACCATCCTGAGAATTAGACCAAAAGAGAGCATTAGCCCCCTTATTACATATCCAAAACACGCCATCCTTGATTAGTGAAGCCCCTTTCTTAAGTGTTCCCCAAATAACAAAACCTTTCCCCACCAGAGGAAACCTAGGAAGCTCCTCCTTCTGAACCCTCGAAATATACTTGTGAGATAAAATATTGGCCCAAAGATGATCCTTCTCCATACACAAACTCTAGTAAAGATTTGCAGCCAATGCTAACCCTGACCAAGTTGCTTGCCATAATCCAAGACCCCCAAACTGCCTCAGGCTACACACAACCTCCCATTTAACTAGGCTCCACTTGGATGAGGACAAGCTACCCACCCAAAGGAATTTCCTAGCTAGAGAGTCTAATTCCTTCACAAAACCAACTTGCACCACCTATAACATACATCTATAAATAGGAAGAGCCTGCACCACAAAATTTAGCAGCTAAACCCGACTAGCAAAAGATAACTATCGATAAGTCCAATGATTAACCTTTGCATGAAACTTGTCTAGAATAATCTGCCATGATTCCCTGGGAAGTCTACCAACAGAGATAGGAACACCAAGATAAATGAAAGGGAGAGAACTAATTTGGAACCTCAAAATATGAGCAATCCTTTGTTGAATAATCCTTAGAGTATTAAAGAAGAAAATGGAGGATTTTTCTTTATTAATCCTTTGACCATAAGCAACAAGGTAGATATCCAAAACCCTACACAAATTTGAAGCTTCTCTAATCTTGGCCAGACCCATTAAGGCTGTATCATCAACAAATTGTAGGTGCGACTGAGGAAGAAAACCATTTCCCCACCTCCATCCTTGGATAAAACCCAACTCCACATGACATTTCACTTGTCTGCCTAGGCCTTGGTAAGGAGAATAAATAAATACGGAGAAAGGGGATCCCCTTAATGAAGACCCCTAGAAGCACTAAAAAGAGAGGAAGGCTCCCCATTAATCAAAACTGAGAATGAAGTGGAGATAACACAACACATAACCCACTGGATCCACTCCTCAGCAAAACCAAAAGCACTAAGAATTTTTCACAAAAAAGACCACCTTACTCTATCATAAGCCTTCACCATATCAAGCTTGATGAACATAGCCTTTTATTTTGAGGATGCCATAAAGTGAATGGTCTTCTAAGCAATGACCACCCCATATAGGATTTGATGACCCTCCACAAAACCACTTTGTTCTTCATATATAATCCCTCCAAGCCATCGCTTCAGCCTCTCAACAATCAACTTGGAGATAATTTTATACACCACATTACATAGAGAAATGGGTCAAAATTGACTTAGACAATTTTCCCCCTCACATCTGGGAATGAGAGAAAGAAATGTAGAGTTTAAATCCCACAACATCTGTTTTTTTCTCATAGACTCACGAACCACCTTCAATAGGTCCAACTTGATGATATCCCAAAATTCTTAATAAAATTCAACCAGAAAACCATTAGGACTTGTGGCTTTCCCTTTCTTCATTTGGAAAAAAATAGCCTCTAATTCCTCTAGCGATGTAATACTTAAAAGATTCTCATTCATCTCCCTAGAGACCAAAGAGAGAATACAAGAGAGAGCTTGGATTTCTTCTGTTGTGCCCTCCTAAGAGTCCCCACAAAATAAAGAAGCAACAAATTGCGAAGCTTCTCTAGAAATATCCCGTAAAGAAGATAAATGCTCACCCCTATCATTCAACATAATAGACATAGAATTCCCATGTCTCCTAGCTTTCATTGAATTGAAGAAGAAAGTTATGTTTCTGTCACCCTCCTATAACCAATCAACTCAAGCCTTATGTTTCCAAAAAATCTCCTCGCATAGTTCGCATTCTTCCAAAGCTTTCTGAGTCTAGACCTCCTCCCTAAGTAAATCCTCAGAAAGACCAAACTCCCTTATCTCTTGAGTGATACGATCCAAATTAGCTTGAGCAACAACTTTAGCATGAAAAATATTGCCAAAACACTGTCTATTCCACCTTTTAAGTTGATATTTTACATATTGCAACAGTTTAGAAAAATAATACATAGCAGTGCCAAAAGCAGGTCTTCCCCTTCTCCACCATTCAACCATGTGCACTTGCAACTTAGAAGAGTCTCTTAACCACATCAGCTGGAACTTGAAAGATGGGGACCAAGCCACCTATGCTGAAGTAGCATAAAACTTAATAGGCCAGTGATACAAACCCATCCAATCCAAAATCTCAGAGCAAGCAGACATCTCTCCACCAGCCCAAAAGAGGACACCAAGAAACAATCAAGTCTCTCAGCAATACAAATCTCCCCCAATCTCCTATTTTTCCAAGTAAACTACCCATTCTAAGGCTTAATTCCAATTAGATTCAAAGCAAAGATGCTATCACAAAAGAGGAAAGTAGATGGTTCCAATATCGTAGTAGCACCCTTCTTCTCATCCAAATCAATAATAGCATTGAAATCACCCACAATAATCCAAGGGAACAAAGGCGCTAGGCTCCGAACAAAACTAATGTGAGACTACAATAACTGCTTGCCATGAAAATCAGTAGGTGAATAGATGGTTGAGAGAAGAATAGTTTCCCCCAACTCCAGACTTGAGATAAACATAGAGATGGAAGACTTGGAGGACACCCACCAAAGCAGACGAATCTTCAAAGGATTCCACAGGCAAGCCACCCCACCTACATTACCTTGATCCCCAATGCATTGACAACTGCCCTATGCCCATAGCTTAGGCAACAAACCAATCATACCATCAATAGTTAGCTTAGTCTCTTGTAAAAAAAGAACGTCAGGAGAATGAGTTCTCAACAATTCATGAACAAATTTTTGTCTAGGGCCACTGTTCAGGCCCCTTACATTCCAAGAAAGAACAATCATTTTGGAGGGTTAGAAAAATGGAAATCCAGGGTCTTTACAGACCCAAACTCCACCAAAGACTCCCCCATCAACTTTATTTTCTCCAAATCCTTCTTTCTCCCAACTTTGGAGGACTTCTTAGTAGCCCCTTTCTTTAGGTCCTTCTGAAGAATTCCCAGTGAAGGAGAAGCCTTATTTCCTTTTACCGAGCTTGCCTCCACTTTCTCCAATGGAGTGGAAATGTCTCCATCCTTCATCTTTGTATCCATAATAGTCTCAGACCCTCCATGAACCACCAAACTCATATCCATTTCCAATTGCACAACCCCAGTCTCCTGAGAAGATTGGTTGTAATCTAGAATAATTCCTTCTTGAACCCTGTCTGAACCACCTTGATCCAAAAAAAACATTCCCGGATTCACCTCCTTTTGACCAAGATCATCTAGCACCTCAAACCTATCAAAATATTCTCCTGCTTGGCACTCCTTAAAATTCCTCTTTTGACCTTGATTCCTATTACAAACCTTAGCAGGAAAAAAACCCTTTGCACCCACAGTCTCACCAGGCACGAGATCCTTGCCCTTGTCAACCTTAGGAGGATTGTGTGGAGGTTGAGTCGCCTAAGTCCTAGAAGGTTTAGACTTCAGACATCTTCTCTGTAAATGGCCATATTCATGACACAGATGACACCAGAAGGGAAATGTTTCATAGTTAAGTTACTACACCCAAGAGCATGAACCCACACGAATTTCCAAAGAATATGGAAGAGGGTTATTTAAATCCATTTCAACACAAATATGGGAAAAATTCATAACCTTTCTATCTTGAGTTTGTTGAGAAGGACCCATCGGTTTTCCCTGTAATGAAGTGACTCAGTGTAAAATGTCATTGCACCAAAATTCCACTAGAAATATGGGGAGATGAAGCCACACTGGCACTCGATTCAGAAAACACTATTCCAAGGTTTAATGAATAGACCAACCTAGTTGTGAAAATAAGGCCCCCTTCAAACACTCTATTGCGATCTGCCATGCAATTAAATGTCACCATGAAATAGTTGTTTGCTAACAACATTATTTCCATTTCCCCCTTTGGAGACCAAGTACAATGGGCCCACGATTCCAAAAATTGGAGTGAGACCCTCATTCCCAGAAATTTGTAGAGTAAAGCATGTTTTGAAAAATACTCAATGTCCTCCATAGTCGATTCAGGTTGAATAACCAGCACCGACCTATCTTTGGAGCATTCTAGGTAGCCATTTGTCTTTGAAATATGAGAACCACCAGCCAGAATGATTCCACCATTGCTTGGATCATTTGAAAACAAGCTATTATTAAAAACCCTTGGAGACCAAGTTGGAGAAGAAGCTCCAAATGCAACTCTAAAATCCAGAGGGGATTTGACCCCCGATGTCTTCCCTGGAGCCATGCAAAAGAAAAATCCAAGACCTTACTAGGCCGAACCAAACCACACACCCTCACCACTCAGCTAGCCAAGGCCAAACCCAAACAAGCTAATCAACAACCCAACTGAATTGGTAAAAGCAACGTCCATTAGCAATAACACATAGAGAAAAGAGGGAAAACAACGAAAGCTTCACCCTACCAGTGTACCCCACACACCAGCCCGAAGAAGCCCACAGATAAAAACTGATCCTCGGATCAAGTAAAAAGCCCATCCCTTTGCAGATTGATAGCCCAAAAGATAATAGTCAAGGAAGAAGTGACATGCATAGAGGGGAAGACTCTCATGCAGGCTGCACAATAACCGACGCGCCCGACATGTCCATTCACAACAACGTAAAAAATCCTAAGTATTGATGTCCTTGTTTCAACAAAAAAGACAAATAATTTCAATATATACAAAACAAGTTATGTATTATGACATACACCTATGCCCAAATTATAATTACTTTGATTTGGAAAAATAATGTCAAAAAAATATGTAACAAAAAATTATGGAAAAATGTCCATGCACTAGATATTGATATTACAAATCTATATTTTAAAAATTATAATTTTATCCTTTCAATAAAAAAATTTATACATTATGACATAAATGTCACTTTTTAAAAATGTTTACTATATAAAAAATAAGTTATATACAAGTTGCGTAAACAATTAACAATTTATTTCTAATTTTTTTCAGAAAAATATATTTAGAATTTACACAAACATCTTCATGAATCACTAGTGTCGGAAACATGTCTCAGCTTACTGGTGTAATAATGACAACAAATAGTGATCAGTTGGTCTTTATCGACAAGACAGTTTGTTGTTGATGTGACCTCATATGGAGTCTTCAATGTTGATTCGAAAGCTTGGTCTGTTGGCAGCTTATAGGCAAGAGATCCCTCTATTGACATGACTATGTTCATTTTCTCCTTGATAGACTATAATCCCTTGTGGTGGAATCATCGGCGAGAAGTTACACCGTCACCAAGACTTCGAGTAGTGTCTCCTCAACATGTCGATGCTAAGCCAGGAGTTTCATGTCGAAGAGATTGTGGGTGTTCGGTGAGACATTGTGAAATGTCTCATCAACATCTAGAAGAAGTCTTGAATGGTCTTGTCAATGTGACTTCGGCTAGTCGGTGTGACTTTGACAAAAGTCTCTTAGACATTCTTGAAGAAGTCTTGTCCATTCTCGTCGGTGAGACATGGGATGTTCAATGAGACTTTGGGAAAAATATCTTCAACAAAGGTTGTCATGCTGATGACTTGGGGTGGGACCTGAGTTGTTAGGTGGATAGTGATAGGTGGTTCAAGGCATGCTGACTTGGTAGTAGAGACCACATGGACGGTGAAGCCGACATCGATGAGACTATCTTGCATATCAGTAAGAAATGCTAAGATCTCTCATTGACAGTGAAGGTTTGCACACCAGAGTAAAATGATATACACGCATCAATGAGACTTGAGCTACTTGATGAGAGAATGGAAGTTGTCTCTTAGACAAGGCCTAGTTATAGAAGCTATTGTGTGACAGTTTGTATGCTGTAACTAATGGGAACTGAATTGGAATCCTTCCTGCATGGGTCTGGAGATGATGATTTTTTTGGAACTTTCTCAAAGTAATTATGCTATAAATGTATAATGCATTTGTAATAGCAGAAAGTATGTAATGAATAAGTTGAGTGGTGAGTTTGTGAAAAGAGAATGAGATTGTTCAGTGTTGAATAGCTGCCTATATTGAGAGACTCTGAATAGACATCTGAGAGGGAGAAACTATAACTTTGTATGTGAATCTTTTTCACTATAATACAAAGAGTTTTTTTCTTGGTGTGGTGGGTTTTTCTCCCGAAAGGGTTTTCCCATGTTAAAATTGGTGTCTATTCCATGTTGTTTGAAATTTTTTCTTACACGTTTCGTGGTAATGTGCATCTTTAATGAATTGTAATTTGAAATTTGAAACTCAAGTCTACATTCTCTTCTTAGAATTAACATTAGAGAAGTGTTTTTGCACCTTTTCTTTCCTTACAAGTGGTATCAGAGCCTGGCTAGTTGTGTTATCCTTATGGGTTGGACGGGTTTTTTGTTCTAATTCTGAAGTAGGAGTCTTGTAGAGGAGCCTGATAATTTCAATTGTAGATTAAGATGGAAAGCACATCAAGGAAAATAGAAATTAAAAAATTCAATGGTGGCAATTTTGAGTTGTGTAAACTCAAAATGAAAGATCTACTGGTAGATAGAGATCTTTGGATTATTGTGTCTAGAACTAAACCTTCAGGCATGAAGGAAGAAGATTGGGACCTCATAGATAGAAAAGCCAAAGGGTTGATAAGACTATGTCTAGCAGACTCTATTCTCCTGAACGTTCATGAAGAGAAATCTGCATCTTCTTTATGGAAGAAACTTGGAGATATTTATTAGGGAAATTCCTTGGTGAATAAGTTATTCTTGAGGAAGAAGCTGTACTCTTTGAAAATGGAGGAAGGGGCATCTATGGTTGATCATTTGAATACATTCAATATGCTCATTGCTTAGTTAACATCTGTAAGTGTGAAGATAGATGATGAGGATCATTGTATGCTCTTGTTATGTTCTTTGCCTAACTCCTAGGATCATTTAGTGATGGCTATTGGGAGTATGACAACCACTTTCAAGATGTAAGATATGGTTGATTTATTGGTGTTAGAAGAGATGCTAAGGAAATCTTCTGAGATGGCAAAGGAGGCCCTTGCTGTTTGAGGTAGATCGAAGGAGAAAGACAAGAAGAAGGACAAGAAGTATAAATCAAAGTCTGAAGGGAGATCAAAGTCTCCTGGCAAGAAGTCCAAAGTGAAATGCTAGAATTATGGGCAGCCTGGTCATGTCCATAAGGATTGCAAAGCAGAGAAAAAGAAGAAGAAGAAGAAAATTCAGATAATGATTCCTCTCAGAGCGATGTAGCCTTCATTGTAGCCTTGGCGACTCAGGCATTAGATGATGTTTGGATGATTGACTCTGGTGCATCTTTTCACATGACATCTCATGGAGATTGGCTTACAAAGTACAAAAAGTATGCTGGTGGAAATGTGTATATGGAAAGTGACTTATCTCTAGAAATTCATGGTCATGGAAGAGTCAGAATTCAATTTCATAATGGAAGAACCAAAGGAATTGATGGCATAGTGCATATACCAAGTTTAGCTTGAAATTTACTTTTTGTTAGCAAGCTAAATGATGTTGGCATGCAAGTTTCATTCTCAAATGGTGGCTGTAAGATGACTAGAGGCTCGATGGTGCTAGCTAGGGGTGCTTGAATTGGTAATCTATACAAAGGGATGCACATGATGTTCAATGTAACAGTGTCTTTGAGAAGTCAGAAAAGGTTGCTCGTGAAGAGAAGGAGAGTGAATTTCCTTTGGGGGAAAACTCTTTGGAGGTGAAAATTCCTATAGAAAAGAGCATGCTCTAGCATCAAAGGCTCGACTATATTGGTGAGAAGGGCTTAAAAGCTTTGGAAAATAAAAACCTAGTTGAAGGGCTTGACGACTGTAACCTTGAGAGTTCAATTTTTGTGAATATTGTATATATGCAAAACAACATCGTATTTCATTTTACTCTAGTCCTCATAAATCTTCTGGTGTTCTGGATTATATTCAATCTGACGTTTTTGGTCCAGTAAATGTTCCTTCATTATTGAAATCAAGATATTATGTTTATTTTATTGATGATTATTTGAGAAGGATATTTGTGTATTTTCTAAAAAATAAATCAGAAGTGTTCAGTCAATTTAAAGAGTTTAAAAACTTGGTTGAAAATTAGACTGGAAGAAAAATTAAATGCTTGAGGATAGATAATGGTGGTGAGTTTTGTTCTATAGATTTCAAAAGGTATTGCAAAGACTAGATGGAATAAAGAGGCATAAAACAACTTACACTCCACAAGAAAATGAAGTTGTTGAAAGGTTAAACATGATGCTGATGGAAAAGGTGAGAAGTCTGTTGAGCAATGGTGGTTTGGAGTAGAAGTTCTGGGTTGCGGTTGTGGCTACAAAATGTTATTTAATAAATTGATCTCCCTCTTGGACAATTGTTGATAAAAATCCTATGGAAGCTTGTTATGGTAAGAAGCCCTCTTTAAGGCATGTAAGAGTCTTTGGCTATGAAGCATATGTTTATGTGCCAAATGAGAAACAATCTAAATTGGAAAAAAAATATGTTAAATGTATCTTCATTGGCTACTGTGGCATTGGTGTGAAAGGATACAAGCTTTGGAATCATGTGACTGAAAAGGTTGTATACAACAGAAGTGTAGTTTTTCGTGAGCTAAAACCTTCTTTAGTGGATTTGTAGTCAGAGATGAAAGAAGAAAAGAAAGACAAAGTAGTTGAAATTCCTCAAACTCCAAATAAAGAGGAACTACAAAGTGTACCTAAAATTGAGGAGAGTTCTAGCAGCTATGAGAGTTTTGATATGAAGAAGAACCACAACCTCAACCTCAACCTTTGAGGAGGTCTACATGTGAAAGGCGACAACCTGAAAGGTATGGATTTTTCATGTTGGATGTAAATTGTGCCTATGATTTGATTACAAGCACTAATGAGCCTAGGACTGTGAAAGAGGCAATTAAAATGTTCGATCTTAAAATTCTTGGTTGGAAGCCATGAATGGGGAAATGGTGTCACTAAAAAAGAATGCAACCTAGGATTTGGTGCCCTTCCCTAAAGGTAGAAATCTTGTTGGATATAAATGGTTATTTAAGAAGAAAATCAGTTTGGATGGTAGTGTTGAAAAGTATAATGCTAGGTTGGTTGCAAAAGGTTATTCCCAGGTAGAGGGAATTGATTATGGGGAAATATTTTCTCCTGTAGCCAAGTTGACATCTATCGGATTTTTTTTGTCACTTGCAACAACATATGACTTAGAGATTGAATAGATGTATGTGAAGACACCATTTCTTC
Source organism: Sequoia sempervirens (assembly GCA_007258455.2). Lineage (NCBI taxonomy): Eukaryota > Viridiplantae > Streptophyta > Pinopsida > Cupressales > Cupressaceae > Sequoia > Sequoia sempervirens. The sequence continues at coordinate 240,686,431 of VDFB02353493.1, read as the reverse complement.
ATGGAGATCTTGAAGAAGAAATTTATATGTCCCAGCCTGAGCACTTTGTGGAAAAAGGTAAAGAAAATCTAGTTTGCAAGTTAAAGAAATCTTTGTATGGTTTAAAATAATCGTCTAGAATGTGGTACCATAAGTTTGACATGTTTGTGTTGTCATTGGGATTTTTAAGATCAAAATATGATCATTGTGTGTACTTAAAACTGAAAAATGATCGAGTTCTTATTATTGCCTTGTATGTTGATGACATGTTGTTCATAGGAAATAATAAGACAATGATTTCTGATCTAAAATCTCAATTGTCAGCAAAGTTTGAAATGAAAGATCTAGGTGCAACAAGGTATATTCTTGGGATGGAAATAAAAAGGGATAGAGGAAGTAGAAAGCTTTGGATCAACTAGAGTAAGTATACCAATACTATCTTGGAGAGATTTGGTATAACTGATTGCAAACAACTAGTTGTTCTAGTGTTGCATGGAACAAAGCTATCTTTTGAAGATTGTCCAAAATCTCCTATTGAGATGGAGGACATGACCAGAGTGCCTTATGCAAGTGCAGTTGGAAGTTTAATGTATGCAATGGTCTATACAAGGCCAAACATCGCCCAAGCAGTGGGAGTTCTTAACTATTTTATGGAAAACCTAGGTAGACCACACCGGGATGCTATGAAAAGAGTTTTTAGATATATTTAAAAGGTACCTCTTAGTATGCTTTGTGATATCATGGTAACTTGGTTGGATCATAGAGATCCATCAACATTCAAGGTTATGTGGATTCTGATTGGGTAGGGGACATTAACAGTAGAAGATCCACTAGTGGATACATCTTCACATTGAATGGTGGTGTAGTTAGTTGGATGAGCAAGTGGTAGGCTATAGTCAATTTATCTACTATTGAAGCAGAATATATGACAACAAAACATGCCTGCAAAGAATCCATTTGGCTTAGACTTTTGTGTTCTGATATTGGGTTCAATGCAGGGAAAATTACCATTTGCTGTGATAGTCAAAGTGCCATTTGTTTGGCAAAAAATCCAACATTCCATGCCAGGATGAAACATATTGATGTGCAGTATCATTTTATATAGGATATGGTGGAGGATGGAAAGGTCAATCTTAAAAAAGTGGATACTCTAGAAAATGTTGCTAATGCGTTAACGAAACTAGTAAGCACAAAAAAGTTTAGGTAGTGTGCCAGTTTGATGGGCCTTGGGGCCTATGACATTCAGTAATCTTAGATTTGGATTAAGCTAGTAAGCCTTCATCAAGTGGGAGCATGTTGGAAACATGTATCAGCTTACTCTGCATAATAATGACAACAAATAGTGATCAGTTGGTCTTTATTGGCAAGAAATTTTGTTGTCGGCGTGACCTCATATGGAGTCTTCAACATTGATCCAAAAGCTTGGTCTATTGGTGGATTTTTGGTAAGAGATCCCTCTATCGGCGTGAGTTCATTCATTGTCTCCTTGAAATACTATAATCCCTTGTGGTGGCATTGTCGGTGAGAGGTTGCACCATCACCAGGACTTCAGGAAGTGTCTCCTCGACATGCCAATGCTCAGCTAGGAGTTTCATGTCAAAGAGACTGTGGGTGTTTGGTGAGACATTGTGAAATTTCTCATCGACATCCAAAAGAAGTCTTGACTAGTCTTGTTGATGTGACTTTGGCTGGTCGATGTGACTTTGACAAAAGTCTCTTAGAAATTCTTGAAGAAGTCTTGTCTGTTCTTGTCGGTGAGACTTGGGATGCTTGGTGAGACTTTGAGGAAACTCTATTTGACAAAGGTTGTCATGTCGATGACCTGGGGTGGGACTCAAGCCATTAGGTGGATAGCGATAGGTGGTTCAAGGCATGTTGACTCGATAGTAGAGATCACATGGATGGTGAAAATGACATCATTGAGACTATCTTGTATCAATAAGAAATTTAAAAGATCTCTCATTGATAGTGAAGGTTTGCTTGACAGAGTAAAAAAACATACACACATCGATGAGACTTGAGTTGCTCGACAAGAGAATGGAAATTGTCTCTTAGATAGGGCCCGGTTATAGAAATTGTTGTGTGACAGTTTGTATGTTGTAACTGATGGGAACTGAATTGGAATCTTTCCTGCATGGGTCCGGAGATGGAGATTGTTTTGGAATTTTCTCAGAGTAATTATGCTATAAATGTATAATACATTTGTAATAGCAGAAAGTCTGTAATGAATAAGTCGAGTAGTGAGTATGTGAAAAGAGAACTAGATTGTTCAGTGTTGAATAACTGCCTATATTGAGAGACTCTAAATAGACATCTAAGAGGGAGAAAGTGTAACTTTGTATGTTAATCTTGTTCACTATAATACAAAGAGTTTTTTTCTTGGTGTGGTGGGTTTTTCTCCCAAAATGGTTTTCCCATGTTAAATCTGGTGTCTATTATGTGTTGTGTGAAATTTGTTCTTATCTGTTTCTTGGTAATGTGCATCTTTAATGAACTGTAATTTGAAATTTGAACCTTAAGTCTACATTCTCTTATTAGAATTAGCATTAGGAAAGTGTTTCTGCACCTTTTCTTTCCTTACACCAAGTTATTAATGGCTTAGTTGTTATAGGTTTCATAAAATAAAAAATTGGTGAAAAATATTGATTTTAATGTCCTAGTTTGGTCCAAAAGTGGGAGATGATATTGCACATGATGACCCATCTACAACTAAGGTTTGGAGGTGTCTCTCATCGAATGCAAGTTTCCACATCGACACATCTAGTAAGAAGTTTCCAAAAAATGACTTTTTAAAGGTTCAATCAAAACTTAATTTGGCTATCCCTATTAGTTGAATAGAAAAATATCATTTGTTGTTAGTAAAATATCATATTTTTATTTAAAATATAACTTATATGCAACCTAAATGGACCAAATACCTATTGGTAACCATATTTTTTTTGTTATCTCTAACATTTGTATCCATCACAAACGAACCAATAGTTGAACAATAATTTTTTTTGACAATCCTTCACATTTCATGGGAAAATACAAGGTACTTATTGTTTTCACCATTTATATTTGTGATAGGACAAACTATTAATATGAAATACACCAATGCATATGCATTGCTACCCCAATAGTTGTACACATAAGAATAGTATTTTTTCACTATGACAATAGTACTTGTTTAAATGCACATCTTATTAGTCCTTGCCAATAGGCAGGTTACTATTGCAATCATTAGATTTGTATTTTTTTTGCTGGGCTAGCCAATCACATTGTATAATTTAAATATATTGCTTTCTATGTCTATAGTTTGCATTTAAGAACATATTTTTTATATTTAGAAATTACTATTTATTTATTTTCCTATTGGTAAGAGTAGCTGTATAATTCACTTTTTTTCTAACAATTTGAAAAATTAAGATGTCATAGATAGATTTGAGGGAATATTATCGCATTAAATACAAATTGTGAGAGCTTTGCTGGCGGACTGTTGACTCAATATAGTGGATACAAAATCACTAAATGCGTGGTTAATTTCTCCCGCTCCATCTTGAAGCTTTGGCTCTGGCAAGAGGTTAATTGTGATTGTTGGTGATTGTGTTGGGTTTTTTTAGGTGGGTTTTTCAGAATTTAGCATTAACAAAAGGTTAATTGTGATTGTTGGTGATTGTGTGTTGGGTTTTTTAAGGCAGGTGAAACAGTTGTCGTGGCTTCAAAATTTTCATACAAAATGGCTGCAAAAAGCTAGGATACAAACACAAGTGCCTTTCCAAAGGATGTCTCATGGTAAGCTTTTTTTTTTCTTTGTTTTATTTTCTTTCACCGCATAACATATAAATAAATGTGTCAAGTAAAATTCAATTTGTAAATGGGAATGACAGGGTTTAAGTTTAACTGAAAAGTTGGTAATGCAAATTTACCAACTTGTACTAGTTTCTTTTTTAAAACCGAGTTTTTTAATTGTCATAATCTTCACAGAGTGACGAAAGCCTAAAAAAGACTAGATCCTACACACATGTTAGTTGTGATATTAATGGTATTGAAAACTAATACCCATTTTCCTTCGAAACAAATTTGTCTATGAAATTCTTTCAAGAGAAAAAATTGAAGAAATAAATTGCTTAAATCATTTTTTTCTATGACAAATGAGGGTTACTGGATATGTCATCATGTTTTTTTGGAAAAAATGTTTTTGTTTATTTATTGAGGATAATGTTTACATTCGCTGCTTTTTATTCTATACGAACGATGCCTATATATATGATTGTAGGTGTCTACCAACAACATGCTCAACATCTTGTACACTGAAATTTGAGCACACTTTTTAATCCTGGTAATCCCATTTTTACTATCCACTGTCATTGAGTGGACAATGATGTAAATATAAGTTAAGTAAAGCCGCTTGGGGCTTTGCTTAACCTTTATTGGAATAAGGGTCGTTAGGGGTTTGCATTTTATTTCAGAACTTTTCTTTAATTGGTCGAGATAGGGTTTTCTGAAGCATTTGATAATGAAGGTTTTCTATAGCACTGAGACAAATTTTATAGTCCTATGGAATTTTGTGGGGTAAATTTTGGCTTAGATTCCATGAATAAGGCATAGTATTTTTAGTCATTTTCAACACTTATTTTTATTGTTATCACAAAAGATTACCAAAGCATTCTTTTAAATTAGGTTTTGTGTTTTCTGCTAACCTGTCAAATTTTGACATAGTTTTAAATTTTTAATGTTAGTTGCTACTTGTGATTCAATTATCTCTGTATACGAAACAAATTCTGTAAAGGATGTCTGAGATTGTGCAGTTGTGCTCATATGCTATAGTTTTCTAAAATTATGTTTCTTATGTCCTAATGTTTCTTATTATTAGGCCATTTCACCCTCAACCAGAACAATGTCATCACCCATGCCACCTGCCTAAACGAATGATCAACAAATGCTACAACAAGGTAAAAGTAATACTCTTGCAAACACTTCTTATATATGATATTTTAGTGCGCTTTATCTTGTATAATACAATACTAATTCTATTACACTAATCATAATACAAATTTGCAGGCAGCAGAAAATGCAAACATGGAGAAAATTGCATACTTATCAGTCGACCAACTGCTACTCTCTATGTTTCCTTTTTCTTTTCATGCTCCACTCGAACAAACATTCAGAAAATCGTACTCTTAAATAGTACTGTTCAACACAACAATTAATATAATGGATGAAATAGACAAATTTTGCATGTCAAATTACATTGGGTCATTAAAAGTTAATATCACTATTTATGACTGGCTGAATGTTATTTTCTGCTGTCTTTTATCAACTACCAAATTGTGAGGACAATGTTGATGTAAACAAAACTAGCACAGTTTATCTGGAATCTTAAATGATATCATGATTTGTGGTCATACAATGTGCTCAAATCAAGTTTGAATAATATCTCTATATTCAACAACTAAATACTCTTGTGGAAAGGTTTTTATGTCTCAATACAATTGCATAACTATACCAAGTTAATAACCGGATATATTACTCTAGTATTGCTTTTATGGATTTTCCCAACTCATTAAAAAATAAGACTCTTTCTTGTAATTATTTTCTTCTTTTCTTTTGAAGTATTTATCACATCAATTTTTTTTAAATGATCTATCTTATTTTTATTGGGCAGGAGCATAATTGTCCTATAGTATAGCTGAAGAATAATTGCCATCACAATCCTGTTGGCTTTAGAATATTTTTTGTATGACTCATGAATTAAAAATTCTTTCAATGAATGATCTTCTTTTAACTTTCCAATCTTTTATTGTTGCCTTTGAAGTTTTATTTTATCTCAGTACTACTTATGGGTCAGGTGTGTGTGGATTTATGTACTCATCAAAACTATTTAGGCCTACCACCTACCCCAACCTATTTTCAATCAATCAAATTGCTCAATGTACTTGAACTCAGATCAATTATTAAGAATTTTATACAAATTTCACGATAGGAAACCAAAGCTTTCCAGAGCTTCAATTTATAAAACATATAGTTTAGAGGTCAGTGCTTGTTCTGAAAAAAGTCTTATTTCTTAGCAGTTTGCTTTTAGATTTTAGTGTTTCAAATTTCTAGAGAAACCATTTATGGAACATATATAGCTGTAGAGTTAGTCTAATACAACAGTTTAAAGGTTAGTGCTTGTTGTCAAAGAAGATTGATTTGTTAGCAGTTTGCTTTTAGATTTAAATGTTTGAAATTTCAAGAGGACGACATTTATGGAAAATATACAGATGTAAAGGTCAGTGCTTGTTGTCAAAGAAGTTCTATTTCTTAGTAGTTTGCTTTTAGATTTAAATGTTTGAAATTTCAAGAGGAAAACATTTAAAGGTCAGTATTTGTTGTGAAAGAAATCTTATTCCGTAGCAGTTTGCTTTTATATTTTAATGTTTCAGATTTCTAGAGAATGCCATTTATGGAACATATACAATTGTAGAGTTAGTTTAATACCATAGTTTAAAGATCAATGCTTGCTGTTAAAGAAGTTTTATTTGTTAGAAGTTTGCTTTTAGATTTAAATGTTTGAGATTTCAAGAGGATGACATTTATGCAAAATACACAGATGTGAATTTCTTTTAGATTTTAATGTTTTAGATTTCTAAAGAGAACCATTTATGCAAAATATACAACTGTAGAGTTAGTTTACTATCGCAGTTTAAAGTCAGTGCTTGTTGTCAAATAAGTTTTATTTGTTAGCAATTTTCTTATAGATTTAAATTTTTTAGATTGCAAGAGGATGAAATTTATGGAAAATGATTTTACAGTTCTTTTCATCCTATAGTTTAAAGGGCATTGCCTATAAATCTTACTTAGCACTTTCCTTTTACATTATAATGTTTTAGATGTCAAGAGGACAACATTTATAGAAAATATATAGATGTAAAGTTCTTTTTGTACTATAGTTTAAAGGCCAATGATTCTTGTGAAAAAATCTTTGTAGTTAGTTTTTTAGATTTTAATGATTTGATATTTTAAGAGGATAACATTTATGGAAATTATATAGATGTGGAGTTCTTTTTGTTCAAGATTTTAAGAGCTAATGTTTTGGTGTCTTTCTTCTAAACAGAGTTGTTAGTTTGGGTTTTGTATACAATCCTTAAATCATTAAATATTAAGGTTAAAATTTTAATTCTTGGATTTTATTTTTAGTAACTTTTTTTTATTAGCTGATAGGCTATTTTGTTTGAAGTTTCTATT